>NAJO01000009.1:0-612015 GCA_002077065.1 Cryoendolithus antarcticus
CCTACGCTCCGCCGCCTCGGCCGCTAGGGCGTCGAGGATAGCGCGCGGGGTAGCCTCCTTAGCGGCCCCCTCTACTATAGGCGGCGGGGGGAGGGTAACGGGGACGTTCCTCTTCTACGGCGGCTCCGAGAAGATCTACTAGTAGGCCTAATCGAGGTCCTATATCCGATTCGGGGCGTACGTACGCCTCTATCGCTTATCGCCCCCCCGTCCCTACCCGTTTACCTATCCGTACTTAGCCCTATAATAGCCCCGTATCGCCCTAGGCGTCGCTACTACTACCCTATACTACGACCCGTCCGGACCCGGGCCCGTATACCTTAGGCCGCCCCTCTATATCTCGATCCCTAGGTACGGTAGACCGTCGGGGCCGGGGAAGAGGACGTCGTTCGGAGTAGTAGCGAGGTACTCGAGGCCGGCTATATAGTCGACGATCTCGGAACGGGTATCCAGTAGGACGGAGGGGTACGCCTTCGTTAGGTACGTCTCGATAGAATAGGGGGGTACGGCTAAGGCGTAGGTACGGTATACTACGATACGGTAGGACGGGTAGTAGATAAAGAGGCGTCCGAACGGATCTATATCGCGCCCTTACGCGGAGGGATATCCCTACGGGCGGGGACCTATAGTAGGGTAACGGTATAAGGATATATACGGACGGAGCGGGAGCGGGAGAGGGAAGGGTAGGGGCGAGCCGGGAAGGGCGGCCTTATAGCGGTAACGGCGTCGTTAGAGTAAGGTTAGGGTAGGGTAGGTAGGGTAGGAGGATATATAGTATAAGAAGTACGCCGGGCGTCGCGTTAGGAGTAGTCCGCGCCGGGCGTAATCCGAGTAGACTTAGCGATACCTTAAAAGTAGGATATACCTAATATATATAATATAGCGGCGGCGATAGTAGATATAGACTATAAGATACGAAGGAGCGGAGTACGGGAGGGTATAGGGATCTACCCGGAGTATCCCTATACTATAGGACGGATACGTGCGATAGCGGGGGATTAATAGTCTACGCTTAATAGATTACGCCCGCGGGAGGGGCGCTAAGGCCGGGGTCCCGGTAGGGGGATTAATAGATTATAGGCGTAAACCGTTACGGTATAACTAGGAGGGGATAGGAAGAGCTTAGAGTTACTTAGTAGGCTTAGGATAGATAGAGTAGACTATAAGGTACTATAGTATAGGAACTAGATTTATATAGGTCTAAAGTAGTCTTTAAAGATATAGTAGAGCTAATATTCTCTCTTTTCTTAGTACTATTACTACTATTAGCTATATAGACTTCTTAATATAGTCTTAGCTATATTAGAGCTATATTCTATAGACTATATAAAGGTCTAAGAGTCCTATAGAAATAGTTACTACTCTATAGAAAGCTTTACTAGGACTTACTCCTTAGAGACTTATAGGACTATAGAGATACTTTAGTATTTCTAGGTTTTAATAGAGCTTTCTACTAGCGTTCTTACTCTAGATAGAATATAATAAGACTATAATAAGCCTAGATAATTAAGTAAAACTAGTCGCTAGTCTATTAGGAGTTACCCTAAGAGATATACGTATAAACCCTATAAAATATTATTTTCTAAAAATACGCGGTTTTTAGTAAGACTCTCTAGTAATGTTCCTAGCTATATCTAGTAATATAATCTACTATACTAAGCCTAGAGAATATAATAGAAGTAGATAATACTCCTAGGAGAAGGCTCCCGGGAAAGAAATCGTAAAAACCGCGTATTTTATAGGGTATCTAGAAAAGTCCGCTAGGTAGGATACGAGGTCTTCCTAAAAACCGCGAGAAGGAGCTTACGGGGTAACTTCGAAACGTCCGAAACCGTTTTATAGGAAGTAACGCTAATCTAGGAGGTAGCCTAGGACTAGCGCGCTATCGCTAAGCTTAAAGACTAGTACTACTACTACCTTAAAACTAACCTTAAAACCTAGTCTATCTAGTTTATTAAGGATACTAAGTCTCTCTACCGCTACTATTACGCTATCTTACGTCTCCCTATCCTAGCGAATAGGATTACTGCCGCCGCCGCCGACCTCTATAAGTTAAGCCGAATCCTAGCGCCTTATTAAGATCTACCTAGTAATAACCTATACTTCGCTAAGTATACTACGCTTACTCTAGAGGAGTAGGCGAAGTCTCCCTTCCTAAGTAGCCTCGGCCCGCTACGTAAGGTAGCCTAGCTAGTTACTAGCCTAATAGAGGAGGATAAAGAGAACGATAAGGAGGAGGGCGGAGAGATATAGGAAGGTATTCGGAGTTCCGTATCGCTAATAGCTACGGGCGAGCTAGGGGATATATAATTCGAAGTAAGGCGCTTAGCGTAGGAACGTAGCTCTCGACGTCTTCGTTAGAGAGCCTATCATAATATCGATTATCGTTCTAAGAGTAGTCCTTAATCCTAGTTTATATAGATCTAATATCGCTATAGTCCGGTAGATATAAGTATTATATCGCGTCCGTAATATATTAGCTCTTACTTAGCCGGTAGTATTATTAAGCTATTACTATAATAGCTAGCTATACGTTAGTAGTTATAATAATTATACCTAGGGAACGTATATAATATAGAGTAGCCTAGTCTAATACGGCTAAGACTATATAATATCTAGCTATAATCTTAGCGCTATAGTTTTAGCTCTTATTCTACTAAGATACGCTATTCCTTTTAGCTCTATAATATACCTACCTAGTCCTTAGGTATATCCCTCTAAAGTAAACGTAGCCTAGTACTTTCGGGCGGCGTATAGGTACGACTTACTCTAATAGTAATCTATACGTACTTATACGGGGCGGTATATATTTATATAGGAATCGTATCCGGAGCTATAGAAGGTAGGTAACCTCCTTACGTAAAAAAACCTACTCGCGTATAAATATAGTAGAGTATATAGCTACTTTATAGTTAACCTATACTATCTTAGCCGCTACTTTTATCTTCGCTTTCTCTTTCCTCTAAAACAAATTTAAACCTAGGTTACGAGATATTCTAGGCCCGTAGCTAGCCGCGTATACTAAATTCTAGCGCTTACTTAATATTCGTAGCGGTTAGGCTTACTAGACGGCTATTAAGCTCTATAAGAAATATAGGGATCTTATACGAATTACCCCTAATATTGTTTCCGTAGCCGATCCGGCTATAATTCTAACTATCTATAATATTAAGGGCGATTTCGCTAAGTCGGTATTCTACTCTATTTAGTACGTATTATAGTAGAAGCGGCTATAAATAAACCTTTTTAGTATACGTAATAAAGTAGAGTATTAAGAATAGAGGAAGAAGATTACTAACGCGTATAGTCTAGAGTCTCTACTAAAGTCTAAAGATAAGATCGATAAGTATAGCGTACTTTTTATATAGAAGCTAGGAGATATAGCGGATAGTATAGCCTCTCTCGATCTCGGTACTTAGCTATAATATTATTCCTTCGACGTCGTAGGAGAGCTAACATTTAATAAGAGACTTAGCTTTCTAAATAAGGGAGGTAATATCGACGGTATAATAGAAGCGATTAAGGGTATACTATTATATACCTCGTAGTATAGCTAAGTACCGGAAGCGTACCTATTCCTTCTTAGTAACCCGCTATTTCCTATTCTTATTCTAGTAAGTTAAACTAAGCGGCTAGTAACGATAAGCATAGACTCTAATAAATCATAGCAAATGGAAACCTAGAATCAAATTCTGAACTTTACTCTTAAGGCTATAAACAGTCGAACGAAGATATCCCGAGACGGAGAGCTCGAGCTTAAAGGCAATCTTGGCAACGACATGCTCTCTAAGTGGGCGGCAGTCAAGAACTTCGATCCATTGAAGATGAGTACACGAGATGTCGTTGTGCATCTAAGCACAAACGTAAGTTTACTATAATCTCAATGCGAGAAACCAACCCTGACTTTGACTATGTAGGTCTTTGCGGGCAGCGATACAACAGCCATCGCTTTGCGAGCTATCCTGTACTTCTTGATGAAGAATCCAGAGAAGATGAAGAAGCTGCAGAAGGAGATAGATGACGCCCAACGGGCTGGTAAGCTTTCGGCAGTCATCAGTGACAAAGAAGTTCGCACCGAGCTGCCGTACCTCACCGCTGTCCAGAAAGAAGCGCTGCGCATCCATCCATCCGTGGGTCTCCTTCTTGAACGCCACGTCCCAGCTGGAGGGGTGACACTTTGCGGGAAGCATATTCCCGAAGGCACCATTGTGGGCATCAACCCATGGGTAACGCAACACGACCCCAAAATCTTCCTGGAGCCCGATCAGTTCATCCCAGAACGCTGGATCGAGACGGAACACAACAAAGAGCAATTGGCAACGATGGAGAAATCCATCTTTGGCTTTGGAGCTGGAAGTCGGGTATGTATAGGCAAGAACATCAGTATGATTGAGATGAGGAAGATCATTCCTCTGCTTCTCAGGGAGTTTGATATTTCATTCGTTGATGAGACGGCCGAGTGGAAAGTGAAGAACGTTTGGTTCACACAACAGGAGATGCCGCCATGTAAGTTGGCAAGAAGAAGCAAGATTTTAAACGGCCTGGTACAATGCGGTCATGTTACAGGGCGTGGTTGGTATGTAGTAATGGTACAGTACCTTGATGCACTCTCATCTAAGCCAGTACGCATCCTTGCTGGTCTCCGTCGTCCACTCATGCGTCTCCTTAGTCATGAACCTCACAAACCGCCCATCAGGGTCCTCCGCCACAAGCACCCAACTGCGCAAAGCCGTCAAGACTTTCGAGCACTTGACATCCTTCAGCGCCAACCAAGTCGCCCACTTCTCCAGATCAGCCCGAGTCTCCACGCTCCAGGTAACAGGATCCCAAGTCTGATGCCGCGTTGCCTGCTCGGCGTTCAGGCGGATCTCTAGCATCGTCGGGATGGACGGGTGTTTGCAGATAACGGCGAAGAGATCGCCAGATGGCGTGCGGTGATCGAACTCCGGGATCCTGGTGAAGCCCAGGATGTCGACGTAGAACGCAGAGGTGGTGACAATGTTGGATGAGGCAAGCTTAATATGGTCGAGGCCTGCTAGTAGCGGAGCTTCGGTAGGCATGATGCGTTTTGCGACGGTTCCAAATCAGCACGGGTGGCGGTAATGCTTGTAGTAATGAATCACTGGCCATCAATGCCAGATTGTGTCTGTTATATGCTTTCGATCGTTACGTGTATAGCGTCGAAGGAAGTCGTGCGCAGATAGGCTCGAACACTATCGGCACGTCCATCGAAATCGGCGCCGAGTCAAGCCCGATTTGCCCGTGCTACAAAGGAATGGCGTTATTCAATGCGAACATGATTCTCGCGGATGGGATGTGTCGATCTACACGCGACCCGCTCTAGCATAGTGCAATTCCAGTTTGCTGTGTGCTGTCTTCGCCCTAAAGCTGTCGCCCGGGGCCCGAGATTGGCATATTTATGCAAGACGGCGTACGGCACCCAGGTTGCGCTTTCGTAGATGGCCGATCCAACATTCAACCAAGAATCCGGTGGGCATATAAAGATGTTGACTAGCACAGTTCATGGCGCCACCATCTATCAGGTCTCAATCTGCAGAATCGTATAGCCCATTGCGCGATCGGCGTCCTTCCATCATCTGCTACTAGCCCGCTCAGTACTTTCCAGCTAAGCATCAGCGACCATGGTCCAAGTTGTGATCATCGGCGGCGGCTTCGCTGTGAGTCGCTTCACTCTCATCGGTGGCCTCTTGCTGACCTCCAAGCCTAGGGCATGGCGGCCAGCATATTCCTGAAGAAACGCGGCATCTCCTCAGCCATCTACGAGCTGCGTGACGATAGCTTCACCTCAGCCGGCAATATCGCCCTCGCACCCAACGCGCTACGTGTACTGGATCATGCAGATGTCTTTGAAAAGATAGAGAGGATGGGCTTCAACTACGAGAACATCGCATTTACCAGTGCTGATGGGTCCTTGCTTGGACACTTCCTGAACGGCTCGCAGACGAAATACAACTTTGCTGCCATTCGTATCCATCGCACGATCGTGCGCGATGCCCTGCGTGCTCAGGTCAGAGAGCACGGCATACCTACAACCTACAACACCAAATGTGTCGAGATCGTCTCTGAGCCTGCGCCGTCCACGAAGGTGACTGCGGTATTTCAGAACGGCGAGCGCGTTACAGCAGACTTCGTAATCGGCGCGGACGGCATCCACAGCACTGTGCGATCGCACGTCGCTCCAGAAAGTGCTGCACCCAATTACAGCGGTATGGTGGGGATCATGGGCTACGTCACGTCGGGCGAGCTGAGCGGAGTCGAACGCACGCTTGAGCTGCCGGCCATGCTTTTCGGCGATACTGGATCCTTCGCGATCATGCCTTCCAGCTACGATGGAACGGAAGTCGGGTACTTCGCGTCAATAGAATTGGAGGATCGTTCGCGGGCAGAGTGGTCCACCTTGGGCCAGGACAAGCAAGGTCTACGAAAGATCCTAGCGGAACGCTTCATGCCACCCCATCGCTACCCTGAGCTCGTGCAGGCGCTGGTTGAGATGACTCCATTGGAAACACTGAGTCTCTGGCCGTAGGTAGACGCGCATCAAAGCTGATCTCGAGCCGCAACACTGACACCGAATAGCTTCTTCTCTGCACCAACCCTCGATTCCTGGGTCTCAAAGTCTGCCCGTGTCATACTGATCGGCGACAGTGCACATGCCATTCCACCAACAGGCGGACAAGGGGCTGCTATGGCGCTCGAAGACGCTGAGACCCTGTCATATGCTCTCGCCATGATCTACGGAGCACGCAGTGTCTCCAAGCCAGAACACGGAGAAGATGTCGATGTCAACCGCATACTTGCGCAGTGGAATGACCACCGACATGCGCGTGTGGCCAAGGTGCTCGACTTCACCTCGAAGAATGGAAAGCTCCGAAAGTCCAGTCCGCATCTGTTTGAGCATATTGCGAAGGAGTGGCTGATGTGGGCGGCGTTCAAATGGATGGGTCCGGAAGGCGGCACTCAATGGATGTATGAGTATGCCGCGGAGGCTGTGCGAAGTGTGCTACATTAGTGGAGGAGGAGTACGAAGTCAGTAGGTCAGCTTAGCTCATGGAGCGCAGCCGCCCAAAAAGCACCAGACTGCTAGAGGGCATACACCGTTTCTCATGGCAGTGTTCGTGAAGGCAGTGCCACCGTGAGTGAGTGCCATTTTGTCCACCTAGATGCCTTCACAATGCGCGGCGGGAGGGACGCAGTGTCGAACCGCGCTCCCTTGGGCCACCAGGGTAATAACAGTAAACTCCACGAATCCTCGCGGAATTGCAAAAGCATGCTAGCTGCGTTTCTGCATCACGGCAAACCAGGACCAGGAGCTTAGTGTAGCACTGTATTCCGCAGGAAGGGTGCTCGCCGTCACGTCGCGAGGGGCCACGCCGTCAACGCTCAGCTAGGCCAAGGTCGGCGATAGAGACACAGGATCATGTTAACGCCTCGTTTGAGCTGCAGCGAAAGGAGCGGTTGTCGTGGGTCGGTGATGGCTGCCTCGCGAACGGCTTCGGCAGGAAGATCTGCCCGTGTCCGGTTTTTTGCGAGATCCGGCATGCTGACGTCGTTTACGCGAGCCTGAAGATCGTGATCGTGGACGAAAGTAGACGCACTGACTGAGAGCTGCCCCGCGGCAATGCCAGGTCATAAAAGAAGCAGCAGCCTATTCGCACGACTCGACGATCCATCGCATATCTAGTCGAGATCTCCACTGTAGGGTTTTGCCCATTAAACAACAACGAACATCCATCGCATCCCTCACGATGGAAGCCAGCAACAGCGACAAGGCAATACATCTCTGCATCCTCACGCATGGCATGTGGGGAAAGCCACTCCATCTCAAGCACCTCAAAGAGACCCTCTCAAAGCAGTACCCGTCCGGCGAGCTGTACGTCTTCGCGCCCAACTCGAATGCTGAATACCTCACCTACGATGGCATCGAGACAGGCGCGGAGCGTGTTACGCACGAGATCGAAGCAAAGATCGCCGAGCTGACAGCAGCCGGTGCAAAGCTCAAGAAGATCAGCATAGCAGGCTATTCGCTAGGCGGTCTCGTGGCGCGATACGTAGTAGGCTTGCTACACAAAAACGGCGTCTTTGACACCCTCGAGCCCACAAACTTCACCACCTTCGCCACGCCGCATCTGGGAACGCGCGCGCATGGAACTGGATATGGTGGCGCATTCTGGAATACTTTGGGCGCAAAGACACTCAGCGCTAGCGGTGCTCAGATGTTCCTTGCAGACTCATTCAGAGACACTGGGAAGCCGCTGCTGAGCACACTCGCGGACCCGAACAGCATCTTCATCCAGGGCTTGAGGCGATTCAAGAGAAAGAGTGTGTACGCGAACACCTTGAATGATCGCAGTGTGCCTTACTATACCGCCTGTATCACTCGTGTGGACCCATTCGTCGATCTCGAGGCGGTAGATCTGCACTATCTCGAGGGCCAGGCACCGGAAGAGGAAGTAATCCTCGATCCAGAAAGCCCAGTCACCGCGAAGAAGACACCTCAGACCGCTCTCACGTTATACCAGCGCTCTTCCCGATCTCTCACCAACGTCCCCTTCTACGCCCTCCTGACAGTCCTGCTACCCATAGGCGCCACCTTCTTCCTGGTGAATTCCGGCATCCAATCATTTCGCTCCGCAGCACGCATGAAGCTGCATGAAGAAGGCAAGGCTGGTATCACAACGCACAAGTACCGCATGCCACTTCTGGAAGACGCTCGGGCAATGCAAGAACGCGTCTACGAGCAGCTGAATAACAACCAGCAAGAAGAGTACCTACCCACGCCTCCCCCGGAGCCGGCGTCATCTTCTTCGTCCGCATCCTCATCTTCCACCCAACTTGCGTCCGAGAAGAATCTAGCAAGACAGCAGTCGAAGAAGAACCACTCTCCTTGGCCAACACTGGCATTGAACAATGATCAGTTCGCCATGATCGATGGTCTTGACAGCGTCGGGCTGATCAGGTACCCATGTCACATCGATCAGGTCCGCCATACGCACGCTGCGATTGTGGTCAGAAGTGAGAGGAGTAGCTACCCGCAGGGCAGGGCGGTCGTGCAGCATTGGGCCTCGAACTTCATACTGTGATCCTTTAAGGCAAGAGGTCGCAGAATTGGATGATCTGGATTATTAGCAGGGCGTTTCGGCGTATGGATATAGACAGATAGAGTAATCCATGTACTTTGGCGTATCAGATGCCTAGACACATGAAGCTCATTCAACCGTCAATGCAACTCTTGTCCACCCGTTTTACATCACAAATCGTAGCATCGTAGGAGTTTCTACTACTCAGTGGTCTAGATCATGCATCGGCGATCAATGGAACCCAGCCGGCATCCCACTCCCAAACGTCTTGCTCGGTGCCAGACTTCCCTCAATCCTCCGCTTAGCATCCTGCACCTCCTCGTTCGTAGGATTCTGCTTCTGCATATCCGGACGATACGGCTCGACACCAGGCGAATGACCAATGCTCATGCCGACGCTGATCAGAGTCTCCAGCGCACCAGCAGAGTTGCTGGCAAGATCGTCATCGTACTGCATAACGCCTGGTTCGCAGAGGAGCAGGATGGTCGATCCGCCGAACTTGAAGTAGCCAAGCTCTTCGCCGCGACGGACGTTGTCACCTGGCTCGCGCGTGATGACGGTGCTGCCTACCATCATGGCGCCGACGCAGATGACCATGACGCGTTTGTGGGAGACAGTGTCGATGGGAACGACAACGCGGATATTCTCGCCATAGACATCGAGTGCGGAGCGAATCGCCATTGGGTTCACAGTGTAGTACTCGCCGTCGATGAGCTTGGGCTTGCCCATCACGCCGTCCACGGGAATGTGGAAGCGATGATAGTCTTGTGGTGCCAAGCGGAAGATCCCCAAAGATCCGCCGTGATATCGTTTCGCATCTTCAGGGTATGCATTGCCGAGAAGTCGCTCAACGCTGAACTCCCGTCCCTTCACCCAGATCCGCTGTGCTTCGTCCATCCGGTTGAAGACTACACTCCGGCAGTCAGCAGGACTGACGATGATGTGAGAGTTCTCCGGTGCGGAGCAAGGTCGAGCGTCAGGCTTCAGCTTCCTGTAGAAGAATTCGTTGAAATTCCGGAAGTTCTTGATGGGTTCGAGCACTTCGCCCATGTTGAGCTGGTGGAAGTTGATGAAACCGGGGATCTGCGAGGCGGACGCTGGGTCGTCGTATTTGCGACCTTGCTTGAAGGAAAGGGAACGTAGGAGCTTGCGAACTGAAAAATCATCGTTAGATGTGCTATTACAATGTCGCGAGCGTGCACTCACTCTTGTCCTTCTCCATTCTTCGACTCTTCAGACCCTTGTACAGTAGTCTGATGCCCAGTCGGACATACACGCTCATGCGCTCCTCGTTGATCATGCCCGTGATGCGGTCTTGGACCAAAATGTTCGCGCTGTTTGCACCTAGCTTGTAGCCACCGTACGACACCTACAATGCTTGTCAGCCCCGAGACTGCGTACGATCCAACAACACAGGTCACTCACCTTCGAGATCACCTTGCTATACCATTTCCTCTGCGCCTGACTGCTTGTCACAAATCCAGCCATGACGAGATTGTTCACAGCACGCCAATCACTGCTCGCACAAGTAGCGATGTGGGTGACGATATCAGCATCTGTGGTGTTCTTGCCGCGCGCGAGTCGAGGCTGATGGCATATCGGGCACTCGTGAATCTCCACAACATGCTCCTCTTTCGTCTCGTCCTCTTGCAGGTCATTATCATCGCCCTCGTCACCATTGAGGTCGTCCTCAGGCAGGGTATCGCCTCGCACCCCACCATCGCCGAGATCGCTGACTTCAAGCTTGGGGACGATACGGTTGTTTGGACCAAGGTTTGCAGGCGGGCCAGATTGCATACGAGGCGTGGTGTTACCAGGACTATCATTCGGAGAGCTCGCACTTGCGTCCTTGCCCATCGCAGCGCTGATCTTACTCCGCCACTGCGGACTATGCAGGCTCTTCTGCGTGTCGACCGACTTCTGCAATTGCTCTTCCAGCGAAATTACAGCTTGGTCCATGGTCAAGTACTCCTCGCCGTTATTCTCGACCTTCCAGCGGTTGAAGAAGCTATCGATCGTGCTGTTATGCAGAGTGGAGCCAAGTGTGTCAAGCATAGTCACCAGCTCAACTTTGTCAATCTTGCCACTCTCATCCGCATCGTACTGGCGTAACATGACTCGCCAGAACTGTTGCCGAAGAGCTTGGTAGGGCAAGTACTTCGCCCGGATGTACAGCACCGGCTTGTGCTTCTCTTCCCACCGCTGTTTGTTCTTCAGATCCAGCGGTATATCGTATGGGAAGAGTTCTGGATCGTCATTCTCGTTCATGCTCGATTGCCGTGAGAGACCTACCGGGGGATTCGAGGCATTGGTAGGATCCGACGTAGGCGCACTTGTGGGTATCTGACGAGGCTGCTCATTGACCGAGCTGCTCGAGGGCTCGTGTCTCAGCGACGGACGCGATAGATTGTTCAGACTATTACTACTAGAGTTCCGAGTCAATCTCGAGAGGTTGGTCTGCGAGTTGTTCCGACTACTCCGACCGAGAGCGTCACGGCTGGCAGCGCGTGAGAGTGGTATGCGGAACCGCCGTCGGCGCTGGTGCTCTTCCTCCGATGCAGTGACATGATCAGGGTCTGGCAATCGATACAAGCCCGTCTCGGGATCTGCTTCGGGTGCCAGATTCTTGATCTTGTCTACAGGGAAGTTGGCCGTGCCGACAAAATCATTGCCACTGAACTTGTCTCGGTCAACAACGGCAAAGTTCAGACTGTAATTGATTTCGTGTTTCTGCACTTGGAAGATCAATTTCTCGTCATACACCGGGTTCAGGCTATGTCGCACTACTTTCGTTCGATACGTCTTCTTGCCCAGTGATGTCACGACAAACGGGTCCATGTCGAATGTCGTACGGGTCATATTCTTTTCGGGTGGCAAATCTGTGATCCTGTTGATCTCCAAGAAGAGTACTCCGGCAACGTCGCTCATGCCACTGAATTCGTATGCCTTCAACTTGCTCTTGTGCCTCAGTCTCTTCAGTTTCGCCTGCCGCCTCTTCTTGCGTGCCTCCTCTGGCTCAGGCGTCCCCAGCGGCGTCCGCGTACCATCATCTGTCCCATCTGATGGCTCCTTGTCGTCATCCTCTTCGCTTAGATCATCCAAGTCTCGGCTGGGCAGGCGAGCTAGTAGATCTTCCTCCCCGTCCTCATCGTCGAGTGGGTCAGCCACTACGCCACTGAGCTTCTGAAGGAGGTGCTGAGAGTTGGCTCCGGTGTTCAGAGGATCATACAGCGTGAACTGCAGTAGAACTTCGCCAGACACGCTGCTCTCCTTCTTCCCTTTCCGCCGCCCACTCCGCTTGCTCTGTAGTGGGATCCAGGCCGGCTCGGGGGTTACAGTGCCTGAGTGAAAGAAGTCTTCGAGGTCCAGATCGAATTCGCCCATGTAGTCATTGCGGAAGCGGTCCTTGTCCCAGCAGACGGCTTCCAGCAGGGCACTATCCGCAGTCGTGATTGGCAACTCGAACGTCTGGTTCCATTCCGGGTTCAGTGTCTTGGAGACCACACTCGTTGCCTCCTTGGCGTCTCCCAGTGTCAAGACCAAGAATGGATCAGATGTGCCGCTTTTGTCTTTGGGTGCGAGGTTCCTGCCCTTCAAGACCTGCACTCTCAGCACCAGGCCCATGTTCTTATGATCGCCCTGCGAGGTGGCGGAGGAGACACTCCCATTGCCATTGGTCGACTTCATAGCTCCGTTGCGTGGAGGGGAACTTTGTCGACTTGGCGGCGACGATTTGTCCGCGTTGCCGTTGCTCACATTGTCTTTACTCTTGAACCGCTGCAACGTACTCGAGAGGTGTGCGGGGAGGTGAGGACGCGGCATGATCGCTGCGCTGGTCTGCTTGGCAGACAGGACGGGATGTCCAAGGGTCGCTTATTTATTAGGGTACCTCAGGTTCCAGGATTCAAGGAAGTGCCATACGGCTCACAAACGAATGGTCTTGGTGCGGTGGGCAGTCCCGGCGAGCTGACCATTCATGACAGCTGCTCGATGACACCGTCACCAACGACGAGCCCGCCCTGTGCTTCAGGATGCTGGCGGATATGGGATTGGGCGAAGTGGGAACAAGCCTGATGAATCCTTGAACGGTAGGGCCACGCAACGCTGCCCCGCGCCGGCAACACCGTCTCCACTGCGGAAGGAGCTGTTTCGAATGCTGCATTTCCCATGCATGTCAATCGCATACCGTCGGATCAGGATTGTAACATGGCACTGACTGTTTCACGGAAAGATAGGAGCCAGTGGAGCGTCGAGCAACTTCACGGTAGGACCATGTTTGCAGCGCTACGATAGGTCCTGAATACTGCACCACCATTGCATGGCTACCTGCACTCTATCACAGAGCCCCAGTCCTCGACGCGACGAGCTGTCACGCAGCGTTGAACGTGTGCCGCTCACGGACCGTAGCATTACTGCGTTGTCCAGTTCACTGCTCAGCAGCATGCTGGGGCGGTCCAGTGGTATGCAGGCACAGATTGGCATTCAGGTGAGTCACCACTGGACCCGTCTTTGCAAACAACACGAAGTCAAGCATTCTACTTCACGTCCTTTCATTCCACCCTTCGCCTGCGGCGAGCCCAAGCATGATGTCTAACGCTCGTTCGATCCACTTGTCTACCTCGTTTGTGCTCAGCAGTGGAACGGTGACCCTGGACCTACATCAACGCAAAGTCTTGGTCATCTGATGCCGCAACAGCAACGAAGTTCTCCTTCCTAAAGGTCGTAAGAACGAGGGCGAGACGCTTGAAGCTGCAGCCATACGTGAAACTTACGAGGAGACTGGCTACCAAGCAGCGCTGTTGCCACTCGCCGTGGCTACTCTCGCAACCCGTGGAGAGCCCATCGGTTCAGGGTTGTCGTCGGACACGGCTGATACTCTGCACGCACACACTGAGCCAGTGGCTGTGACACAAAGATCTAGCGGCGGGGCGCACAAGATTATCTTCTGGTTCGCGGCTACCACAGATTCCACGATAGTGCCCGATGCCGATACCCAGCAAGAAGGCGAAGACTTCGAAGCGTTATGGGTCTCGTTCCAGGAGAGTCAGGACAAGCTCACATTCGACGACGACAAAGCGGTCGCGCAGTATGTGATCGATGCCGCCTCCAGTGCTCATCGAGACAATGCCTCCCAAGCGATTCAGCCTGGCCCACTTTCACTGAGCTTCATGTCGATCGACGATCTTCCCCAAACCACCTCCACGCCATACTGATCTCGGCTAAAATCCCAAGCGTCGTTGTTGTAGTCCCTCCATCGGATATCAGGCAGACTCGAGAGGCGTCCTGTTGGTATCGGTGCCTGCATAACGGAAACATGAGACAGTTGCGGCAGACTGATGGACGTTTTGATGCAGTCGGAAAATCTGAACTTGCACATCAGCACTACCACTTCCAGATTATCGCACGATCTCGATGAGGTCCCTATCACTGTATGCAGGGAAATCTAAAAGACCTCAGGCCAGCGTCGGTCAGACGTTGATGTGGCTGCAATTGTTCGCATGGTCGCTGCTCGCTTTCTATCGAGGAAAACTTACTCACGCTCGTGCAGGTCATTACATATGTAGATGAGGTGGACCTGTGAGGTATTTGAGGTGATTGTACGGTCGAGAGACGGACTTAAGCTTGTGGATCTCAGCATGAGTAACGAGCCGCGCCTCAGACCACCCGACATGGATGACGGGCTGTGTGCGGGAGTGCATCACTTCTGAGAGGTCACATCGTAAAGTCGAATTGCTTGGCAGCGTTACCCAGCCATTGCTAATGTAACAGGGCTGCACCTTCGCTTGCGGCGTTTGCCATGATGTATGTAGGCGAGCCCGCGCTCTTATGGCGATAGCGTCCTACCGTAGAATATGCAATGAGTGGTTTCTTGCGCTAGGTGCATCCTTCGAGCCCATAGTAATCTACATAGGAGTCCACTGCACAAATCTCGACAAATCCCATCCGCTGATCACAATCCATCATGTGGAGTCCGCCGAGGAAAGTTTGGAGGCGCAGCAATGCAAGCAATGCATTCTTGCGCCCAGCTCTTGCTTGGCAACCCCATCACTGACTCAAAATGTATCTCCAGACTCCTTGCGAGCGGGAACCAGTTCCGACTAGAGGATCGCGTGGTCTGTTGTCTTTGGAGAGTCAATTTTGGCTATGAGCAGTGAGTCGAAGTACTTGAGGATCGTTCCCGCTGTGAACTCGCGATATATGTACCTATAGCCTCACGCGACATATCGAAAGGAGGTAGTATCCCTTCGTACCTTCGGATAGCATAGCGGACCCGTCCTCCAACAAGCTCGTTCCTTACCTACACTCATCTCTAGGTCGGAATATGTCTGGTCAGGCCCGCGGCAGAGCATGCCAGGCATGTCGTTCTATCAAGATCAAGTGCGAGCTTGGGACCCACGGTGGTCCGCCGCCATGCGAGAGGTGTACTCGACTTGGCAAAGACTGCACGGTGGACGCACCGCGCCGTCAGAAGGACCGTGTTGCGGAGCTGGAGGCTAAGGTAGAGACTCTGACTAAGATGCTCGCCTCTCAGCAGATGAATGATCAGCACAGTGAGCCCAGTATGGAGGCTCGACCCGATCTCTCACAGCAGCCTGGACATTACGGTGACATGCCAAAGAAGAGGAAGCTCGAGCCTGCCTCCGATCGGCCTATCGAGCCCGCTTGGAAGATGGAGCTATTTGACTCCTCAAACGCATCAGCCCAAGTCCTGGCTACGATCGATACAACGAAATCCGCGAGCCTCGACTCCTTGGTGCCTCTTGACGTTCAGCAGATCATACTGGACAGATACAAGTTCCAAATTTCTCGACTGTATCCAGTCGTACCCCTGCATCCCGCTTGCGGACTCACAGAACTAAAGGTCATGTCACCCATCTTGCTTCACGCCATCATCTTCGCCTCCGCCCATGGCATACTATCGATCGAAGACTTCGATGCAGTGGCGCTATCATTCATCGCCACGATCGCTACTGAAGTTCTCACCGCTGGGAAAAAGTCGATGGAGCTGCTCCAGGCACTCCAAGTGGCTTGCCTCTGGTACTGTGCGCCCCAGCTTCACGACAACATCACGACTCTGATCCAGTTTACTCACGCTGCGAAGACTATAGCAGTGAATCTGGGCTGCGGTGGTGAGCTCGATCCTCCCAGCGAGTACGCACCTTCAGATCTAGTGGAGGGAAGCACAATCCCTGCCAAGCGTGCCTGGCTTGTGTGCTTCGTAGTAGAGACGAACTCGCTCTTTCATAGCCGCCGTCCGAGCGATCAGCGATGGACGGCGCAACACAGTGCGTGTCTAGATGGGTTAGACGATTCGGGAAATGCTGGGCCCGTTGATCGACTACTGGCGCACCAAATCCGTGGCGAACGTTTGTGCCTGAGCATCATGCAAAGGCTTGCGCTTGCTGAGTCGATTCCCAGCGCGACCATCGGCGAGCCCTTAACCACTCTGACGGTGCAAGATCTGGAGAGTGAGATACTGGAGTGGCGATCAGGCATTCCCACCGATCTCATGCATCCGAACCTACAGACGCTCGGGTACACCGCCGAGATTCTCCTTCATGAAGCTGTGTTGCATACAGATACCAACAAGCAAAGCTTCGCCGTTCCGTATCTCCCACATCGTCTGCTGATTGGAGGCTTTCCAGCACCCGTGGTGAATCAATACAACACCTACTCCCTACAAGCGCTGAACCGAGCTTGTCACAACGCTATCGATAGCGGATGCAGCGTCTCGAAAGAGGATTTCCTATCGCTCCCCTACTTCCTCTTCGCGCCTCGTATCGCGTACGCGGTGTTCATTTTGGCCAAGATCTACATCGCCGTCACGGCGCCGGGCAATACCTTCGGCGCCATCATGACAGCAGATGAAGTCCGCCTCGATCACTATCTCGCGGTATGTGCAGATTTCGATCGAAGAACCGAATACGACAGATCACCAGGAGCGGCAACACGAATACTCAAAGGCGTGCCGATGCTCAGGGTATGGCTGGCTCAGTATGAGCAACAATCGGCATTGTTCTCAGAGACAATAAACAACGCGTACGATTCTGAAGCACTACAGCACCCGCCAGCCAGTGGAACGTTCTCTATGCTACCTGTGGGAAGTAGCAAGTCTGTATTGGAGACCGCTTTGTTAACAGATATTGACTACAATTGGGACGGCTTCCTCGACCTTGGTCCCAACGCTGGCGACTTCAGCTTGACGGACTTCTTCTCGTTTGCCGAAATGGACGGCTCAATGGGCAACGTTGATGGATGAATGTATCATGCTGCGTGAGTGGTGAACCGTTGAACAACATACCTGCTCCATGGAGTGTCGGTCTTCTCAACGAACAACGACATCAGTCTTTGCCTCCGACTAAGTCGCTATCGCGGTTCCTTGGACGTCCATCGCCAGCGTCACGAACCGCTGCATCACTGCAGCGACAGCAGTGAATGCCGTGCATACATCCACCAGCATTCAATTTACCTTGGGAACCCTTATCAGAGCGATGTACACTACCAAGCTCAACCCCCTCCCTCGCATTGTTCGTGCTTCTCTAATGCACTTCGCTGTGTCGCTTCTGCAGAAGCCAGCTCCAAGCAACAACACGCACAGGCACGTTCTCTCTGGACTGGAGAGAAGTGGGGTGATACAAGTGCGCATCGGCATCAACGATGGGGCGGCAACAAGACGAAGAGGAATATGGTAATGCGCAGAGACAGATTGCCACAACGCTGTATGCAGGGATGCGGTATGATTGGCAGAAGGCGTGCGAGATACCCAGGATGTGACGTTTGAATTGTTAATGCATATGTGTGCTATCTTCGAGATCACATACTGACCCCGTCAGCTTTTCCAGCAATGAACCCAGTGACTTGAAATAGTAGCTCTGCCTCTGTCACTACCCGTTCTCATGACGCAAGGCTCAAGCTATCGCTATCAACGATATCATAGACTGACCTGTCATTCCTGTGCACTGTGTGACGCCTCCTCGATTGACTGGTGACATGCCCGGCCGGTATTCTGCGCACCTGCGGTCTGACCGCGACATCTCTCTTGAACCGTCGTGGGTTCAGAATTGTCGTCGCTGGTGCCGCATGAATGTTCGTCGGCCGCCCAGGAGTCGGCACAAATAAGCCGGCGTCCTCGATCTCGTCTTGTTCGACTTCCATACTGCTGTGCGCGTGGCCATCTTCATCTCGGGAGACGAGATCCGGAGCTTCGATAAGTTCTTCATTGCCGAGAGGAGCGACGCTAGAAGTCCTGCCGGTCACAAAGAGTAATTTTGCTTGCTGTTGCCCGGAGATAGCGATCGGTGTATAATTGCTAGATGGGATAGGCTTAAGGGCTTCATCGTAGGCATTGGAAGGTCTGGTTCCTCCACCTTGATCCCATTGCAAGCTCCCATCGCTGCTCTGGCTGCCAACGATGAAGCGCCACCAGATTGCATCCGCATCATCGTCGTTAGCGATGAAGGGAACTTTGGCTACCGCTGGTGCTCTTGATATGGGCAGCGCTGCCAATGCACGGATGTGCTGGAGTGATGCCGATGGCGATTGACAGAGCGCCGTATCACTGGCATCGAGATTTTCTCTACGAGATGCACGCATTCTGTGCATAGTAGCCGGAGTCCCTGCACCATATGGAGTCGAGAGTGACTCGCCCTTGTACGGTACCCGTACGTTCAGCTCTTGGTGCCCTGCAAGTCTGGTGCTGGAAGACGTGTCCTCGTGACAGCTATCAGAGTGAAGCGCACGACCAGACAGCTGGCTCAGATGAGCCTTTCGGAAGCCAAGCAAATCTTGCCAGCTTGTTTCAGGCACACTGTCGACTGAGCTAGTCTTAGGCGAGTTGCTGATCTCGAGGGAAGTTGGAGGCTGCAAAGCTTCAGGTACATGTGGGCGAGCTTCCGTAATCGAAGTGGCGATATGTTCGCTAGAGGACGCCATAGCGAGTCGCGATGCAGCGTCGTTGTGTCGGCTTGGGATACCGAGCATTTTCCGCCATGGTGCATCGTCACTGGACTCGCCGTCCTGGGTCCTGCTGTCGATGTGGGGATGATCTTGCAACTCGCTTTGCAGCTGTAGTACCCCCGCAACGATGCTTTGCAGCGGATCATGGGGTACTACTTCGTTAGGGTTTGAGTCCTGGAAGTGGAGGGGTTGACTTTGTGTAACTTGGCTTTGCTGCTCGAATGCTGACGTGGAGTGCAGAACTTGTGTAACTTCTCCACGACCCTGGCTGATATCTTGTGAGTTCGCGATCGATCTGATCAGGCCAGTAAATCGGGGTACAGCCATCTGACTGCCGGCTTGGGCGTACACTGAGCCTCCCAGATCTGCGCGTGCTCGTTTGGTGAATCGCTGTGGGCCCTTGACCTGATCCGCATCGAAGACGTCGCCATCCATGCCGAGTAGCATCGAGTCTTCGGATTGCGCGTACTGTCGCTTGGTTGCCGAACAACATTGTACGTCACCAGCTTCGCTAGACACTGGAGAAGCCGCAGTCTGGCTTGCAAAGGCATCAGTGCCAATCTTGATCTTGATCCTGTTGTCGTCATCCAGCAAAGCGCCGCTCATGTAAGGCTCTAAGAGTGGGAGACGGTCTTCGAAGATTGGTGTGACAAGACGGCGTTGAGCAGGCTTTGCCCTCTGGGAGCCACTCTTGCTGATCTTCCTGCGTCGACCGATACGATCTCGCTCGCCAGCTACTGGGAACCTCATGCGGAGTGGTTTTGTCGCGGCGAGCTTTAGCCAGTCACTTTGTGCGAGCAACTTTCGCCGGTTGGTCAGAAGTAACATCTCCTCGTCTTTGACAACGCGAGCGTGAGGATCGTCGTCGCGCGAAGCACTTCGTGAAGCTCGGGAGTCAGCATGCACTGCGGCACCAACATCAGCGTGGTGCTCTGCATGCGCCATCTCGCTCTCCCCGACGGAGCGATTTGGCTGATGCCTGACTGTCTGTGACAGGTAGTCGCTGCGCTGACGCTCTCGTCCATTGACTTTAGGACAGCCCGGATGAGCACTGCTCGATTGCGATTGCGATGTCGGACGTTGACACCCGTTGGGATCTACGATACTGGGGATTCGCCACTGGACTGCTTGACCCGGGCTGTCTCCAGGTGGGAGATGGGCCCTGGCCTTCGCGAAGTGAGCCTTCTGCTTTTGCGCGACTGCATTGTTCTTCGTGGTAGCGTATCGCCGTCGCGTTCCCCCAGTCCAGTCCATGATGAAGGTTATGCCCTTTAGATGCGGTGGTGAAGAGGTGAGGTGCGTATAAGCTTTGAGACGAGGTCGTACCTGCCATCCGCTGTGAGATCACTCCCTCTGCTTCGGCTATACCTTACAGTGTCGCTCATCACCAACTTGTGATACTCATCTCAACCAAGCGCGTATATTGCTGTGTCATAGGTATCATGTCTGTACAATGAGACAGGGTGAGAAACATTGAATGCCCATAATGTGCTCGTGAGTCAGCTGAACTTGCGATATCTGCGCGCTCATTGCTGTCTTGAACTACGGCAGCAATCACTGCCATTGCCGCGACGGACTGTCAATGACACTGCGCGGCGCAAGTTGCTCATTAGTGCAATTGACGGCAAATGCTTGGTCTGCCACGCACTGTTCGCCTACAGTATGCAAAGCGCAATACGGCTGACCGCACATTCTTGCATTGGAAGCAATTCATACTGCTGCTTCGACGACAACATATAGTGCGGGTCGAGGAGCTGCCCCTCAATCTACAAGCACCAACAGCACGGCTGCCTGGCATGCCTCATGAATCGAAGACACGAAGTACGTTGGGATGTGGAGCTGCAGCAGGAGTAAGTCGTAGCGGCGGCGCGTCTGCGGTCGACATTATGTGACGCAACGCGGCATATTCGTGCAGCCACGTGGAAGCTCATGCGAAATCACTGACGAGGTCAAATCAACAATGTCGACGTCGAAACACGATTGATGAGGCATGGGGTGCAGCCAACTTGTCTTCGCCACACACAATACTCAGTACATCGGACTGACTTCCGTATACGTGACGTTGAAGACGGAGGCTCTCGCCGAAGAGAATAAGAGTTCACCAGGACGTCAACTTTACGAGCACGTCATTGGCCATCCTGGATCCCACGCTTACCGTGCGGTGTTGAGCACCGGCGGCTCCTCGCGATCCCATCGAGAATGAGCAATATGCATGGCAAGCCATGCATGTACTCCGACAGGACCGCGTCTAAGGTGGCAGGTACGTATGTGGTCGACGAAACCTCGGTGCGTGTCTGCACACTTTCGGCAGCATTTCGCGGTGGCTTGCAGAAGGCGTATGCAAAAGCGCGATAAGCTATCGGGAACCTCACGGACTGTCTGAGAAATTCCTCGCCCCACTACACGTCCCTCCAAATTACATGAGGATCTTTGGTTGGATCAGATGCAAAACGCGATGAGGCCATCCTTGGCCGAGCACATGTCATACTGCCCCGATGATACCTGGGTCGTCATATAACAGTACGGCCTGTCTCCGGCAGCCTTGTGAACCCAATCTATCCCCATCTTTCACAACATAGCTTCCCTTGTCATCGATATCACTTCGCAGCGTTTTCATTTCATCATACCAGCAGCTACTCTTCAGCTTTGTACTCTCAATTCGTTCTCGACCAGCGCCACTGATCCTCACTACACTTCCTTTCAAGATGTCTGTCCTACCACCCTCGAGACCGCGGACCTTCCGCCGCCTCAGCTCCAAAGATGCCACCGCTGCGCAACTCAATGCTCGATCACCAACGGTGGTGGTGCCGCCGCAACATCTCATGGCGCCCAGCGATGCCCATGAGGTCGCTGCGGCAATGGAGCTGGCAAGACACGAATTGGAAGCATACTCAGATCCACTGTCGACACCCAGCACACCTCCAAAGTCGAACACAACCGACAAGTACGCCTTCGCCTTCGATATCGATGGAGTCTTGATCCGAGGAGGAAGACCAATTCCAGAAGCTATCGAAGCCATGAAAGTGCTGAATGGGCAGAACGTTTACGGCGTGAAGATGTACGACATGCCCAAATGCACCAACTACGCTCTCATACTAACAAAACATGCAGTCCATACATCTTCGTGACAAACGGCGGCGGCAAGACCGAGCAAGAGCGCTGCATACAGCTGAGCAAGCAAATGGAGATCGAAGTGTCACCTGGACAGTTCATCTGCGGCCATACCCCAATGCGTGAGATGGCGGCGAAATATGGCACAGTGTTGGTGGTAGGCGGAGAAGGCGAGAAGTGCAGACAAGTAGCAGAAGGCTACGGATTCAAAGACGTTGTAACACCCGGCGACATCATCAAGGACAATCCAGATACCACGCCCTTCCGCAAGCTCACACAGGAAGAACATGACAGCTCGCGTGCCCGAGACTTCAGCAAGACCGAGATAGAAGCCATCTTCGTCTTCGCGGACTCCCGTGACTGGGCTGGCGATCAGCAGATCATTCTCGACTTGCTGCTATCGAAGAAGGGCGTCCTCGGCACCCGATCAGAGACCTTCGACGACGGCCCACCAGTCTTCTTCTCGCACAATGATGTCGTTTGGTCCGCTTCCCACGATCTCACTAGGCTCGGAATGGGTGCCTTGCGGTTGTCGTTGGAGGCCATGTACAAGGCAGTCACGGGGAAGGACCTCAACACGACTGCATACGGCAAACCCCAAATCGGCACCTTCCAATTCGCCACGCGCCTACTGCAGCAATGGCGAAAGGACACGCACGGCATCGACGCACCCCCAGAGACGGTCTACTTTGTAGGCGACACGCCTGAGTCCGACATCCGCGGCACTAACGACTTCAACAAGACGAGTGAGAATACTTGGTACTCCATCTTGGTGCGCACGGGTGTGTATGAGCAAGGAACGAAGCCGAAGTTCGAGCCAAAGTTCACTGCGGATCATGTGCTTGAGGCTGTGCTGCATGGCGTTGAGAGGGAGCAGCGGAAGGAGCTGAGGCAGACGCTGGAGGCGACGCAGACGGCGTTGGATGAGATTGCTATCGAGGATGAGCCGACTGCCGGTGAGAAGAAGGCGGAGAAGTCGACTTGAGATTGCGTGTTTGCACCGGAAGCATAGACTGCTCGACGCGGGACCGTTTGGGTGCATTAAATGGAGGGAAGGCGTTGTTTTAGGTTTGGATTGACTTACCGCAGGATGCAGATATTGCACCCAATTTGCCCTGAAAATGAGGCTCGATGCATCTACTCGACTAGACATCGATAGACATACCCCCAAGAAGATACATAGAGAGAGATAGAGTACATAGAAAGAGGGAATGAAGTGAATGCCCTTCATGATCCGCTGACTTGCCCTCCTATTTCAACTGAGTCGGTGCTATTCCCCGTCTTGAAGGTCCTCGGGGAGCTTTATGTCACGGCATATCGCCAATCTCTCGCCTGGTCCGTCTGCGCTAAAAGTCGCAGCATGCCCGGGCAGGAGGCATCTCGTCGAGAGTTCTCGGCTGTTGAGATAGTTGTCTCTGACCACTCATGTGAAAGCCTCCACATTGCAGTCGCTGCGTATTACTGCAAACTAGAGCAGTGCAAAGTCGACACGTGTCAGAGCTTGTCATCATCTTTGCAGTACGGTTCGCTTCCAGACACAAGAATCCGCGATAAGCTATACTATCCATACACGCTGTGTTCCGTCAGTGCGTGGGAACGAGAATCTCCGTCGCGATACTAGCGATAGTTGCAGTCCTAAGGTAGGTCAACCCAGCGAATCGTAGACTTGGACCGACAGAGTGAGGACATCACGGCGACGAATTGTCTCGATATCTTTAACCGACATATTACGTGTCACAGCAATAGCAATGTGCCGATTTTGTCCATGTAGCTTTCCGATGAGAGTCCGCTCAGTACACAGTTGCGGATCAGGCGGTCATACAGCGACCGGCAGGTACGATCTCCTCTCGAACCTGATACAGACCTCACCCTCTCGCCACCGCATCCGCAATACTACTCCCTTGATGAGACAAGCAAGCTACTTCATCCCGGTTCATACCCGAAATCAGTACGATGCGAGCAATGGGACCAAAGTTGGCAGCCGCATCTTCGGGCCGTCTGTATACCGACACTACGCCCGTCCGACCTTGAACGACAGGATCTACGACGTCAATGTCAGCTCTGCTAGATCTCTCACCACAGCATATCGCAACCACAGGCTAGGCACTCACATCCAGCTTCCCCACCGCCACGACCTCCTCCTCACTAACCCTCACCCCACCCACAGTCTCGACAAAAGCCATTGGCGCATCGCCCATGATCTTCCGATACACGTCCGCGACCGTACTGCCCTTTTTGACTAGCACGCAGTCCCTGAAGACAGCCTTCTCATGCCCAGTGCTATCCTTGTCTGCACCGCCACCGCTGCCGAAAGTGGAGATATTCCGCACTGGGAACACTGGCACGAGACCAAGCACGTCGGCAGCGCGAGAGAGCACTTGATTGACTCCCGTCGAGCCGAAGCGATAGAGAACCATGTCCTTTAGGTTTGATATTCGGCTTTTCAGCTTCTCATCTAGCTCCCTCAATCCGCCCCCATCTTCTTCACCGTTTTCAATCAAGTCCTCTCTCGTGTCCACAAATTCGGACCCAGGCGTATACCGGATGTAGTTTTGCTTCGCCAGCCTCCGCAGAAAGATCTCACTGATCGCAGAGCAAAGCACCAACCGCTCAGGTGAATGCTGCTTAGCGATCTTGGCGACGTTCTTGTCAGCATCCGCGTGGTCGATCTTGTTCAGCGCGATGACAGTGGGGAACTTCTCGTCGACGAAGCCGTGGACTACACGAGCGATGGTGTCGTTGTCCCAGTCTTGCAGCGGCTGCTTGAGGGCTAGTTTGTCCAGTGTGCGCGCCACGACAGCAGCAGTCGAACCATAGCCCGAGAATTGCCCCTGTAGTGTTTCCACTGCAGTGGCCTTGATAGCCGTATGTCTCCGCTTCAAGCCGCCCCATTTCTGCATCAGATTGCCGAGAACCCAGCTTACGATCTCGGACTTCAGCCATGCGATGTCGACGCTCGGATCATAGCCCCGCGTCGCCTTACCCTCGGCGTCTGTGGTACCGCTAACGTCGACGACATGAATTAATGCATCGGCATGGCGGAGGTCATCGAGGAATTTGTTGCCGAGCCCTTTGCCTTCGTGGGCGCCTGGCACAAGACCAGCGACATCTAGTAGTTCGATTGGAACGCTACGAGTGCCAGATTGGCAGACGCCATGATTGGGTTTACATCGTCGTTGGAGGGGTGGTGGGTCGGTGTGTGACGGTGGGGTATTGTGTGGGAGGGTTGATCGCGAGCAAGCGCATGGGATGTGAAGGTAGCCGACTGCTCGATTGGGATCTATGGTGGTGAAAGGGAAGTTGCCTGGGCGTCTGAATCAGTCCGACAGCTTGAGAGGTGATGCACAGTGGCCGGGTTTGATCGATCAGAGTGGGAGGGCGCACCTACTTTCGCAGTGGTATCGGTCAGGGAATTCAGCGTTGAGCTCTTCCCTGAGCTGGGTTTACCGACGAGCGCGATCAATGGATCACGCGGCATGATGCGCGATGGCGAATGACTTGCAGGTGCGGATAGCGACAGTCGACTGCTGCTGTTCCAGATCTCGAAGGCGCAAAGGCCGTTTTTGTAACAGGCCGTGCGATCTTCACGGGCCGTTGCGGTACTGCAGCCACACCTAATATGCTGCCGCCGTCAGGGGACGAATTGGATGTTGGACGGGTGTCTGGATAATCCTGCTGTCACCAGGAAGCATTTGGTCGGGAGTGTGTAGATACCTTCGGGCGATGGGGTGATTAGCATGCCATAGCAAGATGGAAGTGTAGCAAATATATTGCCTGAGGTAAGCTTCATAAACTCCCGGGACCAGTAGTACGCTTTGTAGTGCCAATAGTGAACGTGCACCGCTGGGGGAGGGATCAGGCCTCGTGTGGGAGTGGCTTCGTGATTGTCTTGTGTACGGCTAACGACCCTCCCCACCACTGCTGCCACCAGCAACCGTCCATAACGAGGGGTTGTTATTCTTGTGGCCCCCTTTGCAACACGATCTAGCCTCTCACATACACCCAGCAACTTCCACAACTTCCACGGCAGTCACGATGCGGACGTGACCCTCGGCATACCGAATGCCAACAGCTGGGAGTCACTGATCTGGGAGGACCAGACAACTCACAGGTCGTCAGTGAATACGTCGCAGCACGTCTTGCACAGAATACCCCACGCGCCAATCGAATCGCGACCTACTTCACGGCGCTTCCGAGACCTCCAGCGCGCCTGCCAATACCTACGTCTGAGGCGGGGACTGCCGAATCAAGCCATGGCTGCGTAGTCGGCGAACACATAACCACAGCCAGCATGGACTTCGCGACTCGCTACCAGCCACGCGTGCGTGCTCAGTCTTACTTGGACCGTGAGAGGAACACGATGCCTCACGATGATTCCGGGACCGAGAGTGCGTGCAGCTACGGGCCCATGTCTTACCAGTGTATACTGACACAGGAAATCACAGCCGAGTCACTCCCACGCCGCAAGTTCCAACGGACGACAGCCGAGACGGCAGCCACCGATCCCTTCCGAAAGCCATCACTTCCTGCTTCAGCCTACCCGAATGGGCGACAGGTGTCAGTCAGGAGGCCGAGTGTGGGACCCGCAGGTGCATCAGTAACGGGACCGCCTGGGTCAAGGAGACGAAGTGTAGCTGTTAGGGAGGCTGTACATGTGCGAGTGCCGAGTGGACCGCGGGCATATCCAGATAGCCCGGGGAAGAGGTATGTTAAATGAAGAGTCATATGAGGGGCGGCAGCGTGAATGGAATACATGACACGGCATGTGTATTGGACTGCGGGAAGCTTACGTGCATTACAGGTTCGGCAGCAACACCTATACTCCCGCCCCTCCCACGCTCGCGGAAACCACAAACACCGCAGCCGTGACTGCCAATCGCTTCGCTCCACCACAGTCAACATCCGAGCCGCGCTTCGGCAACAACAATCTCGTCCGAGCCAGCTTCGGCAATCCCTCTTCCAGCGAAGACGTCGACTCTCCAGTCACCCCTGCCGAGCCAGAGCATACCAATGGCGCCTTCGACTTTGTGCCGGCACTCAACTTCGATGATCTACAGAACAGGCTCAGCACAACGCTGGACGGCCCGACGAGCGCACTACTAGGTGAGTTTCCGATCGCAGGGGGAGGCAGGGCACTGGCGAAAGCGGAAGAGATGCAGTACGAGTCTACCATGGCAGTACGGCCCACGACATCAAAGCAGCCTGGACAGGATGGTAGTGGTGGTATGGCCAGGAGTCAGAGTTTCAGCAGAAGATTCACGGGCGGTGGTACAACCAGATCCAACGTCGGACAGCCCAAGATCCAGGAGACAGTGGCGGCCCCGGCGCCGACCAATCCTGGGACTCGAACAAGACGACAGAGCACGATGCCTCAAACATCAGCGAACGTTGGCCAGCCAATACCCACAAATCCGGTCAGGACGCCCAGGAAGTCGGTTGGTCCAGGTATGTTCAGCGGGCTCATGGACAGGAAAGGAAGCACGCAGCAGCCTGCGGCGACCGTGACGGAGCCGACAAAGTCTTCTCTAGCTCGAGCGAGCAGCCTCAGCAAAGCTCGGCGGATTACACTTGGTCCTGCGGCGGGCCCAGGTGCTGAGCCGCCACGTCTGTCAACATTGACAGCGACGACCCAATCACGACAGGCGAAAGTCAAGAGCTTGCAGCCTCCACCTCGTGATGCAGACCCGACTGCAGCAGTTGGGAGATCACCTGGCAAGCCGAATGTCAACCGTGCGACTACGCCATCGTCTGGTGGAAATAAACGTCAATCGATGGCAGCGTCTGGACGAGCGAGTGGTCTGGGTGCTAGGACCATCAGCCCGACTGATGCAAGACGGCTGAAGAGGATGTCCATGATGCAAGCGCCGCCAATGCCGACGAGTCTGCCTATGCCGAAACATCCTCCCCCTCTACAGTCAGAAGATCCACCACCTACGAGCTGCTTGCCAGAGCTGCCTCGTCTGACACAGCCCTCGCCCAGTCTGATACCTCGAAAAGCCAGCACCAATCTCACACCAACATCTGCGAGGAATTCGCCAGAGCCACGACTCCCTTTCATGCATCAGCTGACAACGCAATCGAGCATCCAATCGCTCAACACTGCGAACCTGTCGACATCTCGATTGCCGACTCCGAAGACTAGAAATCTGCACTCGAGCTCGGCACAGTACGGTGAAGGCGAGGAGATGTGGGTGCCTCCTGTGCCAGCCATACCGAAAGCGTACGAAAGTCCAAAGGAGTATGAGTTACCATTCTTTTCTAATCTCACTGGAAATAGCAGTCGCAAGAGTAGCTTTGCCACAGTCAACTCGCTGCCTCACATCACTAGTGCATCTCTGCAGCCGATCGAGCCGCCGTCACGGACCAGCTTCGAACTTCAGACGCTCGAGACACCACGTCAGGCTGCCCACAAGCGCGCGCAAACCATTGGCAGTCCAAAGGAAGCTCATGCACCAGCTCTGGGAACGCCAGTGGAGAAGCGTCAGCCTGATGCGACTGGCCGCCGCAACAATAATCTGCAGCCGTTAGTGTTACCTCCATTGAACTTGCTCCCGCTCAGCAGTTCGAGAGAGACACGAAATCCATCTTGCGCGAAGCTTGGTGACGGGAGTGATGAGCGCAGTATTTATGGAACGGCGCAAACGCCAGAACCCATGCGGCTACCAAAGACTCCGTCGACGCCGATGACCGCCAGCAAAGCCAGCTTCTGGAAGAAGCAAGACGAGAAGAATACTGCCAACGCTGCTCGAAGCAACACCAGCCACCACATTCTCCGTGACATGATGGGCTTCGATGACTCAGTTACTCGCTTCTTCGACGATAGTGACCCGGAGACGTCGAACGGGGTACCAATGCCAGCGCAGAAGGTGCAGCAGCAGCATAGGAATGCTATCACACCTTTTGCATCAGGCTCTCTGCCCAAGTCATCAGGCGAGCTTGCAGGCCAACGCGGTAGAGCCAGCTTGGAGGGTAGTGATGGGGAGTCGTTCAATCTAGGCGCCTACGAGAACTTGAAGCTGCAAGGGAGTAGACCGCTTGGTGCTCCCCAAGGTCCACGGCCACGGACCAGTGGCACTGCTGCAAGTTGGAAGACTGCACAGGAGACAGCTACCGCGAGCAGTCCCATCACCGACTATCTCACACTCCCGTATCAGCATGCTAGCAATGGCATCAACGATCCAGTGCAGAAGAAGGAAGGTGGTGGGCTACGCCGGAAGCTCAGTCTCGGATGGCGACGCAGTTCTAGCAAGACTGCGCAACATCCTGAAAACAAGGACAAGGGCAGCCCGCAAGCAAGCTCGCCCGCTGAGTTCAGCACACGACCCCCGCCCATGCCAAGGGCGAGCACAGAAATGCCACCACCGAGACTCCCCGCAAGTGCAACCTGGAGTGGCGAGCTGCCAACACTGGCGAGCTTGCAGACAAACGAGTCGCGCCCAAGTCTGGATAGTCTCCGACGGAAGTCGCAGGCTGTTGGTGCCTTCAGCAATGGTTACCTGCAAGCGCACGACCCTCCTACGACTGCGCTGCCTGATCCACCGCGTCAGCCACTCCCTGCACCGCAGACGAAGACAAGAGCACTGCACTCCGAGCAGCCACAGCCGGCCAGCTCTCGATCAACGAGCTGGGGTAACTTCAGCTTCAACAACCGATACTCGACTGCTCGGCCTCCAGTAGCACTTGTCCGACCGAAGCCAGCTGCGCCTGCTGATCCATTTTCGGCACTTGTGAAGGATGCGTCTGATCTTGCTGCCGATGATGAGATGCGCCGCCTCTCGCAGAAGCGACGCGAAGTCGACACAGCCGCACGCGAGACCGAAGAGCTCAAGCGTCGCGCACTACCACGAGATGCGACATCACCTGATCAAGTGCTTCGCAGCCGGGAGTCTGGCCTCAACATCTTCGAGCGAGGTGAGATCATCGACTTTGGCCGTGATGGCGTCTACTTCACCGGTACTCGCACAGCGAAAAAGATCATTGGCTCTGTTTCGCCGTCTCCCGTCACTTCTGGGAGCGAGAAGGACAAGGGTACTACTGGCAACTTTGGCTATGACGACGAGCGAGGCGACTACAATATCGTGTTCGGGGACCATCTTGCCTACCGGTATGAGGTCGTCGATGTGCTGGGTAAAGGCAGCTTCGGTCAAGTCGTAAGGTGTGTGGATCACAAAGACGGCGGAATCGTGGCGGTGAAGATCATTCGCAACAAGAAGAGATTTCATCAGCAGGCGTTGGTAGAGGTTGGGATCTTGGGGAGGTTGGGCGAATGGGTGAGTGATCATGCTCCATCACACCTTATGTTGAGGTGTACACGTACTGACAAGTTCGAACAGGATCCACACGGTGCCCATGCCACCCTCTCCATCACGACCTCCTTCTACTTCCGATCTCATCTCTGCATCGTAACGCCATGCCTGAGCATCAATCTCTACGAACTCATCCGCAGCCACAACTTCACCGGCTTTCCATTACCGCTCATTCACCGCTTCACCCGCCAACTCCTTGCATGTTTGGTGCTTCTCCAGACTAAGCGCATCATCCACTGCGATCTCAAACCCGAGAACATCCTCCTGTGCGACGCCCGCAAAGCCGACGTCCGCGTGATAGACTTCGGCAGCTCCTGTCGCGAAGAGGAGAAAGTCTACACCTACATCCAATCCCGCTTTTATCGCTCGCCTGAAGTTATTCTCGGCTCCTCTTACGGTCTAGGCATCGACATGTGGTCTCTGGGCTGCATCCTCGCCGAGCTCTGGACCGGCTACCCCATCTTCCCAGGCGAGAACGAGCAAGAGCAGCTCGCTTGCATCATGGAGATCTTCGGCCCACCTGATCGATTCCTAGTCGAGCGCTGCAGCAGGAAAAAGCTCTTCTTCGACTCTGTCGGCAAGCCCCGCGTTACGGTTTCTAGCAAAGGCCGGAGACGCAGGCCTAGCAGTCGCACTCTCTCGCAAGCTCTGAAGACTGACGATGAGGCCTTCATCGACTTCATCGCGAGATGTCTGCGCTGGGACCCAGAGCGGCGCATGAAGCCCGACGAAGCTATCAGTCATCCGTTCGTCACCGGGTTACCCATGCCTTCAGCGCAGCCACAGCAACGCCTCGGTATTCCTGACGAGGCGCGTAGAGCCGCTAGACCGCGTGCAGCCGGCCCTTCGAGCCCGACGAAACGCACTACTCAGCAGCAAGTCCCGCTTACACCCAAGCGTCTGCCGACAACAAACAGCATCCCCGCTGGAGCCGCGCAAGGCAGCCCCGCGAAGCCACCCACCCTCCGCTTCGCATCCGATAGCGGAGCGACGGCGAGAAGACATAGCAGTATTACGAGCCTGAACACCGCCACCACCGTCGCGGGTAGCAAGAGAGCTAGCAATGGCGCTGTGCTTGCCGGCAACCCGGCGGTGAACGGCAATGCGAATGCTGGAAAGAGTGGGCTAGCGACGTTGGCGGCTGTCGCTGCTAGTAGTGGGAGCGGGACACCTGGAGGTGGTGGACGGTGGAGAAGCTGAGTCGGCTGACTGGAAGGAGAGGAAAGTGTGACTCTTGGCCAAGCTGCTGGCGGTTTGTGGGACGGTGACATCAAGAGCAAGCACGGGGATGTGTATCTATGCACCACAGTAGTCCTAGTAGAGAGTCGAGGACCAAGACAATGTGAGATGTGTGCGAGGTACGAAACTCTACTTCCTGCTTTGAACCTTCGACTGCTCGCTGGCGTGTATGAAGTCAAAAGGCTTTTCGTTTATCATGCATGAGAGGCGCGAGCCATGTATATACACATCTGATCTGTCCATCGATCCACTGTATCCATTGGGCAACTGTGCGCGCTTCTCCTCTGTCCATCATTGCCTCTGTGCCATATCCCTAAGCATAGCACAATCCTCCACTGTCTCCCTCGTCAGCACTCCACACTCCAGCCAACCCAGGACATCCACTTTTCCGTTCCATCCTCTCAGCAGCATCCAACACCTTCCCTTTATCGCCCTTCTCCTTATTCAGCAGCCTCTTAACCCAACCCTGCACAGCCGGCTCGCTCGTCTCATCCCTGGCCTGCCGCAAAAAAGGTATAAGTGCACTCCCGCCCGTGCCGCGTAGAGTCTTCTTCTCAGCAGGCCTCAGTGCAAGCTCAACGCCCTGCTCCTTAGCTTTCTGCTTCTCTGCAGCCGCCACAGCAGCAGCTTTCGCTTTCTTCGCTGCAGCAGAGGGGATGAGAATATAGCGTGAGACGATCTGGATGTGCTGGTCCCGGAGCGCGGAGAGCATGGCTAGACAGGCGTCGAACGCTACGCTTAGCTCGGCGTCGTAGGCGTGGTCTTCGACGAAAGAGCGCAGGTTTGCGATTTCGGCTACGTGGGCGAGGAAGCGGGCGTGTGGGCCGGGCATGTAGCGGCGCATGTCGTGGATGAAGTTTGCGCTGCTTGTGGCAGTCTTCTTGGCCTGCGGAGCAGGAGTCGAGTCCGCGGACGGCTTGGTGCCAGTGACGCGATGCTCGACGCCAAGCACGAGGTCGAAGAACTGGAAAATGCTGCTCTGTGCGTTACTGCCGCCCGCGTACTGAACAAAGCGTTGCTTGTACATCGGACCGCCGTCGTCGAAGATGACGCCGTTAGGGAGCCCAGCATCGCCCATGTTCTTGCTTCCGGCTAGAAAGGGGCGGATGCGGTTGTAGAAGACGTAGGGGTCGCAGTTCTCAGTCATCCGGGAGAGGAGCATGCCGAGGTCATCGAGAATCTCGGCGAAGGAACGGAGGGCGGCAGTGACAGTGTCGATCTTGTTGTTTCGTGCGGCAGAGATGGCGTCGAGCATGACCGGTATGGCCGCGGCGCCACGGGCTTCGAAAGCGACGCTGACAAGGTAGAACCATTTCTCGTCGAGGCTGCCGGTGAAGGTGTGCAGCATGTCGAGATTTCCAAGTGTGCTGCTATCTTCGGCCGGGAAAATCGGCTTCCAGTTCCAGAGCACTACGGCAGCGTAGCTTGCTACGGTAGGTAACTCCAGATGGGCGCATGTCTGCTTGAAGGGAATCGTCACGGGTGGTGGAATGCGAGAGGCTGGCTTGGGACCGCACCAAATGTATGCGTGTGTGATAAAGGCCAGAACGCTGTAAGCGCGGCGCCAATCCGGTTCGGAAGTGAGCTTGTCTGTTGATAAGACAGGCAAGTCGTCAACAACGCCGCGCAGGCGTTTACTAAGGATGAGACCTTGGAGATCTGCAATGATGCGCTCCCATGGTGCGTAGTATGAGTTTGGGAGACGTTGAAGAGGGGGGATCGCGGAGAGGAAGCCGGTTTGGGGCGAGACGGCGTAGTCCTCGAGAATTGGAATGGAGCGGTTCATGATGGCGGAAGGAAATTATTTCTTTGCCAGACGCAGGCTTGCGACGTCGGAGGACCGTATGGTACGTCCACGCTGCAAGCCCAGCCGTTGGAGATCCTGAGAGGAGACTCTTGTCGCGCGTGGGTGAGCCGCCTTAAGTGCTAGTGATGGGGTTGAAATCTGTCAAAAGTGTCGAATTGCCTCTCACTCAAAGATCGGGCGTGATTTGCCTGTCTCCTGTGGTCGGGCGTAAGTGTCGAAGAACTCCAGTGATTGTCCCGAGTGCTCAAGAAGTGGATATAGGTGATGGCGAACGTGTTGTGATGTTTCGGCGCAAAGGAGAGTGAGAGAGTTGCAGAATAGAGTTTTGGTCTTGACAATGGGACCTTCGATGTCGGGCAGATGTGTATGACGGAGCAGCGGGGCGAATGATGAGGTCGGGACAGTGCGGATCAGCGGCAGGTACGAATCACTATCAAGACTAATCGTTCACTCATCGGAGGACTTTACGGGTACATGTGATTGTGAGTATTCCACGAGACGCATTCGCAATTGAAGCTGCTGAACAAGCACGCGACAGCTGAGAAATCATGATCCTGACGTCGAAGTAACGCCGATGTAGGAGCTCGGTGGCAACGTTGAGCACGTGATCGCGAATGCTCACAATTACATCGTTATTACATGGTTCTCGGTCATCTTCGTCGCTTTGCATAGATGACAGTCTGTGATGTTCGCTGCTTCCTGTATGCTTGAAGCCTTGTTGTCCACTGTTTCGCCTATGTCTTGGCGCACACGAACGGACGTGCGCTGCCCCTGCCTGACGGACATGCAAAGTCCGATACAGGCATAGCTTCAAGGTCCTGCTCTCGGTTGCCGCTACAGCTGTCTTCTTCACACAGCATGTTCGCTGGGGTGTGAAGGCTCGTGTGCCCTCAAGGCCTCACTGTCTGTCTCTGATCGCTGACCAGACGAATGCAATCGTGGCTGTCCTGTTGGACCGACGAAGTGCGTACCGGTCGACGTTCCGACACACAGTGGCTGCCACGTCTTCTAGCGTTCGAGCTGGAACACAAGTTTTGGCGACTTGCCGTCCCTGTAGCAGAGCTGTCTCGTAAGCCCGGCGATCCGAGCTCGTGCAACGCCTACTGCTGCACTCGTGTCCTTCATGCCCCGTAGCGGCAAAAGTGCTTGTCATGGCGCAGCGCCTATGTGGGTTGCAATAGAATAGCCGCTTTGCTCAAGGAGCAGACATCTCATATCTCCCTCATCTTCTTGCTCATCGGTGGTCGAAGACTATCATCCGGCGCGCCAGCTCTCTTCATCCCCGACATCGTCCCGTTCCCGATCTCATGAGCTTCAGTACTCACTTTCCTAGCTGGGTACTTCTGCTCGAGCCCTTCGAAACAGTTCCAGCTAGGCGGTGCCGTGTTACCATCTGCACCAATGAACAAAGGATGCTGCAGCGCTTGCTCGGCGGTCATACGCTTGAGTGGATCATACTCCAGCAGCTTCCTGAGCAGATCGACAGCGGTATCGTCCGGCGGCCCAGCGGTGTAATTATTGCTGCTGACAACGTTGCGATACCACTTCTCGAGAGTAGCTGGTCTGTTGACAGCCGGGTTGTGCATGGAGACAGACTGCAGGTTCTGATACTCCGGCATCGCCGTCAGCAGCGGCCATTCCTGTTTCTTTGGTAGTCCGAGAACCTCGGCAATCTTGCCCATCTGATTGCGTTGAAATGGTACAGTCTTCTTGGAGTCCTGCTTCGCCTCTTCACCCTTGAAGATAGGTCGCAGTGACAGCAATTCTGCGAAGATGCAGCCGACTGCCCACAGATCGATGGCTGGAGTGTAGTGCCTACTGCCAAGGAGCAACTCGGGCGCGCGATACCATATAGTCACCACGACCTTATCGCCAGTAAATAGGGCATGCAAAGGCTTGTAGAACAGACGGGCTAGCCCGAGATCGCCAATCTTGATCGCCCCACCAGAGGTCACCATGATGTTTGCGGGTTTCAGATCACGATGAATGACCCAATTCTGATGGAGGTAGAGCAGACCTGAGAGCAGCTGGTGCATGATGCTCTTGAGGCAGCTCACAGGTATCGGAGTCCGCGGGAGGAGGCTGTGATGATGGATGATCTGCAGGAGGTCGTGCTCGGCATATTCGAACACCATGAAGATGCATTTGCTCTCCAGGATGATCTCGACCAGGTGAATCAGTGCCGGATGTGAGAGCTCGGTGCATAATGCCATCTCGCGAATTGCTGACTGCGATATGCCAGTGTATTGAAGCTCACCTTCCTTGTCAGGCTTGAACTTCTTGATCGCGAAGGCTTCGATCGTTCGTCCTGAAGGATGAATAGCAGGTGACGCGTTGGCATTGCCGCGTTTGTTGATCGCTTTGTAGACTCGGCCATATGTGCCGCTGCTGATGAAGCCTACAATATCGTAGAAGTCGTTGATATGCCGTTGTGGCGCATAGGGCGTGCCGTTCATCCTTGGAATCGATGTAGCGTCGACATCTGTATCTGATCAGTACGCTGTGCGGTCGATGTGCAAATATGCTGTGTCCAGGCTCGTTTATCAAGCGAGCATCCGTTTGATATGTTTACCCTCTCCCAGACATCGCACCTGTGTTCGGGGTACTCTGGGTTGCATACGATTTGGATTATCTGTCTTTGAAGCATGGTCAGACTGCTTAACTTCCTGTGCTTGCTCTTCAAGAGCTGCGTGCACAGCAGCATTCACCGACAGCGTCGGCATGACTGCACATTCCGCGAATTGCTGGCTAATCGGTTCACGATCCTGCCGCGCATCCACCGTCGCTCCGTTCTTCCGGATGGATGAAGGTTCGCCTACGCCGTGCTAGTGGCGGCTATGTCGATCTTGAGATCGCGTTGGAGGACCGCGAGGCATCGACAATACCACTCGGTGGATTCACTCGTCGCATTCTGGCGTTGTCTGACCAGGAAGGGAGATGCCAGGCTCGTGCAACAGGCGTAATCGTGTCAAACGACGAAAGCCTGGAGGCCACGCCAAGACCTAGCCGCAGTGGGCAGCACAGCAGCGGTCCTCAGTAGTAACAGGTAGCACCGTGACCACCAGAACTGCTAAGGGTGAGCAGGATCTTGACTTGACACTTGCGCACCCCTAAACGATCCTGATGGATCTTGATGGGCGACAGGGAACCAGCAGTGAAGTGAAGAAAGTGCCACTGCCACGTGCGAGAACAGGGCTTCGGCGGCCGGGACCGATTGTGCCGAAAGCCGGGCCTTGAGCTTCTTCGACTGAGCATGCTAGCTACCAACAGCCTGTCTACCTACTCTGATAGCACCTCGGGACAGGGCTGCTCGCGAGGCTGGACACTGTTGTCCATCAACGCCATCACTCTTGATCTGGAAATTGCGGTGACCGTTGCGGACGCTTGTCTGCAGCAACACTAACCATGCCAAGCAGAAGTGGCATGTTCAAGGACCTCACCCCAAGGTTCGTGTTCGTCTTGTTCATTTCGACCATTGGACCTCTCCTCTTCGGCTACCACTTGGCCGAGCTAAACGCGCCTCAAGATGTGATCACTTGCGTACGGAAGTCGATAGGCGCCTCTGCATGGACGCGCTTGACGACACACTTTCGGTCGAGGGACGCAGAGAACCTTCTCCCACAATGCATACCGATGGACCCAGGGCAGTTTGGCCTAGTGAGCTCGATATTCACTTTAGGTGGGCTCGTGGGAGCACTCACAGCAGGCCCAGTCAGTGCGAAGCAAGGTCGCTTGCGGGCAATGATTTACAACACGAGCTTCTACATTGTTGGTGCAGTGATTGAAGCTTTTGCGCCGAACCTCTCGACGCTGGTGATTGGACGTGTGATTTCAGGATTAGGTGCGGGAGCTTCGCTGGTGGTAGTACCCATCTGGATCAGTGAGACAGCGCCGCCGGGCGCGAAGGGGTTCTGGGGAGCAGGTACCCAGATCATGACGAACGTTGGCATCTTAATTGCGCAGGTGCTGGGATACTTCCTCAGCAGAGGTTCGCTGTGGAGATTCATCCTGCTTGCGGCTGGAATGATCGCGTTCATTCAAGCGGTCGGTCTGTTACTTGGTGGTCAGGAGAGTCCGAAGTGGCTGGCTGAGAATGGCAGGGGATCAGACGCAAAGCGTGCACTGCGCAGACTACGTGGGCACGCCGCAGATATCGAGGAGGAGATCAATGGCTGGGGAACACATGATTCGGCACGAGATCTGGATGACGAGCGGGAGGCACTGATGGGAGCCGAAGACAATGGCGTGAACAAGCAGGGCGACAATCTCGGTAATGCAGTGGAGGATGGCGTTCACCAAGCCAAGTCTATAAGCAAAGATGTGGCCAAGAATGCTCTGGGCGTCTTCGATGTACTCAAGGACCCTAACTCGCGCCCGGCCATCGTTGCCGTTATGGGTGTGATGCTCGCTCAGCAGCTCTGTGGGATCAACAGCATAGTCATGTACGGTGTCTCCCTGCTAGCTGGCCTACTGGAATCGAATTCAGCACTCCTCAACATTCTCGTTGCAGTACTGAACATCTTCGTCACGACAGCTGCGGCACCACTGCCGGATAAGATCGGTCGGAAGGCGTGTCTCCTTATTAGCATAGCAGGCATGGGAACCAACTCGATACTGCTGGGAATCGGGATCATGAAGCAGATTCCACTGCTCTCAGCGATTGCCGTGCTTCTCTTCGTCGCATCATTCGGCATTGGTCTGGGCCCGGTACCTTTCATCCTGTCCTCCGAGCTTGTCGGACCTGAAGCTGTGGGTGCAACGCAGTCGTGGGCACTCGCAGCGAATTGGGTGAGCACATTCGCCGTGGCGCAGTTCTTCCCCTTGGTAAATGCGAACTTGCCTGCAGGGCATGTCTACTTCCTCTTCGCAGGATTTGCGTTGTTCTTTGGCATCTTCGTTGCATGGCGCGTGCCTGAAACGAGAGGCAAGGGCAATGCTGATGAGGTATGGGGGAAAGGGAAAGTTGTTGCTCGGGAAGATTGAGGCTTGTATTCAGCGATAGCATTTACGACATAACGGCAACAGCGGGCGACAGCCTGATGTAACAGACTCGCGCTGCTCCGGTCCTTCTGTGTTCCTCAGGTCTTGATATATGAATGGTGAAGATGCTGTGCCTGTCAATGCTGTCCGTCACATGTTCAATAATCTTGGCATCTTGAACTTTTAACATGTGAACTCTTCGTCGAACTAGACATTTGAGGACACTGAGGTCTTACTGATACAAGACCGACCTCCGCCATGCCACACATCACCACTTCTGCTCTCCAGCGCGCAGACGGCTCAGCAACCTTCACCTCAAACCTCTACAGCATCCTCGCCGGCGTGAACGGCCCAGTCGAAGTGCAGCGCCGCGATGAGCTCCCAGAAGAAGCCTACATCGAAGTCAACATCCGCCCTGGCTCAGGCGTAGGCACACCTCGCGAGCGATACCTCGAAAGCATCGTAGCATCAGTCCTGCGCAGTGTTATCCTCGTGCACCTACATCCGCGAATGCTCATACAGGTCACGCTGCAGGTGCTGCAAGAGCCGAGTGAGAAGTTGATGAAGGGGAAGGGAGAGGTGGCTGTGTTGCCGAGTTTGCTGAACGCTGCCTTTCTGGCGCTGGTGGATGGCGGGATACCACTGGAGACTACGATGAGCGCTGTTCTTGTTGCTGTGGATGCGGCGGGTGGTGTCGTAGCAGAGCCTTCGATCAAGGAGCTGCTGATTTGCCAAAGCGTGCATGCGCTGGCATACGATCTGCAAGGCGAATTAGTGATGGATCAGTCTACTGGCGTGTTCGACATGGGCATCTGGGAGGGAGTTGCAGAGGTCGCTTCGGAACGATGCAAAGCTGCCGTGGCAAGCACAGAAGATACGGATGAGATGCGCGATACTGATGAGAGCGGAGAACCCTGGCTACGAACCGCTCTGGAGGAGAAGGTAAGAGCTGCCAACGCCTGGCGAGAGCAGACATGAAGAAGCACACTACAGACCTGCAACAAGGCTGCAGATCGAACAAGGGCATTCAATTCTCCCTGAAGTCCAGCCGCAGGAGTCAAGCACGCTGAGTTCCTTGCTATAGCAGATGGTGGTGAAGCAAGGCAGAATCCATGCAGTGGTTTCGGACATGATGCTCACGTGAACGGCGCAGCAAGCCTGTTGCACGCACTACATCACTCGACTAACCGCAGTGGGCGCACCGTGCCAAGAGAGGTTCTGATGTACTATGGGATGCCGTAGGCCCGACGCCATCGGATCAGACGCCACGGCTACGAGCTCGTGGTACAAATATCGTGCAGGCGAACGGACGCTCGCGGTGACATCGGACGTCGAGTCAGCGAGCAATTGAGTTGCGCGACGAACGAAGGACACCTCCAAGAGCACGCTGGCAGTGGCTGTGGTGAAGGTGGATATACAGATGAGGTGAAGTTGTCTTAAGCTTATTTCCAGTACGCTCATTGCTCCTGCCCATCTATATACACCGTACCTTACGAGTTAGGGCATCTTTCCTCACTCCTTTTCTTCTCTTCAGCCCTTCGAAGAATGTGTTCACGATCGGAAATGACTTGATGTCCTTTGCTGAATTTCACCATGTCGTCCTCGAACAAGAACACATCCATACAAGCGTTCTTCCAGCCTACGCCCTCGACCTCGCCAATCAAACCAGCACAAACATCCAATCCCATTTCCGAGACTATCGGTGATGGCTTCACTGCCACTGAAGTACAGAACGCTCTGAGGCCAGCACCCAGCTCACTGACAGACACATGGCACCCAACAGCAGAGTACGCTGAATGCGAGATCCGCGACCTGCAACCCGGCCCTCGAGCTGTGACTTTCATGGGCCGAGTGGCGAACATCTTTGATGTTGGCGTGGGTACTGGGAAGACGCCAAAAAGCGCCAAAGGCTGCGTGAAGCTCTGCGTGAAAGATGAGCGAGCTGCTGTCACGGTCAGAGTCTGGTGGGCTGATGAGGCGAGATACCTCGCTGGGCTCGGGAAGGTGAGACTGGGTGCTTTGGTGAGCGTGTGGACGAATCATAGTAAGTCTAAAGATACCACTCACTGCTCTCAACACCTGAGCTAAAGAATGCACAGTCTCAAACGGCGAGTCGGGCAACCTATCAAGCATGGCAGCGCCGCTGTTCGCCTCACTCTTCCCGGAACGAGATCGCAGCTGTCATCTCATGATCCACTCGCGAAGTGACGATGGGTCTATGCTGAAGCGTCCTCTCGGCCACTCCGACAGCAGACCGTTGACTGGGCTCATGACGCTGCAGAATTTCGTCGATGGAGGCTACGATGTGGTTGACGCCAAGATCCTCGTGGTTGTCAAAAGCTTGGGTACGAGGAAGAAAAGTACTCAGTTCTTCGACATTTGCGGCTGTGGCTTGACTGACAGCTCTCAGTTGAACGCAAAGACACCTCTGTCGTCGATAACATGAACGTCGTGGTACATGATGATACTGCTGAAGCTATTCTTGGGCTCTGGGGGACCGTCTGCTGTTCACCCGGCACTACACTCAGCACGGCGCCAACGAATGGAGCCACTGAGGACACGTTGAGCACGAATCCAGATGTCGCGAAGACTGCAGAGCCTTGGAAGCCAGGCGAGACTGTGCTGCTTCTGCAAGCACCTGGTTTCAAGCTAGGCAGCTTCACCTACCTCAACCTCACATCCACAACGCTGATTGATGTCGATCCGGCGATGAAAGACGCTGTCTGGCTTCGCAACTGGGCACTCCGACAGAAGTACCGCGAGGCCGTAAACCCACCTTTCCCTAAAGGTGTCTTTGATCTTGAACTCCTGGAGAGTAGTCCGTTGCGATGCCTCTACACTCTCGCAGATCTTGACGAGTTCGCCCGCGCTGCACCAGGAGAGACCTTCCAGGGCTATCTGAGTGTCATCGTGATGGAGGTACGTTTGCTGGAGAACTACAAGCGCCAGATGCTGTTTGCTGGTGAGTGCTGCTACATGCCGCTCTACGCAAACGCACTCGCAGCAACTTGTAAAGGATGCGACAAGAGCGTGAACTTGAGACTGAGCCCTAAGCTCGTGAGTGTCATAGTTCCCGCAGCATGACTGCGTACTGACAGACTCTCTAGCTCGGCCAAGTCATCGATGAGACAGGGGCAGTCACTGGTGGCAAGCTGTTACTTAGTGATCAGGCTTGGACTGAACTCCTCGGCCGGACTCCTGCGCAGCTTCTGCAGATGACTTGCGAGCAAATAAAGTACCTCGCTGATCGCATCCTGTTTGGCCGACTGACGGTGCTATTCGGGTGGACAGGAGACGAGAGCAAGGCTGGAGGGCGGATCTGTGTGATGGGCGTTCGGTCAGGGTGAGGGTTGAGGTGAGGGAAAGTCAAGTAGAGGATCTGCTATGTGAGGTCGCCATTTTCAATGGATGTAGCTTGAGACTAGCCTTCATCGGTGCTTTCCTCACTGTTGTCCTGTGCTGCACACGATGATCCCATGATTGTGGCACTCTGTGTGTCTGTATAAGGTACTTGATTGATGCCATTGGCCTTCGAAAAGTCTTGGCTTGTTTACATGGCCCGTGCTTTCTCGAAGCGGGCTTTCGCAGCTTCCACGCATGCACGCACCACCATCTCAACATCGCATACGCGCAACCCACCACGCATCATCATTCTTATTGCACGCGACATTACGCGTTGTTCGAAATCAGCTGCGTACTGGACAGCGCCTTGACCCTCAAATACCCTCACAGCACGCGCGAGAGCCGGCCATTGACGTAACTTCCCTCATCGCACAGCAACACCCTGGGGATCTTGCAGCAGGATAGCAATGTCCATGGCGGTCACGCGCTCGCCGCTCACGACAATTGCGATGAATGGGGGGTCACACGCGCCAAAGCGGCGGAGCGCGCGACTGAGTGCAGAGGGCGTGGACGAAAATGGGTCGAGTGAACCGCCAGCGAAGAAATTGAAGGTTGATGGGGGAGCAGATGACGGTGGCGACGGAGCGGCGGCGAGCAAGAAGCGAAGTCGGAAGAAGGTGTACGACCAAGATGAGGACGGCTTCGTATTCACGAAGGGTAAGAAGGCGAAGGCTGTCAAGGAGCCAGCGGTGCGGAACTCGACTATTGAGGAAGCGGTCATTGGCAACGGGACAGCGCCTGCGACAGCAACGACATCAGGCCCCGCGCGGCGACAGCCACCTGCAGCAGTGACCGTGCCCGTCGCGGCTGCTGTGCCGAATCCAGCACCCAAGAAACTCCGGCGTGGTCTACCAGCAACGCCAGAACGAGAAGCCGCGTCGAAGAATACCTTTCGCAAAAGCAAGCGACTTTCTGACGAAGGAGAGGTCCCATCACCTCACAAAGCCGCGCATGCACGATCACACGCAAAGCATGACCGTTCGCCCAGCCCAGCCTTTCGCCCAGTCACAGTCGAGAAGAAGCGGCGGAAGCTGGCTGAGCGACCGGAGGAGGAAGAGAAGACGACGCGCATTGCACTTCCATTCGCAGACACGCCGATCATCACACGCAACAAGGACATGCGAAAGGCGGGCGGGGAGACTAGCAGGCGAAGTAGCTCGGGTATGCGTGGGAAGCGGGTGAGCAGCTTGTTGGACGAGGGCAGAGGAAATGGTGAGTTTTACTGTACAAGTGCGGAGGGCAGGGTAAGCTGGACGCGAAGACTGACATGTACGATAGCACTGCCTCACGCCGAAGTAGCGACGACCGAGTTCTTTAAGCACATCTCCGCAGATCTTACAGAGCCTCGTCGCATGCGTGTGCTGCTTGGGTGGTGCGGCAGCCGAGCACTGCCTCCGAAGCCTGAAGCACCGAAAGATAAATCGGCAGAAGCACAAGCAGAGTTTCAAGCATTGCAATCAGCTCGAGTGATCCAAGAGGAGCTTTCCCTTGATCTTGTGTCAAACGGCACACTCAGTGACTGGTTCTCGAGAGACGAGAACCCCGAATTACAGCTGGTACCACTGCGAAAGAAGCCCAATCCGAGGAACGTCGCGAATGCGGCGAAGGCGGACGAGCTGGAGCGTGAGCTCGAGAGGTACGCATTGCTGTATAACCGCTAATTTGAGGGCATCACTGACTGTGCAACAGACTTAAGAAGGAGCGACATTCGTGGGATTCCCTCATATCCTCTGCAACAAAGCAAGCAACCCCACGAGATTCTCACTCTTCGCCATCTAAGACACCGAAGGTCAGGGACGTAGTTGAAAGCAGCATCTTCTCGCCCGTGAACGCGGACTTGATCGACAGTCCCGATCGCGCCATATTCGCACAACTACAGCAAGCCGACTCGACCACAGCACACGATACCCTACAAAAGCGCCTTCAAGACGTCTCCGCGAATCTAGAGTTCAGTATTGACTGCTTCGCCGAGAGTGTACATGCGCTGTCCACATCACGAAGCACGGCCGAGAGCCTAGCTGAGCGCAATCTGAAGGAGGCAGCGGAAGTACTCGAAAGCAGAGAAGACAGTCGACGAGCAGCTGGAGCAGTCAATGGAGTGCCCCAGCCGTCAGCTATGGATGCACTGAGAGGTCTGGCTCGGGTACTGAATGGGAGACGGTGAGGCGACACACTCGTTGTGCATTAAATACGCAGAGTGACGATCATGTAAATAGGACGACCAACGCAGAGATGTCCATCTCAATTCTCTGTGTCTTGCATGATTGTCTGCTCCATCTCGACGCATACGCGACCACACCCCTCCGCTATACTTCACTTCTCCCACCTCCCACCCCGTACACCACAATCGTGCTTGAGAGAACCACTGTCGCCGCCGACCTCAATTATCTGAACACTGATCAGCCCACTCGCTTCGGCGATTGACTGTATCGGCAAGCACCCCAGCCGGTTGACCAGACCTCGCTTGTCTCTACATCCGGTCGTTTCCCTGGCTAAGAGTGCAGCCAAGCTACCCAAGCTTTCCACTCACCTCGACCTCAATGTATACTACCACGCGATCAATTCGGATACCGACAGTCCAATCGCAGGCCCTTGACACGATTTCTACTATAAAAGGTTGGCATGAACACCGAAGCACACGTAGGACGGAAGGATGATCTGCTCAAGGCTCTTCTCACTTGATTTGTGGAACATCACGAATAGCAGGGACCGGCAGAATGCACTCTCGGCTGACTGACGTCCCCCGCAAAAGTACGGCAGCTGCCACCTTCCATGCATGGCATTGTGCATGGACATGGACAGGGCTGCGATTAGAGCTGGCGCATTCCAACTTGTACCCGAACCCGACCGGCGATCGTGAACATTGAACAGTTCGTCAATTACAGAGGTGAGCAGGAGCGTGTGAGTGAGTTCACAAACTACCTGAGCCAACACCAGGGATAGCAAGCCTGCCGCACATGCGATATCCAGAACCGCAGATGTCTATAACCACTACCTCTGTGCGGGTATCCGTAGAGTAGACAACAGCAAAGTACGGCTTTCTCAAGAGCAAAGACCGACTTGCTGCAGCCAAGATGGCCAAGCCTATTCCTCCACCAACGGCAGTTCCGTCGGCCGTGGAAGCTGGGGCAATGTACGACAGCCCGGGGTAGACGATATATATCCTGGAGACTACGATGGCGATCAAACGAGGGTCTCAAGAGCTCTCGAGCTTCCCTGCTTTCAACCCAGGATAGTCGTCGACGCTGACTCCGCCTTCGCACGAGCACGAGCAGTTCATCAAGATGGGTATCGGGTTCTTGAAGTTTATCGTTCATAACGATGCGATCAAGTCGGATCCTGAGGAGATCTATGGATGGCGAGTTTATGCCTTAGCATGCTCGGTACGGATCACTTCAGGACCAAGATGATCTGGCATTTCGATTATTCGCTGACCGCACCTTTAGGCGTGCTTCGGAGGCATGCTCTTCGGGATGGACAGTGGCATCATTGGTGGTGTCCTAACGCTCACGCAGTTCAAGGAGTGAGATTCGATCATGACTTTGACGACCTTTAAACTTCTCGCTAACGTGCAGCAGAACCTACGGACTCTCCAAGTTGGTCGGCGTCCCACTGGCTGATTTGACAGCGAACATCGTGACAACTCTTCAATGCGGTTGCTTCGTCGGTGCCCTATCTGCTGGTTTTTTCGCCGACAAGTATGGCCGTCGTCTCAGCTTGATGGCCGCCGCGATCTTCGCCATCGTCGGCACGATCATGCAAGCTGCTGCTTCTGGCGAGATCGCAGTGATCTATGTCGGGCGCTTCATTGCAGGTCTTGGTGTTGGCGCAGCCTCCATGGTCACACCACTCTATGGTATGCTGCTGTACACTCAGCCAGCTAGATCAATGCTGACAAGATACAGTCTCCGAGAATGCACCTCGAGCCATCCGAGGCGCTCTGACGGGCATATACCAGCTTTTCATCACTGCCGGTATCATGCTTGCGTTCTGGAGTACGTCAATCAAGTTTCTGGCGAGATGGGGCAGTGCTGACATAGTGCTACAGTCAACTACGGATCCGCCCTTCATATCTCTGGCCCGGCAATCTACATCGTCCCTCTGGCCATGCAAGGTCTTCCAGCCCTATGCATGTTTGTGTGCATGTTCTTTTGCCATGAGTCGCCGCGATGGCTGGCGCGCAAAGATCGCTGGGACGAAGCTAGCAGTATTCTGTCTCTGGTCCGCGCATTACCGCCGACACATCCGTACGTTGCAGAGGAGCTCACTGAGATACACGAGCAGCTTGAGCATGAGCGCAGATTGATTGGTAATGCAACCTTTAAGGTCTTGATGAAGGAGATGTGGACTATACCGGGCAACAGGAAGCGAGCACTGCTGTCGATAGGTTTGATGATCTGCCAACAGATGACGGGAACCAATGCGATGTAAGTGGCAGACTTACCACATAACTTTTCTCGCGAGCTACAACTGACCATCACAAGCAACTACTACGCTCCCCAGATCTTCAAGAACCTTGGGCTCAATGGTACAGAGTCAGGCCTCTTCGCCACAGGAATTTACGGTGTCGTCAAGATGGTCATGTGCGCCTGTTTCTTAGTATTCGCAGCCGATTCTCTTGGCCGCCGACGATCACTCCTCTGGACCTCCATCGCAATGGGCTCAGCCATGCTCTACGTTGGCATTTTTGTCCGGGTTGCACCACCCAAGGCCGGCACACCAGTCAGCCCAGCCGGCTACGTCGCGCTGGTCTGCATCTACCTCTTCGCGTCATTCTTTCAATGGGGCTGGGGTCCAGTCTGCTGGATCTACGTGTCTGAGATCCCGACAGCTCGGCTGCGTGGCTTGAACGTGGCTCTTGCGGCAGCGACGCAGTGGCTCTTCAACCTGGTCATTGCTCGTGCTGTACCCAACATGCTTACTACCATGGGTAATGCTGGATATGGCGCCTTCTTGTTCTTTGCTTGCGCTTGCTACAGCATGTTCATCTTTGTGTGGTTCCTCGTACCAGAGACGAAGGTAAGTTGCGATTTTCCTTCCATAATGGTCAAATCGGTCACTAATGCTGTACACAGGGTATGGCACTTGAGCGAATGGACGATCTGTTTGGCGTGACAGAGCTAGTCAAGAAGCTCGAGGACGAAGAGAGCGTGCATGAGGGGAAGGACGAGAAAAATATCTCGGCGCAGCAGCTTGAGATTAGTCCTGCGAAGTGAGCCAGTCCGTATGCACCAAGGAATAGTACATCGAGTTCTCGCGAAGTCCATGTCCTGAAGTTCTGTCGTCGCGATCGAGGATGCTGTGCACCACCTGGCTCCAGTACCGCGTCGAAACGAATCGGAGTTGTCAAGCGAACGATGATCTGCAAGCGGTGCCTGCATCTCCGTCTAGAGACTATAGTACCGTTATGCCCTGCGTTCCTCATTTCATAGGCGGACCGGGCTAGCCTGGTCGAAAAGAGACATGAGTACTTCGAGCTTCTCTTGGCTGCAGGTCGACAACAACGAACTTGACAGGCCTGTAATGACTCCCGAGTAAATTCATGGCCGCACATATGTTTGTCATTGCGCCCAACATATTGGCCATCAAGATCTTATACTGATGATTACTGTTTATCAACAGCCTTCGACTATTGCTTCGTGATTCGTGTCCAGGCAAGAAATCTAAGGTCTCGGTCTTCTCGCTTGACTTGAGACGCCACACCTCCGCGCTCCTTTGGGACACGGCGCACTATATTCGAAGCACCAAGGTCATGGGGACCATCACATTGCACCACATGCCTTGAGCCTCCAGACGCCGAGCATCTAGCTCACATGGCCAATATAGACAAGCGCCGCAGAGCACGTTTGCTCTCGGTAAGATGCGCGCAGGTGCCGTGTCGCCACCCTGCAATCTGCACCTTGTCTGATGAAGCCCGGACTGGATGTATCGCCATAGTCACTTCGGTATACCAAACAATGCCTGTCGACAGATCACGCACTGGATCTCGACGGGCCGCCCGCGGCCTACGGACGCCTGCTTTAGGCTGGGCAAGACCATTTCGTCAATCTCCTTACGGAGCTGCTATGGACCGGCGGGCCTGTACGACTGGAGATGGCGCCGAGTAGGCGGGATAGAGGCTCTTGTAATGTATAAGAGCCATGTCCTCCTCGATCTCATGTATCTTTTGTCAAGCACAAAGTCACTCACTACAAGCTCAACCCAGCACATTCTCATTCGTTCATCATGAAGCAGGTCTTCGCCACCGCTGCGGCGGTCTTCGCTACACAAGCCAGTGCTGTTGCTGTTTGGGGCCAGTGCGGTGGTAAGGGATGGAGTGGAGGAACTACCTGTGATTCGGGCTCTGTCTGCGTGGCACAGAACGACTGTCAGTCGTCGTGAATCCATTTCGCCGAGGAACGTCTCGCTGACATCGCATGATCAGACTACTCGCAATGCATTCCCGGCACTGCCTCGACCACAGCGACCACGCTGAAGACGACCACAAGGGCCACCACCACGACTGTCCCAGCCAGCACCACAAAGGTCTCCACCTCCGTCGTCAGCACCAGCAAGGCATCAAGCACGACTGTTGCTCCTACAACTACCAAGGCCTCCACGACCGCAGCTGGCAGCACCTCCGCAGCCGGTAGCACCACCACTGGTACTCCAGTCAGCGCGTCCGGCAACCCGTTCGCAGGCAGACAGATCTACGCCAACCCCTACTACTCTTCGGAGATCTTCACCTCAGCGATCCCGTCGCTCCCAGCCAGCCTTCAGGCCAAGGCCAGCGCTGTTGCGAACGTCGGTACCTACGTCTGGCTCGACACTGCTGCCAAGGTCCCGACAATGGACACCTACCTTGCCGACATCGCGGCAAAGAACGCTGCGGGTGCCAGCCCACCCATTCTCGGTGCTTTCGTCGTCTACGATCTCCCCAACCGTGACTGCGCCGCTTACTCCTCCAACGGCGAGTACTTGGTCGCCAACGGAGGTCTTGCCAAGTACTACGCATACATCGACTCCATTGCTGCCATCATCAAGAAGTACCCCAGCACTCAGATCAACTTGGTCATTGGTATGTTGAACCTCATTGACTCACCCACGAGCTGATTGCTAACACTCCCGCAGAGCCCGACAGTCTTGGTAACCTCGTCACCAACCTGAACGTTGCCAAATGCCAGGAAGCGCAGCCTGCTTACGAGTCCGGTGTCGAGTACGCCATGAAGACTCTCAACTTTGCCAACGTTGCCATGTACCTCGACGCAGGTCACGCGGGCTGGCTCGGCTGGAGCGCCAACATTGGCCCCGCCGCTCAGCTCTTCGCACGACTGTACAAGGCTGCTGGTTCCCCATCTTCCGTTCGTGGTCTCGCCACCAACGTCGCCAACTACAACGCCTTCACCATTGCCTCGGCACCATCGTACACCCAAGGCAACAGCAACTACGACGAGAAGCTTTACATTGATAACCTCGCCCCTCTCCTCGTGCAGTACGGCTACCCAGCCCACTTCATCGTCGATGTGTCCCGTAACGGTGTGCAGCCTACCAAGCAACAGGCATGGGGAGACTGGTGCAACGTCATCGGCACTGGCTTCGGTGTCAAGCCCACCACGAACACTGGCGACTCGCTTGTCGACGCCTTCGTCTGGGTCAAGCCCGGTGGAGAGGGTGATGGTACCAGCGACTCGTCAGCTACCCGCTACGACTCACACTGCGGGCTGTCGGACGCACTCCAGCCGGCGCCTGAGGCTGGTACCTGGTTCCAGGCCTACTTCCAGCAGCTGTTGCAGAACGCTGCGTTCTAGATGGACGAAAGCGGTTGCATGCTGGGGTTGGAAAAGGAAGATGACGGATATATGAGATGTCGCTGCAGTGCAGTAGCTTCGCTTCAGTACCTAGCAGTGTATCGCAGGTTTCTTCTTTAGATCAGCGATCGTTTCGTATGGAACTCTTCTTGACAAACAATCTTGTTCCACGCTAATATCTCCCGTCCAAGTTCTTCCCTCAATAGCATAAGCGTCTGAATGTATCGTCAACAGAAGCAGGCGTAGCCTCCGAGAAATAAAACTTCAGCGTTCGGACTTCAACAGCAGTTATCGCTGATTGCGAGCAGCAACGCAACTTCCAAATAGCAAAGCCGCCATGATCCCTCACGATGTCATAACTCCGGCACGATCGGCCGAGTCGACGACCGCATCAGGCGTGCAGCTCGTGGGCTTCAGCTTGCACATTCAAGCTAGTCAGCGATCACAACAGCCCAACCTACTTCTACTTCCTCCTGCACAAGCTGCTTGGTCCTAATCATCATCGAGTTTACGAACATTACTGCTAACATTACTGCTAACATGGACGTTACGGCTGTGCCCCACAACGCTGCTGCGAACGAACCCGAAAGTCAACGATTCCAGCGCGAAGTCGGCGAGATCAGTGAAAGTACACGAAAACTATTCGAAACGTATAGCCATATTCCACCGGACGAGGTCATCACGCACATCACGACAGTTGTGAGCACCGTCGGGATCACGCACTATCGATCGCCTGACTAATAGCGAGACAGCGAGACAAAGCATGGGCAATTCACCCATACCCTTGCATCGGACGATGGCGATTCTTAGATCTTGGCCTGGGACTACATCGATCTTATCCTGACGTCCTCGCACGACTCAAGACCGGCGAGCAGACGTTCCTCGATCTCGGCTGTGCCTTCGCTCAAGATGTCCGTAGACTTGCCGCTGATGGCGTCGACACAACGAAACTATACGGCTGCGACTTACGACTTGACTTCCTTGATCTAGGTTACGAGCTGTTCCGCGACAAGGAGAGCTTGAAGGCGACATTCTTCGAAGCGGATGTTTTCGCCGAAGGTAGTGCGCTGGACAAGTACGAAGGTCACTTCGACATCATCCAGGCTTCATCGTTCTTCCATCTATTCGACCGCGAACACCAGAAGCAGGTGGCGCATCGAGTCGTGAAGCTGTTGAAGCCACAGAAGGGCTCGCTGTTGCTTGGTCGTCACGTTGGTAGCTGGGAACCGAAGGAGACTCCGTGGCGAGATGGGTATGGAAAGCACTTCCGACACAATGAGGCCAGCTGGCAGGAACTCTGGGATGAGGTTAGTGAGGAAGCTGGTGGAGTCAAGTTCGAGGCCAAAGCGAGCTTGAAAGAAAGGCCGGGTGAGGTTGGGCTGTTGGCCGGCCCCTGGATGGTGTACACCGTTGAGCGATTGTAGCTCAGCGTGGGTGCGACGGGGGCGAATATGACAGGTTCCAGTAGGACAGACCACGACAACATGACCAAAGATCATCGTCAAGTACTGCTGAGAAAACGTGATTCGGTATATTCTCTGGCTTGCGAAGTACATAGTCACGATACCTGGCAGCACTGTGGGTTCCCGTACCAAGGATTCAATCCATGTATCGATTGATAGCCGGGCTTGAATGAGCAGTACCGTACAGCGCCTCCGAAGTATCGTCATCGTCGTGGCGTTGAACGATGTTCCTGGACGACCAGAGCAAATTGGCGATGGCAACGCTACATATTTGTGGCTGTGCGAGCATCTCCTGGCCGATATTTTGCAGATCAGTGGCGGTGCAGCGTCGTCAGCAACTGTCCGGTACCCGGCATGGCCATGCGCCAATGCTTGTTTCATCGTAGGCGGGAAACTTTGGCGATCGTTTGGCAATGAATCTTGCGAGAGGCTAGCGTATGTTGCGGACGGCAAGACTCAGCATCAGTGCAAGACGAGCGTGAGCTGCGCAGCAAAGCTCTACTCTTCTCGTGATCGCGCTGATCGTTCATCTTCGTCATCTGAGGGGCGCTGTCGACGAAATGTGCGAATCGGCAGTCAGAGGAGATCCGCGTGATCCGTAGGCTGGGGAACAAATTTAGATTACGTGAAGCCACAGGTGATGACTGGCAAAGGCTGTTTCCTTGCTTGGCCTTGGAAGCCGCGCCTGCCACTATCATGACGTCGGCTTTGCTCCGTGCCTGCCTCGTGGAGAATAAGTTCTCTTGCTGTCGCATTTCGTGACTGCTGCTACCCATCACCAACCACACTCACACTCATCAACTGCACTAAAAGAGCCCTCCTACCACCACAAACTATCCCACACACCAAACCTTCGAAATGGCGTTCACTGGCAGGTAAGTCCAACTCGACTCCATAGCCAACGCGTGTCGCGGACAGGCGCGAAACCAAAACAAACACAAGAATGAAAACCTAACAATCCTCCCAGCGACATCATCAAGATCATCCTCGCAATCTTCCTACCCCCCGTCGGCGTCTTCCTCGAGCGCGGCTGCGGCGCAGACCTCCTCATCAACATCCTGTTGACCGTCCTCGGTGTAAGTCATCCCTCCTTGTCTCCAGCCACTGCCGGAGCCACGCCCGAAGCATGGAAACACCATTCGCTGACAGTACCTCACAGTACATTCCCGGCATCATCCACGCCCTGTACATCATTCTTAAGTATTAGATATACCTTTACCGCGCGGGCAGCACGGGCGAGCGCATTCTCAGCAAAGCCGAGCACGCGGCTCAGTTCGGGTACCCGCTTGGAAGAATGGGCTTGGGTTGGAGGAAGTGATGGAGTGGAGGCGAGTACGCGAGGATGAGGAACACCTGATACCCAACATACCCTAGCGCACTTGTAATGCGGGCGAGGAGGTTTAAACGTGTGGTACATGAGTAATCGAGCGGTCTAACTGGCTTTCTTGACATCTATCTCATTCTTGCATACTAGTGGGTATCGTTCCATTCACCTCCTTCCTCTTCGCAACTCCCTCGTAATCTTTCTCCCGCGTGCAACAAGGCACCTACAATGTAAATCTCTATTGAACATGGCCAGATCTAGACTTCGACCACCTCACCGCAACGCCTTCTCAGCGAACTTCGGCAGCACGAAGCATGCCTCGTGGATCTCCTTGCTGTAGTACTTGCACAGCTTATCCTCCTCCGCCTTGCTCCAGCTCCGCACCGGCTTCTTCACGTTCACCTTGCCGTCCTTGCAGCACACCATGAACCCGATCTGTCCAGATGGGTATGTCGGGATGGTGGTCCAGCCGTACTCTGCGACTGGGAAGACAGTGCCGATAGACTTCTTGAGGTCGGCGATCATCTTCATGTGCAGCCATGGGTTCTCGGCTGCAAAATATTAGCAAGGCTCACTGACTCTAAGTTCGCACGCACTCACCTTGAGTTGTAATGATACCTCCCTTCCTCAGCGCGCCATGCAGCAGCTCAAAATATGGCTTCTGGAACAAGCTCTCCGCCGGTCCCTCTGGGTCAGACGAGTCCGTAATGATCACATCAAACGTCTCCTTGTAATCATCCAAGAACTTGAACCCATCCCCAACATGCACCTTCACATTCGGGTGCTGGAACCCAACACTCATACCCGGCAAATACTTCTTGCTCAACCGTATGACCGCCTCATCAATATCACAAAGTGTCGCCTCTTCAACACACTCGTGCTTAACAACCTCCCGCAACACCCCTCCATCACCACCTCCGATAACGAGGACTTTCTTCGGCGATGGGTGCGCCATCATGGCAAGGTGGGTGATCATCTCCTGGTACGCGAACTCGTCGCGCTCGGTGGCTTGGATGACGTTGTCGAGCACTAGCACCATGCCGTAGTCGGAGGACTCGAAAATCAGGACGTCTTGGTACTTGGACTTTTCGTGGTGGACTATGCTGTTTACTTTGAGGGTCATGGCTTGGCCGGGCCACATGGGGGAGATCTCGCGGAACCAGCCTGGAGGTCATTGTCAGTTTCTCGATCTGAGTTGGATGGACAGCGTTCGCGATTGGAGTGGTGTACCATCTTGAATCGTGGGGTGGGTGATCTCTGCCATTGTGGACTAGGATCTGTGGATTCGATTGGGAGGGGTGTGATTCGCGAGCAACTGCTTTGCTATAGTAGAACGGAAGTGAGTGTAGAAGGAAAGAGGACTTCACGGTTGTTCGCTAGTACTCTGCACGTGGTAATGAAATTTTATAGTTTGCATTCAGGTACACCGGAACCCAGCGATGGCTACCCCACTTGACTACGCTGCACTCCCGAAAGTACCCCTCCATTTGCTTCACTCTACGTATATAACATCCAAGTGTCCCGACTCTCGTTGGTGAGTAATCGCAGCTATCTGAACCTTGAGGAAAGCAGAGGTCCACTGTGATTGTTACTTTCAACATGCGTCTCCCCTACATCCCCGATGACCCTCAGATGCCCAACGAGGAGGACGCTGCCGTGGTCCAACGAGTAAAAGATCGCAGAGGCGGCAAGCTTATCGCTCTCGACAAAACTCTGCTACACGCTCCGCCAGTCGCAGATGGCTGGAACAGCTTTCTAAAAGCAATAAGGACGCAGACGACGCTCCCAGACAGTGTGCGGGAGACGGCGATCTGCAGGATCGCAGCGCTGAACCAGGCATGGTATGAATGGGATGCTCATGTGCCGATACTGGAGAAAGCGGATGTACTCGACAAATCTGCGATCGAGAGGCTGAAGGAGAGATCAAAGGTGAAAGAGAGCGGCTCTGAGCCAGGTTTTGACAAGAAGCACTTGGCTGTGTTACGGTACACAGATGCCATGACATTGGGCTGTGTGGTTCCGCAGGCGATCTTCGATGAATTGAAGTCTCACTACAGCGATAGGGAAGTCGTGGAGATCACGAGCACTGTTGCTGCGTACAACTGCGTTAGTCGATTCCTGGTCGCATTGGATGTTGGGGAGATGGCGCAGAAATACAATGTCGATATGAGCTGAGCCAGTGTTGTTGGCAGGCCACTGCTCTCTCCATCATGACAGAGGCTGAGGGTATCGCCGCGTGGGAATCGAGTTGGTCACGGCAGTACCTGGCCTCGCCTATGTGGACGCAGACGTGTCGGACCGAGAAGTGCAGAGCCGCGTAGAGGCGCTCTACGCGCACCCATGCTGTTCGAGAGATAGCCTTGACTGCGACACATTATCTTGAGCCTCCTGGCATCTACTTGCAAGAGGTAGTCCAGGCCGTGACAACGCGATGCTTGCGCGTGAACTGTTAATAGAGCACGGACGGGTTGCCACCGCAATGGATGACCACGGCCGAGGTGAACTTCTGTGCTCGTCTCGTCTCCATGATAGCTACTCGCTCGCGTATAGTTGTGCATGTAGCATCGTGCCTTGGTGTGTAATGCATAGACACCCACGAGTTGCCCTTGAGGACTTACCTAATCGGGTCCGTACAGGTGTCGTGGGGGAGGGTCCGCTGGCGGGTTCGGATGCGTGAGGTTGAGTAGCCGCGTGGGCTCCTTCATGCACACGGTTCACCATCGCTGATGAATAGTCTTGCTGCGAGAACGAGTACTACCACGTCGCTGCCTGCCGTTGTGTACCGGTGCATTTTCTCTGAGTATCACAGGAGCGTTCACACAGCTGCCGAGCATGAGCCTCCAAGAGCTTGAAGCTGGTCTGCTCGAGTACTCGTGGTATCGCTTCTTCACCGAAACGTGAAGGCCACTTATCGGTACGAGGTAGCTACATCTGCCCGCAAAGCTGTGATCTACCTGTACAGAGTGTTCAACTCCGCCCGGATTGTCATCAGACCCTGCTTCTCTGGGCATTAATCACGACATCATCCTAGTAGTTGGCGTGCAGCCTTGGAGCTCCACCATAAAGTTACCGAAGAGCCTCTAGCTCACAATGGCCCCATTACCTTGCTCTCCGGTCTCGAATTCGACAGCATCTGAGTCGCAGTCCTTTCCGACCTCTGAAGACTCGGACGACTCGCTTACGACACCACGACCTGGGCCAAGTGACCCCACGCAAAGGACGCACGCAAATCTAAGCAGGCCGTCTCTGCCTCCAACATTGTCGACCTCACCAAAGGGTCTACGAGAAAACGGCAAAGTCAATGTGCTAGGCGGAGGCCCTGGAGAAGGCAGCAGTCCGCGAAGCGGCAACAGCAGCGGCAAAGCACCAGTCCTCACCGCAGGCAACGCCCACTATCCTTCTCCTGGTCCGGAACAAGCTGATGGTCAGCCACGGAACCCCTACACCTTTGGCACTTCCCCCAAGAAGTCTGCAGCAGCCTGGCAAACAGATCGTGCAGCCATCGATCGCAATCTAAGTGTGACCTTCTCCAACCTCGCCCCCATCCCCAGACCCGAGCGCAAGGGCTCCTACAGTGGCATGACACGGCGCACGCCTGATGCGAGTCCGCATACACTCGTCCGCAGAGGGGACCCGGAGACAGAGAGCAGTGCGGATGAGAGCACGGCCATCATTCGACGACAGGGCAGGACCTACGGAGCGACGAGCGCGGAAGGGTCGGCTGACCAGGAAGTGGATGACAGTGGTGCAGGCTACGTTGGAGCTGCGGAAGAGGTCAGTCCGAGGCGGAGAACTGTATCGAGTCTGAAGAGCAAGTCGAGGAATGCGAGTGTAGGCGCGGCTGGAGTCGCAGATAGGCAGCAAGATGCTGCACCGGATGGGACAGATGAGAAGGAAAGCTGGTGGAGAGGGCTCGTGGACAAGTACGGCAGTGTGGAGCTTGAGAATAAGGGCAGCGTGGCTAGAGACCATCTGGCGCTTGGTGTGTGGTTACGCTATGCTGAATGTGACTGCCCGCTGACATGTCCAACAGAGCGGACTTTCCTCGCTTGGCTGCGGACCTCGCTATCGTTCGCTAGCATCGGCATAGCGGTCACGCAGCTTTTCAGACTGAATTCAACCCTCAAGCAGGATGCCCACGAAGCTTATGCATCAATGTCCTTCGTTCAGCTGCTGCTTTCGGACGCTGAGCCACAGCACAAGCTCCGTCATGTGGGCAAACCTCTAGGCGCAACCTTCCTCGGCATCTGTAAGCAGCTCTAAAATCAGCCAAGTGCGTAGCTTTTGCTGACTCCAACACAGCAATTCTGGTCCTACTGCTGGGCTTCCACAGATACTTCGAAAGCCAGCATTATGTCATTCGTGGCAAGTTCCCCGCATCGAGAGGCACGATCGTACTTGTCTCCATGGTGGCATTTCTGCTCATCGTTGCGAGTCTGGTAGTTGTCGTCGCCGTGGCACCTAGCGCCTTCCACAAGTAAGACCCTGTCTCACGAGCAGCGATTCAGAAGCATCGCGAACCCCCTTCAGCTCTTTGGCCATGTGAGCCGATAGCCGAAGACAGTCCTGCGCAGCAATTCGTCGCCGGGATCCTCCTCGAACATAACCTTATCCATCACATGCTCGAAGATCTTCTGGACTTCCAGGCCACCGTTCCGTGCCAGGTCGAAGAAAGCGAGGTCTTTCTGCAACAGCCACGGCCTGTACGGTGTAAAGAAGACGAGGGCTTGAGCACCGGTCTTCTTGCCCAGTGTCTTCTGCACGGTAGCCAACAGCTTGGCATGTTCAGAATGATTAAAGAGGAGGTCGGCCAGGATCAAGAGATCGAACGACTCGATACTGTCCGGCAGGCGTGCGATGAGAGGCATAGTGTCTGCGCCCCACAGGAAGCCATTGGCGGTGATGTTCCGAGGCTGGGGAAGCTGACTGCAATGGTCGATGTTGTACTGCAGGTTCTCTATCAGGTCTGCGTCTGGATAGTCCGTCACGATAACCTGCTTAGCACCTAGCATCGCGCAGACAATACTCGGCAGTCCAGCGCCGGCACCGAGCTCGAGCATGCACTTGCCATGAACGAGAGTTGCGGCATTGTCTTCAAGATAGGTTGCTAGTGTACGACCGGCGTTCCAGAGATGGTGGCCCCAGAGCGGATTGTGGCCGACGAGTCGCAGTGTGAGCTCGTCTCCTCTGGCCAGACGGTGTGAGGCGAATGTGGGTTGCTTCTCGGGTTCATAGAAATCGTCCGGCTCTTTGAAGAGGTCACTTCCACCGAGTCCGATTTCCCCATCGTCGTCTGAAGTCGACATCGTCGTGAACCCAACACCGCTCCACCCCTATCTGTCCTGTACCCAGGAATGATCTGCTAACTACATGTTTGCATGCCGTACTTTCGGAGATCGAGAAGAGTTTACCCGACTGAGCTGACTCAGCCTGGCGATTTATATTTCACTCCAGACCATCGTTGTGAAATAGCGTTCCAGACGTCCCTTCCTTCCGCGCTTTCAATTCTATTTCTTCTGTACCTGTCATGTCACGCTTTATCTCTCTTTCGCATCGTGCTGCTCTCAGCTTCACTGTCGCTTACATATAATCGCCAAACCTTCACTGCCCTCATGGTCCGAGCGTCCTTGCATATGGAAACTTGCTCAGTGGGATGAAACCGCTGGTGGGTGGTGGTCAGTAAGAGGTAAGCAGTATCTGACCGCTGCTACGGTACACAGCCTTCCATGTGCTCCCTGGCCATCTTGGCGATCCGACCTCGTGGTGAATAGCCGATACCCTTCGCCGCATTTCGTCATGTGGATTGGTGCTGTCAGACCCTCTTGACATCACTTCTTACTGCTGTGAGACCGTGACTGATGAAGAGCAGGGAACACAGAGAGACTGGTCACACAGGGACTGATTGATCAGCATGGACTCGGAGAAGCCGTTCAAGACCATCGAGGTCATTGATCTTCGGACAAGTCAAGCATGCAAGATCGCTTGCATGTCATGTATCCGGGGCCACCGGACGACTTCGTGCGGAATTCCAGTATGTCGACAGAAAGTCTTTTGGACTGTGAAGCGGCCTGGCCGACCTTCGAACTCATGCACGTGCCGCTACAACTCAGCTGGTGGGTGCAAATGTGCGACAGCGATGTCCAAATGCCCTCACAAAGTCAAGAAGGGCGAGAAGCGATCGAACGAATGTCGGTGCGATGAGCAGGGTCGGTACTGCTGTCTACTGGAGACGGATCATTGGGAGTTATTGATGAGGCTTGAGAAGCCTGGGGTGACGTTCTTTTCGAGTCGAGAAGCGCTGGAAGCGACGCAGCATGGTATGCGTGCTGGGACTCCTGCAACCCCCAGCTACTACATGCCTAGTACTCCCGGAAGTATGATGAGTATTCCGAGCACACCTGCCGTCCGCACACGTCAGATGTCACTGCTACGAGAACCTAGTACGCCATTTGAATCCATTCAATCTTCACAATCGACGTTGACGCCACAGTTCGGATACATGGGCCTGGGCAGTCCGGTCGGTACGTCCGGTATACAGTCTCCGGATCCACTAGCATGGGATGGCATCATGACAAGCATACCATATGAGCCACTCACTTACAACTTCAACGATGCACCACAACCCGAACGAGGATCGTGCTGTCAGCCCTCAGCATCGCTCGCGGAATCAGAACCACAAGCACAGATCAGCTCATGCTGTCAGCCGGCAACAGACGGCAATGACGATGACTACGATATGGAGGCAGGGGGTTCATGCTGTCAGACAACCACTCGGCCTGCAATGACTACGAATACCTTTGCACACAATGAGCCATTTCCCAAGCTCGAACCCTTGGATCCGTTCCGCGGAAGCACAGCGCCACCAACCTTCGACGCAATATACACTCCGCCCATATTCGACTACGACCGCTGGGTACAGAATTATCAGGCCTATCAGATGCCCGGCGCAATTTGTCAGAAGTGCGGTTTGAACGGATGTACATGTCGGAGCTGCCCGACTTTGATGCAAAACCAAAGCACTACCAGCTGGGCTCACGGGTGCGGTCGCGCGCATGCTAGGATCATGAAATCGCAACCGCCACCGCATATGCACTCGGTGTCGACGCACCAGATATCGCAGCCTGCGCTAACCCCCGTCGCCTTCTCACAAAGCAATTCCGCGCCTCCGCCATCAGCCTTCGACTACTCAGCCCCTCTCGACTTCGGCCTCGATCCACAGGTACTTGCACCGACACACCCTTTCCAGAATCACATGGATTTAGATGGATTCGATTCATCCCTTGTCCCCACAAATACGGCAGATCCGCTTGACCTCGCACTGAGCGAATTCTTGATGTCGGAACTCGATCGGCCAAGTCACACGCACGGCGAGAACACATTTGGGAGCTAACACGAGTGAACTTGGGCGTAGCAATCGAGTCGTACGCTCGAAGATCGTTTTGGGGCATCCAGCGAAGGAGGACGCACGCATCTGAGAGGCACCTCGATCCGCACATAGCGGAAACTACAGCAAGACAATGCATCTTGCGCGACACCGCGGCGCCCTCTACTGGACGTTCGGATGGCGCGACTGTTCCTGCGTAGCCGCTGTGGCTCCGACAGGGTGGTCAACGAGCCATGTGCAGAGGTGGCATCAATGGACAATTTAGACGCGGTCAGCGACTATCCTTCGCAGACCGCGATAGACGGCGGCAGATGATAAAGCGAAGCCGCCAGTAACGGACAAGCCTGCGCCGGAGTGCACACTAAGACGGAATAGTATTCCCGATGAAGGAGTAGATTTCATCGTTGGAACGAGTCATTGAGGTAGTCTACAAACAGCTGCCGTATCCTGCCCTTGCCCAACGTGTGCTGCCTGTTCAACTGCGTGAACTGCCTCCTCAACCTCTGCAACTGTGGCAACGAAGGCACAATCGTTGGCAACTCAACGACACTCCCCTCCACCTTCACCTCCCCACCAGCCTCACCATGATGATCCGCAGCCCACGTCGTAATCGCAGCGATTACCTCCGACGTCGTCTTGTCGAGCTCGTACAGGTAGTTCTGCTCCGTAGCCGGCTTGAGCACGGTCGCAGCGTTGGGTCGAACGACTTTGGATTGCCCGTCACTGCCTACCATAGCCTCCCAGATTGCATCAAAGGGCGGTTCTGCGTCGTCGAAAGGTACGGTAAAAAGCGGCGCGTCCCAGCGACTCATACCATTAGGCTCCTCGTATCGAAAGACTAGGTTATCGAAAACCTCAGCTTCGTAGGGTCGACCATCCGAATCCGATTTGGCAGCTTCGTTGAACGCTCTACACTTCTCGCCAGGTGTGCCTACATGCACGACGCAATTCGGCGTTTGCACAGCTTTGGCGTCGCAGTACAATTGATAGCGGAAGCCTTTGATGTAGTTCAATCCATCGGCTATGACGATCGTGTCGCGGGTCAGGGTTCGTTTGATGGCCGAAGTGAGCGTTGCGCGGGCGTCCTTCTCGGCTCGCGCGGTGGCGTAGACATTTCGATCAAGGCCTAGGGAGTCGTCGCTGATGTGCTCGATCTTGAGGCGTTTTATACGAGGTTCGTCGGAACTAGCGATGCGGGCTGAGAAATTGTCGATGAGTTGTTGGCTACGGTGGGTTTTGCCTGATTTTGGGTAGCCTGAAAGCAGTATGAGCTATGAGATTATGTCAGTGGTAATGGTTGACTATCGAATCCATGGCCTTCAATACTCACCGGCATGATCTCGAAGATGATCTGGTTTGGTACTGTCTACTGGGCATGTTGCGATGAACAAACCCAAATGGGAAAGCCGGCTTGGCATATCTCTGTCGCACTATGTGCCGACATTCACTCCGATGTACCCGACTTCAGCCGATGTCACACTTTTGCCTCAGGTATCCGACATGTGTGCATACCACATGACCAAAAGTGCGGGTCGTTAGTCGTACGAAGCATGATGTCCATCATGAATGCCCAATAACCTTGATACTTGCTTAAGGCGATACCCATTGAAAATTTCCTCTGCCACGCGAGCTCATGCAAGGAGCAAGAACACCCCGTGGGGTTCTGAGGGTTGCACGGCAGTCAACAACGTTCCGGCTATTTTGCCTAGGTTGCGGGGCGAAGAAGAACATTATTGCCATAGTGTCCACGCACTGATGAAACGACAGATCGACCGCTCGACTCAAGTCCATGACCCCCGTGGAGATCGCTGTATCAAAAGCACCTCCACAACCCATCCAAAACGGAGCCCAGGCAATCATTGCCGCATCCTAATTCAGCCGAACCTCGCTCATATACCCGCAGATCCGACACCCCACGCCTCCATCTCACGCACCCAAGCCCACAGAATCCAAAGATCTTCGATCTCGACCGCACACGGCTGATTCTCAGAAACCCGGGGAAGGGCATTGTGGCGTTTTGACTGGCCTTGGCCTTCCCACGCAGTCTGGTTCTGCTCGTTGCGAGAGGCCGCCCTTGCGCTACGTATCTGCGTTGTGGCTTTTGCCGGTTACTGATGAGATCGAGGCTGCCGTGTTGTCATTTGCATGTCTTGGAGGCGTCATCTATCTGCTACCAGCAGCCTGATAAGTATTATATTTCACAGTAAGACTTTCTGTCCACAACACACGCGCAAACCTCATTCGGCAATCCGCTGGCAGTTGCAGGAATCCGACTTCCTCATCAAAGCTTATCCATATTCCCGAGGTCCTCCCACCAGCAGTGACGCTGTTGCCGTCAGAAAGCGATCAGCACCTCGGAAGCAGGACCGTCTGACAGCCTCTTCCTGCGATACCGCCTCTCGGTAGGACCATGGACGCATACCCAACTCGCCCTTACACTCGCAGCCAACGACCCTCATACCCTCATCTCTCCACGCAAACCTCATCAGCCTCGTCCTCGGCCTTTCAAAGCTCCTCAAGCCTCAGCTCGATCGCCTCACCAAACTCAGCACACCCATCCTCCCGCCTCAACATGCCACCACAAGGCTACACGTCCGCACCTTTACCCTCACCCTCCAGCGCACAATCACAACGAAGTTACTTCGGCTCGATAGGCGGCTCGACGCAAGCCTCACACCCTTCGTCACAACAAAGTCGATTACCTGCGCAGCAACAGCAGGCTTTTGTCGGACAGAGAGGAAACGGTGCTGGGGCTCCTGAAACGACGCCGTTCTTGAAGGACTTCAACCTTGTGGCCGAGGCCGCGAAGAGGGCGCAGATGGCGTGTTTGATGAGGGATATGGGGGATGTTGAGTTGTGAGGTTGGACGAAGGCAGCTGGAGTGAGGGTTATGGGCGAAATGACGGTATATGAGGGCAGATTTGAGCGCATTGCATCAGGAGTTTGGATAGGCGTTCCATGCGGAATGGGTGTCGGTGGCGACGATGGTTCGGTCACCCCGTTGAAGGCTTGAGCATTACACGGCGTCCTGGAGAGAGCAAGCACCGTACTGTATGGTCTTGGATGGGCATCTTGTCAGATGAGGTGACTGATATCGATAGAGGGCTCGGAACAGCAGCTGATCAGTCAGTAATATGCTACATTACTCATCAGATATCCATCGCTGTCGAATAGCTGATCTCCACGGGTGCGTGAAGGTAGAGCCTGAGCACCACACCACGCTGGTGCTAGACACAGGCAAGCACCTACAATAGTGCGGATTATAGAGTTATCGTCAGTGTTGCGACAGGGGATCATTGGTGCTGCCTTTCGTGGCGCTGTAACCCGTCGAATGACGAGGAGACATCGTCGGCCTTGATCGTATCATAGTTCACGATCGCGACCATCTCTTGCTGCACTCGTGAAGCAGCCACAGCCATAAAATTCTCCTTACAATGCTTGTCGTGGCAAAGGGCAGGGCACATGCCGGAGCGCTTCATCTCGCTTGCCGGCGCGAGAGATTGCTGACCTAACCCACGCACCGCGCGCTTCCGTGAGGCCTTTGACCATCATTCTGTTTTGGAGGCGTCCCATTCTCACTTGCGCCATCTCATAGACTGTCATTACGCATATAATCCTCGCTCGCGACCGCGATACCGAGGATCCGCGTGCTGCCGACTAGGATACGCCAGCTGGGGAGGCTGAGCTTGACGTCTGACAGCTACACCACACGGCAGACTCCGGACAACGCCATACTTCAGATACCTCGCGGTTGCGCGTTTCTTAGTGTCGTGTGTGCGTCGCGATGTCGGGGTATAATCAGTACAGCGGGTATGGCGGGAACCCGTATGGGGGCGAAGCGCAGGGCGGGTATGGAGGTGGCAGTGGAGCGGGAACCGGCGCCGGAGCTGGAGCAGGAGGGTACGGATCATCGAATCCGTATGGCTCTGAGAACCCGTATGGAGGCGGTTATGGCTCGACAGCAGTAAGAGATCGCGCGCACAGAGATGGGTACAGCAATTCACTAACACCTGCACAGCAGCAACCCGCAACAGGTCTCCAGGCACCTCCCCTCGCGCACCAAGCATCGACCTACAGCCAACAAACGGAAGCCTCGACCTATTCCTCGCCCCAACACGACGTCCCCTTTGCCGGCCAGAATGCGCCGCCCGTCCCAGCTGTTCCCCAAGGCCACACCGAATACGTGCAACCCTCCAGCACAGTCCTCTCGAACCCCGACTTCCTCTCGCGTGTAGAAGCCGTAAAAGCAGATATCCGCACCCTTACAACCCACGTCTCGCAAATCGCCAGCCTGCACCAACAACAGCTCTCCTCCGCCGACTCTGGCTCCGCGTCCCGCTCGCTCGAGAGCATGGTAACGCAGACGCAAGTGCTGAACACGAGTATCAAAGACCAGATCAAGTTTCTGGAGACTGATGCGGCGCGGAGTAAAGGGAACCAGGTCAAGGATACGCAGATCCGGCAGCTGAAGGGGAGCTTCACGAAGCAATTGCAGGAGTTTCGGCAGGAGGAGGCGAGCTACGAGAAGAGGTATCGCGAGCAGATTGCACGGCAGTATAGGATTGTGAATCCCGAAGCGAGCGAGGGAGAGGTGAACGAGGCCGTGAATGCGGATTGGGGGAATGAGGGAGTTTTCCAGACTGCTGTACGCGTTGCCCTCCAGCCCATCAAGTTTTCTGCGGTCCACTGACAACAATTCCTTAGCTCAAATCCAACCGCAGCGCCACCGCAAACACAGTTCTCGGCGCCGTCCGCGCCCGGCACAACGACATCCAGAAAATCGAGCGCACAATGCTCGAACTGCAACAACTAATGGAAGACCTCGCCAGCACCATAGTCCTGCAAGACGCGCCGATCCAGCAAATCGAGCAGCACACCGAGAACGTGAAACACGACACCGAGGCCGGGAACGTGCAGTTGGACAAAGGGATCACGAGTGCGAAGCGCGCGCGGAAGCTGAAGTGGTGGTGTTTCTTTATCTGTGTGGCGATTGTGTGTATATTGGCGCTTGTGTTGGGGTTGTACTTCGGGTTGAATGCGAAGAAGTAGGGGTGGAATTGGTTGGGGGGTAAGAAGGAGTGTTGTAATGATTGGAGAGGAGGGGCGGGGATAGGTGGATCTAATGCCGCGTGAGAAGGAAGAGAGAGGAGTGTTGGATCTAGGCTGCTCGAGGGCGATTCGCAGGCCGGCACCTGAGGTGTTCTGGCCGAGCGGGCGCTTGGTGTACATGAAAGTAAGCAGAATGCAGAGGGTTTCGCTTCAAGAACTCTGCTCAAGTTTCTCAGTCTCGGTAGGCATCATGTCAACACCAAAAAGGGCGTGGAGACCGAATCCGGTGCGAGCTGAGCTCGTGGGGCTCGATTGCTAGCATTCAACCTAGGCAGCTGTTTTGGCAAAGCTGAAGATCAGCAGTGCCGACATCTTCTTCAAGTCGACCACATGCCACCGCACCGCTCCCAGCCGGCGCTACGTCGAACAACCATCCTCGCCATCCAACCTACACAGCCTCCACACCCTCACCCAACATCCAACCCCAACCCCCTAGCACACTTCCTAGCCAACACCATCTTCCCGAACCTCTCCCTCCCCAACCCCCTCATAAGCCTCACAAACTCCCCCGCCCCCACCCTTCCCTTATCAAGCGCCCTTTGCAGAGCCTCCATAGCCTCCCTAGCCGCCGCTTCCTCCGCGCAGAGCGTCCACAACTGCTGGCTAACGAGATTAGGCGCCACGAGTACCTCATCGATAGGCGGTAAAGGTTTGGTCTTGGCGGCTTTGATCCGTGCGTCGCAGTCTGCAATACTCTTGTAGAGGATGGACTCGTTTGAAGCGAGATTCTGGTCGAGGTGGGAGAGGGTGGTGAGCTCGGCTTGGAGATTTGCGCGGGCGGCGAGGAGAGCGGAGTGTTGGGCTTGCAACGGGGTTATGGCGGCGAGGTTACGGGAGACTTGCTCTTGGGCTTGGGAAACCAACGAATTGGAGATGGCGTGGAGGAGGTGCTCTCGTTCGGGATTTGGCGGGATCGGCGGAGCTGGGGCAGCAGGACCGGAGGTGAGGATAGGGATGTCGAAGGGGTCGGAGAGGAGATCTTGAGGCGGTTGCGGGGGCTTCGGCTGCGGAGGGTAGGGTTGCGCGTAGTGTGGGCCTGGGGGCTGTGATTGCGGGTATTGGCCTTGATATTGTGGACCTGGTGGCTGCGCATGTGTCTGCGGTGGAGGCACAACTGGTCCTGGCTGTCGTGGGAGACCTTGCTGACCTGATCCATAACGTGGGTCGTACACTGGCTGCGGTCCTTGAGCATGTTGCATTGGTCGTTGACCTGCGAAGCAGCGGGGAGCTTCGACTGGAGATACGGGGCTTTGGCTATGCTGTGGTTGGTACAATTGCTGCGGAGCTTGTTGGTTGTACGAAGCAGGATTTGCTTGGCCGTTGGGCGGCCGCCACTGCTCGCGTACGTCGTAGGCGGTCTGACTACGGGGAAGTTGCCCATTCTGACTAGGCTGTGATCCTCTGCGATACTGCGATACAGACGATGCTTGACCTGGCAAAGGCGGCAGCGGCGGCCCATCCCTCTGCAAATTTCTCGAAGACACCCTCGGCGCATACACAGGGTCCTCTCCCGGCTTCGGTGGCCTTGGCGGCGGTGTACCACTAGCCGGCATCTCTACAGGCGGTAGACTTCCAGGCATCTGTTTCGGCGGCAGCACAGGTGGCCCAGCGCCCTGATTCCGCACGGGCTGCTGACCTCTTTGTGGACTCGGACGCCTGTACTGCTGCTGCTGCGCCTTGCTAATCACAGGCGGCTCTCTCGCGAAAGCCTGCTGCAGATAGCTAAGGAAGTCCACCACACTCACACGATCCCACATCCCGCTCCAGTCCCGCAGATACGGATGGTACACCCTCCCATCCACACCCACGTGCTGGCCAGGTCGGACTAACATTTCTTTCCCGGGTGTGACATACACAGTCGGTGCCTCTTGCGGGTACGACAGAGGGATCCATAGCTTGACTGGGAAGCGGTATAGGGTGCCTCTGAAGTCTACCGGAAGGGTGCCAGAGACTGTGGTGAGGAGTGCGGAGCCGCCGGTCTCGTAGGTGTAGACTTCAGTTCGGGGGCTGAGGGAGGGGAATGAGGCGAGGGTGTGGGCGATATCTGAGTAGGCGCGTTGGGGGTCTTGGTATTCCTGTGGACTGTGTGAGTGGGAGATGGGAGGAGAGGTTTGGGTGGAGTGAAGTACCTACGTGCAGCACACTGTAGAGCCACGAGAGCACTTTCTCGGGGACTTGGGCCATGATTGGGTCTTGAGTCGTGATTGTGGTGCCCAATGGACCTGTCTGAGGTCTGATTGAATCCTTCAAGTCATTGTGATCATGCTCGCATCACAAAGGAGAGCTTGAGAGTTGGAGGTCCTTCAAGCAGAGTCCATATGTGTGATGCCTGCTGGGGTCGGAGTCCGCAGGCCAAGTCTGAAGTGGGGTTGGCAGTCGAGATGCGGCCCAGTCAATCTTTGGGTGCTCGACTCGCTACTTGCCCTTCACACCGCCATGGTCGTCTAGATCAATGCTGGCAATCGAGCGAGAGCAATCACGCATGGCAGTCAGGGTCGCATGGCAACTATTGACGAAGAAGAGGTAAGGTAGCAGCACAAAATCACATTAACTAAAAAGACATTATGTACAACATTATCTCGACCTCGCCGTCTCCTCAGCCACCAGAATCAGCAGCCGTCGGATCGATCCAGCATGCCGCCAACACGTGCTGTGAGAAGATGTGCTAGCAGCGCAAGAAGGCGGCAGATATGCACACATTGCCTCCCCTCCTTAACCATCTTCCTCGACCACCACACAGCGCACATATGAAAGAGAAGGGCAACAGCTTCGAAGCTTGCAGAACAATCGTGGTACCACCATCCAGTAGCGTTGACGAGGTGGATATGCTCGGACCGGCCGTGAGTTGATAGGTTTGGCGAGTCGCTCAAATCGACAATGCGGGTAGGGTATCATGTACAAGCAGTCGGGCCGGCCGGTGAATATGGCAGAGATGCGATGAAGATTGACGGCAGTGAAGATCCGGCGTAGTGCGAAGGTTGTGCACACGTCTATGAGAAGACGAAGGTAGCTGTGCCGGATGCAACGGAGACCTGGTGAGTAGTGTCAGTGAGTTGTCATATCAAGGTTAGAACGGTATGACTTACAGTGCACCCCGTGCTTGAGCTGCATCCAGCATCACCGCAGTACTGTCCATTGCTGTACTTGCACTTCCCACTAACATTATCCCCGACAATCTCAACGGAGAAGTCAAGCTTCGCGTCGGTAGTAGGCGCGTTCTGGAAGATAGACAACCAGGCACGACCACCGCTGTAGCCGACGCCCAAGTTGAGCGGCGCGTAGTTACCCCATGGGCTACCGGGGCTTCCCCACTGGCAGGCATCGGAGACTGACACGCCCTCGGGATTGACGTAGTACTGTGCGCTGGTCTTGCCGCCCTTCCAGTTGTAGTAGCGGTCAGCGTCAGGGCAGGTGAGGGGGTAGCTCTGGCCTGGCTGAGTGTCGAGAGGCACAGTCTCGCCTTCAGTGCCGGGGTAGTCGGTACGGCAGACGGCTGCGTTGCTGCTAAGCTTGTTCTGGACTTGGACGTCGACCTTGGAAGTACCTGGCATGCACAGCTTGGAGCTCATGGCAGTGTTAGTGAGGTGAAGCTTGCCACCCTGACAGAGGATACCGCCAACGGACTGGCCGGTCGCACCCTGAGTCTCTGGCCACTGCGCCTTTTGGTAGCCAGCTGGGCAAGCGTACGAGCAGTAGGAGCCCTCAGTGCAGCCTCCACCGTGGATGGCAGTCAAGATGTTCGCGAAACCGGCATTCGTGGTCTCTGGTGTCTGCACGCCAGTCCAGCCACCAAGACCCATCCAGTGCACGTCCACAGCTCCGTAGTCAGAGGGAAAGTGGCTGCAGTCGAGTTGGCCGTCAGGGAAGTCCTGGTCGACGCCGGAGCCACCGGACGAGCCAACGGAAGGTCCATTGTTGTTGCCGCCTTTGTTTGCTTGAGGCGAGGGAGCCGCTGGGCTGGGACTGGGAGCGACGTACTCAGACGAAGATGAAGTAGGTGCCGGGGCGACGTATTCGGAGGAGCTTGACGTGGTCGTGGGCGCGGCCTCTGGTGTAGACTCGGATGTAGTCACCGGGGCGACGTACTCAGACGTGGGCGAAGGTGGAGGAGGTGCGACGTACGCCGCTTGCGTCTCCGGGGCGACGAATGTCGATGATGGCGCTGACGAGAGCTGACCGTTCTGCGCCAGTACCAGTGTCCCGTTCGCCAATCCCTCCCTTACTTCGCCCTCGCTGATGAATCGGCCATTGAGCTCGTACACGATGACGGTTGGGCCAGGTACGCTGATGACCTCAACAGGTGTAGGGTCGCGCTTTGCGACGTGATGGTGGCGTTGATGTTGGTGCTGAGCAGCAGACGCAAGCGCCGCGACGCTCAGCAAGATGACTGCGACTCTCTTCATTGCGGCTTGCTAATGATGCTTTGTAGTGATGGTGGTCGTCGCGGTCGGTGTCAGCTCTTGTGACTGGAATGCGACAGTACTCGACAATGCTCCAGTGAATCCACACTGGCGATGTACTTGATCGAAGTGACGGAAGTATGCGCTGTGTGTCGCGTGATTATGTTGTCGCAGTTCCTCGGAGGCTGGAGTCGACGCGTGCAGCTAGTCAATGGCTTTGTGCTGTTGGAAGAATAGACGAGTCTTCTTATTGTTGATAGTTCGTTCAGTGAATCGTTTCCAATGAGTGAAATGGAGGCAAAAGCTCCAGGTGGAATGGCTGTCAAGCAAGTGAATGGCAGCAACCTCTCTCTCACAGCTTCGAGCGCGACGACGAGAAGGGTATGCAGAACGGGTGCGAGCGACAGGGAACAAAAGGCAATGCGGAGGGATAAAGGAGATGTGCTACCCTGCCTCATCTCGCCTGTTGCCAGAAGTCTGGGGTAGTCGCGCGCTAAGCTATGCACGAAATTGCTATAGAGCTAAATGCGGACGGGAGAACGACCTCATAGGGTGCGGCATCTGCTTTTCCTGATGCCATTTGCCACGCTACAAGGCTTGGTCGTTGCGGTCATTTCCAGAGCAACGCTTGATCGAAGTGCCGTATGATAATTATGATCAGGCTGCTTGGGCATGGCGCTTGCGCGAGTCGCCGTTGGCAGATGAGGACAACAGTTCGACTGCCGATCGCTGGCCACAGCAGGTGGCCGTGAACGCGTCGGCGGGTATGTGGACCGTCTAGTAGCGTGTGCGACTTCGCCTCGTTCTGCTTGGCGTCGTGGTGAACTCGTGTGTCGCCATGCGCTGTTTGTGCGTGGAGTAGTGCAGATGGCTGTTTGCCATGACTATCAGCCGGGAGTGGTACAAATCATGATTGCCGTCATGCTGTGATCGTTACGGACACCTCTTGCCGTGATCAGTCATGTCGCTTCTTGTCTTCGGTATTGCTCATTATATGCTTCCATGGCAATATCCAAGTTCGCCAATCCGCATGGAGTAGCTGCGGAGGTTGAGAGTGGAGAGGAAGATCGACCGCTAACACGCGTACCTGCATTTGCGTCAACGTCTTTGTCATAACTCATAGCTAGACAGAAGTGTACGTCGGGCTGGGCCTCTTCGACCGCGCTTCCATTCCTCCACGAGACAACAACAAAATGCGATGCGCGAGTATGACCTAGGCGCACGTGAGCATTCAACTTCAGGCACTCTGTCCCGTCGGCTTGTTCTCTGATTGCGACTGTTGTGGAGCAGAGCTGTGGCAACCAAGTCTGCGCCGTGGGGAAAACACACTCCGCACCGCCGTCGATGCTGGGGCTTCCAAGCTGCCCTCTGTGCCGGCGTCGTCAGCATGGCTTGCAAAGTCGGTGGAGCGATCACTCCATGATGGGATGGGTAGAAGACTGACAGGCGGCGGTAGAGTGTGTATCTCCAAAGATATCCTAGGCGTCCGGTTCAGGGTCGCTCCTTCCTCGCATTCTACACTCCTTCCATCTTCCCTTGCTCACGGAACATACTAGCATGAGCCAGTACAACTTGTGTCAGCTTGTGTTACCACCGCTATCGATGCCTGATGATCATATGAGGGGGGATGCCTTAGGGCTCCTTCTAGTTCGTTGGTAAGAGCTTTCTTAGTCGTCGACACTACAAAACCGACTTCAAATCGGCAAATCCACCATCAACACCTTTCTTTGACCGCCACCTTCGACATCTTCACTTATCCTATACTACAACCACTACCACGCGCTTGCACGGATCCTGACAGCTAGGGAGCATGTGGCTCTCCGCGATAGACAGTCTCAAGCCGTTGAGATCCTGATCCGACACTCTCTTATACTCTTTGTACGTCCATAACCTTCAAGCCCGTTCGCGATGGCAGGCTCTTTGACGATCATGCTTTGGCAGATGTTTGCCAGTACCCAACCTACAATGGCCGACCCACTTACAAATGACAGCAGGGATAAGACAGGAGCCACGGATTCAGATATAGCCAAAGCGTATCCTACGATGGATCCGTATAGACTACTCACACTCTCGCGCCCTGCGCAAATCCTCCCAATCGTCGAGATGCCGTTGCTGGAAGACTGCTACGAGATTCGCGACTCTCCCCTCCATGGCAAAGGCATCTTCGCCACGATGGACATTCCCGCTAAAAGCCTGATCATGTACGAGCGTGCGGCATGGACCATCCCGAAGAAGTGGCTCCTCAAGATGTATCCGTTCGATCCTGACGGAAAGGGACCACACCTGATCAACCAGCATTTCGACTCCTGCGTGGCCAACATGACAGACGATAATGACGAGGTGAACAAGGCGGCTGTGGAAGCTGTGTTCGCGCTTGACGGTGGCTTCGAAGGTATTGAGGATCCGATAGACGAACTGTCAAAGCTGGACCTCGCCCGCGGACTGGCGAGGATTGTGGCGAAGAACGCGAAGTCCCACTACTTCAAGAACGGCGAGCGCAACTGGGTGGCAATTTTCCAGGATCCTTCCCGCCTGAACCATAGCTGTATGCTCAGCGCGGAGATGCACCTGTGGCAGTTCAAGGACGGTCCACGAACAGACACTTGCACGCAAGTCCGGGCTGCACGCGACATCAAGAAGGGTGAAGAAATTACTCTGCAGTACACCCGACCATTCGATACCACCGAGATCAGAGAAGCTTACCTTAGCTTTCACGACATCGTGTGTGCCTGCACTTTGTGCACCGGCGGCAAGAATCGGGTCATTCGATCTGATAAGCGCCGTGAGAAGATGCAGCAGGCATGGGACGCGATGCAGATCGACTTTACGCGGCTGTCAGCAGCCATAGAGCGTCCTCCACTTCTGAAGACGCAGAAGGCAATGCTCGAACGAGAGCAGTATATGGCGGAGGCCGGGGAAGCGATCATGAAGAGCATGAACGAGATCGACTCGAGACTGAAGCCTGAAGATCAGGTTGGCAACTTCATGATGTGGCATCTGTAAGTCCAACACCATGACCTGATATACCCTGTTCCGTACCTTACTGATCCCTTGTCCAGGCTACAGACCTTCTGCGAAGCTCTTCGTTTCGGCACTCGAGACAAGCAGCTGATCGTTGCTTCCATCGAGCGGTTCCTAGCCCTTGGGGAGTCCTTCAAAGAGCTCCACGCGGGCGTCACGGCGGCCTACACGGCGCAGCTGGCGTTGCTGCAGCGGAAGATCGCGTCCGAGGGTGCGTGATGCTGCACAGAGCGCCATCGGTCGCATATCGACCGGCTAGACATGAATTCAACAAGAGGATTTTGGATGGCGAAGACTATATTGTGGTGACAGGAGAGGTTAGCCATGGGTGACAGTGCTGCTTAGATGGACGATAGAGGTGGTGGCCTTGGATATACTGCATTGATGATGGTCGGATCTACCTGCCTCTTGATTCGTAGTTGGGCACGTGAGTGCAAAGGTAACATGACTCCAAGTAGAATAGTACACGGGTGACGTCGGTCTTGTCGACCTCTACCCTTGCACTTAACGCCAAGGTGATGTCTGCTTGGCAACGCAGCTCAATGGCTTGTCGCCTTCCCTCCACAGACCTCGTCTCCGCTTCGCAATCAATCTTCACCTCTCACCATCGACCTTGCAGCGTCGCAGCGGAGAACATGCGATACCACCTCTTGGCATAACGTCGTGCTTCCTGGGAACCCTCACGCGATATTGACGTCTGCAGCGGGGGAGATGCTTGCCTGTCCATCTCTCTTTCGTATCGCCAGCGTGCTATCTCTTGGCCTGGCGGACCATGTCTTCATCAAGAAGGCACCATGAAGCTCGGCGCATGAAGTGCTGCAGGCACGTCAAGCTACCGCAGGTCCTGCTTGCGCAATGCGCTTCAAAACAAGCAGAGCCATGCAACACCCGCAGCCGTGAACCGAACCTCTGCGAGGGCATAAGTATAGTGATCCGCGCTTTTGGTTGCTTCGATTGAATCTATCTCATTTCTTGTTCAAAGTCAATTCATCAATTATGAAGTACGCAACAGTCTTCGCGCTGGCCACAGCTAGTTTCGCGGCCGCAGCACCAGGCGGGCCGAAGAAGCAGTGGTCACCAAAGAAGGGCCACCCAGGCGCATGGAAGCCAAAGGTGCGATGACACTGTGCGACAGCTCCTTGCGCAGACATTGACAGTTGATAGCATCATGTTCCGAGGCCACAGTGGCCCACGAAGGTTTTGCCTCCGCCAGCACATCCCACATCGACTTCCTCTTCAGCAGGTTCGACAGCCACCGCGCTGCCGTACGTCGACTCTGCGGCACTGCAGGCGTCGATCTTGCAGTCGAATCTGGCGGACAAGTCTCAAGATCTGGAAGACATCGCCTACGCCACTGCAGGCCGCAATCGCGTGATGGGATCTGAGGGCCACAACAACACCGTAGCGTACCTTGTCGAGAGCATTGAAGCGCTTGGCGACTACTACACGGTATACGCGCAGCCATTCATCGCTCTATACTCTGCGACCGCCGGCAATCTGACTGTCAACGATGTGCTGGCCGAGACCGCCACCTATGAGTACAGTCCCGGTGGCAGCATCACAGCAGAACTTGTGACTGTGGCGAACCTTGGCTGCAATGCTACAGACTTCCCTGCTGGCGTCACTGACAAGATCGCGCTTGTGTCTAGGGGCACCTGCCCATTCGGTCAGAAATCTGCTCTGGCTGGAGCTGCCGGGGCGGCCGGCATTGTCATTTACGACAACATCAATGAGACAGTGTCCGGTGGTACTCTTGGTCCTCCACCAAGACCGGAAGGCGCCTACGTGCCGTCGATCGCAGTATCTCAGGCGGTGGGCAAAGGCTGGGTCGCCTCTCTAGCTGCCGGCGAGACTCTGACAGGAGAGTTGTTAGTTGACAGTGACATCCGCAATCTTACTACGTGAGTGTCCGGAGGTACCCAACTTTCATCGCGCTTTGCTGACATCTAGATAGATTCAACGTCATCGCAGAGTCTGTCGGCGGTAACAAGAACGCGACTCTCGTCATCGGCGCCCATTCCGACTCCGTCGCCGCCGGCCCAGGCATCAACGACGACGGGTCCGGTACCGTTGGCATCCTCGAAGTCGCTGAACAACTCTCCGAATACTCCCTTACAAATTCCGTTCGCATCTGCTGGTGGTCAGGCGAAGAGTTCGGCCTCCTCGGCTCCAATTACTACACCTCCCAGCTCACCGATGCCGAAGTCGCTCAGATTCGTCTGTACCTGAACTTCGACATGATCGCTAGCCCCAACTACATCTACGCCATCTATGATGGTGACGGAAGCGCATACAACATCTCGGGTCCGCCAGGCAGTGCTGAAGCGGAGTACTTTTTTGAAGACTTCTTCGAGGGCAAGGGCTTGAACAGCACGCCAACTGCATTCGACGGACGCAGCGACTACGGCGGTTTCCTCGACCGTGGTATTGCAGCTGGTGGGCTGTTCACAGGTGCCGAGGAGATCAAGACGGCGGAGCAGGCTGCCCTGTTTGGCGGTCAGGCAGGCGTTGCACTGGACTCGAACTACCATCAGGCTGGCGACAATGTCACAAACTTGAACTACGAGGCGTTTGTCGTCAACACTCAGGCCATTGCTGCTGCTGTTGCGGAGTACGCTGCTAGCTGGGATAGCTTGCCAGCGCCGAATGTGACTGTCACGAGGCGGAGTCTGGAGAAGAGTGCGAGTGTTGGGAAGAGGAGTGCTGCGAGTGGTTCGCTGGGAAAGTACTGCGCGCGTGCGGTGTTGTAGACTTATCAGAACCTGAGCGCTGCGTGCGGTAATGACCTTAAACATTCGCAAGTGAGGAGATAGTTCGCAGTCTACTGAACAAGAGGTGACATTTCTCACCGCTATGGAACCCTGTAGCAGTACCGCTCCTGGTTCTCAGTGACACCCTCTTCCTCCCCCTCTCACCGTACAGAGCCGAAGCTTCCTTCGTCTTCGTTTGCTTGTGCTGACGTCAAAACGGTGATCGCCCGAGGGGTTTTGCTCGTCGCTCTGCGTTACCAGCCGCCATAGCGTTTCGAAACTTGGTTCCTGAGCTCCCGTCGCTTTCCCATCACCTCAGTATATGGGCAACATCAAGTCAGCGCCAGAAACGGCAACGTCTCTGAAAGTAGGCTGAGACCTTCGCAAGCTGCGAAGTTGTAGAGGGGCGGCTGAGAGTACGAAATTGATGCGAGTCGATCCTCAAGCATTCCAAGCTCCACCGCATGTTCCCATACGATCAGCCCACACGTTGACAGTGCAGATCAACATGCGCTTCAGGGCCCCTCTACCACCTTCAAGCTTTAGTCGCAAGCACTTGAGTGAGTCTGCAGGTCCAACTTTTCACCACCCGCGTGTAGAGATCTCATCCTTGCATGAGATGATTATGGAAAGTTTGCCACCTCTTACGCGAGGCCAGCCTTTGCTCTAGCCAACTTTGGTCACTCAGGTTCTCTTCCCAAGACTTCCGCGTCTCTTGGATGGCCAGCGCAACACCGTGCTCAATGCCAGTGTGTACCCAAGATTGCCTCCCGAGAGGCTGGTCTGACATTTGGAGCATGGTCAGCGCTACTGCTTGGCATTCAATCTCTAGCGCGAGTCGATCAGGCTCGCTGAGTGCAGCTAGCATGCGTTTGTAGAGACCGAGACATTCCAGCGCAGACCCCAGAGCTTCTCGCCCGGTAGTGGATTGTTTCTCGGGTCGACCAGTGAGAGTCGTCCTCAGCAGGCGATCTTTGTATTCCTCGATGCAGTCGAGGACGTCCTGATGAAGCTCGCGAGTCTTGAGCTCCAAAGCTAGCAACATGTCAGGGTCACACTGACCTTTGCTACTCAGTGCTCTGCTCGTGGCTGCGATCATGCCTGGAGAATGCAGGAGAGCTATGCGCATGCGAATGACTACCGGGCTTCTGTCGGTAAGATCTGACGTCTCTTCGGCGAGTGACTCGTAAAGACTGATCCACTCCGGTTGGGTGAGATAGCATTCCTCCCCCTTGTAGAAGGCTTCGGAGTGGGCAAGGCCGATATGAGCGAGGAACAGCATCTGCTCGTATGGTGTTGTGAAGCTCGATGGTGAGCGGTGTCTCATGAGGTTCGCCGAGCCGTTAACATGATGTATGAACGCTGACGGTTTTCCCGACAGGAAGACCTGCAGCGACAGCTTGTCAATATGGTGGTGCGTGATATGGATACATAGATCTAGCTTACCTCGTATAGACTGAGCATCTGTACTGCACAAAGGAGATCAGCGTCCCGGGACGCTTTCTCGTCACCGACAGCTTGTTGAATGGCACGCAGAGCTCTCGTGTGCAACTTCATGACTCTCATTGCGAACCCAGCGTTTGGAGGACTGAAGGCGCTACGTGCCTTAGCGATCACACATTCAATGACAGCATCCAGATATGGCTTATGACCTTGCCGGGCGGGCACAAGACTTAAGTATGACGCATTCTGTTTGCCGGGGAGCGTATACAGTAGGTCGGAGTTCCTTGTGATTGCCGCTATGGTACTCCGGCTAATGGAGAACATTGTCAAGTTACTGAGGTCCGAGATATCGAAGCTGTACTTGGCCCGCAAGGCTTCGTAGCCGTTTGTTGGATTGACCGCAAGGGGCGAAGGCAGCACACGAACTGGCTGTGTACGAACCGATGGCTGGGAGACACGATCATACTGTCCTAGTCTCTTCCAGACTATCGCTTGGGTGGCTTCTGTGCTGGGCTCTGTGTCTAGACCGGCCGATTCTATGCTACCAAGGTTTCTACCTTTGCCCAACCCTTGCAATACACCCAATGCGTCGAATTCAGGGTACTGTCCTACGTTAACACGACTGCGATTACCAACCTTCTTGCGCGCTGCAACAACATCCTTCGCGGCCTGCTTTCGAATGGCCGTGCGAACGCCAGGATCCTCAGCAGTGTTGGGGCCATTCACTACGATGAATCGGAATTCTCTTTGCGTTGATTCCTCCGTCATCATGGAGAGAACTCAAGTGCTGTATCATAGCGAAGAAGTTCTGGAGCTTGTCGCGACGCGCTATGTACGGCGACTTTGCTAAATGCTGTTGTCAACAAGGCTCGTGCCTTGAATGAGATGCGTGCTGTCGTTGAGGAATGTCACACGCAGTGGTGAGATAATAATGAGTTTGCAAGGGTACCATTACCCGCAACTTGGCTAGCACGGCCTGCCTTTGCTGCTGTGTGCTACGTGCTCTTCTCAGCAACGCTTCGCACGAGATTTGGGTGAGCTGATCGAGAGGCTACGCTCCGCTCTCGGGGAGGGCGTTGTACAGGAAGGGCTGGTACAGCTAGCGGGAGGAGCATCATAGAAGATCAAGAATCGATCGGAGAGAGTATCCATGATGTTCCAAGGATCCAACGCGAGACGTGTCGGCGATCGTGCGCGTCGCACAGAATCGAACAGGTGGTTCGTGGTGGTTCCACCCAGTCGTGCCAGTCTTCCAAGTCCTCGAAAGACGCGATATCACAGAAATTTGCGGGGAACCGAGCATGCCGGGAGTGGAGCACGACAGTGAGGTGATAGTGTGGCAACGTAAGTTCGGTCGGTGTTATGCGCGATGGTGTTGCACTTTGGTCTATAGAGTTGCATATGTTGCAAGCAATAATTTTGGTGTCAGCGTCGTATCGAATGGAAGGTGCTGCGAGTCTCTGCCCCGCATCAGTCACAATTATACCATTCAACCGGCAGTTTTCTCTCCACTTAGATACGCCTCCAATGAGGTAGGCTGTCTGAACCGGTCCAGTACGGTGACATCTGTGTTCTCCCACAAACCCTTGCTTGCCACCACCGCGGCTGCTTCCCCCATGTACTCGAAATAGCCCGCTCTACCCTTTACCTTGCGCAGTCTAGCTAATCTCTCTTCGAGGTCGCGTAGGGTGCCTCTGCGAGTGACATCGATACTGCTTTGAAAGATTTTCTCATATGTGGTCGCAAGCTCGGTGATGGTGGTGATGCCTGAGCGAATCTTGAAGTAGCCGCCGTCTCCAGCAAGGACACCGGGCGCATGTAGCATAATGTCGATCGTCCACTCGGCGACATCGTCTTGAGTGCTCCAGGGCCACTTGTTGCTGTCCCCATCTCCATAGTAGTACATCTCTGGCCTCTGACTGCCCTTGCTGAATGATCCCGGGCCGTAGGGCGTGTACAGGAGATCTGCGAACAGCCCACTGAATATGTAGACTGGGCGTAAGGGACTTGTCGTCGCAATCTGATGTTCGAATGCGATGTGATTGTCGTAATGCTCGAAGTCGCCATACTTTAAATTGGTCCAGTCGCGACTCCACGCAGAAGCGATGTAGACTTTGATTCCAGCTCGTTCGGTAGCACGTGCGAGCAGCAGCTGGGCGTCCAGATCCATCACGGGATGTGGCGCATAGGCAGCGATCACTGCATCGACTGACTGTAAAGCTTTCTCGAGCGCGATGATGTCGTAATAGGACTCGCTCTCGACGAATGATTCGAGGCGTGCAGACAGTTCGGTATGGAGCTTGCTGGGGTTTCGACCTAGACCTCGGACTAATAAGCCCCTTTCGAGAGCAACCTGCGCCAGTCGTTGCCCAAGGCTTCCAGTGATCCCAGCGATTAAGATAAGCATGGCGAAGCAATGATTCTGCCTGCAATCAAGGCTTTCAAGGTTGTGAGAGAGCGCGAGTTCAAGCTACAGATGTCGATCACTTTATACGATGCTAATCTGGTCTTGTTCTCGACCGCTCAATGATTGTCAGCGTCAATTAGCAATCACAATGGATGGAAGAGGTTTCTTGCAATGTCTTACTGCTACGCATAGCTCTCACCACATTGCCAGGGGTACTGCCAGTCGGTTCAGGCGTAGCGTATCTTACATCACGAAGTATCTTACGTAGTTGAGGTGAGAGGTCGTGTGTATGTGGTGCCACGTCCCGTGTAGCGACCGCGACTTGGACCGGGACGGTCGCGTCGATGTTTTGTGCCCGATTCAGTGCGCTGCTTATGGTGGCTGCTACGGCGCCCGAAGGGCACTACCCTTTTCTGCCGGCTCTTCCAATGCCATCGCCAGTAGCTTCAAGTCTTCGACCTAGACCTCATCGATACTACGAGCACGGTGCGAACGCTTTTGAGCAATGCATACAGTCAAGGAGCCTTTGGTGCAGGGTCATCGCGGGTGGCCGAGTTCGTGTTTTCCCTGCGGGTTATTTGCGCATTGTACGTCTCCCGGTGATTACTCTCAGACGTGTCCAAGCCGTGCCGCTATATCTAGAGTCGCAGGTCCATCGGAGCATTCCCACACGACAAATATCACACCACAGCTGCACTCTGCTGGCAGGCCAATCGTACGAGGCTTGGCAGTTGATCATGTAAGCGGTCGATTCATAAGCCATCCCACAGTTCCGTCTTCACCTCATTCTTCCTGTCGTCCATGTGGAGCATACTTGGCCATAAGCGCGACCACGCGATGCTGCCTGAGTCCTGGAACGAGGCAGACTCGTATCTGATGGCCGTGAGTCGTATATGAACAAGGTAAGTCACCTTCCTTTCAATCTCTCCAGAACAGAGCATCGTCGGTGCCACTCGAGCCTTCAAGATGGGTAAGGTCATGATCTACGGGGCCAACGGCTACACGGGCAAGCTACTGAGTGAGCGGGCTCTCTCTACTGGGATGGACTTCGTGCTGGGTGGGAGAACACGCGACTTACTCCAGTCAGCTGCGGCGGCACTCAGGACTCCGTATCGAGTGTTCGGTCTCGATGATCCTGGTCGTATCGACTCGAGCTTGCAAGGGATCACGGTGCTGATGAACTGTGCTGGCCCTTTCTCGCGCACAGCGGAGCCTCTGATCGAGGCATGCATACGGACAGGAACTCACTATCTCGACACGTCCGTGGAATTGGAGACTTACGTGCTTGCCGAGCAACATGACCTCAGCGCCAAGGGCGCGAATGTAATGCTACTACCAGGATGCGGCGGAAGTGTTGCTACGTTCGGGTGCCTAGTTGGCCGGGCTCTCCCACACATCGACAACGTACAGAGTGTCGACCTCGCTCTGCACGTCTCCGGTTCAATGTCTCGTGGATCGGCAATCACTGCCAGTGAAGGCATCTCTGCTGCGTGTCTCCAAAGACACGGTGGAAAGCTGGTCGCCCAAGATGCTACCAACACTGCGACATTCGACTTCGCCGACGGTCGAGGACCGGTGACATGCGTGCCTGTCACGCTGCCTGACATAGTCACCATCCACAAATTCTTCGGTGTCCAGAATATCAGGACGTTCGCAAATGCCTCGGGAGATGCCTTCCCAACCGGAGATCTGAACGCTTTGCCAGATGGCCCAACCGCCGAGCACAGAGCTGCAAACCAGTATGACGCCGCAATTATCCTCACAGCAGTAGACGGGAAAGTCTCGCGCGCCGCGGTTCGACTACTGAACGGATACACTCTGATCGCTATTGCATCTGTCGAGGCTGCGCGGCGCGTGCTGGTTGGCGATTTCCAGTCAGGGTTTCAGACATCGGCGACGCTCTTTGGATTCGATTTCATTGGCGCAGCGTCTCTTGCCTAGACAGTTGGCATACTTTGTGGCAGCAAGTGAATGGGATCGTTCAAGGGATGGAGTCGAATATAGAGGCCGGCTGGGTCATAGATTGCCATCATCTGAGTGCACAAATAAACGTGTTGACTAGAGACCGAGACACTAGCATCAATGCGATGCGTGACGGAACGCCCTTCTTAGCTTGGTAATATATACACAGTCAACGGCCGATCCACTCGAGTCCGTTGAAAGAATACAATAATGCCGGCGCCACACCACTCATACGAGACTGACTTATTACACCCTCCATACGCGAAGTCTCTCCGTTGTTTCTACAACACGGCGGCAAACACACCAGCAGCAATTGCGCCCATAGCAAAGATTGCAGGCGAGACGGAGTTTGCAGCGCCCGTGTACGATGCCGGAGTGCTGGAAGCAGTCATGGAAGAATTGCCTATCATGGTTCCAGTCATGATCGGAGCTGGAGGTGGCGCCATGGTACCAGTCATGACCGGAGCCGGGGCTGACATCATGCTGCCGGCCATGGTGCCATTCATGATCGGACCTGGATAAGGTACCAAGGTACCGCTCATGGTCGCACACGGTGTAGATGTCATGTTGCCGTACATAGTGCCGTTCATGACGGGAGCCATCGTACCAGTCATAGTGCTGGTCATCGTGGCAGTCGCTGGCTCCATAGCGGGAGCGTAGTCGCTGCACGTGGCATTGGGTGCAAGTGGGCAGTCGTCCTGCGTTGAAGGATTAGGTAAGGTTGCGTCCCTTCCGTGGGATGTAAACTTACAGCGATGCAGATTGCCTGGGGCGCTGGCGCAGCAGATGCTGGGATCGAGGCCGGAGCAGAGCACTTGTAGCCAAAGGCATTGTTGAGTGCCATGCCAAGGGCATTGACATCGGCGGTGGCAACACCGAAAGAGGCAGCGGACAGGCCGACTTGAGTGATGAAGTACTTGAACTCGTTCTCATCGATGTTCATGTACTTGTGCACTACCGACAGATGTTAGAAGCTGGTTCTCGGTATCGTTGATGGGCTTGATAGACTCACCTTCATACATGTTGGTGTCTCCGTCGTAAGGGTGGACGGTGTTGCCGTAGATGGTGCAGCCGGCCAAGTACGCGAAGTACTCGTAAAGATGGGTGAGAAGGGTGCTGCACGACCAGGTCAGCACGGCAATCACAAGTACGAATCGTCCACAGATGATCACTCACTATTGAGCAGAGCTGGTGTTGTTGGCCGGCATGTTCATCATCAGTGGGGCCGCCCCGCCGCCGTCCAGGAAGTTGACAGAGGCGGGCATGCCATTATCGTTGGTCGAAAGCAGCATGCCATCGAAATACTGAATCAAACTCACGCCCTGGAAGTCGCCAGTGCCGTTCGCGAGGATACCAGGGACGGCGATACCAACGTTTGGCTGCGTGTAGTTGCCGATGACAGCAGTGTTGACGAGAAGCGTCAGGAGTGTCTGCTGGTTCGCCGCATTATTGTCCTTGAGCAGTGCGGTGGTGTAGTAGTCGCAGATGCTTGTGTTACTCGGACGCTGAGCAGAGGCAAGCGTCGCAGCTGCGAGGCTGTATGCGATGGTGGAGGACTTCATGGTTGCTGATTAGGGTAGCGAGCGTGGGAACGAGAACGAGCGAGGAGATCTTAGAATCGGACGGTGCAGACGGAAAGGAAATGACGGCAGTGGGTACCTACAAGTACTGTAGCGCAGAATGGCGGCTTATGGGTACATGGCTACCTCACGTCGCAACGGGTTATTTGAGTTTACTCTCCGCAATGCTTGAGGGGGCTGCCAATCTCTCGGCGTGCCTGGGAGGAGATGTTGATCTTGGGCTAGTCTTCAGGCTGGAGGCTGCGCCCGAGCGGACGAATCGTTTGTGCAGCCCTCGGCGCTGAACGGAACGCTTGCGATGATGGTGAGAACCAGTCTTGCGATGATAAAGACCGATTCTCATGACAGCCAGTCGAGATCTAAGTGCTCATCAGAGCCGGCAGAATCGGTACTGACTACCTCATAGTTCCAGAGCTGTATACCTCGGGGCCAGCCTAGTGTGATGGCAATTCACGCCTCAAGCCGGCGCTACCCCAGAAGGAGACTTGTTTCGTTCAACGAGGCCGCAGATGTGCGCTCCCAGAGTGGGGAGTGCCCGCGCGTCCAATCATAAATGGCCCTCAATCTTCTACTGCAGGAGAACGTCAATAAATGACAGCATGTCTCACCTGCACGTCCACGCGGCCGGGGCACTAAGACCGCTAAGCTCACGCTACAAGTAAGTATATAATTAGAGTAGTACATAACCTTAGTAGCGAGCCAATAGACAGCCACATATTGGTCATGAGATCGTTGTGCCTGGTCTGGGCCAGGGTCGTGGAAAATAAGATGCTCCTCGTTTTCGAGTCTAGTCTGTAGGTACAAAGTCGTATGTATTGTCCAGATGACAAGCGAGACGTCCTGCACATAGAAGGTATCTTGTCACATGATGCGCGCCCCAGGCTGCTAGAGCATAAGATCGCTGCGATCTTTGATGCGCACAGGGCAGTGGTGTAGGGCCCGGAACGCGTACTGAAATTGCCATTGCCTCTGGCATGGAAATTCCTGAAGTCAGCCCAAGATCCCCGGCAATCTTCCATGCAGCCAGACTGTGACAGGGGTGACGGGCTGCAAATGCTCTAAAACAGCATAGGGATATCGCGATGTTGATGAGCCTGCAAATATCAGTATGTGGTCACAGCGAAACAGCCGGACAGTACTCATGAGGTGGAAAGCATGCCGTGGGGTAGCCCGGTGTGTCGTTCCGCCGCTCCTGGCGCTTCCGGTCCACCGCCTCCCCCTCTCCTAACTCATATAGCACATCGTCGAGACGAAAACGTTCCAAGTAAGAACAAAACGATAGATTTGAACAGAGTGGGAGTCGAACCCACGCGGGCAAAGCCCATGAGAATGCGCTCTGCGTACACAGAGAAGCCAGGAGCTTGAGTCACACGCCATAACCACTCGGCCATCTGTCCGAGGATGAGACGCAAACAATATAATAATATAATCCTTGACCAAACTGTGCGCCTTGGCGGCGGAATCGCAGCCGCGCTGAGCGAACAGCTCATGCCTTCACATGTCAGCATCAAGGACTACAACATCGCAACGATCAGACGCAACAGCAGTATGCCATCCGCCATATCCGTGCCACCACTAGCATCAATCCCGGATCTCTCACACAAATTGCCCAAGCTAACTCCACGACGACGGCCACAACGAGAGGACCAAGACGCCAACCCAGCACCTGCAACTCCGGCTTTACCAAGCATACCTGATCTCCATACACACAGCAACTCGCGGCCTTCGCGACGAATACTTTCGGAACGTGATCATGAACTTTTTCAGATATCGCCAACACACGACCTCATCGTCAGCTTCGTGTTCACGCTTTCCGACTCGATCCGCCAGGTGAAAGTCAGTGATGTTGCGAGGTTACCAGCTACCCAGGAGCCGATAGTAGTGACGCTCCTTGAAGTGCTGGACGAAGCAGATGCACTTGTCAAGGAGTGTCCTGCACTCGACACTGGCTCACGATTCGGCAATCCTGCGTTTCGGACGTTCCTCGAGGCAGTCGACCAGAAGCTGGCAGCATGGCACTCACGATTAGGCGTACCTGGTCCAGCTGTCGAAGAACTTTCGCCCTACATTGCGAACTCATTTGGTAATGGCTCACGTATTGACTATGGCTCTGGTCACGAATTGAACTTCGTTCTCTGGCTACTCTGCTTGCGCCAATTGGATGTTTTGCCTGTTTCTACCTTCCCTGCCCTCGCCCTCTTGGTCTTTCCTCGATATCTCACACTCATGCGCGATATACAAAGCACGTACTACCTTGAGCCGGCTGGCAGTCACGGTGTCTGGGGACTCGATGACTACCAGTTCTTACCCTTCCTCTTCGGCGCAAGCCAGCTCATAGATCATCCTCACATACGACCACTGAGCATTCACAACCCGATGATCGTGGAGGAATGCGCGAAAGACTACATCTACCTTGACCAAATCGCATGGGTTAACGCCACGAAGACTGTTCAAGGTCTACGGTGGCATAGCCCAATGCTGGACGACATTAGCGCGGCGAAGTCATGGAGTAAAGTCGAAGCTGGCATGCGACGAATGTTCCTGAAGGAAGTGTTGGGGAAGCTCCCAGTGGCACAGCACTTCATGTTTGGGAGTCTGTTGCCGGCTGCTGAGGGGATGAGCGCTGATGCTGAGAAGGTTGTTGGTGAGGAGGATGTGGGTGAGGTAGAGGTTACGGTCGATGGGATGAAGCACAAGCACAGTGCGAACAGTTGGGGTGATTGCTGTGGGATCAAGGTGCCGTCTGCTGTGGGAGCGAGACTGGAAGCGAGGAAGCATGGCGAAGATCCGGGATTGAGGAGACTTCCATTCGATTAGACGTAAAGGATGTCTTCTCGCCCTCCATCAACCACCTTTGTAGTCCGTGCACCATGACGGAGTGAGCTTCGTAAAGTCTACTTTCACATGTCAATATAGTTGGTTTGGAACATCAACGTTGCAGAACTTATTAGTCGCCAGCTGTACATTGCACTGCATAACATACACGTCGCGCTCGAACACATACAAGCCGTGTTCCCATCTCAACGAGGGATCATATACAAGATGGATCCTCAAACGCACACCTCACTCACCACCATCCTGTCACGCCTCGACCGCACCATCTCAGCCTCGACCTCCCAACATCTCACCTCATACGATCACGTGCGCATACGCAGCAATCTCGATCATGCGCGCACACTACTCCTGACGCTGGAGAAGCAGAGCTCAGGGATTCGCGTGGCATCACAGCGAAGTCAGGCACAGAAGGAGCTAGTAGGCTACCGGGAACAAGTCAAAGGGCTTGGAGAGACTCTGAAGAGCCTTGACGATGCGCAGGTAGACGATGGAGACTCCACAGACTCCGAGGATGACGCAGAAGACGATGTACGAGCGCGGGAGTACGCGCCCGCTCGATCAGACGCCAATGCTGGACTAGACGTCGGCGACAAACCGATGGACAACGCAGCTGCACAACTACACAACGAGCTACGAGCACGAAAGCCTCTCTCAGCAAACGACAACCGCTCGGCAGCCTCCAACTCTGCGCGAGAAACCCTCTTCCAAGGCCGAAGTCCTCAAGCCTCCACCTCTCAAGACCCCTCAAACACCGAAAGCCTGCTCTCCCATAACCGCACCGAGCAAGAAGCTCTAACAACTGGCCTCCTGTCACTAGCTAAAGCGTTGAAAGAGTCCTCACAGCAATTCGGCGCGAGCTTGAGTCAGAGAAGGACGTCCTCAAGCGCGCAGAAGGTGGGCTGGAGAAGAGTGGGCAAGGAATGGAAGCTGCGGAGCGAAAGATGGGCATGCTGAGGAAGATGAGCGAGGGTCAGGGATGGTATGGACGGATCAAGTTGTATGCTATGGTGGCCGGGCTGTGGATTGCAGCGTTCCTGTTGGTGTTCGCGATGCCTAAATTGAGATTTTGACTGCCTGGTCTATCCTGCCCGTTCCTTTCTGGCAGATTTTCTGGTGTGCCTCCTGTGATCTCCCAACGCCTTGCGCCTATCTTGTTCGCGTGTTCGTGATTCCCTCATGCCTCGAACTTGGGACTATACTTGCTCAACGCTTGTTGGAATGCCTCCCTCTTCGCGTCCAGATCTTCCAGCAGCTCTGTGTCCTTAGGCAAAGTCGTCTCTTTTCCTGTGATCGTGTCAAGCACATACTTGTCCACCAGCGCCGTCTCGTTCTCGGGCTCCAAAGCCAGTGCCTGTCCCAATGCTGACTCTGCCTCCTCAAACCTATGCAGGTGAAGCTCGGCCACAGCCTGCGCAATCAGACTCGCCGCCGAGACCGTCGAAGTACCCTGGGCTAGCTCCTCAAATACGTAGAATGCTGCTTGATATGCGTCGCCGCCCTGCTCGTCTCGTCAGTATCCATATCTGCAGGGCTCTTCATTCAACGAGACCTACCGTCCTCATCCCGACCCACGCCTCACACAGATTCACTCCCAGGGCATCTTGTGCAAACGCTCTCGCACTCTGCGCCTCCTTCTTCGCCAAGTCTACGCGGTTCTGCGAGAGGTGGATCTGCACGATCAGAGCCACCGCATCCAGACTCCCCTCGTGCTTGGCGAGTAATTGCAGTGCTTGCTCCTGCTTGCCTGCTCTCGCCAAGACCGTACCAGCAAGGACCTGCACGTTCACGTTGCTGCCATGCTGTTCCGCTAAGCTCTCTGCGTGCGTCGCAGCATCGTCCTCGGAGCCATTGAGGTACAGTGCCAGTGATCTTACGGCCGCGAGATCCGGACTGCTTGAGGCTTTTGAGGCAGAGATGGTGGAGAGAACTTGAGAGGCTTGACCGAGGGCTAGTTGTGCGCGGTATTGAAGGACTTGGACAGCGAGGCGATTGGACTCTGAGAAGGAGGATGCTTCGTAGTCTGAGAGGACGAGGTTGTACTGCGCTTGAGTGAAAGCTGTATGAATGTTGACGAGCTCGCTGTCGGTGCTGAATGGATCCATGGTCGTTTGCTCAAGGTCTCAAGGTGCGCCAGGGCGGTAGACCAAAAGTCTGGAGTGGCAGTATGTACGTTGCTACGTTGACAGCTGTTGTGGTATGGCTTGGCACAAGGTTCACTTTCATATGTCAAGTCGCGCCTTCCACGCTCGTGACTTCTCAATCGCACATATGACTTTGGCAATCCAATAGGTGGCAAATCAGCAAGCTACCATGATGATTCTCGACAGCGCATTGAATGCGAGCCCAGAACGAGCGCGACGTAGCGCTTACTACACGGTATATCAATCAACTTGAGCTGCTTCCACAACGCTTCTCAGTACCTCTCGAAATCTCCCTGTTCATTCGAGTCCTCGGTTCGAGTCCTCTCTCTCATTTTCTAATCTACAGTCTTCGCGCCTTCCAGCCATCCAGTGTCAGCCACAAATGCCTTGCACTGCTTCGACAGAGAAGCTCCCTAAGGATGGCAGTACTCACGGTCACGTCGCCGATCCTCTCGAATCTGAAGAGTCGCGCTCCGCCAGCCAGTCGACATCCTCGCGTCCGATATCTGCTACTAGACCAGACAGTAAGCCTCTGGCGGACCTGAGTGATATGTATAAGCCTCCGCCCGTATCGACGAAGAAGAGTAAAGGCGTCGAAGCCATGAAGCGTTCGTTGCATGATCCTGAGAGTCAGATAAGCAGGCGTGAAATGCTGGCTGAAATCTATGCCTCCGCCGGTATCGATCGAAAAGGGCATGTTGATCGACCGTCTTGAATGCGCTATGCAGGAGGCTCAGACTTAGTACCAAGTGCGTGAGATGAAGAATGCCCTACTTTTCTTCCACGACCGAAGTCCTGGCGTCCGCGAAGAACGGGCATACGAGTTAGATGTCTTCGACGAATTCCTCTGGATGAAGCTGAGCAAGGAGGACGCCACGCCTCTGGGACTCCGGGACTTCGGAACCATCGACGAGTACTCAGTCGAGACCAAAAGCACTGCAGCCCGGCATAGCAATATCGGACGGCAACTCATGAGGGCAGATGGAGCACGTGCTGCTCTATCATACTGCGACAGCACGTCGCTACACGTTATGGTCGCGAGGTCTGTTTGGAGCTGAGACCGGACGGTATCGTCAGACAGCAGAGGACAAGTGGCCTGCGGACATCGGGCGCACACGTATCCTGCACATGACCCACCTTCAGACATCATGCTATGCTTGTCCAGATTCCGCATCGAGACATACGAAATCTGTCAGCACACCTGTAATTCAACTCGCAACAAACTTGCGATTCGGACGAGACCTATCACCCTTAGTATTATAATCATTAAAACTACGCAACCTTCCATCGAATAACCATCGATCGCAATGCGATCAATTCCCCGATGGTCTAGTGGTCATGATTTCCGCTTGTCAAAGACGAGTTCTAGCTTGCTTACAAGCGCGGGAGACCAGGGTTCGATTCCCTGTCGAGGAGCTTTATCTTTTGCGTTGTAATGGTGCATTGCTTTTGCTAGATCCTGCTGTATATGCTGTTGTTGAACATTTGAGGAAGGTGTGAAAGTGGAAGGAGCGACGCTGACAAGTGAAAGTGAGGTGAACTTTTTGCCAAGCCATCCCATGATATATTGCCTCAGCACGCGTAGCACATTCCACTCGGCTCACGATGACACAGCGCAGGAGGTCACGGTGAGGGCGTGAATCTTGGAGATTACGAGACCATGGATGCGTAATAGTGCTGGAGCGATATTTGAATGCTACCTCGAGAACCAAGAGATACTATCAACCTTCCACTTTTCCACTTTCACTTTCCATGCCCTATGCCCTATTTTGGTGTCCAGGACGCCGTGCGCTCGCTAATACAGCAAATTCGTGATCATCACTAACCCTGTCATCACCGCTCCAGCCCTCCCCTGGCTTGCTCTTCGCTTCCCTCCTCTCCCGCATTCCGTGATGCCTCGCTTTGCTGTGCCAGCGTCCTCGCCACCTCTCGCTTGTCAAAATACTCTAGTCCTTCCTCCAATTCCAGCTCAAACGGCGTTATTACCAAGCCGGGGCTCGCCAAAGGTGCCAGCCTCGGACTTAGCGGCTTCCTCTCTAGGCTTCCGCTCCGACTCGCGGCAGCTTGCACACTCCCTCGGTGGAACATGAGCAACTGCTTCTGCGCATCCGAGTACATCCTCGAGTGGCTTCGTGGACTCATTGGCGCCGCTTGCTGTCCTTCACCGGGACCCAGATTACTTTGTTGATGTGTCGAAGGGAAGTTCGCTGGGTGGAATCTGGGTAGTGACGGCAGCTTGAGTGATCGCGTATCAGCTCTTCGTGTTGTGTTGCCTGTTGTTGCCGAGGGTACTCGGCTATGGATTGACCTTGGGGAGGATGCTCCCGGTTCGAACCGTGGCGCTGGCGTGAAGCCGGAGAGCGGCGAAGATGGTCTCATCCTGGGTGATGGAAGAGGCGAAGGGATCCGCGGTGTGCGACCTGGCGAGAGTGCGCGGGGCGAAGGTGAGGGTGGAATCTTGGCGGTCGTGTTTGGGAAGAATGGCCAGTGCCAAAGTAGATTTCCGTTGATGCTGAGGGCTGACTTCTGTTGTATGTTACACCTTTCGTATCGAGTATAGGCGAAGGGCCAGTGTAGTACTCGGTGTAGAGGGTCAGGCGTATTACGGAATTCGTACACCGCGATGCAATAGTGGAGTGCTGGTGGTACGACGTCTCCAGTAAATGTAGTGAAGTCGGCGTTGAGGATGTTTCAGAGCGGAGGTGACTGCCCAAACAATCCTCTTGCTAAGCGAGTACGAAATTCAAGCTGAAGTGCGCAGGCGCGAAGGAAGATCGTCGACAAATGGGAAAGTGGATTTTCACTTACAGCAGGTGGGAACAAATCAGAGTTGACGACACGCGCAGATCATCGCCCAAGAAGCAACCAAGCAGCTACGCCATGCATGCCACGCACCACGCTCCGCTCGAGCCCGAGCCACGGATCGTAATCACCATGACCTCGCCTCCGATTTCCAGTGGTCATGTTGCGGTATCGGGAGGAACAGATTTTGTGCAAAGCCACTTTGGTTCACGCGATTAAAGATAAGGTAACGTTGTACGTCTACCGCAGAAATGCCATGACGAGCGACCCTGCATGCTATCACATTTCACTGCCGGGTGCCGGTGCTGACCAATGAAACGCCTGTGCCTGCGCCATTGAGCAAGCACTTGAGCAGGGTGCTAAGGTGGTGGGTGGTTTGATCCTCACGCAATCATCAAGAGGAACATCCGACGCAGCGACGAGCCTAGCATTCTCAAGCGTACAATAATGTCAATTCCTCTTGCACCGCACCCGACTCCGCGGGTAAACTATGGCGTCACGCAGCATCATTTCCAACGGCCGCCACGACCTTGAGCTTGTGGCGCTCACGTGGCCAGCAAAAAATGACGTTGAGCCACTGCCAACGCCGACTCCAGCGGAGCATCGACTGATCGCGCTGGCGCTGTCGGCTACCGCTGCCGAAAATACGGGAACGATTATCCCAGAGAGGCCCAAATGTCAATGTCAGTGACGTGCCGCGAGTTTTGTGGTTTCTGTCTGGTCGGACTTTCGCGAACACTTCGCACCATGTACAATGTAAACGCCATGGGTGACTCCAATGTCTATGTCGAACAGCTTCCTCACTGCGCGCACGACGCGAGGGAACACAGTGGTATAGCGGAAGTACAGAGCGCACTTTCATGACACGGCTCAGAGTCTGCGACGAACCTCCTACGCCTCGATCGGCTCTCCTCGCAAGCTCACGATCTCCACGTTCCCATAACCCACCATAGCCTGGTCCTCCGCGGCCTTCGTCCTCCATTCGCCCATATCCTTCATGAAGCTCTTCACATTCGCCTCATCGCTCATGTCAACCGGCTTCTCGTTCTTGCCCAGCTGCGTGATATGCGCTCCAGCAATCGTTAGACTGACCCCGAAGTCATCTCTGTCAACCGCCTGCTCTACCGCGCCAGTGACTTGGCCTGCCAAAATATCGCGGCATAGGAACGGCTCCTGACACAAGGGTCGCCCGAGTCCAATACCATCGACAATGCTGAGCGCCTTCACCATGGCGGGCACCGTTTTGAACCCGCCAGTGAGGTAGACTTTCGTCCTCGTCAGCGCGGGCGCAATGAGCTCCGCAAAATCCAGGAAGAATGCTTCTCTTGCGCGGGTGCTGTCGCGCTTGTGAGTGAAGGCGAGAGACTCGTAGGTCCCACCACTTAGCTCGACGAAGTCGAATTTGGACTTCTCGAGCAGTGCGCAGAGATCCCTTGCATCCTCAGTCGTGAAACCACCGTCTTGGAACTCCACGCTGTTCAGCTTGATCCCGAGAACGAAGTTCGACGTAGTTCTGGCTTGTATGGCAGCAGCAATCTCGGTGATCAGCCTCGCGCGGTTCTCGAGAGTGCCACCATACTGATCCGTTCGCAGGTTCGTGGTCGGGCTGAGGAACTGCGCGAGGAGGTACCCGTGTGCGCCATGCAGCTCTACACCATCAAAGCCAGCTTTCTCGAGGTACTCAGCTGCGTGCGCGCAGCCCTCGATGATCCTCGCGATGTCCGTTTTCGAAGCGGCTCGGGGCTTGGCGAAGGTGAGCCCGATGACGGTACCCGCCAGTTGCACGTCCGAAGCCGAGATGGGATGGGGCTGAATTCTGTCTTCGACCTGTCGTCCTGGATGAGAGACTTGCGCGACGAGTAGCCCGTCATTGCCCTCTTTGCCGACTCTGGCCATTTCCGTGAATGCCTCAAATCGTTTCCCTTCGAGGGGATCCTCAGGCGTGATGATCGGATTACCTCGTGCTTCAAGATGGTCATACTCGATCAGGATGTTGCCAGTGAGGCTTAGTCCGATCTCGCCGCGTCCCCAGTGGCGATAGACGTCTTGTAGCGCTCTGCTTGGGATGCCTCGCGCAGGAAGGGATGTAGGCGACCAACTCGAGAGCCGCTCAGTCATTGCACCTTTCAGGAAACGATTTGGAGCTGTCCGAGTGGAGAATGGAAATGTGAGGGACTGGCCGAGGGGAGAGGCATCTGTCTGCGACGACGCATAGCGGGCAGAGGAGGGGTACATCGTGTCGGCCATGATCAGGGTGCTCTAGTTGGAAGCGCTGAGTAAGATGTCAAGCGGAAAGTGCAATCGGAGGAATGAATCTGTTTGCGGCGCTGTTACACAGTCAATTGTGGCCATTGGAAGCTCGACAGTATCTCTCGTGCTTTGAAATCAAATGACGATGTACGGCAAGTCAAGTGGATCGAAGAGATATGCCAAGGAATCTCAATGGCAAACTTAGCCCACCGGATCTACTGATTGCGGTTGGTCAGGTCTCAAGTCGTTAGTGATATCATTCTGTGGTGCAGATCAATGGAATCGTTGGTCTCGTGGCTATCTGCTGCATTGCTATTACCAGACGTTCTGGCCGATCTTGATCGCACCCGCACAAGAGGCCAAGGGCTAATCTTTCGACACAGCCATTGATCACGCATCAGACATCGCCCAGCGCAGTTCGCGTGGCATGGCACCTGTTGTCAACATAGAATGGGCCGCGGCAGACCAATAGCCGTTTGGGGTATGGTTGGAGGCGCCGTAGATTAGTAATCGTGCTGCTGGTCCGGCTATGCGCCTGCGCGTAAGTCCGAGTGTACACCCTGGCAGGCACCTTGGCAAGCCTCAATCTTCTTCGGCATCAGCTTCAGCGCCATAAGTATCCGCGATCCACTGGCAGTAGATCTCCCAGTCGGCGCGGAGGATCTGAAGTCCTCGTGCTACCTCATTCTCATTCAGACAAGCATGCTCAAGACTCCATTCGGCGAGCTGCTTCCAGCCGTGCAAAGTCATGCGCGGATCACCGACCATAACCTGGTAGAATTCGTGAGATATCGAGGATCTGTCGGCACTGTTCAGCTATCACGATTTGTCTAATATGGTGTAAGGAAATGATAAGACTTACCTAAACAACGCAGGGTTATCTGCGTTCAGCGTGCAGTGCAGACCAGCTGCCAGCAGCGCCGGATATGGGTGCTCTCGTGCGTTGCCGCACAGCCCGAGCAACTCATTCGAGATGGGACAGAGCTCGAGGGCGATGTTCGCCTTCTTATACTTCTCTATGAGTAATGGGTGCTTGACGAGTGCATAGCCATGGCCAATGCGCTTTGCACCTAGTAGTAGCGAGTCGTAGAGATTGCTATTCTTGGGATCGTTGGACCCACCAGTGTCGAGCAACGTCTCACCGGCATGAAACATGAACGGGATATCGAGCTCTAGCTGCTTGCAAGTCTTCTTGAATGCAACAAGTAGATCGGCGTAGAAGCTGACGTTGTTCGGACGATCTTCAGCACCTACGAGGTCAAAGCCTGGGAGATGTCAGCGATGCCAATATATGCAGAGGTATGAGACCACTCACCGCATATCAGCTTCTGCTCTCTGAATTGCAGCGCCAGCTTAATGCAATCTTGCAATTCCAGCTTCATCCGCTCTCTCGGTATACTTCGAGGTGTACAGTAGATGATCTTCATGCCAAAAGGGAATTGATCAAGTTTGCCAGCAGATTTCAGTTGCACCTGCTTCTCTCTGATGACCTCCAGGATGATGTGCATCTGCGCTTTATGGTCCAGATAGCCCAGCCCGTCATCTGTTGGAATCGTCTTGTCCAGCATCATTGGCCGGAGCTCGGCGTACATGACCCGATGACGGACCATGCGATCAATGGCCATGCCAATGTACTTACGGTAGACACTCGCGTAGTTAACTAGGCCCTTGAATGCTCGAGTACCTTGATTGAAGCACGCCCACATCTCATTGTGAGTTTGCGCTTTCTTGTACTTCAAATCCTCCGTGATTACCACTTTGTTACGCGCCCATCGTTCGGGCGGAATCAGCTTGTCTTCATACTCGGCTGGGGCTACTGCGTTGGGGAATTTGCGCTGAAACTCGTCCATGAAGTCGTGCCATAGCATCCATGCGCTTGAAGGAGCTTGCTTGAAATCGGGATTGTATGCACTTTGAAAGACATTGCCAACTCCAGTACCTTTGGGAAGTACATTAAAGGTGATCTCGCAGTCTTCTAGCGCGTCCTGGCTGACCAAAGCGCACGTTGAACGGATGTATAGCGTTTCTGGCACTGTGCGAGCAATAGGAAAGAGGTATCTGGGCGGTAGTTCGGAATTGAAGTGGAGGTGAAGATGAGCGCCCTTCGGAGCTCTCTTTGCGATTTCGTAGACTTTGCTGCGCTTGATGCTAGCGTAGTTCTTCAAGTATCTGCCGCCAAGATCGCGAGTCCGTGGTCCAGGCACGGCTTCTCCGGGCAAATTCCCAAAGATTTGAGGGTCATTGCGTTCCTTCTCGCGGATCTTGCGAAGCACAGTAGCTGCTCTCCGTTGCAGCGGCGAAGCGCGATCTCGAATATTGGCATCCCAAGACCCTCGACCTTCATCCGTAAGTAGCTGATCCCGCTGATGCCGATAGTTTTCGTTATGTCCAGTCTCGAGAATGGACTGCGCAAGACTTTCCCGGGCTTGCGCGCCAAGATCTGGAGAACCGTTCGCCTGCATGCTCACTGCAGTCGACTGTATCGAGAAGGGTAGAGGATTTGATGATTTGACGGGCTTCGTGGACTTTCTTGATACCGATCTCTTGTTGACTTTCACGAGGGATGATTCGTCTGGAAGCAATGAATCGACACGCTTCTGATTGCTTTCGCCGTCACGGCCGTCTACGTCGGCCCGCCTCTTTCTAAGCTGTTGATGTGTCAGCGGTCAATGAATGCTTGCTCCTATATTTGCCACACGCGAGCTTGTTTAACACGTTCTCGCTCGTAAATGTTCCACTCACCCTGCGCAGCATGGCCGTCCGACAACGATCGGAAGGCGAGATTGGAGCCGTGCAAAGTTGCCACTCTTCAGCATTTCGAAAGGTGACGATCTGGAGCTGCTTCGACATGGTCAGTGAATAACGAGCGACTGGCGATAACGATTGTGCTTTGTGCGACCACAAATGTAGGGCTTCGATGCGACTGGCTATGTACCTTGGTCAAGGAGGCTTGGAAGGCTGAGTATCGATGGTCACAATGGACTGTGAGTCTTCCTGAAGCCCTCTGCGGCCACTGTGAGCTCCACTCGATGCCAGAGTGTAAGCCGGAGCCGCAATGCCGTCGCCGAGTTGACTGTAGGCGCGCGGGTCACTCAAGCAAGACCAGGCAACATACTGGAGGCAGTGCAGTGCTTGATAAAGTGTAAGGGAGTATCCAATGGCCTAGCTCACAGAAATTCTAAGCTGGTGAGCACAAGGTCCGATCGAGTGATTGCTGCGCCTCCACGGCTCACAGCCGTATTGGCACTACCAGAGACAGCGGAGAAGTTGCTGTGGGTTGCCCCGCTGTCGATTGTGGTCCGCTGGCATTACCCTCTGAACGATGGAAGCATGATGCGACGACCTCTTCGCAATGCTAGGCTGACTGATTCGTGCCGAGCGCAAGTTGTCAACGCCGTCTCGGAGCTGTACTGCGACGTCGAGAGGTGCGGCCTGACCCGTGAGGCGGAGTTGATGCAAGGGTGCCTGATTGCCTGATACCACATCAAACTGCCTGAGTCGGTGATGGCACCGTCATAAAGCTTCTCCAAGTCATCGTTACACTTCAAATGCACCATTCCAGGCACTCCAACCGTTACCAAACACCGTAAGCAACTTCTTGCCTGGCGCACAGGAATGGAACCTCAGGCACATGCGCGACCTGACAACGCATGAGCGCTACGCTCCGGTGTGCGACCCTAAGTGGCTGAGCTTGCAGATGGTGCCGCGAGGAGGTAGACCGTATTAAAAGAGCCTCAATCTCCACTTGTACATAATACGACTGTGTCCCCAGAGTATACACCGGGTATGAAGTCCTCATTACCAGCAGGCTATCAGCACCTTAAGTAAAGCATATCACTACCGCCAACATGAGCGGCGGTTCCAACAATGCAACGATCGCCATACCCGGGCCCGACTGGCACATGATGTGGACCTACGAGTTCGGCGACTTCCAACTGGACATAGTCGGATTCCTCGCCGTGCTGGGAGAAGGTTCCATCTTGTCCGTCGCTCAGGTCTCTGCCTTATCCCGTCTCTTCTACATTCCTCGACTGCTGCCAGCTCCCCAAGCGCTGCTTCGACCCACCAGACCGAATACACTTCCACCGACGGATGCAAGTGTCACCGCCGTGTCTAGTGGAAACTACAAAGACCACCTGCACCATGTGGCTCACGTCCTCTTGTCCATGGACAGCGGCGAGGATGAGCCAGCCTTCACGGTCCGATGCGTTTCGGTGCGGAAAGTCAGACAGCCTCCCAAAGGCCCAACACGCATGGATACATGGCTCAGAGGCTCGCCCACGCGAGATCAGACCTCCAAGTCGCCCGAGTACGAGACCTCACCCGTGGTGAAGTCCACCGCCGCCGGACCGCTTACATACGTCACACTCCTCGGCGCCCTCCTCTCCCTATCCCTCTTCATCATCAGCATAGTCCTCGGCGATGGTATGTCCCTCCTCGCCACAATCCTCCTCTCCTTCCTCTCAACCCTTGTCGGCTTCAGCAATAAATGGACGCTCGAACTCCCCAAACGCCCGCAAGGCTCCGAGAAAGAGGAAGGCGACGTCGTAATCCGCTACCCCAACGGCTCCTACCTAATCGTCAAATGCGACGAAGACGTTGCCCGCGAACTCTTCTTCGCCCCAGAAGAAATCCACTACGAGATCTCGAGCGCCACAATCTACCGCCTGATCTCCCTCCTCGGCACCCTAATGCTCATGCTCGGCATCGTCTTCCTCGCAAACGCAAAGCTACAGCTCCAATTCTGCTGGGCCGGCGCGTACATAATTCTCAACGCCGCGCACTGGGCTGCGGCCGCGGTGCCGCAACGCATGCACTGGGACCTCTCCTGCTACTCGGTAACCGAACACGGCGTCGAGGAGGGACCGCGAAACGAGAACTTCACAGAAGCACTATGGAAAGCTATCCTCTTCACACGGAGCACGGCCTGGGTGAGGATTGGCAAGAGTGCGGCACCGCACACGGAGCACTGGAACACGTGGCTTGAGCAGGCGCAGAAAGAGGCGCGGAGTCTGGGGATACAGAAGGGCAATGCGACGAGTACCCTGTGGCCGCCTAGTGGGAAGATGTACATGGTGCCTGATCCCAAAAGGGAGACGAGCTGGAGGCCAAGGGCGGCGTTCAGGAAGATCAGTCAGGGGAAATTGATGACGCTGGCGGAGGTGCATATGGGTGAGAATGTGGGGGCGGAGCAACAGGTGTGAAGACTTTTGCTACGTGAGAGGGATCTGGTGACATCTAAGGAGGGAATTTGCGGTGCATAGCGTTGATCTTTGGAGATTGTAGCGTTCTAGCGGGCATCGGGAGATCGCTCCACGAAGATACGAAATATACCAATTTACACTGCGAGAATCCTACCATGGCCCCCTGAGATGTCGCTCGGAATTGACACAACATGCTACTGGTGACTGGGGCATCGTTGTGCCTCAACATGGAAATTTTGCCTTCGGGCTGTGCTGTATGCTGACAGCTCTCAGATCCGCCGCCTGCTGGTGTGCCTGAGGATCGCAACTGTTTATCAATGACAGCCTCCTCGGCACTCAATTCCGTCACCAGTCGCATGCCTCAGCCAGCAAGGCGGCGAATTCCTCAAGATACCGCTGGTCTATGGCATCGAAGCCTGACTGGACTGCGCAGTCGATGTCAATGATACCAACGACCTTGTCGCCTTGCAGTATCGGCACAACGATCTCGCTCCTCGATTCGCTGTCACAAGCGATGTGGCCTGGGAAGGCTTCGACATCCGGCACCAACTGGGTCTCTCCTGATGCTGCTGCGGCACCGCATACGCCCCGACCGAAGGCTATGGTTTGGCATGCGACCTGACGCGGTGTCAATGGAAGGCTGAGTAAAGCAATGAAGGAAGGAAAGCATACCTTGCCGTGAAAGGGTCCAAGTATCAACTGGCTAGGTTTCTTCGGGTCCAGGACATAGAAGCCAGCCCAGTTCACTTCATTGCTTGGGCTGGGTAAAGCACGGAGGGCATGCCATAGGAGACTGGCAGCATTGGCGGTGTTGCTTAAGAAATCTTAGGAAACAGATAGGAGGAGAAGGGTCGAGTACTTATAGAATACTTACCAAACCTACGCTACGTCTCAGCAGTGAGCAGCATGGCGAGACTCGAACAAGATACCCAGTTTCTTTGATCTTCGAACAATGTTTTTGCTTGCTCGATCACTTGTACATATGCATCTTCCTTCGAGACGCCCTCGGCAAAATTCGAGGAGTCTGCATGAACCTGCATATACATGGCTTAGCGAGAGTGAAGAGAGATGCCCTCAACCCGATTGACCGACCATGTTCACAAGCCGGACTCGACACTGTTGATTACTCGATGTTTCTCGAGTCCTGCCACCTCCAAGATGACTTTCCGCCAGTGGGCGAAGAATTGTCGGAGGAAAATGTCGTGATCTCGTTCAATATCTTCGAGCTTAGTCACGATATGCCAAGCACATGCCTGCCCATTCCCGGTGCCCCGACCTCGCTGCCACCCGCCAGTGAAGCATCACCACCTATGACTGCTACCTGAGAGGTAGATCTCTCCACCCCTTTATATTCTCTCCTAGTGTGAGATCCATGCAATGTTCTCGACAAAGCTGCAACGCGCAGTACAGCATGTCTCACCAACACCAACCCCAGCGCTAACCGCCCACCGCTCCGCCTCCCAATGCCTGACCTCCACCTCGACACGCCGAGTACACCAGCGGCGACATAGCAGTAGCAAGGCCAGCTGTCCACCAGAGAGCAACAATGGCAAGCCAGCACCGGCCGTGAGCGCCACCGAGGCTGCAGAGGACGACGCAACGTCCGAGTCTCCACCCACGCCTAGACGGATACCCCGGTCAAGGGCCCGGAGAGCATCAACACTACTGCAAGATGGTTCGGCGGCATTTGCGAACCTGACGGCGAAGCAGCAGGCGAAGGCAGAGGAGCTTGCACGGGACGCACAGAGGAAAGGTCCGCCTTCTACTGTCGCACAGAGGCGGACAGCAGCGAAGCCTACACAAGCACAAGAAGAGCCATTTGCACATCTCCCTCGAGTGGATAACATCGATCAAAGCGAGAACGGGAAGAAAGACTTCCTTCTGTCCTCCTTCTTCAGCCTCTACCGCCCGCTCAACATCAGTAAACCCGTTCCTCTACCAACCACAGACGAAGCATGGGCGACAGTCTTCGAGTCAGCGCCTCAAGATCCATGGGCGAATGGCAACTCGGCCAAGCGGATGCCGGAAGACGAGATCATTGCCCCGGAAGCGACGCTTCGCCTCTTGCGAATCAACACTGCAGCAGCGCAAGGCACAGACCTGCAGTGGGAAGTCCTGCAAGAAAGTTCCAGCAACCCTGACAGCGCTAGACATCTCGACTCGCCTCCACAAAGCCCGTCATCCGCAAACTTCGACGACTTGGTTGCGCACTTTCGCCCCTTCCACCCACCTCCACCTCCGCAACCTATACCCTCAACACCTGCTACCTTGAAGAAATCCCGCTCAGCCGCTCGCGCAGCCAAAGCATCCCAGCCACGAAGACCGAAGATCTTCCGCACTACCCTTGACGTGACCGAGACAAAATCGGCCGATGGACAGCTAAGCTACACAGTGACGCACACCCCTCTCCTCCCCGTCTCCTCCCACACAGCCGCACAATCACCGCCAGCATTCTACACGCCTTCAGCGTCATTCCTGCAGCGTCCTAACACGTTGACGTACGTTCAACGGCTGCGCACAAAACAGAGGGACTCATCACAGTTGATCGCCGTGGCGAGACGAGATGCCAACCCACTGAGGGCTGTGAGGAAGGCTCCAGGCGTTGGGAGGCGAGTGCAGATGCGATTGATCAGCGTGAAGAGGCAGCGGAAGCTGAAGATGAAGAAGCACAAGTATAAGAAGTTGATGAAGCGGACGAGGAATTTGAGGAGGCGATTAGAGAGGGCTTAGTCTAGCATCGAGATGAGGGCGGGCGGCTGCTTTTCGACAAACTCAGGTCTTTGCATGGCATGGCGTTCTACGAGCTGATGGAGCGTCGATGCATTTCGCAATTTGCATTGAGCTTAGATTTACAACATTGTCTACAGCAATGATTCTCTCTTCCCATGTTTTACCGTCCCGTGCGCCATGCCTTCCCATGCTTTACATCATCCCCTACGACCTCAGTCCAAGCAAGAAGCTCCCGCCCTGACCTCCCTGCCCACCTCCGCCACTGCCTCCCGGCAGATACGTAACATTGGGGTTGTTCGACAGCATCTGCGCAACCTCCTTCTGCGTCTCAATCCTTCGAATCTGCACCAACCCATCTCCACTCTTCGCCACAGCCCTCGAGATTACATCCGCCGCCTCGCTCTCCCCCTCCGCACGAATAACATTCGCCTGCCGCTCCTGCTCCGCCTTCTCGACAATGAACCTCGCCCGCTCAGCCTCCTGCTGCGCGATCTGCTTCTCCTCTACAGCTTTCGTGAACTCGCGTCCGAAGGTCATGTGCGTTATGCTGACGTCTTCGAGGGCGATGTTGAATTCGGAAGCACGCTTGAGCAGGTCGGCGCGGATTCTGTTGCTGACCGCTTCACGTTGGGTGATGAGTTCTGCGGCGTCGAATTGCGCGACGATGGATTTCAGGACTTCGTTGCCGATTGAGGGGAGGACGCGCTCGTCGTAGTCTTGGCCGAGGTTCTACATATCTTGTCAGTACTTGAACTCCACGTTCAGAAGGATGACTGCGAGACTCACCTGGTATATCTTCGGCAACGCCGCCACCTCCGGCCTACTCAGCACTCTGAGCGTCAAGCTCACCATCTGCAAATCCTTGCTCCCCGTTGTCGTGCTGATATTCCGCGGCTTCGTCCGCACATCGTAGACTATAGCCTTCTGCAGCCAGGGTACGAGGAAGTGCGTGCCTTCGTTCACGACTGTGTCCTTTACACCTGCCACGCGGTCGAAGATGACGGCGCGGGTGCCGCCTTTGACGTCGTAGATGCTGGCTTGGCCGAGGGTGAAGGCGGCGCCGATGGGGATGGCGTATTTGTAGAGGGAGGAGAGGGCTTGGGTTGCCATGCTGGTGGTGTTGTTGGCGTTGGTGAGGTGGTGAATGGGTGGTGTATGGGCGATATGTCTACCACATGCAGCTGCTCGTCGATGATGTCTTGAGATGGAAGCTCTTGCCAAGACTTTGAACCTCCGGCTTCCGCCATGCGACGGACTGCACCTCACCCAAAGCAAGCATTGACGGTTGCATTCACTCTTCTCGCTCCACCACAGCACTCCTACCTATCCTCCCACACCCTCAACTCAGCGCACACCACACATACAGCCACCATGCGCATCACCCAGATCCTCCGCTCCGCCGGCGGCGACAAGAAGCCAGGAAGGCACGCCTCCTCTCTCTCCTCATATACCTACTTCCGCTAACACCGCTCACAGCTACATGGGCCCATGGGGTGCTCTTGGTCCGCCACTGATCTCCCCTATTCACCCTAGCACCTTACTCACAACAAGACCAGGCTCCCTCCCGCAGAAAGGCATCACCAGCTACGCGCTCGCACCCAACCGACAGAACCCCATGGCCGGCGCCATGAACGCGGCCGTCTTCAACACCTTCCGGAGGACGAGGCATCAGATTTTGTACTGGGGACTGCCGCTGTTGATTGGGTATGAGACTATGCAGTGGGCTATCGAGAGGTGAGTGCGTCCAGAGAAGAGTATCAAGGCAATTCTGGAAGAGACTATCCTGGAAGAGATAAGACATGGAGTGCTGGGATGTGAGAAACCTGTGCTGACAGTGGATGTAGGAACGAGTTTTTGAACTCCAAGGAGGGCAGGGCGATGTACGAGGGACAGGACTAGATCGGAGAGTGTGTTGACGCTACAGTCATGCGATGGGAGTTTGTGTACATACCGTTGAAGGGAAACAGATGACAACACCAGCTGTCGGAAAATTACTCATGTCTCTAATCAGGATTCCTACGTTCTGGCATCATGCCTTCACGTTCGGTAGCTCTTTGTGACGGAAGAGACTATGTTGCAGTTGACTTTCTCACAGAAGCGGAACCATGTCCACTGCCTGTACTCGCGACACTTGTAGCTGCGATCGGCATGTCAGCTCAAGCGGAGTACTTCGCCCACAACGATCTGCTGCCGCTGATTGCGCTACAGCTCCCACGATCGTCAATTGCTGCATTGCGGCTTATGAACTCTCACATAAACAGACAAATCGCGGGGTACATGTTCCGGACGCTACGCCTGCGCTTCCATAGCTGGTGTATGAACCGCCTGTATTGGATCGCAGCCAACCCTACGCTGCGCAAAGGTGTTCGCGAGTTGGTCTTCGATACTGCGTCGTACTATCCGCGAGAGCAGGAAGGCGACGTACCTGGAGAGATAGGTAGTATACTTACTGCATACATCCAGCAAGCGCTGGAGGATGCTGGACTATCAATGCGCAACACCGCCGAAGGTAACAGACAGTGCATAGCACTACGAAAACGCCACGATGAAGCGACTCGCGACGAGAACGATGCTATGAGTGCCTGGCTGGGAGATCCTCCCGCGACCGACGAGGCATTGTTGGCACTGCAAGGCTGCACGACGTTGACTCTGACTCCGTGGTGAGGACCAGGGCATACATTCTTCTCAAGGTACTCAGCTGTGCTCAAAGCGGCAGATCTGTCCGAGGCTGACGACCTTTCCACAGGGAATCACTCACGGGCGAGAGGAACGCGCTACCGCCGCCATTAGCAGACCTTTCGTCCAGATCGCACACGTATCTCGCCAAAAATGCTGCACGCTTGATGCTGATAGGCGAGCCGCACCGACTGCGCCACCAGTTCAAAGTGCTCAACATTCTCGGTGCGTCTCAGGATGCTTTCGGTGTGGGTAACCGCGATTCTCACAGACGTAACTTTCCGGGTATCGCCCTGTGGTGGAACAAAAGGTGTCCCGTGCTGATGACGCTCCGCCGTCAGCTTCCGAGTACGTCGCCCCTCACACAGCTCAGACTAGAGATCGAGCTCGAGAACTTGGACGACACCGCGCTCACGGCGTTCGTCGAAACGACTACCGATGCCAGCTTCGCGGGTCTTTGGTCCATGGCACCAAATCTTCGAGAGCTGGATCTCGAGATCCGCGTTAGACCCCAATTGCCTTTGTCCGACGGGCGCTACGAATTTGCAGCCCACTCGACCTTCCTCAGTCCAGCCACCAGACCGTTCTTCCGCAGCCTCACCACACTCATTCTCCGCTCGATGTGGCTTGAGCAGGATCACCTGGCGGGATTCATCACAGCACACAAAAGCACCCTCACCCACATCTCGCTCTTCGATGTGACCTTAGGAAGTACTTCTGGACAGCCAACACCTTACCTGAAGGCACCGTGGCTTTACGTGCGTCCGCTGTTCTCGAACTTTTTGCAGGGGCGGGAGGCTTTCAACGATGTCCATGAGGGCGCCTTGATTGATGGCATAGACCGAGCGGAAAGAATCAGTCACGACTTTGTGATTGGCGAGAGCCTTGTCTGAGCAGGGCTGATAGGTCGTGGAGTTACATGTAGCAGCCTGATCGAAGAGATGAATGCTTGCAAGCAGACTGTTCGTATCCTTGCCAGAGCGCCCTCCTCCAGTATTCGACAGGATGTACGATCCGGTCCAGTATGTCTGCAGGGTACACAAGACAAGTGGCGCTTGAGAGTCACAGTTCGGACAAGACGTGCCGATCTGCGAAGCAAGGCTGCTGCCTTCGATCAAGGCTCGGTACTGCGCTGCAGTAGTAAAGAATGAAGCGCTATCGACCTCCTCCCACAAGTCGAAGCCTGTTTGATTCCAGTGCTGAGTGACATAGTAAAGATCGTTCTGCACAATCGGCCAGACCATGGAGGTAACCACTGAGGTGTGGCCTTGCGAGATCAGATACTGAGCATAGGCGATCAGGGCAGTGGCTCTAAGCGCCGGACCATCGCGCTGTGGTCTTCCCCAATCACTAAGACATGTCAGCGGACGGCACCGACGGACTGCATGCGCTCAGGCAAGTGAGGTCATTGGAAGAGCCTGATGCTGTCAACCTCCAATTACTGATCCTGTGAATGCAGTGAGATCAACATTGAACTTTGCCTCTCCAAGACCTCCAGTGCAAAGTCCTCCAGAAGGGTCGTCGACGCCTTGGAAAGCTGCTTGAGCGCTGATGTACTGCTGGATCTTCGTCTCGAGTCCGGGGGTCTTGTGGGTCATGAAGTTTTCTACTAGTGTTTTGAATGTGAGAGCACTGTCGCGAGTTCAGGTGTAAAAGTAGGGTGGGTGGGTGGTCGATGGACTCGCCACCAAAACACCATCTTCCACGCCGTGAGCTTTCGGGCCGCTGGGACCTAGGTTGTCAAGTATACCTTGAAGCGCGATTGGACTCTCCGATAAAAGCCAGGAGGTTAGTGTGCTGGTAGGCACAGCTTCGAGATGGTCATGAACAGTTGGGCCAGCAAAGATGGTGGCGAGGAACGGGAGGGCGACTTTGAGCAACAGAGCGACCAGAGCGAACGCCACCCACAAGAAAGACCAGGTAAGAAGCCGCGAGGATGGCAATATTGCAAGTGCCGAATATCTAGGAGGCATTGCATATAGATACACCTACCGTGTGATGGCGTTCGAAGAAGCTCATCTCGGCGAGCGAAGTTTTATCTACTGTCACCCTCATATTGCGATTTGTGCCTACAAACGAGCGTGACAGTCACTAGATGCAGGTACAACCCTTCCATGATGGGTTTGAGGGCGAGGACGATGGCCGCAGAACGAAGCTACATGTAAATGTGATGAATCAAGCTGCCGAAGTTTAAGCTTTTCTCATCTCCCACGTTACCGAACTCGGCCATTCCATCATCCTTTCTATGCAAGTCTGCTGCACACGTTCAACTCGCGCGAGCCTTTGCCGACATCTTTCTGGTCGCGTTCGGGCCTATCAGAACTGGTAGCATCGACATAGTACTCCGACATTGGTGCTACAAACCCTCCGATGCCTCCCCGGATCGAGGCGATACCTCCGCTTCTCCAAGTGTTCTGAACGCCGGACACAGTCAAAGAAGTCCAGCTGCGACAACATCGCAGTGTACCACGGCATTGGGATCAAGGTAAGCAAGCGCCTGAGATTCGTTATCAATTTCTCCCACACCACTGCATCCAAGCTATGCTGTCATGAGCGTATTGGTGCGAACATAGGCGCGTGACTGACTTCTGCAGAAGCGAATGGTGTTTTGTCGTCCGACGAATGCCACGAAGACCAACAACAAGCGAGCGGACCGTGATTAGTCAAGCATGTGATCGATGTCGACGACGAAAAGCTCGATGCGCGACCCGTGGTGAGGCACGATGCGAGCGTTGCGACGAAGCCGGTCTCACCTGTACGTATGACATTCCTTCGCAGACACGGGGACCAAAGAAGCGGTAGGTTCCTTCTCACAAAGCAAGGTAGCGTAAGAATGCAAGTTCTGACGACGATCAGCCACGCCAACGCAGCGCAGGCGACTCCTGCTCAGGGATCTGCACCGTACACGCCTACGTCTTTCAGCCCAGGCAGTACCGTGGCAAGCGATGAGACTGCAAATCGTTCGGGCGCGACAGCATCGCGCATGGGTATTGATGCCATCATCGATCACGACAGAAGTTCCTCCCTCACAGGTGTGTTTTCACCTCACACTCATGATGAGACGCAGACAAAGGGCTACGCGACGGACTGCATCTGTCCGCGTGGACTCATCCTCATGATGATGCACGACTTTCTGGAACGACTTTACGCGACGATACCGGTGCTACATCGACCATCGTTCCGTGATGCGTTGGCACGTAATCGAGACGGCGAGGATACAGTGTTCCTCGGACTCCTCATAGCTATGTGCGCGACTGTAGTGGGCATCATGCCTAGCAAGTTCCGTCGATATCGCGAGCATGGTTTCGCCTTCGAGTCGCGCAAAGCCTTTGTTTTACACTGCTATTCGACATTGTCATCGATACGAGGTGTCGCTTACTTCGACGAGATAAGCTTCAACAAGTTTGCCATCTCATACCTAATGTAAACAAAACCTCTGAGTCTCAGCAAGACGAAATTGAGCTAACAAGCAGATAAGGGACATCGCACTATTCCAGGCTGGACTCTACAACTTGAGTCGCATGGCGGAAGTGGAATGTATCCAACTTGGCCGACTTCTACACCTTCACAAGGTCGAAGAGTATGCTGGACTAAACCAGATCGAGACGCAGCTAAGGAAGAAGGGCTTTTGGATGCTATTCTATAGCTTTGTGTCCGTTCAAGACAAAAACAATCCTCATAGACCTATCCACTGACAACGTCCAGTCACGCACAGGTGCAGAATCTCCGCAAGGAACGACTAATGTTCCTGGATCCACTCATGGTCGAGAACATGGATCCAGAAGCTCTAATGCCACTAGATGTCGACGACGAGAATATCTTCGAAAGCCACATTCTACCTAGACGCAATGACGAGCCCTGTCTCACTACAGGATACATTATTCACTCCCGGGTATTCTGGCTAGCCATTCACTCCTGGCAGAGTGAAGCGGGCGTTGAACACAGCAAGCCTTGCTATTGTGAGCAGACACGCGACAAGTCGAAGCGAGTGGACCACCTGACTCAACGTGTGTGCGATTTGAAGTACAGTCTGGACGCTCTACCTGCAGAACTCCGACCGTGGGCTTCGCAGCCCCATCGAGGCAACGAAGGTCCGCAGGCACATGACGCTGCTATGAGATTCTCGCAATTCGCCTCAATGCGAGCCAATCTACACGTCACACATCTGTGGCTGCAGAGCATCCTTCTCGACCAGATCGACTCGCTACTGCACGGCGAACCAGACGGGCTCGGCGAAGGGAAGCCACTAGCTACACTTTCGGCGCGCTGGACCGAACGTGAAGCCATCAGCTCACAGCTCTTGCACGTTCTCCACGCTATCTCTCCTGAGCACATTGAGCCCAACGGTCTGCATTTGGCATACAAAGTCCGTGATGTGGCAGTTGGCTTATTGTCCTGCCCTTTCGAACCGCATGAGCCAGCTTTTGTACGGGCGGCGGAGTACGTAAGATCGTTCACTGCAGTATTGGCAACGCTAGATACGAGCGAGATCGTATCGACGACGAATCTACAAACTTGGATCGACACCGATCGGGAGCGAGGAAGGAAGGCTGATGTAGAGCGAGCGACAGGCATGGCTATGCACGGCTGGGATGGTGACTGAGCATCAAGGTGAAACAGTAAATCGGAAGTCATCAAGTCGATTACGCTGAATGAGTACATAAGGTCCAAAGGGGGTATCATGAGTACATCATATGCTCGCTGATATTCTATAGACCATTCCAGAAGGTCGTCTTCTGCACCTTCACCACCGCTTCTAGGAATTTACCCTCACTGCTCGTCCCAACCATTACCTTATATTCTCCAGCAGCGCTGCACCATCGGCCCTCCTTCTCCTCCCAATAGCTTGTCGCACGTACAAGATCAATGCTGGTTGCCGCCGCGGCTTTCTTCCCGGCTGCCAGGGGCACCTTGGTAAAGCCCTTGAGCTCCTTGACAGGTCGTCTGATAGGTGGTGATATGGGTGCAACGTAGATCTGCACAGTCTCTGCACCATCGTTCGAGCCCGTGTTGTGGACCGAGCACTTGATGACAAGCTCGTTGTTGCTCTGTGGCTTGAGCTCTAGGTCCGACAGCTCGAACGTTGTATACGACAGTCCATGCCCGAAGGGAAACAGTGGCTCCACCTCCATCTCTTCGTAGTAGCGGTACCCAACGTACACGTCTTCGCCGTAGAGGACGCGGCCTCCCTCAGATCGATAGTTGAGGTATGTTGGGTTGTCCTTGAGCTTCTTTGGGAACGTGAGTGGCAGCTTGCCCGATGGGTTCACAGCGCCGTATACAACGTCAGCGATAGCATGTCCCGTCTCATTGCCACCGTACCATGCTTGCACGATAGCTTTGGCCTTGCTTGCCCATGGCATCGTGACGGGTGTGCCGCTTTGGACCACTACAATCGTGTTTGGATTTGCATCGAGCACTCTGGAGATGAGGTCGTCCGTGTGAGGGGGCAAGTCCATGTTTGGCCGATCCTCACCCTCCGATTCCCACTCACCACTGAGACCGGCGAATAGAATGGTCTGAGAAGTGGTCGAAGCAAGCTTTACAGCCGCTTCGATGGCAGCTTCTGGCTCGATATGCTTGCAGCCGCCGAATCGCAGACCACCGTGTCCGAAGTCGACTGTGCCAGCACGTTTCAGAGTACTGGTCTTGTTGCAGCCCCATTGCAGTGTGATGTGATAGCTCTGTCCGGCCTTGAGGTGTATGCGAGCCTTCTCTTCGACTGTGCCGGTGCCAAGGAAGCTGGTCCCAGATCGCTGGTTCTTGACATTGGAAATGAATAGGTTATCATCAATGAAAAGCTCAGCGGTGCCGCAGACAGCTAGACCGAAGTCATAGTCTCCTGACTCTTCAGGTGTAAAGATGCCTTCGGACTCAGCATACCAGACAGATTGCAAGCCAGGGACGTCATAATCCACGAAGAAGATGTTCGAGTCGTTGAGCACCTTCGTTTCCAGCGCCTTGCGGTCTTTGACTGTGGACGGCTCGTTGTATGTGCGCACTGTGAATCCAGGCTGATTGTCTACGGTGCGGAGGACTTTGCCAAGTTGAGGGAGCATTTGGTGTCCGTATGCACCCTGGGCAAAGTCGACATCGGCCTTCGCTTGAGCAGTGATGCCCTCAAATGGTGTGACGGCGCGGTAGGCGTTGAGTGAGGCACTGCCGCCGCCGCAGTAAGTTGCGATCTTGGCGTTGGGTCCTATGACTGCGATGCGCTTGTCATTCTTCAGTGGCAGAACATCATCGTTGTTCTTCAGCAGGACGATGGACTTTGCAGCTACCTCGCGCAGGAAAGCCTGATCCTCTGGACGATTGAGCTCCTCCTCAGGCGCATCTTCCGGGACACCTGAGGCACTTGCCGCCTTGATGAGGTCTAAGACAGCACGTACACGCTCGTCGAGCTCTGACATCCGGACTTTGTTCGATTGCACTGCATGCGTGAGGGCCTTGCCTCGCCATCTGGTTGGTCCCGGCATCTCGAGATCGAGACCAGCTTGCACGGCTTCCGACGTGCTGTATGTACCAAACCTGAAAGGGTATCAGCTTAGCCTCGGGAGGTATTTGTTTGGGCCACCCACCAGTCAGACATGACCAAGCCTTTCCAGCCCCATTCGCCTCGCAAGATGTCCTGAAGCAGGTCTGCCCGCTCAGCGCAGTGAGTGCCATTCAATCGATTGTATGCTGTCATAATAGCGCCCGGTGATGACAATTTGATGGCGATCTGAAATGGCAGCAAGTATATCTCACGCAGAGCTCGCTTTGTGACGATCGAGCTGACGGCCATACGCTCATGCTCCTGGTCGTTGCATACGAAGTGCTTGGGCGTTGCAATGATGTCTCTCTCTTGCAAACCTTTGCAATAGAAGCCAGCCAAGGTACCAGAAAGCAAAGGGTCCTCAGAGAATGACTCGAAGCCACGACCACCTAAAGGGCCTCGCTGAATGTTGATGGTGGGTCCGAGTACTACATGTGCTCCCTTTGCCTTGGCTTCATCGGCGAGCAGGTGGCCGATGCGTTGGGCCAGGTCTTTGTCGAAGGTGGCACCAATGGCAGTCCCGCAGGGTAGACATGCTGAAGGGGTGCTGCCGTAGAACTTCGTGCCTCGAAGTCCGTTGGGTCCGTCCGAGAGTCTGACGGACGGGATGCGTAATCTAGGAACCGCTGTAGTATGCCAGAAGTCCTTACCTGAGTTCACCAGTCAGTCAAAAGCCGGAACGGCGCCGATGTTGTGGGGGTACAGACCAGCCAGCAGAGATGACTTCTCCTCGAGTGTGAGCTCTTTGATCAATAGTTCAGTGTCGAATTCGTCGTCGATGAGCTTCTTCTGCATTGATTTCACCCCGGGTAAAGGCGAATCGTCCATGAAAGGCGCCATCTTCAGGCTGAAATGACGAAGAAATATGAGAGTGAAAGTGCGAGGGAGTTGAAGTTCTCTTCGTCTCATGCAGATGTGTCGACTTATGAGCAGTCGTCAGCTTTCCCAGTTGTCACGACCTCCGCCTCTCGACCGGCTGAGCGCGATCCGATCAAGACCTTCTGGTCACTCATGTGGATACCAAGAATTGGCGATTCTCGTGCTCTTCGGCAAGACGCCCCGTCCATGCGGGAGACCAGCGCCTACTCTCGAGCATTGGCGACCACCCCATGGGCGCCTCGGTGGGGTTGAGGCGTGGAGATCACCTCAATGACTACACGGTAGCTGGAGCCGCAATTCTCCATCGACACGACAGCCAAGACTCTGAGGAACATTGGCCCGTCGGTAGAGACCTCACGAACAGAAGCCGGCAAAGCCCGAGAACAGTTGCAGTGAGCTGGCATTGTGAGCCCAGGGCCAGACCTTTCGGACTTCCCCACCGATGGCCGTCGAAAGAGAGGTGTTTCTCCTACCATTTTCTCCGTTAGCTGCGTGCGGAGAGAAGCTTAGCACTGTCAATTACAAGCGGCATCGGTTACGGGATGTATTGTTGATATTTGGCTTCGCTCACGTGATCAGAAGTCCAGATTTGGCAGGTGCGGCTGGAATTGACGGGCGTTGAGCGCATCCTGCAGTCAGTACTTCTCAGCCTATCCATCTTTTCTCGCACCAGTTGAGCAGACGGTAGGTAAGTGTGGATCTCCATCCCCTTCCGACGTTGAACCTTCGCGTAGCTCTGGACTGCAAGTGCATCGCAAACGCGCCACCCGGAGCTTCGCCAGCGATGGATTCCTCGAAGGGCTCACCCGTCCAAGATCTCCAAGACACGCGAGAGTGGATTCGTGGAGTCGTGGAGAGATTTCATGGGGGGCACGACCGCGTGAAAACGACATCCGGGCGGAAAGCAGGCCCTACCGCCGGTCAACGGAGCACTTCGAGACTGGAGGTGCGAGTATAAGGACTCTTGTCTCGACCATTACGATCTGCAGAAGCTCTCACAAGATCATCTACATCAAGCCTTCGCGTTTCCGCTGCCACTCTTCCTCAAGATCAAGCCTTCCTCGACTCGAGATCATGGGCGCCAGTGCCGTGGCCACCCAACAGGCAGTCGGCAGTGATCTGTTGGCTGTCCTTCCCAACGATGGTCGCAAATGGTATCAACGAGGTCATATCGTCTACCTCCAATTCTGCCTCTTCTCCCTGATTATGTTCTCCTCCGCCAACGGGTACGACGGATCATTGATGAACGGCATACAAGCACTGGACCAGTGGCATGAGTTCATGGACATGCCCACTGGAGCATGGCTGGGGTTCATCAATGCGGTTTACTGGGTAAGTCTCTACAGGTCTCGCAAAACCTATTGATGCACTTGCATAAAAGCTAACAAGCTTAGCTCGGCAATGGCATCACTTGTTGCTTCACACCATACATCAATAACAAGTACGGCCGAAAGCTCCTTGTCTACATCGGCTACATCTTCATGGCACTCGGTATAGCACTATGCGCGAGTGACAAGCCAATCGGTTTCGTCCTCTCCCGATTCTTTGTCGGCTGCGCGTCGGCCTGCTGGGCCAATGTCGTCCCTCTTCTCATCAACGAGATCGCGTACCCGACGCATCGCGGTATTGCCAGCGCGCTCTTCAACTGCGGCTGGTACGTGGGTGGTACCGTCGCCGCCTTCATCACCTTTGGCACTCGCAATATGGCTAATGACTGGAGCTGGAGAATACCTACCATTCTCCAGGTCCTGATTCCCGTTCTTATTCTGCCCGGTCTGATTCTCTCACCGCAATCCCCTCGATGGCTCATGTCCGTTGACCGCCACGAGGAAGCCAGGGCCATGCTCGAGAAGTGGCATGCAGGAGGCGACAAGGACTCGCTACTCGTGAATTACGAGATGATCGAGATCTCTGAGACCATTCGGATCGAGAAGGAAGCCCACAGCAGCGCCAGCTACGCCGAGATGTTCAAGACTCCAGGCATGCGACACAGGCTGTGGATCACCCTCACCGTGGCGGTCTTCGCGCAGTGGGCAGGTAACGGCGTTGTCAGCTACTACCTCAGTCTCGTGCTGGACACCGTGGGAGTCACCTCGGTCACCGATCAGACACTCATAGCAGTCGGCATCAACATCTGGAACTTGATCTTCAGTGTTACGGCAGCCTTCATGGTAGATCGTCTAGGCCGTCGATTCTTGTTCTTGGCATCCTCTGCCATCATGTTCGTGGGTTTCGTCACCGTCACTGGACTGTCTGGCTCTTTCGCTGCGAGCGGAAACGCTGCAACTGGCATTGCTGTCATTCCATTCCTCTTCGTGTTCTTTGCCGGCTACGACATTGCTCTGTAAGTCTTGCGGCCTCAATATTTGCAATGCACTAGCTGACTGAATGCGTAGCACCCCGTTGATTATCAGCTACACTTGCGAGATCTGGCCATACCGATTGAGAAGTCGCGGTCTGACTGTCGCTCTCGTCACGACCGTCATTGCGATCTTCTTCAACACCTTTGTGAACCCGAGTGAGTACTCCAGATGCTGCATTCACCAAACTCCATGCTGATGAATCCACTAGTCGCCCTAGAAGCCATCGGCTGGAAGTACTACTTCGTCTTCCTCATCGTGATCGTCACAATGGCTATTACAGTCTACTTCACATACCCCGAAACCAGAGGCCATACGCTCGAGCAGATGGCTGTGGTGTTCGAAGGACGCGACGCTGACGTAGCCGAACCCGCCGAGACAGTCTTTCGCAGTGCGAGTGTCGTGTCGGGGAAGGAGAAGACTGCTCATGTGAGCACGCACGAAGAGAAAGTATAGTTTCCAGATACTGAGAGATGCAGGTTATAGACTGAGTGGACGCGTGTTGCGCAGAGCCGCTGTATATATGACTCGAACACTTTCATCGCTGAAGGTTCTCCCGTGGCATGACATACCTTAGTATCTAGCTAGTCTGATATTTTGATTGTACTGATAGACTACACGCAGGGGCCAAAAGTCAAGGCGTCAATTTAAGGTTTCGGCTCGGAAGCTCTCATGTCCGGTTGCTGTGCGCGCCCTCCTGCACAACAATCAAATCGCCCAGAACATACACAAGTGGAGATGATCCACACTCCATGAACCAACGCCTAGCTGCATGAACCTAACACTCCCCATATCGATACCATCATCGGTCGGCCATTCATCGCACTAGACTACCTCAAGTCAGCAATGGACGCTCTTCTTTCACTAGCATTCGACAACATCTCTTCCCGCGAGGCGTTGAAGATCCGCAAAGGTCTACGACAGATCGAAGGGCTACTGGCGCAGATATGTTTGGCGCAAAGTAAACCTCGGTCGCCGAAGAAGAGAGCGCAGGCGGAGCATGATGGGCAGCGAGGCCACGCAAAGGGGCTGAGTGATCTGAGGGAGGATGCGGCGTTTCGGGAGTTCTTCAGATTGCAAGAAGGGTTTCAATGCAATGGTACGCGATGCCAGATGGGAGGGATATGCTGAATTGCTTGCTGACACATGTGATAGTCGCATCACGACTGCTGTCAACTCTCGAACGCCTCCTCGGTTTCCCACCCTCTTCGCAGAACGACCTCGTTATCCTCTCAACCCTAGACCTCATCCAAGGTCTCCTCATCCTCCACCCACCTTCTCGCGCCCTCTTTAGTCGCGAAGACTATCTCAACATCCTTCTCGATCTCCTTGATAGCGCAAATCCTCCCGCAGTCCAAAGCGCATCGCTGCTAGTCCTCATGACAGCAATGCTGGAGAATCCACGGAACATGCGCACATTTGAGTCAATCGACGGACTACTCACAGTGACATCGCTCTACAAGACCCGGAGCACAAGCCGGGACGTCCGATTACGAGCGATGGAGTTCTTGTACCTCTACCTCATGCCCGAAGTCGGATCGCAGAAGGCTAGCAGCGCGCCAAACGCCATTGGGCTGCAGAGGAGTCCAAGTAAGCTAGCTGCGCTGAGCGGACATGCCAGGACGCACTCGAGAGACAGTGGCAATGCAATGGACCTGGACGAGGACGATACTGGGATCAGGAGCATGGAGGAGAAGCAGAAGGCGCTTGCACAGTTCTTGGACAATGTACCGGAGCTGGTACATGGGCTGAGAGAAGGCGGCATGCTGAATGCAAGCGGTGGGTGATCTGCATAGTGGGCTTGCTTGACGAGTGTTACCTATGCACTTGTTGGTGGGGACTTTCGTATGTCATCGATGTTGATTTGGAGGAGCATGCTGCGTTCGTTGGAGCTTTGGGTGGGATCTGCTTGGAGACTGACGGGCTGTCTCAATGCGTGGAGTTTGGGGAAGGCAACGCACTGGCTGCGTGCTGGATTACTTGCATGATACCGAGTGGGTGAGGAACAGGTCCTGGTAGTGATTTCAGCGATTTGCACGGCCGTACAGCGCATAATGCATTGGCTCAAGTACCACCAACATCTGCAAGCGCTGAGTTCTACTTGAGTGCATGTGATATATGCCGGAGATCGTGACAGGCCTAGGCTGAAGGTCATAATCTAGAAGAGACCATTACGTGCAACATGTACACGTAGTATGGTGTTGCGTGCACAACATTACTGAACTCATGGATTGCATTAAGAGATGGGAAGCAATCGTGTGCACTTGCTGTGGCAGTGGAGGCTCTCAGCCCTACGAAACATGCCTGGCTCGATGCGTACTAGCGTGATTTGCCCACGACAACATAAGCGCCGGCGACCAAACCTCACTTCCTCCACGCACTCCCAGCCAATACATCTCCTATGCACATGCAATAGCATCAGAGCATGGCGCGTAAGGCCAACGACGGCATGACGCGCCCGTTAGCGAACGACGTCGCTGGCGGCTACGGTGCATCGAGTGCCTGGTATACACAATCTCTCCTCTGCCCTGTAGTCTGCTTCCTCGTTTCCTTAGGTGCTCTATCGCGATATACTGACGAATTTCCTTGCGTGTTTCCTTATCGATTTCGTATTTGGTGTCTTTCTTCGGCATAATTGATTTATAGACCGCTGCTGGTTCAGCGCTGTGGGATTCTGAGTAAAAGAGAAGGGACAAGATCGATACCAGGACGGAATATCTCTCTGGGTGCGCGTTGACCAAGTATACGGCGATATGACATCTACACTGTCACTGCAGCTGCAACAGCAAGTACCCATCTGCGCTCAAGCCTGTTTGGCATCGCAGGTCAGCGCCGGATTCGACTGCCCATCGAACGACCTGTCATGTCTCTGCTCGCGATACGGACTGGAAGGCTTCACTCTCGGAGAGCTTGCTTTCGGGTGTCTATCACTCAGTTGTGGAGAGACGTCGCAAGAGATCAAGTTGGCACAGTACAACATCTGCAGCGATCAGCCGAGCGCAGTCAAAGCTACACATAGCGTGGTGAGCCTACCCGCGGCACCCACAGGTTCAGCAGCCAGTGGCATAACAACGACGACGGTGGCGGTGAGTCCAACTGCAGCGCCGAGCTCACCGGGTTCATCGACCACGCCTTCCACAGTGGCGACGACATCTGGCTCGCAAAGCACGGCGACGCCTGCAGCAGCGGAGTCGCTCAGCGCTGCTAGTACCTCACTTGCATCTGCTCCAACCAGTGTAGCTCCGGCGCCTGCTCCTTCCGGCAGCGGTGCTTCGAATCTATCGAGCGCACAGGCAGTCGGCGTCAGCATTGGTGCCTTTTCTGCCATGATCACGGCAGCAATGATCGTGTATCTCATTCTCTGGTGTCGAAGACGTAGAGCAATGCGTACGCCCAAGATGAAGGAGACGGCTTCCTTCGACTTCATCGATGAGTCGCCTCCACGTTTCTCGCCCTTCCGTTTGGGGTTCGCAGATCCGCGTGGACCGCTTGGAGGCTTCTCGAAGCCAAGGGTCGAGTTGGAGGGCCGCAAGTCCGAAGCACCAAGAGGCGACAATGTCGGCAAGATCATCATGCATGGAGGTACTCGGGAACACATCTTCCCGCATAGATCAGTCTCGCCAGACAACGATGAACAGGCTGAGCATGTGCGCACGATCTCGCAGCTTCTGCCAGCTCGACCAGAGCCGACGCTACCGCAGGCGAGTACTAAGGCACTGTTGGCTGGGAGTGCACACCCAGCCGCGACGCTGCTGCCCTCGCAGAGTGTCGCGCCACTCCTACAACCTCCAAGCGTGGTAGGATTGCCTCCGAGGCCGAAGCCACCTCCAAAGACAGTGCCGCCGAGACCTGGCCGTCCAAACTTTACAGCAAACTTCTCGACATCGCCTGATAATGTCTCCGCGCCCACTCTATCTCTTGACATTCCAGCACGTGCCAGTCCAAGGGCTCAGCAGAAGTCGAGTGTTGCGCCACCAGCCCCAAGGATGCCAATTGCAGCAGCGAGCGCAGTGCCAGCAAGACTATCGGACGCTCGCATGCACTCCTCACAGAGTCCAGCTTCTGCTAATAGCTACTTACCAACGTACTATACGAGTGCAGAGAGTCGTACCCCTCCGATCACTCCCATATCGGCATCCACGCAGACACGACGGCCTGTACCGGCTACGATACTGGTGACGAAGCCAACATATCCGCCTCGTGCTGTACGAAGTAGCTCGGTCAGGTCTACTGGTGCTGGTTCCGAGACGTCCTTCGAGAGCGGCGGTGACGATGACATAACACCTCCATTGGACGAGGACGGTCGCCGGCTTTCCGCTGTGCCAGAGTCTACAAGTCCTGGCTCCGGCGTGCGGTACCCGCAGGTACCGAAGCCGAGTGGTCAGGTACCTCCCAGATCGCACAGGCCCGCATTGTCACCTAGCTCGGCAATACGGGAAGCTGATGAAGTGAACAAGTCACCCAACTGCCAGATCACGAAGCACATCCGCCCTACTCAGCCGATCACACCTCAGCGAGTCCCAACAAATGCTTCAGTGGCCAGCTCGACGCTCGCCGCAAAACGGCGCGGCGATGATGTCGCCCTCAACCTCGAGCAGGGCCTGAATATCGATGTTCTCTCACACTCACGCAAGAATAGCCAATCAGCTCTGCATTCCAAGCTTGACACTAAGCCTCCTCAGATACCAACGCAATGCAATCGCCAAGACTCGCCCCTTAGAGGCTATGGCCGTCAGACCACAACTCCTCCAGGCCGTCCTGCTGCAGCCCGTAAACCAAGCTACGCTGGCACAGGCTGCGGCTACTCGCCCGAGACGCCACGCAATCACACACTCAGCCCCGGCCCGAGAGTAATACGGACAGATCGGGAGCCGCTAGTACGCAGTCCGCTCTGGGAGCCCAAGTTGACCCCAAGTCGGAGAGGGGAGGAACTGTACCTGGACGTTTCGCTGGCAAGTCCGATGAAGGGTTCGCCTGCTACGGCGGGTCCGAGATCGGCGTTGGGGTATGGGAGTACGGCTGGGTGGAGACCTTGATTAGATAGGCACTGGATTAACCTTGGGCTAATGGAGCTTTGAAGTGATTCGTATGAGCATCCGCAATGACAGGCAGCACAGAGCATAGCATGATTGTAAGATAGCTACGAGTGTAACGCTACCTCCCGCCCCAACTTCATAATTTCTGAGTGAGTCGCGGCCAAGCAAACATCTCATCAGCCTCACTCAAGTGCATTCACGCGAAATCGGTATCAATGTCCAGTTGTTCTCTGTGCGCTGCAGCTTCCACAACTGCAGACAGCTCCCTGGCCCCTGCAGTAGATGCAATCAAACCCGTCCACTCCAGCCTCAGACAGCACCCGGTCCAGTAAATCCAGCAACGAGATCCGCTCGAGGGCCGACATTTCCTCCACCCCGAACTTCTCAACGATGAACGCTGTCGCGGCTGAGTGATAAGCCTCTTGCAGCGCCTTCCCCGTTTTACTCTTCGGACTCCCTTTCCCCACATCTGACTTTACGGCGTCGTTGATTCTAGTGCGGTACTCCATCATCGCACAAGGGAGCAAGTCTGTCAATCTCTCGCCTTCAAAGTCCTCGAACTGGATGTCGTAGGTGATCCGCCAGTTCGCGCCCTTGCGACGATCCAGATCGAGCCATTCGTGTAGAGCCCATGTATTGGTGTTGCTCGGTATTTGCTGTGCGGGTGGTGATGGTAGAGTCTCATTGTGATTTCAATGATGAGGGGATCGACCTTCTTAGGAGCCGCGCCGGCCATCAGCGACTGATAGATCTAGTCCCTGTCGTCATCTTTGACAAACTCTATGAGCCTCGTGAGGTTCAGTAGCTCGATGTCCGCTTCAACGCGCCGGACTTGCCATTGTGCCCGTAGGTGAAGCGGGTGGAATTCGTGCTTGATGAGCTTGCAGACGCTTCGCAAAGGCGTGCATGTCAGGTGATTTCTCCAATTTTTTAATTGCCAGTAGCAGTCGTCGATATAGGCATCGTAGACCATCAGCCGCAGCTCCGGCAACAGGTCGAGGAAGCGGAAGGGCTGTTTTGTGGGCCCAGACTCTGACGTTGGTTGCTCAATCGGGAAGTCAGTCACTTCTGCTGATACCATGTTGGCGCCGGCAGACTCCACTAGAGTCTCATCAGGCATGAGTAGGTTGGCAAGGTGGCTCAGTGCTGAAGAACTGCTGAGTGTCGAGCGTGAAAGCGGTCGTGGAGACGGCTAGTCTGAATCTGCAGCTTGCTACAAGATTGGTTTCTTAAAGGGAGTGGAGGTGAGACCTCAAAGTCGGGGTAGTGCTATTGAAGCAGCGGTCCGAGCCGGATCGAAGTGAAGGCAGGAGCGATGCATAGGTGAACCTAGATCACCTGGCTAAGGCAATGACCATGGAATGTGTAGCAGCTTCCAAAATCTTTGTACGTCCACTCTACCTTTCTCGCTGCACATTTGCGTCAGTTCTATGTTCACGTGCCAATCGCATCCATGTCCTAAGTCCACAATCGCGAGGACCAACCTGACTCACTAGGCGGATGTCCCTGTCGCATTGGTCACCTAGTCGCAGTGTCTTCAGGTGCGCTTCAAGAAGCCGACTTCCACAGCGTGAACTTCATGTCCAGCTTATGTTACCTCGCGAGACCGGCGCCGGTGGCTCTGGTGACCAGCGACCTTTCATCCATTCATGTGTGCGCATATCGCAAACTCCGCACTTCCACTTCCACTTGTCATTCGCTGCGAACAGTCGCTCAAGTACGAGCATCGGCGAAAACTCCAAACCTCCAGGCACGGAAGCCAAGCCACTCTCGTCCATAATCAGTACTACTGCCGCTCTATCGAAGACGTATCTTATCTTCAGCCTGGACGTGACGTTATGGCGTATGCATTGTCCCAGCATTTTCGAGTACAACGAGGAGATCAGGCAGCGGAAACAGCTCTTCCGCGACTTCGCCGATGAAGTCTGGAAGCAGACGCTATATGTTGGATTGTATTCGTCGTACTCCCGTTTGCAGGCAGACAGCCAGTCAGCCAATCTCTTGCGCCTTGTATCCTCGACACCGTTCATATGATCAGTCCTGGTGTATCGAGAGAAGATCAACGTGATGTTGAGCTTCAGATGCAGGTTTTGCGCAATATTCTGATCCGATGGCAGGGACAGCGAGCCTGTGGTCGGCATACACTGCTTGCGATATCTGAGCAGACTTTGCAGCCTTCTGAAATCAAAATCGCTCACGGTAGCATCGACTTCCGAGATCTGCGGCTTACTTCGAACATATCTCTGATACACCGGGAGGTACTCCACGGCAATGGTCCTGCAGACCAGCCCAAGCGAGCTTGATGAAAGATCAACGCGGCCGGAGACGACGGTGTACGCAGAATCGGCGAGGTGGAGTTCGTATACCATGAACCGCAGTTCCGGCAAAAGATCCAGGAATCGGAACTCCTGCACACTGGTAATGGCCATCTCATCGCTCTGCTGCGATACCGTGGCTTTATCTTCTGATACCTGTACGAGGATTGGCGTATGAGGTGGTTTGTCCGCATGAGGCATCATCGCGCTCCCAGATAAGTCAAGATCCGGGCGATTCTTCAGACTCACACCTGATCTTCACATAGAACACCACCGCCTTCGAATATTGATAGTGGGCGAAGAGGAGAAAGTGGGCGGTGTGCGGTTCCTCCTGCATCGGATCGGGCCCGCAAGAAACAGCGAATCAGACTATCCGAAAGGTCACGTTCATTTCGTTGGGCTTTACCATGGCTAAGGCAGACGTGTGTCCGACTTTGGTCTCACATGATCAAGTCCAGTCGTTCGAGCGACCCCATCGCCTCCCCCATGTCTACGCAGCCTTCGAATGCGGCAAATCTCCAATCAGGCGGCTTCGTGCGGTTTCTGCACCACTTGCAAGCTTCCGTATATCCTACAGCGTCGGTCAAGCTAGACGAGGTGGACTGTGCGACACCCGCCTCTACTTGCGAGCTTGTGATAGCATGGGGACTGCAATTTTCCATGAACGCCTCCACCGCGCTCTTCACAGCCTGCAGCATGGAGACAGCCGTTCCACACAGCCCCTCTTCGTCCTCATCGTCGTTTTCGTCGAAGCTACCGTCTCTATAGCCGTTGCGGTTCACAGCGTCGATGAAGAAGTACAAGCTACATTCAACGCAGGCTGCTGGTTGTCGGTAGCCTTTGTGCTCATGTGCGTGAGGCCAGTCAAGAGGATACTCTACGGATCGCACCTTGTGTCGAATCTTGTAACATACTTCGTTATCGTCCAGATAATAGAACCAATCGATCAGTTTCATGTATCCGTCCCCGGGGGCCGCTTTGCTGGTAGCAATTCTCCAGATGATATTCACGGCCGCCATATTGTTACAATGGAGGGAATGAAAGGCGGCACTGTCTTCCGCCCAAGTGTCATCTACATGTTTGCCGACAGCACTTGAATCGATGCCAATTCGCATGACCCCGTCTACCCGCCGATGACGACGCAGATCCGCGAATTGAGTGTAGATGGACCACCAGACGTGTACTTCCAGAATCACGTCAATGCGCCGGACCTTCTGTCTTCCAGCCTCTTCGTACAAGGGATCAATCTCATGCTTGATGAGTTTGCAGACTTGGCGCATAGCACCGAACAGCGGCGTGACAGTCGTTGTGTCCCATGTGATGTGATAGAAGCGCTCCTCGAAGCAGTGACTGTAGATCTGGAGGCGCAGCTCCGGTGCAATACAAAGGAGACGAGACTGTGCTGGTGCGGCATGAGCTACCACAGCCTGCTGTGAAGTTTTGGGGATGAATGCCATCCCCTGCGGACTACGCGCGTGCGTGCCTGGGCGATGGCGATGTCGCTCGTACCTCAGTGAGGTTTGCGATGCGCTCGGTATTGTGTGGTAAGCGAGGTCACCTTAGACGCTTAGCGACAAGAGTGTAATAAATATCCTGAGATGGCGCTCAAGTGCGGGTGACTGATCGCGTGAAGATTCTGTTGTGGCGGCGGTGCGGAACGTATGACTGGTGTAGTGAAGCGACTGCATGGAACGGCAGGAGCGATCCAGCTTGCGGGACTCCGCAGAGCGGGCTGAGTCTAGTTGACATGCTACGAGGGGAGAGTGCTCAAAAAGTCTAGACACATTGTGAGCGCATTGAACCCAAAGATGCTTGCCACATGTGCTTCGATCTCCTCATCGTCAGCTAATTGCACCAGTGTGACAGTGTCAGCTGTCACTAAAGCAAGGTCTTGTCGTCCGTTATGGGCATTGCCGCCCCTATCTCAACGTGCCTTCGAATTCCCCGAACACATGATAGCGATGAATGTCTCGTACCGCCCTTCTGTTTCCCTCACAGACAGCGCTGTCTCGACAACGAACCCCGAACTCACCACTCTCCCTCCGATTCCGAATCTGTCTCGTACGACTCCCTCGGCTCGTGCGTCTTGCACTCATCGCAGCCGATCACCCAGTCCTCTGTCTCCTTCACCTTCGTGTAGTGTAAGCAATCCCGCACTCTCCAAACCCAGCCTGGACACCGATCTTCGATCCCGAGGTCGCACAGGAAGTCGACAGCTGCATGCTTTATTGCCCAAGCTATAGCGTCTGTGCATTTACTGCCTCCCAACGTGTCGCATCTGCCATAGCCTGTGACATCATCAAGGTAACCCTTCACCGTGCATCCGAAGCAAGGTTTCAACCCGCTGTTTTGATCGAGGCCACGAGCCCGGAAGTCCACAATGTACTGCACCTTGTAGCTTGATGCATGTTCGTCTACGAGGTAGTACCAAGATGATAGTTCATCCTCTCTCCCGGCTGCACCATCGGGACTGATCGTCAGGTTCACCGTGACTTCAATGCCGGTGGGGTCGATGCAGTACCGACATAGAGGAATGGCACCCGGACCATCCGCCTTTTCGCGCTCGTGGTCGACGCTCTCGCCATCACTGTTGTATCCTGTGTAATAAGAGTCCGGCGCGAGGCACCGGTGCTCCAGCATCTCCCACAGCGTCACGAAACTGCGCCACCAATCATCCCCCTTGTTGGGCTCCAAGTAGAATTGACGGACTTCCTCGTCCCTTGCTCGCTCGTACAAAGGGTCGAATTCGTCTTTGATCAATTTGCACACTGATCGCAGCGGATCAAATACGCGCGTGACGGTAACATCGTCCTCGCTTTCGATATAGTAAACGCGTTCTTCCTGGCAGTAGCCGTAGATATGGACGCGTAGCTCGGGTGGCAGAGCAAGGAATGCAGATGCCGTGGAGTGCGCGGCATGGTCGCAAACTTGCGTGCTTGGCTGACGCTCAGGGAAATCGGAAGAGTCCATTATGGCTTGCGTGCGGGTAGAAGTCGGTGAGGGAAGCTCATCGGGGAAAGCGTCGGATTCGTGCTCGTAGACTGCAACGCCTGACGGGAGTGAGGGTGTTGACGCCGCGAACTCTTTGAGGTAGTCAAGAGTAGCGTTCGACATGTTGAGCGGAGGTCGTGTGCTGTGGAGAGTGCTTGAGAAGGCGCTGCGAAACTGATGTTGTAGCTACCTCCAGGCCCATCAGCGCTGCGAAGTCAGGCGGAAGTGGGTGGAAAGTCCAGAAGGTAGGAGCGCTGCAACGTCGGGCCGATCACGTCAGGGTGTTGAAGAAGGAAGGAGCGACGCGAAGACCCCAGATATCCGACTTCTGTATCTCCGTAACCAGTCGAGCATGGGGAAGACGCATGGCCAATCTCGCATGAGCTTGATCGGCCGGCTAACTTGTAGAGTAGACAACAGGCTATGCATACCTATATCGACATCCGCTCCCATCCTGAACACCACGAATGCTTTAGCTGCTGCTCAAAAGCCGAGCTGCTTCCTCTTCTCATCACTAACGCTCGGCGTTGTCGGACTCAGAATGCCCTCATACTGCGCGCCAGGCGCTCTTTGCCCCCGACTTCGCATCTCCTTCGCCCACTCACTCATGGCGTATAGCCAGCCGCCTGCCACGAGCACGCCAGAGATGACGTTGATCACTCGCACGAGCAAGCTGAGCAGACTGCTCCACTCCTCCGCGATTGTGAGGAGTATGGGCTCGATGTCGAACTTTACGAAGACACCTGGGACTGCGTTTTCGGGTACTGGATGCGATTGCTCGGTCACTGCGTACTGATTCGTGAAGACCGTGTTCTTCGCTCCTCGCATGCGGTGGGCACGAAGCTCGTCTTCGCCGGAAGAGGGTGAAGAGTGATACTTATCGGTGCACTTCTTCAGCGCTTTCGGATTCGTGGTATAGACTGTAGGCACTATCGAGAGGTAGTATTGGAATTTCTGGAAGTGGGAGTCGGTGGTCGCGATCGTGTTGTCCAGAGGGTTGGTGAGTGAAGGGTAGAAAGGCCCGAATGATAGCTCATTGATGTGGTGAGAGAAGTTGAATGCTAGAGACATGATCAGTGATATGCATGGGGTCGCGGCCATGAGCTGTCCTCACTGTTGTGATCCAGATGCTGCCCGAGCTCCATGTACCCGTGACCTCTAGCCGTGATGTGGAAGTCGCCCTGCACTTTGTTGCCCTCCATACTCCCATATATCCTACAACTGTCTGAATCAATGTTCCGGGGCAGCTTCGGCGTCCGAGGCCACTTCTTCGACTTCGTCGCAGCACCAAGATAATCATGCACATCCTCTTCGCGATACTCCCCAGCACTCTTCACTTCCAGTCGCTCCTCTCTCGTTGCTCCAAGTGTATGCATTCGTCTGTTGTTCCCCCATTGGATCCAAGCAGTCGGATCCTTGTGCAGCGTGCTGCCAGCCAAGATCCGATCTCCACTGGCATCTTGCACATTCACGTGCAGGTCCTCGCACTTCATCCGGACCACAACATCCAAATTGATCTGCAGATCATGGCCCACGCCCTGCTCTACGCTGAAACTATGCGTCGTATTTCCCTTCCACCATCGCGAGAGTTCCGTATTCGCAAGCCACAGCGATGCCAGCACGAGTATGATCGTCCACACACCGCCAGAGTTCGTCCGCTCAGTGTATGACGGCTTGGTCTTCGGAAATGCGTCGAATGCTCGGATCGTCTTCAATGGGTCACTAGGAGCAAAGTCGTCGTTCTCGAGTTTGGCTTCGGCAAAGCCATTCATGCCGTTCGCTGCCATGATGTTGAGCTATGTCGTGAGAAAGGAATTCAGGTCCAACATCGGCGGCGGTTGTCAATGCTATCGCAGGAGCATTGCTATCTAGACCCTGTTGGTACAGTAGTAATCCAATCTCACGTGTGATTCTGACATGCATGGGGACAGCTTTACATAAAGTCCATGAGGCTGAATGCACCGTGCGGGTGCTGCCGAGCTCAGGTACGACCCTAGTACATCCGTAATCTCGTGAGAGCTTGGGACTCGGGCTAGAAATCACGACGCCAGACTACGGTCTGGTTCATTGAACGGAATCGCCTCCTCGAAGGACACTTACGCATGTGCCGAGTCTACTCACTCCACTGGAGACAGTTGGGCTGGATTGGACGAAGAAAAGGGCAAGCGCAATGTTCAACTGCATTCTTTGATTATAGTCTCAATGGCTTTCACATACTCGTTGACTTCCCGACAGCCTTCGAGTGTCACATCGCGCCGCCTGCCTTCAAAGACAATGTACGGCACGCTGTCAATACCATTGCCCTTCTGCTCTTGCAGTAGCTCCTTCGCCTCCGATAGCCCCTCGTACTCGTCTTCAACGACTTGCTTCGTTTCTGCATCATCAATCCCTGCGTCTTTGAAGGCCGCCAGCAACGTATCTTTGCTCGATGGATGTCGCTCCTCTTCGAAGTACTGGCGATACAGACTGGCTACGAAGGTGGCGGTGACCTTTGGGCCTTTGCTTGCCTGCACCCACTGAACGCATCGATGCGCCTGCAGCGTATTCGCCATCGTTCCGCCGAATTTGAATTTGATACCCTCGGTCACTCCATACGCTGTCATCAACGTGGTATACATCTCCATCTTCTGCGCGCTGTCGCCGTACTTGGACGTCTTGTACCAGGCGTACTTATCCTCTCCTTCCTTCGAAGCACTGGGATACAGCTGGAATGGTTTGTACACGAGCGTGAAGTGCACCGGCGACTCCGCTGAGAGTGATGCGAGCGCGCGATTCAGTCGCTTCATGGCTAGGTAGGTCCATGGGCAGATCGTGTCGAGGGTGAACTCGATTTTGCTTTCGTAGACCATGATTGCGGTCGCCGATCTGAATGTAACGATGGCAACGTTGAGGGTACGAGGTTGCTTAGTGACTGTTCGTCTCTGGGAACTTGATTCACTTGCTAGCCCTAGCAGTCTGCATCATCAGACACACAGCGAGTTAACTTCGACCTCGGCCGAGAATCGAAGGTGCACGGATCAACGGCAAGTGCGGGTTGCTGGGACGATCCTGCCGCATCAATACCAGAAAGCTTGGCCCTTCCGACGATGCCGTTCAACACGACTTTCCATTCACCTTACACATCAAGGCCGAGTTCTTGCGCGAAAGTCGATATTGCGCCATGCTAGCCATCCTTGTTGGCCTCGCCTACAAGGCGTGGAGATAGATCAGGTTGGCAGGCCAATCGTAAAGGCGGGCTGTCTCGGTCCCAGCCTCCTCTAACCCGAACTCTGGCCTCTCTTGTGCGCCCACGCTGGGAACACCAGCCTCCATACAACACAATGGCTTTGTACTAGGTATAAGACGTGGGTTCGTTTCACAAAGATAGGATTTCTTTCAGTATCTACCAACAGTTCACTACTCTACCAAGCAATCCAATCGCTTTCACAAGAAGATCATCCTCACAGATCTTGCATTCGCTGTCGAGCTTGAAACCAAACTCGCTCATACACTTCTATACTAATTCAGACCGGTCCTCCAATCTCAACACACATCACACCGAGAATGCGTTCCTCCACGATCCTCATCGCCACAGCTGCGACTGCCGTCAACGCTCGTCCTCAATGGGCACACGGTGCCGATGCCAATGTCGCCTGGCCGGCCGTTGTCACGGTCACTGATGTCAGCACCTCGACGACCACCACGCCTTGCAACTCGACCACCATCTACCCGACTGCAGGGCCTACAGCACCGATCACCTACTCGACCACTTCGTCAAGCTCCTCGACATGGTCCAAGAATGTGACTTCTTCCTCATCCAGCTCGTCGACGCCAGTCTCGCCAGTTACCTACTCCAGCACCTCGTCGTGCTCAACCACATCGACATCAGCATCGCCGGTCACGCACTCCAGCACATGGTCATGGTCCAGCTCATCGACGCCAGTCTCGCCAGTCACATACTCTAGCACCTCATCGTGCTCAACCACATCGACAACTGCATCGCCGGTCACACACTCCAGCACATGGTCATGGTCCAGCTCGTCGACACCAGTCTCGCCAGTCACATACTCCAGCACATCCTCGTCGTCGAGCACCTGGACTCTGCCAATCTGGACATCTTCCTCCTCAGCTAAGCCAACTATTCCCACCACTTACCCGATCACGAACACCACTTCCAGCGCCAGCTACAAGCCCACTGGTGCTTCCGCTTCGGGTACCGGCTGGTCCACTTCATGCACATACAACACGACTGTGACGGTCAGCAGCACCGCCAGCAAGACCTGGACTTGGGAGGGAACCTGGAGCTCGACTGCGTCCCCAGTTACCCCAACGACTTGGGCCAATACCTGGTCTACCTCGACTGCTGCGCCGGCCACCCCAACGACTTGGGCACACACATGGACAACCTCGAGCAGCTCGACTGAGGCACCTGTGCACTACTCTTCGGCGCCCGCTGGTGGTAACCCCGCTAGCACCCCAAGCGCGACACCATCCCCTAAGCCTTACACTGGTGGTGCCGGAACTCAAGCTGTCAGCTACGCCATGGTCATTGGCTCATTTGGCGCAGTGCTTGCTCTGATGGCTTGAGGGGTTAGAATCGTTTGCAATGTATCACGATTCGAGAGACGATGGATGGCATTTATGGAAAGTTATGGCATAGGGACTCATCATTAGCGCGGAGTCAGAGGGAATGTCTGATGGATAGGGAACCAGCAATGCTGGGAGATATGTTTAGATAGATTAGTGTAATGTAATACAATGTCTCTACCAAACAAACTTGATGATTCTACTTCCCTGTTCCTCAGCCTCATCGTCTGAATCAGCATTCTAAGCGAGGCGCGACTTGAAGAGGCGCGTCGAGCGAACTTCACCGGACCAGATGCGAAAGTACACCTCACCTCAACGCGACCGCACTCCACTGCATCAGACATCGAACGAGTAGACCATGGCGGACGCAGACAAGGAGAAAGCAGAGAAAGTGGCTGCGGCCAAGAAACGTGTGAGTGTTATGCTCTGTTATCCCCAATGTGACTTCAGACTAACCTGTATATGTTAGTACGAGCAAATCAAGAAGCAGAAGGCGAAGGAGGGCAAGAAGTCCACGGCCACGTCAAGTAAGAAAGATACAAAGGCTACCGAGGATGTGATTGAGGACGCTGTCGAAGAGCCTTCGGCCGAGACAGCCAAGGGCGACGCGAACGGCGACACTGTCGCTGATGAGACGGCATCACTACCTCAGCAATCAAAGCAGCGATCCGAGTCTTTCCGCTTAGGCTCTCAGCAGGCTACGCGGATCGAGGAGCTGGAGAAGGAGAACGCAGCGTTGAAGAAGCGGGCGCAAGCTAGCGATGAACGGCTGGTGAAAGTAGAGGAAGAGCGCGATGGCCTGGCGGAAAGCAGTGGAGATGTCGCAACGCTCACGAGCAAGGCCAAGGGGTCAGATGAGCTGAAAGTAGAGCTGGCTGCGGCGAAGAGAGAGCTGGAGCAGGCGAAGAAGGATGGAGCGGTGAAGGGGGTGACGAGACGACAGTCGGGTATCAGTCCTGATCTGGCGCAGGAGCTGGAGAGGAAGACGAGTCTTGTTGATGGGCTGGAGCTTGAGCTTAGCAGTCTACGGAATGAAGTCAACACGCTGAAGGCGACTATTGGTGAACGCGATGCTTCCATCGTTGATGCTGAGACTCAGACGAAGGCCGCGCAGTCCGACATAGCGACAGCACGCCAGGAACTGGACGCGCTCAAGGTCTCACTAGCGTTCCCTTCGGATGATACCGCAGCCGCGAACGCAGACCCGGAAGCACTGTCAAAGCGCATCACTCTACTCGAGTCCGACCTGCGAACGGCAACTGCCAACGTCACGTCTGCGGCAGAGCGGTCTACGAGTCTAGAGCAGAAGATCACAGCCCTGACAAAGCTCCATCGCGACGCAACAACAGCCTCCTCAAATAAAGACAAAGAGCTCACAGACCTACGCGGCCAACTTCAACGCCAACACCGCCCGTCTCACGTTCGCGATGCCTCATCCTTCGATCTGCAAGACGAAGAGACAGAGGAAGGTCAACTGCAGACCCGAATCCGCATCCTCGAAGCCGAGAACTTCGACCTCAAGCGCGGCGTCTGGCGAGACCGCCGCGCTGAACTTCAACCAGGCATGCACGACCCCGATGCACCCGAGTACGAAGACGTCGATCTAAACGGCCCAGACCACCACAACGGCCGAGGTAGCTTCGCACGGCAGACAAGCAGCTTCCAGGATGTGATCAGCAGTGGGATCTCAGCGTTCACAGGCCGGACGAAGGGAGTGGCGAGTCCACAGCAGAATCGGCAGAGGAATATGTCTGTTGGGTTGTTGAGTGAGGACGGGTTTGACGAGGAGGCATTCCGGTTGGCGCAAGAAGAGGAGGCGAGGAGGAGAATTGAGAGAGTGAAGGAGGTGAAGAGGGGGTTGGAGGGGTGGAGGAGATGGAGGGTGGATTTGAGTGAGTTGAGGACTGGAGGAGCGGGAGCGGGGAGGGAGTGTGGGCCTGTTTTTGAAATATGAGGTCTGAAGTCTTGCACTTGGATTGTAGGTTCAGACCAATGCACATTGGGCTGACCATCCCAAGCTCGTCTCTTCTGTTGCATATTGGTCTATTGCTATGATACATTTCCTCGTACAGCCCATGTCGCGATTGGCGCGTCGCCCGGCGACACACCCCATTCGACTTGCAACTTGGCTGCCGCACAAGCACAGTACCTCACGAATGGCCCTTCCCGCCCCTCTCATCTTGCATCCCTATCTGGTCCGGGCTCTCCGGAAACTCGAGCTTGGTCTTCTGCGCGCTGTTTCGTTCGTCACTGGCTTTCGTAGCTGAGCCGCCTTGGTCGTTTGCGTGTGCGCTGATCGATCTTGTCAGCACGATGCTGATCTAATACTGCCCAAGAACGATATCACTCACTCCCTCCCCTTTGCACTGCTATCGCTCTGCACGTCTAGCTTGTCCTTCTTATCGGTGGCGTGTTTCTTGTCCGGTACTTTCCCCGTGGCTGTCTCTCCAACTTCGAATGTGTTTAGCCGCGTTGTGGAGATGGAGAAGGGTCTTCCTAAGACAGGTGTAGGTCTTGTCATGAGGCGAGCTCGAGACGCCTGCGTTGATGCACGGCGCATGAAGGTAAGGAACTCGGACGGAGCGGACATGATGGCGATGAATTAAAGTCAATGGCTTGGTATGTGGAGCAAGAGACGTGGAAGCTGTAGATCGAGATACGTTTTGTACGAGGGAAATGAGAAGTGCCTAGGTAGTGTGCAATACCATCAACGCAGACACGAACGTCTTGGTCGTTCTTGCGGCAATGCCTCCGCAACATGAACACTACGTCAACAGTGCTCATGCATGCAGGTCGATCGTAAATGCGGAGGCGGGACGGGCTCGGGATCGCTGCCGAGATCTGTGCTTTCACGTGTCGACCGACAAGCAGTCTTCCAGGTGGAGTGCACTTTTTCATGTTCTGCAGCACTAATCCGCTCATCAAGCCACCAGATCATTCAACAATGGCTGGGACGGGTGTCGCGTTCCCATGCACACTGTGAGTGTCTTTCTATGTGGTATCTTGGAATACTGTTGACGTCTTCCAGCACGATACATACGCCATTCCCGACGAATCGCCTCGCAAATGTCGCACTGCGATCGCTCTCAGTCGACGAAGAGCTATCGCCACTTGTCCAACGATCATTCTCACTTGTTAATGGATCTGCTACGTCCGCCGACTCAGAGTCGCCCAGCAGGCAGACTGTACTCAAGACCGAGTACCGGGCAACGACCAACAGGATGCTCCGAGTAGCTGTAAATGGCTTCTTCGAGTCTCTCATTGTCATTATCCAAGTGATGGAGGAACTCGACGTCGATGTGATCCAGGAGAAAGGCGTGGAAAGCCTCGAAGGTGCCCAAGGCATTGAGCAAGGCCTGACTGGTGTGACTGCTGGAGGTGCGTGATGCGATCATCTACCACAGCTTCATGATCCCCAGCCCAGGCTTAGACCAGATCTACCTCGCGACACGTTGATCAGCAGCCTGCAGAGGGAAAGTCGACCTCTACCGACAATAACGTGCGATACATTCGACTCTGCAAAGGCACCCGACCTTACTTCGGCCGTCATCCGAGGACGCGAATATCGGCTCTTAAGACCCCCGCAGCCTCAGCACTCCAGCAGTGCTGAGGCTGACCCAAAGTCTGGCGAAAAGACGAGAAGCTCGAGGCGTCGACCTTCCGCATACGGCTAGTGCGCATCGCACCTTCGATCAGAATCACAGAACATCAGTGCAGCACCTCTACCACGATCTGCGATGTGGAGGAACTAAGGTCCGCGGCGCCTCCAGCCATCAATGTGCGCGTCGACACCATGATAGCGTGCAGAGAGCAGTCGTCTGAATCTGTGTGTCAGCTCGTAGTGTCCTCGCACTGACCAATGACGAGGTCTTATCTTTGGCCAAGCGAGAAGTGTGTCATGGTCTCCGTACGATTCTTCATGTGCATAGTCCTGCTCTTGACGGCTATATGAGAGTCGCAGCCCCTCATAACGCTAAGCATACACGCGACTACCCCAACGATGCGTCCATCACCGCTTCTGTGCTTGGTGGCTTTCGCTAGGAATTCCCTTGCCACCTTTGACCCGCGTGAAGCAACCATAGCTTCAACACACCATGATGTGTACACTGGGCTTGCTACATGCAAAGAGGTCGTCGCTTCCTTCCTGTCTCGCATCGAAAAACTTAACAACCACACAAACGCGATCATCGCCCTGAACCCTGCTGCGTTGGGCCTTGCAGACGACTTTGACGAAAAGCTGGCTGCCGGCAATGCAACGTATGGGCCACTATCCTGCATTCCTGTCCTGCTCAAGGACAATTATGACACCGCTTCGATCGCGACTACGGGTGGCAATCTCGACCTCGCTAAGTCCCAGCCAAGTGTCGATGCCCCAGCAGTCACTGCGCTGAAGAAGGCAGGCGCCATCATTCTAGGCAAGGCTAATCTACACGAGCTAGCCCTCGAAGGGCTCTCGGTCTCTTCTCTTGGCGGCCAGACGATTAATCCGTACGATTACACGCGCACACCCGGTGGCAGCTCTGGTGGTACTGGAGCGGCAATTGCAGCATCTTTCGCAGTCTTCGGTACTGGCTCGGATACAGTCAACAGTCTAAGAAGCCCAGCTAGCGCCAACAGCTTGTTCAGCTGCAGGCCTACACGTGGGCTGATCAGCAGGGCTGGCATTATTCCCATCAGCTACACCCAAGATGTCATCGGGCCAATTGCGCGGAGTGTTGGAGACGTTGCCACTGCATTGACTGTCATGGCAAGCGTTGGCTACGATGCAAGTGACAATGCTACATCACTGGTTCCAGCTGGAATCGAGGGGAACGACTACGCGCTTCGGCTGTCGGCAGGCTCCCTGAAGGGCGTGCGCTTTGGGCTGTTGGAAGGATTCTTCAACCGCACGGCAAGCAACGAGACGACTCCAGTAAATCAAGCAATGGCCAATATCACCGCGAAGCTACGCCGAGCAGGTGCCACCATTGTGCCCATCACTGACAGCCTGTATAACGCTACCGCCATTATCAAGCTTGACACGCAACGCTACGAGTACCGTGAAGAGATGAACGCGTACTTACAGCGCTCCTCTCTCGGAGGTGAGCATCCCGACACGCTGAATGAGCTCTACACCAGCAAAAAGTTCGTTGTTATACCTTCGCAGTACGAGTACGTGAATACAGCTTTGGTCTCCTCGACTGGCAACGCCACCTACAATACTATCCAGGCGGGCATTCAGAACCTTACTCTTGCCGTGCAACGTACTTTCACATCGCACGATCTCGATGCTATGATCTACCCGGAGCAGAAGAATCTCGTCGTACCCATTGGCTCCGCTTCGCAGAGTGGCCGTAACGGTATTCTGGCTGCACTGACTGGTACGCCTGTCGTGACTGTTCCCATTGGCTTCAGTCCAGCTACTGCAACAGCCCCGAGGGGTATTCCAATTGGCATGGAGATCTTAGGACGATCCTGGACAGAGGCGCTGCTTTTGCAGATTGCGTGGCAGATCGAGCAATTGGGTAGGGCAAGGCGGATTCCCGAGTGGGCGGAGGAGGTGGTGGAGATTAAGGCGTATGAGCCTGTGCCCAGCGTCACGCCTAACAGTGGCAATATCAACGCAGCGTACCCACTGGGAACTTTGGCAGCATAGAACTCTATGTGGGTCTCCGCATCACTCCATGACGGCGTGCAAGCTAATCCATGGTGCAGATGGACTGGGCTACCTAGCTTGCGGCCACGAGCATTGTATCAGCACTTGAAGATAGAAGTCCTTAAATGGCTTCGCCACACACAACATCGCGCGTAACGTCGCTTTAGCTGCCACCACATGATCGTATACAACTTCACGGAGCAAATGAAGAGGTGCGCTTGTACAGCCTCAATCAATAAGAGCATTCGCATCGCCAGGCGAACGTGTGTCTCTTGAATGTGCTCTCATCCATCGAAATGCCCAGGCAACGGGAGTAGTAAAGTGCTCAGGCAGTGTCGGACTCTTTGACGACATAGATCACATTTCTCAATTTGTTCCTCCCACTGATAAGCAAAATCCTAGTCCTCAGTCTTCTCGGTCCGCAATGCTTGCCTCTTATACGCCAAGAACGCGCGCACAGAATTGTATGCACAGAGACGACTCGACCAGGATTTTACAAGCAGAATCAACCCGTGCGAACGGCACAGCTGCAAGGGGCAAGCACGCCAAGGCATGATACAGTGCATCCGAGATCCACTAGACCCGGCAATGTGGCTCAGGCGAGGCGGACACCTGCACACTCAAGGCGATATGATGCAAGCCGGCGAGTCGCTTTCTGACAGAACCATCTGCCCACCACCACGCAGCCGGTAGGCACCTGCTGGATATTCAAAAGCCATAGCACAGCTCGTAAGTCGACATCAAAGTCATCTTCCTCTCTCCATCCTCTCATGCATGCTTCATTGCACGAAGTGGTATGCTCGTCAATTGACCGTCACGCACCCTGCCCGCTCAACATGGCATCAGCTACAGCTCGTCCACTAGGCGCACTTAAGTTGGCGTTCCCCGGTTTGAGCAACATTCCATTGCTCACTCCTCAAGAAGTCGCAAAACTACCAGACGCAATGCTTGCCCGTTTCATGAAGCGGCAGGAGAGCACGCAAGATTTGGGAGACCTCACGATCCTCTCGTTCGTCGACTATGAGGATTACCAACTCTGTCTCCGCCTAGTACAATTCATCAAGCAATCTGCACATACCCCGTTTGTCGACAACGCGGGAAGCACTTTGCTTGTATGCTGCGAAGGCCAGCCGCCGCGACGATACGATGCCGAGGTGCACAGTGCCGATAATGCGTATCGCTCGACTGACGAAACGTACGCTCTGTTCACCGAGGAGGTTCGAGTATTGATGTGGAGCATTGAGGCGGGACAGAAGGACCTCCAGGCGTACTCGGCTGCGAACATCACTTCTCGATACCCTCTCTATGCCCGAGAACTCCTTCACATCATAGACGCACTCGATCGCGCCAAGATTGCCAACCTGGCAGCGATCGATATGGAACTTGGTGCTGCTATTAGAGAACGTGTCAGCCTGCTGAGCTCAGAGCTGTTAGCCGATGAGACTCTGCCCGAGATGTTGAACTCTTTCATCAGGCCTCAATTGATAGCTCTGCTGCCGGAGATGGAAGATGCAACCATCAAGGCGATCGTTAGCAACTGTGTACCCGACCGCACGGCGAATATGGCAGGCCTGCTGGATGCGTTCGTCAATACGCAGCTCGCCCCAAAAGCTGAGCGCTCAATGGGCGACGCATTTCGCGGAGCCTCACCCAGTGTCAAGTCCGATACCATGACCACATCAAGACAGTCCGATGAGAAGCACACTCGCTCCACCCCCACCGTAGAGCAAATGATAAGGGAGAACAACACCATTATCAAGCGTGCGATCTTCGCAGCGATCCTACAGCGCCGCATAATCATACCTGCTAGCTCCGGCTTCGGCATGTCGCGTAGACAAAGACCCGGCGAAAAGTTCGACTACATGAATCAGGACTTCTGCTTCGGGCAGGGTGAGATCTTGCTCATCACCCCGGATATACGATCGATCGTCAATGCATCCGGAAATGTGGTTGTCCAGAATGCTCGCGGCGAAGTAGGAGAGATCCATGGCACGGTCCAGTTGAGAGCTCTCCAGGACGCGCTCGACGGCTCTTTCATGCCACCGCCGCCAACGCGGCCACCTGGTGACCATGTGCACGTAAGCATGCCAGAGCTGTCGGGAGCGGGTGGGCTTGGTGATGCGATGAGGCAAGCGTCGCGCAGCTCCCGGTCAAGCAGCCTTTGTCCTGCAGACGCACTGCTCATGCAAGCTTCGGATGGGGAGGAGCAGTGGGAGGTACATGGACTTCCTTCGAGGAAAGCGAAGCGCCCGAGGCATCTGGTCGGTGAAAAGAGCAAAACTAAGAAATCGTCGAGCCATGTTATCGATCTTACCGCGGTGGGACCGCCCGGCGCTGTGGAGGGAGATCGATGTGGTCTTCGCAGGTTTGCCAGATAGAACTGCTGAATACAGGACTTATCTGCGATGCATAGCGATACCGGTATTATAGTTAACATGGCATGTACAGTTCATGCGCTGTCTTGCTGTAGGTCGTCTCCCACACGCGCGCCAGCAGCTATCTAATCCCTCGAATCCGTATACGTCTCCCTAACAAAACTTTTCTGCCTCAGCGTTCGTGGTCCACACCATCAGAACGAGACATCGAGCGACGCACTATCAAGAGCCATCATACGTCGTAGCTTATCCCATTTTGGAGCCAAGCGCTCTCCCCAGTGCAACAAAAGCGAGATGACACTTGCGATGCAGTCGATAGTAGCACAGCCGCATCTTCCGAAGCCAGATAAACCGCATAATTAAGTCAAGTTCCTTTCGAGCTGCTCAAGCAGATCGTCAGCCTTTTCTCGAGGACGCTTCGTTCCGTGAGGCAGTGACCTCCCCCCGTTTTCTCCCGCATCCTCCTCTTTCACAGCGCGTGGGCTAGCGCCATTGAGACGTCCATACGCTTCACCAGACCTCCTGCGATGATCGTGAGCTCCAGACCCGGCGTTCTCGGACCTGAAGTCCCGACTCCACGAACCTCCCCAGCGACCACGTGAGTCTGCGTCCCCGTTACTGAAATTAGAAGGGTGCTCTGAGCGCAAGGCTCCGTAGTCAGAGCGCGACGTTCCGTACACTTTCTCCAGTGCCTGCTGCAATGGCACGAACTGTAAGTTGCCATAGACCTCACCTATCTCGCCGTAGCAGTTCTCGACAATGATGTTGCGTGAGCCACTGGCCACGAAGCGCGCGCTTGAGCTCTGTACTAAGACCTCACCTTTCTCGAATTGAAAGTCCTTGTTGCGTGCCTCAACGCGTTCAGCGCCATGTCTATCTCTACGGAGAGTGCCGTAGCCGGCTGATGGTGTAATCAGTATGCGGTGTTCTCCGATGGCGGAGTAGATAGCATGCGTCGCGTCGTGATCGTCACGTTTGCGTGCAGTCTCCACGCTGCGAGGCGCTGTGATCGCAGTTTCGGGACGGGAGGCAAGTGGAGGCGCGGTCCTGCCATTGTTGGTCTCGCTCGTGGCCGCGGATGTGCTTGACATGGAATTGGTGAGATGAGTCTTCACAAAGGCTTCAAGTAGTGCAGTAGCATCGAATGGTGCACATGTCTCGAGAACCTTGTCTACAGTCGCGCTGTCCATGTCTGGCACTAATGCTGCTAGATGGGCCCTTGGTTTGACCAGCCTGCGGAGGATGCTGGGAAGATCGTTGTCGGCCGTGAGCTGCTCCTTGACAAGAACAATACGCGTCTTCACTGCGATGGCGAGCTTCGGATCTAGACCAGATAGGCTGTCAATACCACAGCGGGCGAGCGCATCTAAGAACCAAAGAAGCTCTCGTGCGTATATAGGGTAGCGGAACATGATATTGCGAGTAGCATAGGCTTGCAATTCTTTCTGCTTGGATCTAATGCCCAGCATGAGCAGCTTGACTTCAGTAGTGAAGCACGTGTAAGTGTCGTCGGTCGAAGTATACGCGACATCATTCTCGTGCTTCCTCGGCTCGTAAACTTCGTCTGTTGTCTCTCCATGACGGCGAACCAGGAGCTTGGTAGTATCAGTGCTCAGGAAAGGAGTATAGGCACCGTGCTTTGCCCACTGAGCAAGCCGTAGGAACGTCTCGTATTGCGCGTGGTCGTCATAGGACAAGATGGTGATATCACCTAGATCTTGTCGCTGGTCGGCCTGCTTTGAGAGTAGATCCAGGATTGGTTCCGTCAATTTGGCCACGTCTGTAGGTTGGAGCAGTGGGACATCTGTAAGCCCTGGGAAAGCGAGCTTGAGCATGGCGCTCTTGGGGACGGACTTTGCTACCATGTTCAAGCAGGATTACGGATCAGAACGTACAAGATGGATCGGCAGACGATGAGAGAACCACGTTCACGCGCTTGCGTAGAATGTCGTGAGTGCTCGTGTTGAAGGAGGAAATTATTGACGCGTTTGCACTAGGGGGAAAACGCGTCTCCACCAAATTGCGGAAGCTGCGGTGGGGCGATGCCAGTGTCGTGTGGACAATCCAGGTCTAATGCAGATTTCGGAACCGAGGATCAGTATAGCAGACGTACATGTGGTCCTATACACAGAGGGCTAATTGAAGTCCTTCAACTCACGTTGAAGGGAGACCCAGCTCCGCTGATCAACAAGATGTGACATCGATAGCTTTTGCCATTCTTCGACTGTCTGCCACTGCCAAACATTCGGGCAGTGATAATGCGTCGTGAACCGCTCCAGGCCAACGTCAACGACCGCATGCGGTATATACTCAGCTGTCGATCCTCGACCCTCCCAACATCTCCCGTCCGAACCCATCGCGCCCCTCCATCTCCGTCATCCTCTCCACAGCCTTAACAAGATCATAAGTCATACTCTCGCTGACCACACTATCCTGCCCGTACTCTTCATGCTCCCTGACAAAGTGCCGAATCCACTTCGCCGCGGTCCATAACTTGCCATTCGCCCGGCCTCTGATCAACGCAAGATACCTGGCCAACTCGCATCTCGTCTCCACATCAACATTGACGGAGTCGAGGTAGCTTTCGACCAGTGGTATCAAGCCCGGAAATCCGCCAGGCGAGGAGGAGCCGTTGATGATGTCGTTGACACTCATGAGCTCGTACTCGTCTTCCACGCTTCCTACTGGTGTCGCAGGCCGACTAGGCAAAGGCGTACCGGCAGCAGATCCTGGCGCAGAGCCATTCGTGCGTCCGGCTCGCCTAGGAAGCGGGTCTTTTCGGAAGTAGAACTTCTTCTCTAGCACTGCGTCGCGAGCGTGTGCAGTCTCCATGTTCTCTGTCGTCCTTGCAATTGGCAGGTAGAAGTTGAGATCGAAGCTTAGTATGGCTCTTGTGATGAGCACGACGAAGACTGAGAAGGCCGCATTCTCAAAGTCCGTGATCTGGATCTCCATCGGTCGAACTTCGACGCGCCAGCCAATGTCACTCCCGATGGGCGGCGGTTTGAAGCGCATGTGCTGCCAATTCGTAGACTGCAAGTTTTCGAAGTGATCTGCCTTGTTCAGGTCTAGCTCCTGTAGGTCTTCGGCGAAGACCACGATCGGATCCCGAATGAAGAGATGCGCGAAGTGTGTCGCTAGCAGGTCATCCATGCCTCCTTCCACCAAGCGAGCCTTCAGAGCTTCATCAACGATGAGATTGGGATCGAGGTACTCTGGTCGAAGCCGTGGATCTTGCGAGATGTATGTGCTGTTACTCGCATAGCGGGACTTGGGTATACGCCAGCGATCGTTTTTTAGCGGCTTCTCGCCTAGCTCCTCTGGCGTACGATCGTCCACGGCGCGGCTAATTTGGTTCCAGCGCACGTCGGTATCGGCCAGGAAGCCTTTGTATATAGGCGTCGCGGCCGTTAAAGCTAAAAGGATGGGCCCCAAAGGCGAAAGCTGATCGTACATCTTGCGACCTTCGAGGATGTTCTTGGCCTGAAAAGTGATCTGCAAACAGCATGATCCCATCCCAAAGGCCATAGCGTCCATGTAGATGCAATTCTCCTTCGCTGCACCTTTGCGCACGTCGTCATCCTCGGGCCAATTGTGCATCTCAAAATCTACGGTGGGATCCTGGAACGGCTGCTGCGTCTTGCTATCGACGAAGACTGGCACGTTCAGCTCTACTTTCTTGCCCCGTCTCGACCGTATGTTCGCTGCAAGGGTCGGAAACCGGATGTGTGGGTTGGCGATCTCGTCTGGCAGGAATTGAGATCGAAGCTTGGGTCCAGAGATCGGATAGTCGGGTGTAAGCGAGTTCTTGTTGCCCAAGCGGGGGAAGGTTGTCAGTGTGATGGGATACTCTCGCGCCTCCATGTGCTCTTTCGCTATCTTTCGTCTGTGGCAAGGTCAGCGTTTGCCGGCCCAATCAGCTGCAAGCTACCGACCTCCACTTCATATCGGGCTCAACATCAAGCAAGTCCTTGAAGCCAATGCCCCATGGTTCGCCTGGCGTAGCTTCCAGCATGAACCTTCCAAACTCGGGATGGAAGACCGGCGCAGTCTTCCCTACCCTACGCTTCGTCAGCACACATCTCCGCATGAGTCGCTGACATCCACTGACTTGACAGATCCCCTCGCCAGATCCGGCACCCCTCCACCCTGCTTCAACAGCTCCTTGTCGGTGGCCAATGCCTCCAGAATGTCCGCTTGCCGAAGTGACAGCTTCACAGTCCGCTTGTCGTCATCGTATGCTACCACCAGATACTCGATCTTGCGGGTTGTCAGCTCTGTGCGCGGCTCAGGCTCGAGTATGCTCACCATACCTCGTCACCCCAGAGCAGCATGTCCCTTTCCTTGCCCTTCGCATTGTTCCAGATAGCCAGTAGCTGTTCGATACCCCATTCTCTGACATGACTGGCAACCTTTTTGGCTTCGGACCATTCAAGGGGTGTGCCGACTGCTAGGAGACCCATCTCACTATCGCTTTCGCCGAGTCTCTCAGCACGCTGACCTTCGAGACTAAGATCCTCTCACAAGACCCTGCAATAGCTCTCTACCACCGTGTCACGAACACCTCATCTTCCGTCTGTGACTTGCGCAACGAACAATCCAAAGTCGATCCTGTCAACGCGCTCCTTCTGGTTGCTTTGCTCGGATGCAGTCGATGCAGGGAGGAACAGCAAATCTCGAAGGTGTACAATGTAAGAGCTGCAGATGAATGGGAAAATCGCCGGGCAGACTTACCGCTCGACACTCCTCAATGGGATTCTAGAGCCATTGTACAAGCTACAACACTAGGAAAAAGTGGATTACTAACCCATACTCTCCGATGATGCAAAATCTCGAAGTCTGTATTGCGCGAGAGCTCGGCCCGCGGTGACGAAGCACGTGGCAGTGATGAGATAGGAAGGTTGATCCACCCACGGCGTGGGGTTAGAACAGCAGGACATGCACTGCATTGCGGAGCTCAAGAGGGAGCGACAGCACTAAGGGTGTAGAAAGGTCAAGCGGAGATAGTAAACTGAAGTCAAGTCAACTCTGAGGTATAGTCTACTATGCTAAGCGAACGTGGTCGTAGGTTTTCACTCCCATTCCATGATCCTAATGCTGTTTTCTAGGTTATCGTGAAGAAGCGTGGGTATCGTTGAACACTCTTCCAGTCATGCCGACGCCTTGAATGCAGCCATCAATCCTCAGTAACGCCGTGAGTCCATATCGCCCGTTCCCATACTTTCTCATCCACCCCGAAACATGCTTAGGTCGTCTGCCCCCAATATTCACAGGACATGAGTGAGGTGCGGCCCAATTCAAACCCCCCTGCTCCGCATAACCAACCCAACCGACCATCTGGCTCGGCTGAACTTCACCCATAGCTCCTTGCTTTGGGTCAGTATGCGACGGTTTGCAGAGGGTAATGTCAATCCTCCCAGATCGTCTCCAAATCTAGATCTCCCCTTCTCTCGCCCCCGCAAATGCTCCACCTCTTCTTCTCCCTGGCCACACTCCCTCTGCCGAATCCAAATCCTGCTCCCTTGCTATCTAGACTCTTTCGCCGCCTTCCCTCTTCCTCGCCGCTCTCTTCGCCGCTTTCGTCCCGCTCTGCGATCCGCTTGCGCTCCTCTTCCACCGCTTCACTCTCAGCGTCAGGCGCATCTTCAATCGTGTCCAGCGATGATATCGAGGGAGAACGGGATCGCATTGAGGAAGGCGTCGAGGACAGTGATGAGAAAGAGGAGTTGCTGGCATAGTGGTGGAGCGACAGGCCAGAGGGAAAGGACTCGTTGAACTTTGTCGCTCCCAAGCTCGGCGAGGATGATGAAGAGGTGGTCAAGTGGTGGATTGGAACATTCTGATCGATCACACTTGCTGGAAATGAGGATGCCGACGTGTTGGCCGCGTTAAGAAGTGGAGACACAGGCCGTCTGCGTAACGAGCCTGAGCGCGAGAATGAAGCGCCTGCTATTGTCGAAGGGGAGGGTAGAGGTTGCTGTGCGCGTGGCGTGAGGTCCAGCTCCATATCCTCGTGTATGCTCTCGATTCCGCCCCCGCTGCTGGGTGTGGTGCCTTCGTACCAGCTTGGTGAGCGAGGAGGTGGTAGATAGACGTCCTGTTGTTGCTCCTTGAATGGTGATCGGACTCTCGCGGGTGAGCGGGGGGCGGGCGACAATGAGCCGCTCGATGATGTCGATGTCTCGCAAGCGCGCGAGGCAGCATGTACTGACGGTAGGGAGTGCGCGCGCGTCATGAGAGGGGCTTGAAGCGTAGATCCACTGGATCGCGATCGCAGGTGAGAGCGTGAGTAAGGTGAGCGATTCCTATGACTGCTCACTGGTCGTCCAGCGGGCAGGCTGCTGAAGTAGTCCTGTAGGATCGCTGATGGCGAAGGGTCAGTAGAGCTGCGTGCTGTGCTTGGCCGACTCTTTGGGCGTGCGTCGATGATCTCAACCGCCTCGTCATCTGCTGTCGTCTGCTGTTGTAAATCCATATTCTGTTGTTGCCGAAAGGGAAGGGGCCGCTCGATGTGGTCGAGTCGAGGGACCATCACGCAGGGTGCCTGGAATGTAGCTGGCTCGTCCTCGCAGTGAACGTCGCCCAGTGATCGTTGACGGCTCAAGCAGAGCCAGCACTGGCAATTCAGTGCAGAAATTGACCGGATCCCACAGGAAGTGAAAGGTGGTGGAAGGCGTGGGCACGAGTCGTAGCGTTACAGTGGTTCCACAAGCGAGCCACTTCTCCACAACAGCCTAATTCTTAGCGGAAAACCCTGTCGATCTTTGCAAAAGACATGTGAATCTTGATTGATAGGAGACCGATGGCTTTCACCGCGATGCCCTTGATGCCTTCTACATTGTGACACTGGGCCGGTGTACATACTTGATAGACATCAAAGTCTTCGCGCTGAGACCGCTGGACCTGCTGACGCATCTCACCACCAACGTCCAATATTCCACATTCTCTGCGCCCCCGTGACACGCGCAGCCAATCCTAGCCAAACGCGGCCGTACAGGCTGCAAATCCGCAAGTCAGCTGTGCGGACCTGCATGGACATGCGCGCGAAGTCGGAGACTGTTTCCACTGGGCTGAAGAAGTGGCTTCGCAATAACGTCGACACGCGCCGAATGGTATCATTACTTGCTGAGGGTGGAGAAGCGCGCTCTTGAAGGCAGTCACCACTTCAGCAATGCAGACGCTATGCCAATGATCACCTTCTCCGGTACCGTCGTCGCACTCAGACAGCTTTTACCCACCCAGCAGGCACAACGCCCTCACCCTTACCGCCTCGCACAGTACACCACCCATCCCCCTCATCATCCTTAATCAACACCAACCTCTCACCAGCATTCATACCCGTCTCCCCATCCCCACTCGGTTCATAAGTGTATAGCGCTTCGACGTACTTTACCCCCAGCGCACCACCGCCAGCACTTGTAGAGACCGTTCGCTTCCCTCGCCGTGGCGCGACGGCAGGTCCTTGTTTTCGCGGCGCAGTAGTGGAGTTCAGCGATGTGGTCGAGTTCGAGGCGGCGGAGCTGAGAGTTGAGATCGGACGTGGTGAAGGGCGAGGTTGAAGCTCGGTGTATGATGTGGGTACTAAGCCAGGGGTTTGGGAGGAGAACGGCGACAGGGGCCGAATGCGGAGCCAGCCTGAGCCGTCTGTGATACGTTGGAAGTCAGTGGGCTGAGAAAAGGAAGAGCAGGAAGGTGGACATACCATCAGATTCGACTACGGCGAAGTCGATGCCTTCCGCAACGGAGATCTCACCATCACCATTGGCCGTATAAGCGTACAGCATCTTACCCTTCTGCTCACTCGAGCCGCTGTCGTCAGCATCTGGTGCACTTCTGTAAGCAGCAGGCGGAGGAGCCATGACTCTGTGCCCTTTACTGATCGGTGCCGGCTTCGTCTCCGCGGGACTCGTGACCGTCGCGCCTGACACACTCCGATGTGCAGAGGCTGCGTAGCCTGATGAAAGCGTGTTCATGGAGCCAATCGTGTCGCTTCGCTGAAGCGATGGCAAAGAGTCTCGGTGTGAGCTCGTGCCATTGCCATTCCCATTCGTCGCCATCTCGGCACCAGCAGGCGCTGCGGCCATGTTCTGCGCCTCGACCTGCCGCTGCGCTTTTACGGCTTTCCTGGCATCCTTGTCGAGCTCTCCTGGGCAGTCTGCTGGGACTTTGAGCTCGCACTTCAGGTGGCATGTGTAGCCACAATCCATGCAGCTTAGACCTTTGGCGCTCAGACCCCAGATCCGATCGCTACAGAGGTCGCAATTGGTGGGAATCTTGAACGTCTTGTTCTCGAATCTGTGCGCTCGCATGCCCACGCTGATGTCGCCCATGACTGCCGTAATGGTTTCGACTTCCACTTCTGCCGTCACGCGCCGGCGTTCAGCCTCATGGAGTGACTCGGAGTGCACGAACAGCGATCGTACGACCTCGACTTCATCTCGTTTGTCTTTGCCTTCGCGAATGGCTTGCCGAACTCGCTTTGCGCCGTCTACTTCCCGGCGCTTAGCCTCGCATTCCTTTCGCAGTGCGCCAAGTGAGGACTTGGACTTCGAAAGGATGTTCATTAAGAAGGTACGGCTTTGTGGGTCAGAAGCCATGCTGTTATCGTCCAGCCACACTGGACTTGGCTCAAAGACGAAGTCTGATGGCGGTTGCCATTGCTGGAGTGCATTGTGGCGAACAAACATCATGCTGTCGAGTACAGGGTTATTCCGAGGTATTTCGGAGGAAAGATGCGACATTAGTTGCAGTGAACGGTCGAGTGTCTGCGTTTCCATCGTCGATGCGGCGCTCCAGATGTTGTTCAGGGTGGCGGTTCGCGCTTCGGACAGAGCTTGGAGAGCCTGGTTCGCAGATGGTCAGTATACCTATTTGACTCCAAGTGCTCGGTAGTGCATGGACGAGGTCTGGTGAATCTTACGTCGAGGAGTTCGGGGACATACTCGTAGTAGTATCTCTCCTTCTGTTTGTTCGTGACATTGATCGTGATCAAGTATGTGTTCTGCCAGCTTTCAGCGACGCTCTCCCGTCTCCCACCATCTCGGACAAACCTTCGTGTTCCGCATGTCAGCCTGCTGCTGGACATATGCTCCTTGCGCCTTCGTCTTGCCATGATCGAATGAACTCTCTATCTTCTTTCGCTTGTTCTCGACCTCTTGGCACACGCTGTCATATTTGCCCTTGGTCTTCTTCAGGTCTCCATACGATGAGTCCCGCTCCTTCTCCAGCTTTGCCGCATAGCCCTCGTGCTGCTTACGCAGGTCCTCATAGCGAGCGGCAAGATTCTTGAGTGGCTCCGCTAGCCCCGAGACTAACTGCTGGCTGAACCTCTCATGTTCTGCTGCTCTTGACTCGAGTGTTGACAATTGAACCGTCCATGTGGTCATAGAAGCACTCTCCAGTGATCCTGGCGTGACTGTAGGAGTATCGCCCACACTCAGACTACTGCTCTTCTTGAGCTTCTTGTCGAAGTACTTCTTCGCCAACGCCGCAAGTTTGGCCGAGTAGTCCTTTTCAATCACAGCGCGCTCGCGGTAGAAAGCCTGTATATCATCGAGCCATTGGATGCCGCCGCCAACCCATGCATTGGCGTTCTTGAAGCCGTCCTTCAGCTCAGCGCCGAAGTTGGGTGCAATATCAACCTCGGCCATCGTTCATCGTTGGGCAGGGTGTGCTGCAGTCGTGAAACATAGCAGGTCTCTAGTAATACAATGCGCGGTATGCACTGTGCCGAGACGTGGACTTCGTCACTTTCCGCAGTCAATCGCTCGGCGCCTCCACATCCGCGTCTTCATTTATCCACAGTGTAGACGGACAGCGATTCAGGTGCGATGTGGGTCATCCCTGCAACGCGGCTGGCGGGACGTTCCTGCCCCGCGCTTGCAGATGGCCTGCGCGTGGGGCTCTCGAATAATTGTTGATCGACTTCACTGATTCATGCAACACTTCATGACTTCAGTGCAGGGCGTGCACACGACCGACAGACGCGGAATACACTCACGCCATCACTTAGCGCTATTACTACGTGTATAGCTGCTTTCACGGGCTCTGACCGCTGCACTCGCCCGCAGCACGAGACAGGGCATTGATTGCTGCAAACCTCACCTTCACTTCGCAATGGCGGACAACAAGTCTTCTGACACGACTGGCATCGCCAAGAGCTTTGCCGATCGTCTATCGTTCCCCGACCAGACCAACGGCACGTCTTCAGACAAGCCCACCGAAAAGTTCAATTGGGCGGATGAGGTCGAGACTCCAATCGAGGCATCGCCACAGCCTGCACCCATCGAGAAGGTTGACGCGACTGAGGCTACAACGAAAGAAGTACCAGCTAAGCCCGCCGCCTCGAACGACTCATCACTCAGCATGGCGCAAGGTGACGGCGCCAGCACGTGGCTCAATGGCTCTGGTTTGGACGAGCCCGAATTCGACGTAAATGTCAAGCTCGCCGACCTTCAGGGTGATCCAAACAGTCCTCTCAATTCCATTAAGAGCTTCGATGAGCTCAATCTGTACGTCACATACGTTACTGCTTGCTGCATCATATACTGACTTCATGCAGCTCAGATGCCCTCCAACGCTCTCTCGCCCTGAACGGCTTCCACAAGCCTTCGAAAATCCAGGAGCGTGCGCTTCCTCTACTCATGAAGAATCCAGCCTCGAACTTCATCGGCCAGTCACAATCCGGAACTGGCAAGACGGCCGCATTCACACTCAATATGCTCACGCGCATCGACCTCACAAATCCAAGCCCACAATGCCTCGTTCTCGCTCCCACGCGTGAGCTAGCTCGTCAGATCGCCAGCGTCGCGAAGATGCTTGGCATGTTCATGGAGGCTGACGGTCTCACTATCGGCGAGGCAATTCCCAACCCTGCCAACCGCGGCAAACCGGTCAACGGACAAATCATCGTCGGCACACCCGGCACGGTGATGGACGTGATGAAGCGTCGCCAGCTGGACACTCGCAGCATCAAGGTACTCACCCTGGATGAGGCCGACAACATGCTTGATATCGGTGGCATGGGCGACCAGTGCCAGCGCGTAAAGCAACAGCTATCGAAGAACGCACAGATCGTCCTCTTCTCGGCCACCTTCCCGGACCAGGTCCTTAACTTCGCAAACACTTTCGCGCCGAAGTCCAACCAGATCACACTTGAGGTGGAGAAACTCACAGTCAAAGGTATCAAGCAAATGTACCTCGACTGCGACAGTGACGAGGCAAAGTACGAGGCACTCCTAAAGTTCTACTCCCTCATGACAATCGCCTCGTCGATCATCTTCGTCCGTCGTCGCGACACGGCAACCGAGATCGAGAAGCGCATGGTCGCGTCTGGTCATGCCGTCGCAGCCCTATCCGGTGCCCTCGAGGGCTCCGAGCGTGACGCAGTATTCAACCGTTTCCGCACCGGCGAGGCAAAAGTCCTCATCACCACCAATGTCCTCGCCCGCGGGATCGACGTCCAGACCGTGACTATGGTCATCAATTACGACGTTCCCACAACGCAAGATCACCAGCCCGATTACGAGACATACCTGCACCGCATTGGTCGCACCGGACGCTTCGGCCGCACCGGCGCTGCTCTCACATTCGTCCACGACCGCCGTAGCTGGGAGATGCTACAAGAGATCGGCCGCCACTTCGGCATTGAGCCTACCAGACTTGACACGAGTGATTGGGACGCTGTGGAGAAGATGCTCAAGGGCGTTATGAAGAATGCGCGGAATGCCGGGGCGAAGGAGGAGGTGAAGACGGAGCCTGTGAAGGCTGAGCCCGTCGAGGCTGCGAAGGAGGTCACTATGGATGGCTAGGAGCCGTACTAGATGTTTGCCTGATTTCGTGAGCTGAGACTGGGGAACTGTACGGAATGGGAGTCATCGAGGAGCGCACGACCGTGTACAGCATGAGCATCGCAGGGCGTTGGACGGGCTAATGTCCAGGATTGACCGAAGTGTCTCCCTTGTTTGGAGTTCTTGCCGAGAGTAAGGCTAGCGCGATAAGCGCAGAGGATGTCGACGTATGGCCGGATGAGCGTATGAAAGAGCTGCCTTGGAGCACATCGTCAATGCGCACAACAGGCAGCGTTCACATTATGATCGCGCATGGCTGAGACGGCCTGCGATAGTGCGCGCTATGGTAGACAGAAAACCAGCAGCGTGTCTACCTACTTCCAGCCCCGAGTCGCACATTTCCGCATGCTCATATGGAATACCTTGCAAAGTCTTCGCTACATGTACGTGTCATGGCCCTCGCCCACCTTGGACCTTGAAACTGTACTGGGGACTTGATTCGCACCTACTGGTCGTGAGGAGCTTTTACTTCCTGCGTAGATCTATCTATCGCAGCCTTTCTCTGCATTCCGCTCCCAGCATTCGGAGCGCTCGTGCAGGTTGCGCATGGCTTTCTGCTTGCATTGCGGCGATAGTTTTCCAGGCGTTTGCACAGCAGTTGGCTCGCGCAGTGCACCAGGCGTCTCGGCAAAACCAATGGGTTCCGTCAGTAGAACTTAGCTCCTTCACCTCCCGCCCAGCTTTTCGAGAGCCCTCGGGCCCTGCTCCTCCCACTCCGCCTTACTAACCCACATATCCTCCCTCTCCGCCATGATATTCGCCAACACCGCCCCGCCGAGGAAGACCATGTGCCTCCTTCGCGGGGGATCCTCGATCCTCACTTTGAACTTCTCCAGCCTCTCCGGATCACCCTTCAACACACGCGTCAACCACAATTGCTTGATTTCTTTCTCCATTCGGGAAGGTAGACCGGGGTACATTGAGCTGCCGCCGGAGAGCACGATAGCGCGGTAGAGAGAACTGCGAATATCGACGTCTGCGGATTGGATGGTCTGGAAGAGAAACTCGGCTATGCCTGGTTGCTCGACGTCGACGAGGTGCGGTTGGAAGAGGCATTCGGGGGCTTCGAAGCGTTCGCTGCCGACTCTGATCACGCGGCCGTCGGGGAGGGTGTAGGATTCTACGAGGACTGTGGTGTCTTCTGACAGCTTCTGGTCGAGCGCGAGGTCGTAGGAGACGTAGCACAGCTTCTCCTTGATGGCGCGGACGGTTTCGAAGTCTGCTGTTCGGTTGAGAGCGTAGCCTCGTCGTAGGAGGAGCGAAATGAGATTCCGCGTTACGTCTCGGCCTGCCACATCCAGTCGCCGCGTCAAGTGGTTGAGCACTGTGGACTCGTACACCGGTACAATATGTGTCACGCCGTCGCCCGAGTCTACTACTACGCCCGATGATAAGCCTTGAGCGTAGAGGGCTAGCACGGCTTGGATGGCGACGTAGAGGCCGCCGAAACCGTAGCGCTCGAACATCACTTCGGCCATGTGTTCGCGGTTCTTCAGGGGGTTCATGGGTGGTTCGGTTAGGAGAATCTTGCGGTTTGTGGGGTCCAGCTTCATTTTCTCGTAGAAGGTGTAGTCCCAGAGGTGTTGCATGTCGTCCCAGCGTTTTACGATGCCGTTCTCCATCTGCAGATTGCCCCTCCTGGTCAGCGGAACGCCGGGAAGAGGCTTGGGGTTAAGTTCAACGACGCACTGGGTATGTGATTTGGAGCATGCTTCGTGCTGCTGCGGCTTCGTCGCCGCACATGATGTCTTTCAGGACTATGCCTTCTTGGTTCTGCTCTTCTGTGCGGAGGATGGGGCGGCCGACTATGGAGGGGTATTGGTGGTCGGGGAAGTTCTGTGTGCGAAATGTGAGTAGCTGATCGAATAGAGTAGCCCATGGACAGTTGAGAGGGAACGTACAGTGCCGGCATAGCCAGCTTTGAGGAAACCGGTCCCGCCATCGAGGACTGGAGGGTGTCAGCTGGGGATCTGGTGGGGGAGGAGGAGTGGGTGGTACCGATAGGGACTTCCGCCATGGTGGCGGTGTGGGAGAGGTCTTCAGAGATCGAGGAGAAACGCGAAGAAGCCAGTCGTCACCAATGATTCAGTACATGTGTTGGCGCATAGAAGTGTTCGACATGCCAGGCCCTCACTTCCCCAGTCGATAGAGTGACGTGGAGTGCTTCGCCTCGCCAAGAGTTCGACATCAACGTACCTGCATGTCCACCTTCCTCCACCATCACTCCAACAACGTTCCATCCACTCCATGCCCCGCCTCTCCGGTCTGCAAAAGGCTGTCCTCGCCCTCTACCGCCAATGTCTGCGCACCGCTCGCACGAAGCCGGAACACTCACGGCCACACTTCCAATCCTTTGCGCGGAAGGAGTTCGACAAAAACATTCACCTCGACAAGAAGGACTTCAGTGCGATTGAGTTCTTCTTGAGGAAGGGGACGAGGCAGCTGGAGACGTATGCTGATAAGGGCGTGAGGGATGTCGTTGGCTGAACGGAACATGCATGGGAGTTGATGGCATGGCTTGAGGAATGAAGGCGAGGATGCTCCGAGGGCCGCTACTACGAACGGCTACGCACCGATGACATTGGATCTTCATGCTGCAGCCTCTGTCAAAGCTCCAAGAACAGCTGAGCGCTGCGCAAGGCCGCTGGAGACACGCTATTGCTGTCCGAGTTGCTATCGCGCAGCATGCTACGGAATCGCCGCTATTCCACAGCAGCGCTACAGCTCATAGTGCTTAGTCACGATAGTGCCTGGTCAGATATCCTCGCTGGTATAGGTCGCCGATACACCCTTGTCGGTAGATGTGGACTGGCAGATACCTGAACCCGCATCAGTCTGCAGAACCCGCTTTGAGGCGCAGCGAGCCTCCGTGTGGAAGCGTTCAGTTCAACAAAACGCGCTGGACCTGGCATCGACGCCCGGTCTCTACTCCGACACTGCTCTATCGGTGGCTAAGGGAAATCAGGCGATGATCTGCTCGTGGCCCATCGACCTTCGCGGACACCAAGTCCATCGCTTCTTGATCGATCACGGACATGGAGGGGCAGCCTCCCAGCTCGAAGGACAGCTCATCAAGGCGTGTGGTTAAATGTATTGGATTGTGCATTTTGCCACAGTCTCGGACGTTCCATCGAGAGAACGCGATGGCGTCTTGAAGGGAACAGCACAAATGAGGTGACTCGAGGACACAGAGTGCACTGCAGACTGAATTTTGACCGCCATAAGCCACGTCACAGAGGAGGAGATCAACACTCACCCGATCACGACATGCTCGGTACGCTCGCTGCTTGACGCGAGGGACCGAATCTAGCTTTCAGTCGCATTGGCTTGGGTCGCGAAGAGAGCGAGGGAAGTGCCAGAGCACGTACGCATTAGAAACAACACAGGTATCAAATCGTCCATCATTCATACAAACTATTCACTTCGTACCTCCTCCTTCCATCTTCCAGCCCACACCTTCACATACCTCTCCATTAGCCCACTCTGGACCACCTGCCCGACCTCCCCAAGCAGAGCACACTGCTCTGCAGTCCTTTTCGTCTCGAACGTAAGTCCCGGCGCGTCTTCACCATCGTCAGCAGCCTTACTGCCAGCATTATACTTCTTCCGCCAAAAGTCTAATAATTTGATACTCGGATTCTTCGCCGGATCTGGTTCGCTCTTCGCGAGACGATCCAGCCACTCACTGGTACCCACCACCTCAAACTTCCCCAACTCTGCTTCGCACTTCCGAAGCGCGGGAAGCAAATCGCGTGTCCAGTGGAATGTCTTTGGGTTCACCAGGTGGTAGACCAGATCATCCTTTGCCTGCTGCTCTAGCCCATCGCGAAGCGCGATCTCCACAACAGCCTCCGCACAAACATCAACAGGCAGCCAGCTTACCTTCTCGTCTAGCATCGGCAAGCATCCAGTGCTGACAGCAGAGCGGATCATCAGCGCCACAGCTTCCGTCTCGTTCCAAATTGCCGCCTGCGTATCGCCGCTCAGCTGCCCAATCCTCAATACCCTGCTCTCCATTCCCGTGGCAGTGGCGGCGGCATGCGTAATCCGTTCTGTTACCAACTTACTCCGTCCATACCCCGTAGCCTGCGCGTGCCGTAGCTCCGGCGCCGGCAGCTCAGAAATGGAGGCTGGTTTCGGCGTGCCAGAGGCGGAGGAGATGGAGCTGCAGAAGAAGAAGGCTGCCGGTTTCGGTAACGCTGAGGAGAGTGCAAGGGAGATGAGGTGGTGAGTGCCAGCTATGTGTTGCGTTTCGAAACTGCGGACGGGGAGGTTGAAGTTCACGGCCCAGGCGGAGTGGATTATGCAAGTTAGGGTTTCGCGGAGATGGGTTAGGATGGGTTCTGGGAGGCCTAGGGATGGGAGCGAGAGGTCTGAGAGGTGGACGTGAACGCGCTGGAGTTGGGAGGATGTGAGGGAGATTTGGCGGGAGGTGACCGACTGGAGGAGTCGGGTTCGGGCAACTTCTGTGGAGGAGGCGCGAATGAGGCAGTGTACTTCTGCGACGTCTGCGTTTTGGAGGAGGGAGGCTAGGATGAAGGCGCCGAGATTTCCAGTGACACCTGTCAGAAGGACGGTCTGCTGAGCAGGCTGGGTGGAAAGGGTTGGCTTATGTGGGGGAAAGACGGAGTACTTGTCGATGAGCTGTTGCATGACCTCCAATTCTTCGTTGGCGTCAATCTCAGCGAGCTCGCCGGTGCGCCGGGCGTGGAGATATCTGGCGAGACCGCGAACATTGCCTTGCTCGAACACAACGTTCTGACTCAGCGGCTGCGTCGACTCGCCAAGATCAAGGTGCTTCTGGATCTCTCGCCAGACTCGCGTAGTCTGCAAGCTGTCGACGCCTGCGGCAAAGATGTCCGAGTCTGCGTCTGGGAGTGGGATGCCGAGATTCTTGCGGAAGCGCTCCAGTAGCCAGCTTTGTAGCTCGCTCTCCGATAAGGCCAGCTTCGTGCCCGAGCTGCTGACATCTGTAAGCTTTGCGTATACAGAGTCGATGTCCCTGGCGAATTGCACATAAATTTGCGCCCGTATGGCGGTATTCTTGTCCGTCCGTGGATACACGACATCAGCACCCTTCACAACAACAAGATCGCGCGTGATGCGGGCAAAGCTCTCTGCGCGCGTATTCGCAAGCTCGATAGTCGGCCAGACCTGCTCCAGAAACTCAGCATCATCCAGCTCAGTACCTTGACCTGCCGATCGGAACAACAGCGCGCCTGGCATGGTCTGCTGGAAACCAAAGATTACTGCCTCCTGCACCATTGGATGTTGGCGCATAGTGCCTTCCATCGGGACTGGTAGTACTTTCTCGCCGTTCACGAGTGTGATTCGGTCGTCGAGTCTGCTGAGATACTTGTAAAAGTTGCTCTTGCTCGGATCAGAATTGCGTGTGAAGAGATCAGCAGTGCGGAAGCTGTTCTGTGGGTTCTTCTCGCTGAACGGTGGCACTGAATTCGATGGTCCTTTGGATGGTAAGCCATCCAGCGCAACGCATTCGAAGACGCCAGGCGCGATCTCGTCCATTAGTGTGTGGACTGCGACTGGCGACCAGAGCCGAAGGTATGACCACTCCTTGTCTGTGTCGAAGTGGCGAAAGGACGTCATGATCTGGCCCGTTTCTGTGGCGCCGTAGTTGCCTACGAGGTTTACGCCGCGAGACACTAGTAAGTCTCCGAGGTCATCGGGGCACGAGCTACCAGCGTACATCACAAGCTTTGTCTTCGCAAGAGCTTCGATGCCCGCCCGCTTCTCTGCGAGCAATTTCAGAACATAAGGCACAGCGCTGACCATTTGTGGGACGGCTGCATTGATGCCGGCGAGCAAAGTAGCACTCGTGACCGGTAGCGAGTGGTTGCCAAGAAACATTGTCGATCTCGTGTAGAAGGACCGGCCGAGCTCCATCAGAGCATGCCCGTGGAAGAGAGGCGATACACAAAATGACCGAAGCGCGAAACTCTTCCGCCAGTTGGCCAGGCATTGCCTGTTGGTGAGCAGGATGGGTTTCGGGAAGCCAGTGCTGCCGGAGGAGTGTAGGATCCATGCGATTTTTGAGGCCTCTTTGGCTCGATCCAGAGCTTGTCTGGCAAAAGGCTGGGCATCAGGTCGACCGTGCCAGTCTGATCTGCTGAGCATTGGGATCTTGATACAGTCTGGTCGCTCTGATGCGATGTCCTGAGCAACGGCATTGAGCTTGCCCGGCACGATGATCGCACTACAGTCCACCATGCCCATCAATCGAGCATAAGCCGGTGCCGTAAGCCGAGTGCTGAGGAACAGAACAGCATAGCCAAGTCGATTCAGGGCGAAGAATGTCACAACAACCTCGAAGCTACTCGGGGTAAGGAGGGCGACCACGGGTGCCTTTTGGAGGGTTGGCTCTGCCGGTGATAGACCGTGCTTGACGTAGAACTCGCAAGCAGTGTCAACGTATCGATTGACATCTGCTGCTGTGTGCTGCTCGAAGTCTGATGCTGTCTGAACAGGGTAGCAAACAAGCGGAGGCTGGTCGTGCTCAGACGCGTGACTTCGTAGTAGCCCGTCAATGGTCAGGAAGCTCTCTATCGGTGGGTAGGCGGAGTGATCCGCCTTGGTCGCGCTTATGGTAGGCTTTACAGTAGTGGTAGTGGTAGTAGTAGCCATATCCGCGGTGCTTATAGTTGCATCTGGGTAGACAAGTGCGCGAGATTCAAGTCATAGGAAACGGTGGCGCATCGACAAGAAAGGAAAGCGGAATATCAGCGTAGCATTACCTATCAGGGCATCCTCAACTACATGTATCCGGTCGTCGTTGTCTGCTTGGCCGCTGTCAGTCTCTTAATGCACCTCGGCGATCATTAGGGCGAGGTCACGGCTTTGCATCCCGACACTCTACATGTACCTATACCGCGCGCGTGAGCAACGGTCTTTCAGATGCCGATGGCAAAGTCGCTCGCCGACGTGCTGGTATGCTTCCTATATGCTACGATGTTGTTGTAGATTACGAGTGAGAGAAGCATTACCAAGACACCGCCCAGGCATTTTGAGTCTAACCCAAAACACCCGTTCGCCGGATTGAGAGATCACTCCCGGCGCGACACCCCCTCGCTTCGTTCAAAGATCGACATTTTCGCTATGAACGGTCATGTCCAGCAATGCCTCATCGCCGACCGCATCAATGACCCAGGATGATGCTGCTGCGCCAGCACAGCAAGCATTACCCCGACAGAGCTTCTTCCGCCTCCCTGCCCCGGTTAAGCGAGTCTTTGATCGTTTCCCTCTAGTCACGTGTGAAGAGAACGGGGCACCCTTGAGGTCGGCAAGTCAGGATAGTGGCAATATCTTACACCTCTTCACTACTGTCGAAGAGGCCCGGAAAGGACGACCCAGCTACAATCCGGGTTGCTTGAGGTGGCAGGTATGAGTTGAACACATAAGAAATCATCTCCGGGGTTCCCTGACGAGAGTAGGCATACCTTCGTTTCGCTGGCGTCGAATTCCGTACCGCAGTATCAAGCAACCATGCCTCGCCCACTGGCATACTGCCCTTCTTCATGCCCGCAGCTGGAAGCCCTACAGCGCAACGTCAAGTCGTTCCGAGCAACAAGATGAAAAAGTGGACGAGTACGCACGCGGCGCGCAGTGTCAATGAGCCTTCAGACATGCGGTATGAGGCATACATGTCGCTCCTGGAGTCCGCTATACGTAAAGCATGGGTACGAGCAACTCCCACCTTTGCACGTTGCGGCATACGCTGACTGGTCGCAGCTGTACCAGCTCTACTTGACACCTGCAAATGCTGCTTTAGTGCACAAGCTATATGTTGCTCCTTGCTCGTCCAACCCCCTGGTGCAAGCTTCGACATCATACAGCTTGCGACAGGCAGCCGAGGCAGAGCTGGCTAAGTCCTCATACTCCGGTGCCATCTCAGAAATGGACATCTTCTCTGATGCCGAAGACGCATTCGCAGCACTATCAGGCCTGCTAGGATCGGCAATGTGGTTCTTCGAGGCGCCAAGTATGCTCGACGCCGCTCTATTTGCATACACGCATCTGATCCTTGAAGAGGGCATGGCATGGGGTGACAACAAGCTTGGCGACATGATGGAGAAGCACAAATTTCTCGTTGCACATCGCGACAGAGTACTCAGTGACTACTTCTGAGCTACTGAGGTTGTGATCGTGCCGCGTATCTATCCTTAAAATATGCCTTCAGCGGCAGACTTTCTCGGTCAGGCAGTGCTGCACTCTCGTGTATGCCATTTGAGCCGAAGCGTGCGCAGCAGCACGCCAGGTTTGGCTTCACGAAAACATGCTACTGTCCTCGCGCGATAGGCGAATCGAGGTAGCTCTGTCAGAGTCCCGTGGGACCATCAGCATGGCAAGTGGTACACTATCAGGAGGCGATTGAGTATCGACTACACACTCCATCCAGCTGGCGCACTCACGCGTCGAGTACCTTGCATGTATCTGCGGTCACGGAGAGTAATCTCCACGTCGCTTGCAACGAAAAGATCAGACCACCAGCACATCATTGAAGCGAGCATGCCAAGCAATGCCAGCTTGCTGCCTTGAGCTGAGCTTCAACTTCACGACTTAACAGCAGCGGTAGGGTTCTTCATAGTTCCGCTTCCGCACTATATTTCAGATATCTCTTCTCGTAGATATTTCACAATGCAGTCTACAGCAACACAGCACACAACTCCCCGTCAGCCGCGTGGCAACTACGCTAAACTTCTTTGCCTCAACTGCCGCGCACGCAAGATCAAATGCGTGCTACCTGACCAAGTGATTATTGAGCCATCACCTCACCCCCAGCCTCGTGATTCGAGTTGTGCACGATGCATTGCTCAAGGACTGGGCTGCGTCGTCGACCGCGCCATACTCGGTCGCCCATCTGCCAAACGAACGCGCACTGAGCCTGGACTTGAGCACGATGAGCCACGCTCGATGCAGGACGACGTAGAGCCTACTGGAGACGATGTTGTAGAGTTCGTGCTACTTGATGTACGAACAGAGGTCGAGGCGATAGAGCAGCAGAGTCGAAAAGATCAGATCAAGTCAAAGCCGAGTAAGCATGAGGTCTTCTCGGCACTGCTGGATCCAGCACACCTCTTCGCCTCACTAGTGGCTAGGGACAAAGACTTCGGCCAAGCGGCCTTCGGTCAAAATAATCAGGTTGGAGAAGCGGCAGATCCACTTACCATTGTCGACGCAGAATTCGCAGAGAAATTAGATCTGCGGTAAGTTTACACTTGACCATTGACTACACTCTTTCAAACCCGAGTCTAAAGCTCGATCAACCCTGCTGACAAGCGCAGTCTGATGTGGCAGCGTCACCATCTCCCACACACTGCATACCTGTCCAAACTGCACACGGAGCTCATGCAGACACCAGAAGATGCTCCAAGCCGGACGGTCTCACTTGTACTATTCGCCATACTTTGCTTAGCGGCCCTGGACGTTCCCGCGCGTCTAATCTGCAATGAGCCAGAGGAGACGAAAGTCAAGCTGGGCCGGTTCGTATCACAGGAGCTACCCAGTCTCTTGTTCGATTTACCTGCGCACCCTCACATGCTGGACATCCTCGAAATTTCACATTCCTATAAGCCTCTACTGTTCGTTACGCGGCGTAAAGCAGCGCCGTCCGCCCTCGGCGGACGTTTACACTTCACACTGGCCATGCAAGTCGCTAAGCGTCTGACTCTCGGCGACTCTGTCTCTGCGCTGTCGTTGGCCATGGCCACGACTGCCAACGAGAAAGACATTCCGACCCTGCAGCGACTCGTGCTTGACTCGTTGCGCTGGTGCAAATGGCTGATGTTCGACGTGGCTGTCGACGGCTTCCTGAAGAAACCAGTGGTGGAACAGAACGCTGTTCTCGACGAGGTGACCTCCGCCATGGACGTCATTACATCCGCTTTGGAAATCTATCACATGCCTCCATCGTATGTGTCACTCTACTGCCATCTACGATGGGCTGTACTGCAAACGAAGGCTTCGGTAGCGTCACAGTCCGGATGGCGTTCCCTGAATGCGCTTGGGAGCGTCATAACTAGTCACGAAGGTGACATGCGGAACCTGGAAGACCATACCTCCAAGCTCCTCAGTCGCCTGCATCGCAGCTACTCCCGATCCGAGATCGAAGCGGCTCGTCAACTCATCTCTGCCGAACTCAATCGCTCGAATGTAAATGTCGCAGGGCTCTGCCTTTTCTATGCGTTGATGTCGAATCTACATGCGACGAAATTACCCACCGAGCGAGAGGACGCACTGACAATTGACAATGCCCTAAAAGTCAGCTCTGAAATCCTACATCATGTCAAGGGCGATCGCATCCACAATCCTACGGCAGTCTTTCTCTTCCTACAGCGCTACGGAGATCCGCGCGTCATCCGCACAGAGCGGATCATACAAGACTTCGTCTCCTGCGCTGATAACCTGGTCATCAGTGGGATTCCCTGGCAACCTCCGCCCCTTCCCTTCCTGATTCCCGGACTGCTGCAAGCCGGCCGCGAGCTCGTAGAAAACAACGCCACTAGGATGAAAGGCTGGCAAGCGCTGCACCCGAATGTGGACGTGCAGATTCTGTTACTGCAGGACTGTGCGAAGCGGCTTGAAAGATTTGACCCCGAATGCCAGCGCAAAGATGCCTTGGCTCGAGGGAGTATCTATGCCGCCGGCGCGAAGCAGGTCAGAGGCCTTTGTGCGATATTGATGGGGTGGAGGAAGACTATCGCGGAGAAGATCATGAGAGAGGAGAGAGACAGTGGACTTAGCACCGAGGAAGCGTCAGAGGATAGGGAGAGGGAGTTCGCAGGCGTTGAGGACTTCTTGCAAGCAGAGGGCGAGGGCTTCGGAGACTGGGGTGATTGGCCTCAAGCCGGAGATCTGGACTTCGCGGAGCTCTTTGCTGACGGCTCAGAGTGGACTAAGTGGGCGAGTACGATGTTCGCTACGGCTTGATACTCTACGTATGCAACGCAACCCCGCTCCAACCTGGACTGTCTGTCGATCTGAATATGACGGAAGTGGCCCGTAGCTGGGATCCAGAACCACATATCATTTCACGGACGCGATCGTGGATTCGATCATGGACTCGACCGCGGACTTGAGAATGGACTCGACACTATATTGCAGCCGGATCATAGGCTTTTGGCGTAAATGGAGAGTGCGCGGCGGCATGGCACTGTATATCTGTCCCTGGTGTCGAAATGCTGGGCCGGGTTATTGGGAAAGTCTTCTGGTCACTTGGCATCCAACCAAAGGAGGACAACAGCATACTCATCCGCTTCAGGCAGGTTCTCTCGACACTCCATTAATTTAACTATGCATAATGGTCTGTTTCAGTGGTTCTGTGCATGTGGAAGGAGCGGTAGGTCGCTCTTTCCTATTCTAACCAGGATCATAATTATTGAGCCAGAGGCCAATACCATTGCGGCTTTCTTAGCTCAGTTGGTAGAGCGCGGCACTAGTATAGCCATGCCGAGGTCAACGGTTCAACTCCGTTAGAAAGCACAACATTTTAGACTCGTCGGCGTGGGTTTGGGCCACGGTGAGCATCGTTTCCAACTTGGTAAGTTGTGCGGACTCGAAGTGGGCTTGCAGGCTTTTGGCTGAACTTCGAACGTTGTGTGGGGTCAGAAATGTTGCGGTGACAGCGGGCTCCGGGCTTGCGAAGCGACGACACTCCCTGCACAACGCTTGAAAGCAATAATCAGCTTCTACTCTGTGCAAGCGGTCATGCCGAAGCAAGTAGAAGCTCGAGACGAGGAAGGACAAGGACTTGCGACCTTACATTACCGAATGTGGTCACTTGGAAGGGAAGAGGCTGCATCGAGGGTGGAGACAGTGGCTTGTAAGGCTTTTGGCATGATGGGAGGTGAGTCGATGCCTGCAAGGTGCTTAACTTTCATATATTGCGCCTCCTAGCCTGCCAAACGCCTCCACTGTTGGTTCAACCCAAAGGTACGACTACCTCTTCACATCCGGCTCCCAACTCATCCGATTTGACTGCCCAACTCCCTCCTCCCTCCCCGTCCCCAACTCCTGCACATCACTCCCCGGCATCTCGTAAATCGCACTCCGCCCCTCCATCTCGTGAGCAACAGCATACTTCCCATCGCTCCCAAAGTACCCTGCCTCCCCTCTTCCTCCGTCCATCTCTGAGTAGCCTGCCTTGTTAGGATCGATCTTATGCGGCGAGTCAAGCTCTTGCGCGTAAGGTTTGTGCGGTGCAGTGAGCTCGTGAATCTCGCCTCCACCTAACTCGCCGCCGATGGGAGCCGAGATGAAGGGTCGTCCTTCATTATTGTTGGAGTCTGGAGAGGGTGGTGAGGGATTCTTGGCTTCCAGTTCCGCGGCTTTGGCAGCGCGGGTCTTTGTTCTGCGCCGGCGGAGGAACCATACTAGGAATGCTATGAGGGCTATCAAGGCGATGATGCCGACGACCACGCCTGCTATTGCGCCTGCGCCGAAAGACGAGGAAGATGAGCCAGCTGCTGCTTTAGCTTTTGAGGTCCAGTCGGGAGAGAGGATGGAGTGGATGTTCGTGTTTTGCAGCGCGGTTTGATCCCACTTGCAGGGTGCCACTGTGAAGTTCCCGCGGTCATAATCGGCTATGATATATGCTTCCTGGAAGAAGGCGCGGCCGAGAGTGTACTGCGATTCATTTGCTGCACGCTGCAGGGGGAAGTAGTAAGATGTTGTGCCATTGTCTACGATCGGGAAGGAGACGTTCAAGTCAAAGGCGCCGTATGGTAGACCTATATCGACTGTCGAGCTGCCGTTGGTGAGTGTGAAGTTCACGTACGCGCCATTGGTCGTTAGGGTTTGGTGCTTATCGCCACTGACAAGATAGCGGTTCACGGTGCTGTTGTACTCCAGCCCGAAAGCGTTTTCGAAGGCGCTGCAGGCAGTTTCAGGGAGCCAGATCTCGGCCACTGTGGAGTCCAGGTAAGCTGAGATCTGCCCGTCAGGCAGGAGGTTTTTGTTGCCTCGCGCGTCACCTGTAGAGATGGCGCTGATGTCTACCAGTAAGTCTCGCGATATGTCGCCGCCGAACTTGAAGGTTGTGTCAGTGGGTTTGAAACGGGATGTGTCGTAGCCGCCTAGCGTTAGGGAGCCGTAGACTTTGTTGAAGCGGTATTGATTGCCGGCTGTGTAGCCGTAAGAGCGGCTGGGGATGCCACTGCTGTTGTACAGCAACTCCATGAATGAAGGCTGCGGGCTGTTCAGGGTGCTGAAGTTGGTCGGCAATGGGTTGAGCCCGAAGATGCCAATCCAGTAGTTCGAGTCTGCGATCGCGAATAGGACTGAATGATCAACCTTCGGTCCTCCCGAACCTTGCCATCCGAGCGTGATGTCCTCATACCCAGCATCGCCGGTCGTGTCTAGACCCAGATTCGACTCGATCTCAGTCCCATATGGTGTGAGCGGTTGATATGTCACACTCTTGCTCCAGTCATATGTGAAGCCTCTGATATTGTTGCAGTCCGGGACGTAGTACGCTGGACATCCTCCCGTGCCATTGATGACCCACGTGTTATAGCCTGCGGTCGAGGGCATTACTCGGACATTCTGTGTTTGGACCGTGCCGCCGCCGAGTTGTAAGGGAAAGGACGACCATGGCCCGTCTGAATGCAAATCAGTCATCGCTCCTGCCATCTGCCGCTCTGTGTGCTCTTACCATTCCCGTCCCAATATTGACTCGGCGCAATGCTGATCGCAGCTGGTACTGTGACGTTGCTCGAGTCCGCTCGTCTGCTTAGCCTCCTCACATTCTTTGCCCACACCTCTGTTACCGAGACTGCAACTGTCGATTGCACCAACGCCAATGTCCATAACAGGTCTCGTGAGACCACCATTGCCGTCACGCAGCGCGCCCGCGCACTGTCAGCTGAAGTCCTCCAGAGACCCTACGAGGTGAGACGGAACAGCAACGTGTATGGCGTAAGATCAGCGATCAAGACTCGAAAATGACAACAGTACAGAGAGATGACGCTGTACAAAAGGAAAGAATGTTGCCAGACTCGTACTCGTACAGTAGTCCGGCCGTCAGGCGCAGTAGCCAGCATGCGCCGGCGCGAACGCTGTCAGCTCGAGAGGAGGTGGAGGATTCGCAGCGCTTCGCTTAACTTTATGCAATCTATTATACAAGAGAGCGCATTGTTCAGCATTTGCGATGGTATCATCATGCATACCTCCTCAGGCGGTGATGTTTGGCCTTCCACTTGCTTGAACGCGATCTGACTTGGTGCCGCCTGTTCTCATTGCTCGCCATCGGTGTCAGTGGCTCGCTCGAACATTGATCCATGGCTTCGATTGGGGCTAAATTTAGCCTTTCTGGATCTGCCAAGGCGTCCCATTGGCTGAGTGCCTTCGTATCTTGTGTTCTCGACTACCACCTGCCATATTACACGAGTCTCATGATTTCGATCCTCCTCTCAGGGAGTCCCTTGCCACGTCCACTAGATGAGCTGCCTTGACTGCATCTAACACGGATAAGAAGCATCTCATGAACGCCCTCGATCGGCAGGCCGGGACGCTCAAGGTCGAGAGATTCAAGCGCGATCACGGACTGCTTCCCTTCATTCTGAAGCCCTGGGACTGTCACGACTCTAGTCACTCTGTGGTCAGCAGCACAACTCGTTCCAAGACCAAGCGGACTCGCGGGCGCGTTTGTGACAGCGATTCCGCATCATTCGTCCTCGACACATCTCGGCGAGTAGTCTTCGAATGGAGCAACAACTGTGCAAATGCGAGAGCCTGCTCACGCCGATTTCCGTTGTAATGGACAGCTTTTCGCACGAGCGACGATAACTCGCATGGCACGCAAGCTCCTCAGGTCGTCCAGCAGCACCGCCTGCACCAAATGACTGTCGCAGCGATAGACGACCTCGGGTAACGTTACCGTGGCATACCTTCCTCAATAGCAGTGATTACGAAGCAGTGCTCACATCCCAGCATCAGGCTGACTCGCAATATGGAGTGGAGTTCTTATTCCCATACATGCTCAAGATGCTACGCGCAGTCAGCACCGGCAATACGTGCGGGGTGATATGAGTGCCGCCGGCTATCGCGTTGCTCTGCTGCAAGGTACTCTGGAGACATGAAGCCAATGTGCAGTGCCATGCTAAAGACGTTGCAAAGTATAAAGGTAGGTGCAAGGCCTCTCTTGCATTGTAATGGTCAATGTAGACCAGCTGCTTCCACCCTTTAAGTCCCTCTGAAATCTCGTAACAAGCGGACCAAGTCTTGAGCTTATAGTCACCAACATGATCGGCCTTGGCGGCAAACACATAGTCAATCTCTACAACCTCTGGGTCGTGGTCTATGTCGCTCTAGGCACTCTTGCAACAGCCTACGGCCTTGCAGTGATCGGGTCCACCGTCGGGCAACCGAACTGTGAGTGGCAAGCGTACCTCATCGGGTCCAGGTACTTACACCGGCTAGTCTACACTTACTTCGACCTCGCTACGGCGGGAGAGCCAGGCTATGCATACACGACAAACATCATTGGCGCCCTTAACGGCGTCAACAGTGCAGGCGCCATACTTGGGTGTCTGACCAGCGCCTGGAGCGCTGATGCTTACGGACGCAAGCGCACGATCCAGCTGGGCTGTATAATCTTGATCGTTGGCGGTGCGCTGTGTTCGGGTGCTGTCGATATGGCGATGTTCCTCGTGGGCAGAGTGATCGCTGGGATCGGGGCAGGCATTCTTGCCGGTCAGTACATTGCCTCTCAGGACTTATCACGCACACTACTGATAGATCATGCAGTCGTTGTACCCATGTACCAAGGCGAAATCTCCACAGCCGAAACCCGCGGCGCCATGATGTGCGTCACGGGCATCGCCTACGCTTTCGGCTACTCCCTCGCAGGCTGGCTCGGTTTCGGGTGCTACTTCATCGCCGCCGACTCACCACACGCGCAAGCAGCATGGCGCTTCCCACTCGCCATGCAATGTCTGCCGCCTCTTATCGTGCTGGCAGGCAGTGGCTACATTCCATTCTCGCCACGCTGGCTACTGGGTAAAGGACGGCGGGAGGAGGCGCTGGAAATCGTTAAGCGATTGCATCGTACGGCTGATGATAAAGAAGATGTGGCTGCTAGGCAGGAGTTTTATCTAATGGAGAAGCAGTATGAGCTTGATGCGCAGTATGAGGTGCGACGATTCGAGATCTTCAGGACTGCGCCCAATCGCCGTCGGGCTTGGGTCGCCGCGATCATGATGTGGGGAGATCAGTTCCTTGGTCTGTTCTTCGCCTTTCTGCACTTGCGATTCACTTAACTGACTATCCTAGGCATCTTCGTAATGACCAACTACGGCGTCCTGATCTACGCCTCCCTCGGTCTCACAGGCTTCACTCCGCTACTCCTAAACGCCTGTTGGACGACCTTCACGATTGTCGGCAACATCTGGACAGCACTGTACATCGACCGCTACGGCCGACGGACCTTCCTCCTCATCGGCACCTCCGGCGTGACAGTCTCGCTCATCTTCCTGTGCGCGCTCACAGCAACGTTTCTGGGCACAGACAACACCGCGGGCTTGAATGCAGCAGTCTTCTTCATCTGGTTCTTCATCCTCTGGTGGTGCTTCTTCGTCGACGCAACGCAGTACGTCTACGTCTCCGAAATCTGGCCCAACCACCTCCGCTCTCAGGGTACAGCCTTCGGCCTCGCGTTCTTCTACCTCGCCTCTGAAGTCACGCTCGTAGCTGCCCCGGTGGCACTAAATAAAATCGGCTGGAAGTTCTATCTTGTGCTGATCGTGCCGAGCTGCTTTTACGTGGCGGCTGTGTATTTCCTGTTTCCGGAGACGAAGGGCAGGACGCTGGAAGAGATTGGGACGTTGTTTGGAGATGAGCATGTGGCGGGACGATGGTATGGGATTAGTGAGGAGGAGAAGATGGAGATTGCGAGGAAAGCGTTAGAGGAGACGAGTAGTGGTGGGCATGGGATGAAGACAGGGGATTCAGATGGTGCGACTGAGAAGGATGAGGTCGTGCTCTAGGTGGAATGACTCCTATGACTAGATTCGAAGGCCGGATTGCGCCTGTCAGTCCAGCTGCAGCAGTATGGTACTGCACCTAGATCCGTATGAGGCTGGAATCGCCAAAATTACATAGAATGATACATGCGAAGCCTCGCACCGTCCCATCCAAGCAAGCACCCGTAGCTAACGAGGCTCGAGGCGATCATGAAGGTACTTAAAATGGCGTATATATCCTGACTTGATCGCAAGAGACATTAATCTATCAGCATTACCACTCCCCAACGCCGTCGCTAAGATCTCCAAACGAAACACAGCTACCTTGCCCTAAGAACATCACTTTCCTCTCGAGATCAGTTCCTTGCTCGCCACCGGGAGGAACCTGCCTTTGTATATCGAAAACATGATCATGATCCACAGCCAGATTCGAGTAACATCGAACATCCCCTTCCAGCTAATTGGCACAAATGACTCTTTCGATTGCTCGTCGAAGCTTTTCTCGACTTCGAGGAACATCTTTGGGTCATCTGTGATTACCCCATCCAAGCCGCGCCGAATACACCATTCCATTTTATCCCGCTCGTTGACTGTCCAAGCTAGTACTTGTCGCTTATCAGCCTTCGCATCTGCGATAAACCTCTTTCCGCCAGGTGCTATGAGAATGGGGAGTAGCATGTTGAAGCCCACGTTTGGCACGGTAAAGAAGTGTCGTGCGTACGCGACGCTGAAGCCAATATGCATGACCGGAAAGGCAGGGAGGTGTTTCAGTGCCAATGGCAAAAACTTTGCAGCCCATATACCGAGCACGACTCGGGAGGTCCAGGGATTGGTGTTTGAAGCCGGGTGCTCGGCCAAGGTCTTAGCAATCAACTTCATGACTTTCTCCGCGTCATTGTCGAGCTTGATGTCCAATAGCAGCCATGTGTCCTTCAGCGCCGGCTCTGTCAAGTAGTCTAGCAGCTCCCCTAGCCGCGGCATAGCCTCATGCGGCTTCGCGATCGTCCTCAACCCCTCGATCTCATTCCAGTCCACATCCACAATCTTCTCTGCCCTCCCAAAACACCTCTTCAATGTCGCATCGTGGCTTAGCACCACAATCCCATCCTTCGTCAAATGCACATCCGTCTCTAGCGCGTGCGCTCCAGCTTTGACAGCGCCGCGGAAAGCGGCCATGGTATTCTCGGGGTGCGCGGCTTTGTAGCCGCGGTGGGCGATGCATTGCGGACGGCGGCGTTTTTGGGCGTCGAGGCGCGCGGAGGTCCAGATTGGGGTTGGGAACGTTGGTGAGGGAGGGAGCTCGGTCGGCGAGGCGAGGGAGTCGACGCCAGGTTGCAGGAGCATTGGAGGGACTGAGAGGGGTGAAGGGATGCGGGAGAGGAGGGGATCGAGGTCGGATGATGGGGGTGCCATGGCTGTTGTGTGGAGTCTCCGGAATGCTTGAAGAGGGAAGCGACTGTTGACTGGTCGACTGGTGGTGCTGAACGAGTGTGGCCTTGGGGCATGCAGTCACAGCCTCCTACTCATATGTGCGAATGCGAAATAGTATGCGAAAGGGCGCGCAAGTGGGAAGGAACAGAGCAGTCTGATAAGAGAACAAACTAACGCCATCCTTCACTTACGAAGTCCTATCGGCACATGCGCTCAAAACATACTTTCCTACCCGGACGCGCGCACTAATGCGGTCCAAGTGGTGCTCAATTGAGGTTTGTGATTCGTTTATGCAAGGAAGAGGCGTGCGAGGGTAAGCTTCTGATCGACCGGGCGTGGAGGTAAGCATCTTACACGCGGGTACCATACGTTGCGAACGCCACATCGTCACTGGCCGAAATCTTCCGAGGCCTAGGTCTGGCATGTGGCATTCACTTTGGCTCGCATCGATCGGAATCGCTATATAGTCAATGTCGACTTCGTCAATCGAATCTGCGAGCGACGTCTGGCATGATCGAGCCGTCAAGACGGCTGACGTCTAGCCAGCAGGAGTGAACAACATCGAGCCCGACGCACTGTTACGTTGAACATGCATGTTTTCAAGCCTACCACTAGCGCCGCAGCACGAGGCGCGGATCACTCGCTTGCCGAGCCCCCATGTGATCTGCTTTTGCCGTACGAGGTAAAAAGACTGCAAGCAAAACCTGGACGGCGATATTATGCGCAGGCATCCCATCTCTCGCGCTGCGCTCGCTAGGACTGCTGACGAAGAAGCGGTCAGGCTTGCTTGCATAATAAGGTGCATGTAATTTGTGTAGATTGCTGTGAGTAGCGAAGTACCACAGAGTATGAACAGACAGCACTCACCCCTGGGTTCGGCGTACAAGGTGGAAGCGATGAGTATGATCGCAACAGATCGAAGCCCAGATAGGCTGGATTGAAAGAGGTCCCTCGCCTTGTTCATCAATACCGTTCTGACCGATCGAACCGATCCTGGAATGTGCCAGTTTTGTGCCTGCTACGCTGCGACACTGCAATAAAGAGTCTCCGTGATATGGAGAAGCTAGAGCGCGAAGAGAGGTGAGTAGGTCGGTGCAAGCTGTGAGGCTATCCTGCCGTTGCCTCTGTCGCGTTGTACGATCGATCTGCTACTCCTAACGATCAGTCGCAAACGTGTCACCATCACTACCACCATCTCGCCCCATCTGCAAGATGACGCTCTATCCACATCCATCGGGTTTCCATCCTCTGCATGGCAACCCACCCTCCCTGTCTCGGCTGCACGAGGCCAGAATGCAGCCTCTTCTCCCAGGCCATGCTGATCAACCGCGTCTCCAACAATGTCTCCCTCACAACCACGTACAACGCTGATTGGCACAGGCGTCTGACATACTATTCCCACCATCGAGATCGAAGAGATCCTATGCGTCCGCCAAAGCCAGTGCTCATCGTGCCTGCTGATGCTGCGGGCGGCGATTCAGAAGTCGAAATCTGCTTCAACAGACAGCCCTTTCGTGTGCTGCCAGAGGTAAGTGGTTGGGATGTTCTGCGTCGAAGAGACCTTGTCCGGGAGCAAGGTAGCAGCGGACTAGGGGTTGAGGTGTTGGTGGATGAGCAAGCGCTGCGCCGGGCGGCAAGTCTGCCGTCTACGAGCTCACATGCCATGTTCGATGACATAGATTGGCCCCCAGCGAGTGTCTAGCGGCGTTCTCGGGATATCTCATCATCGCCAGCTGCGTCGTCGTCGTTCGCGCGCTTTGCGAGTGCGAAATTTGATTCTTGGGAACTTGCCCGGTAGAAACTCAATCGATATTTTAACGACGCTTGTTGGATTTTCGCGAGGACCAAGGGTGATCCGGAGAGACAGAGATGAGGGCGTGAAGGAGTCGTGGAAGTGGACTTGTTTGTGCTCTTGGGATGGGTCGCCTGGGAAAGGGGGGTATTCTGAGAGAGGCATCGTGAAAGCTTTCCAGCAGTGGTACAGAATGGGAATGACAGAGAATTAGAAGAGAGTAGGAAAAGGTCTATACTTCGCGACTCGACGCCTATCATCTTCACTGACCTCAGCCGTCAATATGTCTAGCACATGTGCCTCGAGACGAGACCTCGGGGCAACAGTCTCACGTGTCACATGATGGAGGTCGGAACTTGAGACATGCTTCGACGTACATATGATCGTAGAAGACTGAACAACCTGGCATGCTCAGAGTAATGGCGGATTGCCGACTAGATGTTATGGTGGTAGGTTGGAAAATGAGATGCGAAGGATGAAGAGGAGAAGCTCGAAAGTGATGCACGGTGGATCGCGTGAGCTTCGTGTCAAGGTGCCCCACCACTGCGCGTGTTCCCTCTGCGTGAAGCATCAGTTAATAGATGTGACGACCATCAGACAGGGCAGGCCGCCAGAATGCCTCGGTGAGCAGTGGTAGGCCTCCAACAGCCTCTACCAGCCAGACTGACAACTTGTAGGGAGATCATAACCCTCCAGGCCGGCCAATGCGGCAACAGCGGTGCGTGCTCCTCCTCCAGCGACCTTCACTTACACATCTCTGATCTCCTGCCCTCACAGTCGGCTCCCAATTCTGGCAACAACTCTGCCAAGAACACGGTATAAACCAAGACGGCAACCTTCACCCCTACGCCGCCGAAGGGCCCCACGCAGGCGGCGACCGCAAAGACGTCTTCTTCTACCAATCCGACGACACGCGCTACATCCCGCGCGCAATCCTCCTAGACCTCGAGCCCCGCGTCATAGACTCCATCTTATCAGGCCCCTACAAGAACATCTACAACCCGGAGAATGTCTACGTGCACAAGTCTGGCACCGGGGCGGGGAATAATTGGGCCGCTGGGTATGCTATGGGGGAGACGATTCAGGACGAGGTGCTGGACATAATTGATCGGGAGGCGGATGGGAGTGATAGCTTGGAGGGATTCATGTTGTTGCATTCTATTGCTGGAGGGACGGGGAGTGGATTGGGGAGTTTCTTGCTGGAGAGACTGAACGATCGGTTTCCGAAGAAGTTGATTCAGACTTATTCGGTGTTTCCGGGGAATCAGGATGATATTGTTGTGCAGCCGTACAACTCCCTGCTGAGCTTGCGGAGGTTGACGCAGAATGCGGATTCGGTGGTTGTGCTGGACAACGGGGCATTGAGCAGGATCGCGGCGGACACGCTGCATGTTCAGGAGCCGTCGTTCGCGCAGACGAACCAGTTGGTGAGCACGGTGATGTGTGCTAGCACGGCGACGCTGAGGTATCCGGGGTATATGCACAATGATCTGGTGGGGATCGTGGCGAGCTTGATACCGACGCCAAGATGCCATTTCTTGCAGACGAGCTACACGCCCTTCACAGGTAACAACGTCGAGGCCGCGAAGCTGGTTCGGAAGACGACTGTGTTGGATGTGATGCGGCGACTGCTGCAGCCGAAGAACAGGATGGTGTCTGCCAATCCAAGCAAAACGAGCTGCTACATCTCGATCCTGAACATCATCATGGGCGAGGCGGATCCAACTGATGTGAGTGCACACCCTTGACGCCTCCACGACTACCACTGACAGCACCACAGGTCCACAAATCCCTCCTCCGCATCCGCGAACGCCAACTCGCAACCTTCATCCCGTGGGGCCCAGCCTCGATTCAAGTCGCCCTCTCCCGCACATCCCCCTACCTCCAGCCTCCATACTCCTCGCGACCCCCACCGCGAGTAAGCGGCCTCATGCTGGCAAACCACACCGGCATTGCAACGCTGTTCAAGCGCATCGTCGCGCAGTATGACATGTTGCGGAAGCGGAATGCGTTCCTGGAGCAGTACAAGCGCGAGGAGCCGTTTAGGGATGGGTTGGGGGAGTTTGATGAGGCGAGGACGGTGGCGGTGGATTTGATTGCGGAGTATGAGGCTGCGGAGAAGGCTAACTATTTGAGTGGGGATGGGGAGGAGGAGGCGGAAACGGGGGCTGATCGGAGGACGGATGGTGTTACGGGGAGGTAGAGGGGTTGTGATGTGATGATGAGGCGTTCCGGGGAGTCTTATGGCTTAGATACCATTGCTGGAGATGCCGATCGCTTGCAGGCCGCTAAGTTTCGCAATAGCATCTGCTTCAGGTGGCAGCATTGCCCTGAGAGATACGAGGCGGGCTACGCCACCTTCTGCGATCCTCTTGAAAGCACGACCGGAGTATAGGTGTTTTAAGATGCCGGCGCCGTGAGCATCCGGAAACGCTTTCTTACGTTTATCAATGTGGCGGAGCTAGGTTGATCGAACGACTTTGTGTCATGTCTTGGCGAGCGGCACTCGCACGACACCTTGGACCTCTCACCGCAACGTGGTGTGCCTCAGTGTGATCAGGTGTTCCCCTTGACTTCATGACAGGTCATACAACTAGATAGTTTCAACCCCAAGATTCCTTCAACAGGCTTGTCATGTACCAACCCAGGTAGATCGCTACCACTTCTCTCGCCGGGACTGTCATCTCCCACAAGGCGCCCCTGCTCGTACACGAAATGGAGAACGACATGGCGTGGCAAGGAGGGTTCGCCTCGACTTTCGACGCGCAATTAGGTCAGAACAACGAAGATTGGGAGGATTGGCTGCGATGGGACCCGGCAGCTGGGGACCAGACATCCCCAGACATGGGCTTTTCTTCGCATGCTGGCTCGAGCAAGCACGATTCTCCTGTACAGGACCCGGTATTCCCGGCCAGCGCTTTTGACGGACTGAATGGGACAATAGCACCACCGCTCATCGTGAGCGACGAGGGTATGGACTTCGGCGCTGGGATGGGTGATCGTGGCTTTGCATTTGGAATGGCAGGTGCGGCACCGGAAAACTTCAGCTTCGACCCTGCGTTGATGAGCCAGATGAACATGGAGGGCACGATCAAGCCATATCAGATGAATGCTCCCCTGCCTGTACAACCTCTAGCTGCGCCTGAAGAACAAGCCCTGCTCTCTGCGCTGTCTGCAGATCCCAACTTCGGGCAAGGAACTTTGGGCCAAGCGCCTGTAGCTTCGACCACTGAGCACAGTCCGGCATCTTCCAACAGCAAGCGCACGAGCTTGTCATCGCAAACATCGCCGGACCCACCACCGAAGAAGAAGGGAGGACGGAAGAGGAAGGTGGACGCAGTCGAGAAGGAGGCCGTGGACGATGGGGAGCAGCAATATGATGAGGATGGCCGCCCAATCAAGAAGACATCACACAATGTCATCGAGAAGCGGTATCGCAACAACCTCAACGACAAGATTGTTGCACTGCGGAATAGCGTCCCTGCTTTGAGAGCTATGAGCCGTATCAACGCTGGTGATGACTCCGAGGATCTTGAAGGTCTGGCTCCAGCACACAAACTCAACAAGGCTACTGTCATGGCGAAGGCAACGGAGTATATCAAGCATCTCGAGAAAAGGAATAACACCATGCAAGATGACATGAACGCTCTGAAAGCCAGGCTCGCGGCCGTGGAGGCTACGATCAACCAGTCCCGTGAACGATCAGCAAGCATGAGCATCAGTCCTCCCAGTGGCACCATGCGACCTCGCGAGATGTCAAATGTGTCTCAACCTGCACAGACATACCTCAACATACCAACTCAGAGGCAACAGCAGCAATACTCACAAACCCAATCGCCACCAAATTACAACCGACCACCGAATCCACCAGCTGAAGCACAGAATCAGCAAGGCGTGCGCGGTGGCCGAGGCGGCATGATGAACAAGCTCATGCTTGGCTCCATGGCAGGTCTCATGGTGATGGAAGGCTACACGGAGTCTTCTGGTACAAGTTCAGATGGCTCGAGTCGTGGACTGTTCGCTGTACCCGGCATGGATCGCCTGGTCAGACGTGGCTTGTCTTCTCCATCACCCGGCGAGCTATCGACACAGGCCTTCATGCCACTGTTCAAGCTACTTCTAGTGCTTGGTGCGGTCATATACCTGATCGCGCCACTACTGACACCTCGACCAAAGGCAAAGCAAGCAGCCCGTACGCACGTACGCTTACCTAAAGCGCCATCTCTTGCATCGCCTGTTGAAGTGCGACGTAAGGCATGGTTGACGGCTGTGCAGAGTGTCTGGATTCCGAAACACTTCCTGCTTGAGGTATATGCTGTCGCGTCCAAGATGCTGAAGCTGTCGATACGCCGACTGATCGGCGCTGAGACCTACACGATGCTCACTGGTCTCAACAGTGAAGAAGAAGCTGCACGCATCAAGGCGTGGGACATCGCAATCGACGCTCAGCTAGCTGGCGGCGACGCTGAAGTGAGCTACTACCGCCTGCTACTCACACTTATGGCAAGTGGTACGCTACCAGACTCACCCACAAGACTCATGCAGAAGGCCGTGCACTTCCGTGTCTTTTTCTGGGACGTCGCCAACGCCGGCTATGGCAACCTGGTGGGCTTCAAGCAGCTTACAGAGCGAGTCGGCAAGATCTACTGGGAGTCAGCACGTAAGCAGCAGAAGGAACTGCTGCACGCGAAGCAGCAGGGTCGCCCGACGGCCGGAGACGATGTGGACCTCCTGCCAGACCATTTGGCTAGACTGGTCGAGCTCGACTGCGACGAAGTGCTCGGTGATGAGATGATTCAGCGTGCATGGAATCTGGCGTGGAACAAGCCATCAGCTCACGCACTCGTTCATAACGCAGCAAGAGACAGCGTCGTCGAGGACCATGCTATCCGCTCTCCACTCGACGCTGTTGCTGCGTGGTACTCCAACATCTTGATCGACGAAACACTGGCGGACACCTTGAGTACTAGGCACTCCAAGATTGACATGGAGTACTACCTCGGTCTTGCGGTCAGCGTTGCACCACCCGCATCCGGCACGGAAGCAAGGTCACTGGCGGCGAAGGCTGTACTCTCAAACACAAATCGCGAGGCGAACATCATCACTGCGCTTGAGTGCTTGCCAGCTTCCTCTCCCACCAGCCCAAGCATGAATATTGTCAATCACGCGCCGGCCTCCCCGGAGGTGCGGACCGCGCTCACTATTGCCAAGCTGATCTCACTTTCGGCCCCCACCACTTCACCGGCCGCGAAGCTGAGTGTGTCGCAGTCGCTGGGGAGAATCCATTTCGCCCCAGCACACTTCACTCTGCTCACTGCAGTAGCATCAGTCCGATTAATGCAGGTTATGACAGCTGACCGTCATGCCACATCACCCATCGATCATGGCGTCGAGAATCTTGCATGCAATCTGCGAGTCTGGGTTGGGACGGTAGCTGGACGATCTTCTGGTCTGCATAGATCGCAGAGGAACAGGGTCGTTGAGGTATGCTTGGGCGTTGTAAGGAAGCTTGGAGGTTGGGAGGTGGACAGTGGATATGGGAGTCGTGGGGGAAGCCCGACTAGGATGCAGGAGGTGACGAAATAATGGCAGTATGGGATGATGATCATGAGCAGTAGCCTGTATGGCAATGGCATGACTTGTATAGACACATCAAAGTGGCTGCCCTCATCGTGACTTTACGCATGCCGATCGGAGACAAAAACGCCGACCTCCGCCAAGACTTCGCAGAAATTCGACATCCACATTAACTGAGCCGCAACTCCAACCCAGCGCTTTCACTCTGCAGACGTAGGATAGCCACTTCTTTGCGTCCCACCACAAACACATCACCTAATCATTCACAACACCGTCACCATGGTCGCCACAGTACGTATCTCGCTTTGCTCCCACGCCCGGACGCCTTGACTGGCAGTTCCGCGGCCGTGAGTAGGCTTGAGAGCAAGTAACTGAGCGCAGTCAAATGTAGAAAGTCAACACCAAGCCAGCGGCTGGCACCAAGAGCGCGGGCGGAAAGAAGGCCGGCAAGGTGACGAAGAAGGTATGCGATCCTCTGCGACCCCCACAGGCTGCTATCGCGCAAGCAGGACACTGACCACGGCTGCAACAGTACATCATCAACGCTACGCAACCCGTCAACGACCGCATCTTCGACGCCGGCGCCTACACGACCTTCCTGCAACAGCGCATCAAGGTCGACGGCCGCACCGCCAACCTCGGCGACAACATCACCGTCTCCAACTTGGGCGATGGACGTATTGAGGTTGTGTCGCATCAGGATTTCAGCGGGAGGTACTTGAAGTACTTGACCAAGAAGTTCTTGAAGAAGCAGCAGTTGCGGGATTGGTTGAGGGTCGTGAGCACGAACAAGGGGGAGTACTCGCTCAAGTTCTTCAATGTGGTGGGCGAGGAGGGGGATGAGGATGAGGATTAGATGCGATCATGTTGCACATGAGGAGCGGGAAGAAAGCTCAGTGGCACTGGCGGTGTGCCATGTCTGTGAGGTTTGGCGATGGTCATGTCGAGCAACGACAGCGGTGCTGAGACTGCACGCCGTACACTATGTTTTGCTGGCACCTCTGACGCATTGAACGCAAGTTCAGCCTCATCATTGCTCCACTCAAGAGTTAGTTCCATTCGTCGACCCTGAAAATGAGTCCATTGATCGTGTGCATCCGCTACCGATTCCGTCCCTTAGCCCTACGGCCTCTTGAAGCAGATCTGGCTGCCTGGACAGCGATCGAATTTTGCCCATTATGCCGACTGCAGGCCATTTCGATCCTTCATGCACTCCAATCCTAGTACAGGTTAGCCTCGTTCCTTTCTAGAGCGATGTACAATGTTTGACCGGAACTATAAATTAGCAGATCGGAGGCAGTGTCACCAAAGGTGTAGGAAATGTAGCGAGGAAAATGCTGGTCAAGCGTACAGCTTGAACCCGTAAGTATGCCATGATTCGTGACCGCTGAACGCTACTGCGATCCTTGGATGATTATGCCCGCCGTGATGGCTGGCTTCTACTGAGGCCTTGCTGGTGTATCAGAGGCAAATGCCGTGGGCTCTGGTATACGCAGTGCCAGAGACATGATCAATGTCTCCGTGTCATGCTTCTTCTGAGATCCCCGCCAGCCGTAATTGCTGCGATATGAGCAACGCAGGAGCATTTCTCATCCGCCACTCGCATATCAAGAGATGCCTTCGGCGTGTCGCAATACGCATACTAGTAGACGGACTTGCTTCTCAGATCTGCGTCCCGAGGATGCATAATGTTTTGTCAAGTCTTACGGTACCAACGAGTATCCGCTTCCGAGATCAGCTCGACGACATTCTTGTGTAAGCGAGTTGTGAGGGACTTTGGCATGCTCGTGGGTGATTATCGGGAGATGCTCGGGCCTCGAGAGGAGGCAGTCGCGATATCGAGATATCGAACTGTAAATTATGATCTCTATGTCCCTTGTTGACACTCCACAGGTGGAAGAAGCGGGTGTTGCCTTTGGTATGTATCATACGATCATAGGGAATCTCGTGTCAAACTCGGCTCATGGATATCTGCCGAGAGACAACATCTCGCGTGAATTAGTCTCGTGCGCCGAGCCAATAGTCTACCTGCTGATGGGCAGTAGTCTACATCGCTGCAATGATCAATATCACGGACCGCTGTGCATTCTCGACAGAGGACGAGGCTGCACTCAGGCTGATATGAGACAAGTCATCCGCAGAGTCATGATCTCGTGGTCGCACACCGCTGGTAGCACCTAGTCGATAGACTGCCGAACGCCTATCGCGCAATTCGGGTTGACTGCGTGACCCGAAGCCCGGGCATCTCCTCTTTCGGATCACTCGTGACTCCCCAAGTCTCGACAGCAGAGCCCAGAAGCCGCCAGGGAACCACCAAGACCCCCAAGCAAACGCAATGACACGCCCAGGGCAAGCCGAGCCATGCTGTCGGTCCATCCACGTGGATGTGGATGGAAAGAAGGTTATGGCCTGCGACCCTCAACCACCGGCTAGACACCGCCACATCCAGTGTTACGACACGCGAGACGGCGGCGTTAGCCCGAACTTTGTGCGATGTTGGACCACGCGCGGTCGTCGCACACAGTGGGTCTACATGGAATGCTGGAGGCGACCCGAGGTACGATACGAACGAGCAGCCCTGTGTACGGTACCGTACAGATCGCCGTTCACGAGCACTGCCAGCCATGTTCCCAGCGAGAGCGGGCTGAATACATGATTAATCCTCCGAATACCAAGAAGCGACGTCGTTTCCAAGCATTTTTCCTGCGAGAAAGAGGATTTCACCCCACAATTTTTATGCAGGGTATGGCAGAGCAAGTGGCAGGTACAAGCCAAAGCTATTTTAGGAGCTGTGGGTTTTCTTTTGTGGGACGAAATACGATGAATCGTGCGATTGCAGATTGCTGTCTGCGACGGACAGTCGTGCTGTTGCGCCCACCCGACTCCGACGATGTATAGGGGGTGGAGAGAGGCACTATGCACTGGATGCTACGTTACGAAGCGCAATTTCGTTCGCGAGTCGCGTTTGACAGACCTCCGATCTTCATGCACTCTCGGGCGATAAAGTTGACGTGGACAGGAAAAGCCTGATCGGACATGTTGCAGTGGGGTATCATGGCAGCTTTTCGGCTGCTCCGTCATTGTGCTGACCTTATCTGGCAAGGTTTCGTGTATGCATGCGGGGACTGCAGCTGGTCTGGATGGTTGCCAACGGTCAACAGCTGTGAGAGCTGGCGCGCGTGAAAGGCTGTGTGCAGCTCACCGTCTCTTTGGGGCCACGAAGGAAGCAAGTACAAGCTGGTGCCGATGAAAGGAGTGCGGACGCAGTTTACTTCAAGGCTGCGCACAGCCATGACTCGGACCCTGGTCCCAAATTACCATGGTCTTTGACAGTTCCGCATCGAGCATCTGCAGTCTTGCTGTCGGACCGCTCGGCAAGGCCCACTGTTTCCTTGCCATTTTCGTGCCTCGCATCCTGATGTTGCGCAGTCATCGCGCTACTCTATTTACTCTGCCGGAACGAGGGAGGCAGGGCAAGCTGCGCTGCAATAGTCGCATGTCACGGCATGTCACGGCATGTCACGATGTACACCATGATCGGCACCCGCAGGCTTACTTTTCGTTTGGCGCCGTAACAGCTACAGTGTGCAGTGCAGCTGACGCGACTCGTTCTGTCACTCGCTTGGCCAGCCTATCTGGGCGACTAGCTGCGTGCCTTGCTATCCCAGTTTGGCGATGGGCCTCGTGGTGCCTTGCGTTCTGAGACCGGTAGGCCGGACTGATTGGGTACCGCTGGAGGCAAGCTGGCTGTGGCGGCTCTCCATGGTCCTAGCGCTCACGCGGTCGTGCTCAGCACCGCGCTCGCACGGCCAAGTGCCGCGGGAAGATCCAAGCAGGATCGTGCTCACTACTAGGAAGGAATGGGATGTGCTCCTAAGCCTTGCGCCCGCCGCCGGCGCAGTCCAGCGCTGACACCCTGTGTCTAAAGGTAGCTCTCGCTCTGACGTGCCCTGAAACTCTGCAATTTGCCCTAGCACGAGCGTACTTGTATATCGACCGTCTCCGAACTGGGCTAGCAACGCTATCTTTCCTCATCACGCTTTGTCGCACACTCCCAAGCACATCGACGTGCGACTAGTCTGCGACATTCACCATGGAGGCTTCTATCCAAGTATCCTCAGACAGAATGCCCTATCACGAAGACAACTCCTCTGTGGCGGCTGCTGCAGCCTCCACATCAGACTTGCAGCCAGTGCTGTCGACCGACCTGACGCCGCTGCTTCACTCCAAATTCCTCTGGGGTGCCTCCCTACTGTTGTTCTTCTTCATTGCACGCACTTTCACATCGAAGCAAAAGCTTCCAGCAGGCGTCAAGAGATTACCACGGTTACCAGGTAAGATCTTGCGATGAGCTCAGCACTAATCGCAATACTCACAAACAACAGGCTTGCCATACATCGGCCGACCATGGGATGTTCCCGGCCCTGGTGTCGCAGCGGCATGGCACTTCGGTGGCCTGCACAAGAAGTACGGTCCGATCTACGAATGGTACATCATGGGCACCCTCCATATCTGGGTTGAGACCGACAAGGTAGCCCGCGACCTTTTCGTGACCCGACAAAAGAAGTACTGCGACCGAAATGACCTCCCAGCCACTGTCAAGGTTAAGACTGGCGGACAGCTACTCCCTCTCATGGGCTACGGCGACCAGTTCAAGCGGTATAAGAACTTCATGCACTACATCATGCGCAACTCGAGCCCCAAAGCTTTCTACGGCTGGCCTGTGGTAGAGAACAAGAAGACCCTCCGCCGTCTTTTAGAGACACCCGATCGTTGGTCTGAGCACATGATCGTTCACTGCGCCCGCACGATTGGCAGCGTTGCATGGGGTGACCCACAACACGGCTCCAAGCTGCTCCAAATGGTTCCCTACTTGCTCAAGTCTGTGAGCCCAGCTGGTCCGATCATCAACAAGCTCTCGTTCCTCGCAAACCTGCCAGAAGCGATATCGCCATGGAAGCAACAGGAGAAGGTACACTACGCGCGTGTCAGGAAGGCGTTCTGGGAGGCTCTCACCGACGTCAAGGAGCGACACGATAAGGGTCTCGTGGCCGACTGCTGGAGTTCGCTCTGGTTTCAGGCGCAAGATCAGGAGAAGGAGAAGGCTGGCTTCAAAATGGACTGGGACGAGGCTGCACACGCCATTGGCTCAAGCTCGTTCGTGGCTATTGCTACAATCGGTGGACCGCTACACGCATTCTTTGCCGCCATGTGCCATTACCCTGCGTGGCAAGCGAAGGTACGTCGCAATGCAAAAGGACCTCATGCATTGCCAATACTGACAACATCACAGGTGCAAGCCGAAATCGACCGTGTTTGCCCCGACCGTCTCCCCACAACTGAAGACATGCCCAATCTCCCCATGCTCCGCGCAACCGTGAAAGAAGTCTTGCGATGGCGGCAACCCACACCTCTCGGCGTCCCGCACGTCGCCATGGAAGACGATATCTACGAGGGCTACCTCATCCCCAAGGGCGCCATCGTCCACGCAAACCACTACCTCATCTCTCGCGAAGAGTCCATGTTCCCCCGCGGCGAGGAGTTCCTCCCAGAACGCTGGATCGACCCAGCATACCCTACATACAAGGAGCCTTTGACCGAGTTCCCCAACCTCCGCGGCGACACTGGTTTCGGGTACGGCAACCGCGCATGCCCAGGTGTAGATCTCACACAAACAGAACTTACGACTCTCCTCGGCGCACTTCTCTGGTCTTTCAACATCGCACGACACAGCGGACGACGAGGCGACGAGAACCCAATTCCATGGTACGAAGTGAACCCCTTCGTGATCACAATGATGAAACCCTTCGACTGCAGCATTCAAGTGCGATCAGAGGCGAAGCGAGCATACATTCTCGAGCAGCCCGAGGCGCAAGATGCCGGCTACCTGATCCGATCACACGACGAGCCCACGACGAGTGAATGGGATATGGTGCGACCAGAGAGCGAGGCGCTGCCCAAGCCATACACATGGGAGGGCCTGACTGTGCCTTTCGGCAAGCCAGCGACGATGCCTACGTACGCGCCTGGCATATAATATGACGACAGGGAATGTTTCGTTGCATCTCTGACATTGGGCATGGGTTTCGAAAGCTTATGCCACGGCATGGCGGCGGAGTCACTGGGGTTATGGAACACTGGCATGGCATACTGCAGTCTCTATCGCGGCGGAGTAGAAGGACGGGTCTCTTATCTCTGATTGAGATCGTGCCTCCTCTGTGAGCGTTTGGGGGATACGGCATTAGCTAGATAATATCGGAAATCTCGTTCACCGTTCAATCTGTTTGTTTACTGTCTCAGTCATCCAGGTCCGACGCTTTGCGGTCCACTCAATTGTCTCGGGACGGCATTTCCTGCCGCGATGCACGAACGCGAGAAGAGCGCTGACATCTTCCGCGCCGTGGTTACCGCCACGCTTATACTGTGCATACTCGACTCCGTCTCAACGCTGCAGCCGCAGCGGTCCATCCGAGACGTTCGTCCGTGAGCCGCGAGCCTTCCGCATTATTGGCATGCACTTCCGCAGTCCACGGCGATGGTCGGCGGTCGCTCGCAGCCCCGGAGCATGGCTGGAAACAGGGTCAAACCCAGCAACCACAGCATCGGATTTCGCTGATTCCTATGTTGCAGATCTGAGCCGTTGAATGCGGGTACCGGCCACCGTAGAAGCCTTCCAATCGACTCAAGCAATCGATACATGTGCATGGCTGGGTTGCTGAGGACTCACCTCCGGCGTTCTTCCGGAGATCTTAGGCGTGAGATCATGTACTGTAGTCGTTTGCGCGTACCGACGTCCCGGCCCTGCAGCGTGGTCTGTCTCAGTGACAGGGCTTCGATGGAACAAGTTGCCCGGTCAAGCGCGGATCGGGTCGAATGTGCATTCGTCCGAACACGAGGCCATACCAGTTGACTAGGTGCTTCGAGGTACGTCCGACGTGGCTGGCTTGAAGCATCAGCATTCACGGGACGACCTGGGTGTCGGCAGAAATGCTGCGGCTCTCCAACAAGCCATTATACACCTGCGCGAGTGACAGGAACGCGAGCTCAGCATCACACCATGGTGGATAACGCTTATACATGCAGCGCCAGTGCAGTGTGCTCGAGCAGTGTCGACTATGAAGATGTCCCGCGAGACCCGCTGCTAGTTCCGCTCCAAAGAGATGTTCAGGAATACAGACTTGACTCTCACTCACAGCGTAGCTCCGTTTGCACTGTCGCGATGTTGCATATATTAGCATTTTCCTTCCCGGAAAGTCGCTGAGCGGTCGTTGAAGTATGGTCGCGTGGCCATGCCAGCATCCATGAAGCCATACGTCGGGACTAGACAGGCGATAGTGACACTGGTCGGTGAAGCGGCATGCTCATTCCGGAGGCGGTAGCTATGGTGGACTTGAAACGTCGTGAGTTGTGCGGCAACAGCTTGAGGGACCCCGGCATCTCTCTCAGGCAGTATGTATAGCGATCCGATATCGCAGTACAGTCTATACTAGCAGTGTCGGCTGCGCAGAATTGTCGAGAGATCCATCTAATTCCACCCCGGCCACGGTCCAACACTCCATCGTGGCTGTGGCCTCCGCCAGCACTGCTGCTACACCTTTCTCCTCAGGATGGAGATGCGCGCCTCTTGCGCGGAGCAACCTTACGTGCTCCATGAATCCATTGTGTGGCGCTATAAAGAGCGGTGTCCGCCCAGCCTTGTTGCGGAGATGCACACTAGCCCCCGTCTTGAGTAGCAGACGAACGATTTCGAGGTTCGGACTCGAAGCGGCAACGTGTAATGGAGCTGAGCCATTGTAGTCCACTTCATTCAATAGATACGCCGGCTCGTGAGAAAGCAAGTCACGAAACTGTGCAAGGTCACCCTCCGCGATAGCGTATGAAAGACGACTGAGGTGAGCCTGCTTTGCGTTCCTGGGGGATAGATTTGAGAACACGGTGTCTGTGGGTGTTGTCATCTCGCCTCTCAGTGAGATGGACATGCGCCTTGTGACTTCCTCGGAAGTCATATCTGGTAGCGCAAGCAGGTAGGACAGCTTTGTGAGAGCAGCTTCAGTCGTCAAATCATGTCCTGGAACTATGCCGGCGCGGCCCAGTATCATCGCGGGTGCGTACATTGGGTTCACACTGCCAGTCAAGCATTGTGTGACGTTGACAATGACGATACCTCGCTGAACTGCATCGGAGAAGATTTTGATCAGAGCATTGTCGGGTCCTCCTGGAGCGTTGCCAGCGCCAAAGGTCTCGAGGATGAGTCCGCGAAGACCTTGCACCCGCAGCACCGCATCGATCATCTCAGGCTTGATGCCTGGAAAGATGCGCAAACATGCCACGTGCGCTGTCAGTAGACTAGTCTGTAAGCTAAATGCTTTGATCTCCGTTGATCGATGAATCGCGTTCCATGCTACATGAACTTCGGTCGATGTTATCGATGCTAGTGGCGCGAAGTTGGGTGAGGCAAAAGCAGCGAATTGATCTGCAGACACCTTTGTTGCTCTATTGCCTCGAAACAGCTTGTGATGGAAGAACAGGCAGACTTCAGGTATTAGGAAGTGACCAGCAATCACCAGCGAACCAAGTAGGTTGTCTGTAGCATCGTTCTGCAGTGTAAGAATAGGAGCTTGCGATCCCGTCAGTATCACCGGCTTTCCTAGGTTTTCGAGCATGAAGCTCAAAGCCGAGCTACTGTAGGCAAGACTATCGGTGCCATGCAACACAACAAAGGCATCGAACGACGTGTAGTTACGGTGGACTGCAGTTGCTATTTGCCGCCAACCTGCTGAGTCGATCGAGCTTGAGTCAAGAATTTCCTCGAATTCAAGTACAGCGTACCGTACATGACGGCCGTACCGAGACATTGGCGTGCGCAGACTTTTGAGCTCAATCGCAGGACCGCCAGTCTCTGGAAAGGCTTCTACGCTGATCGGTGACGCGCCATCGTTGAACGATGGTCTTGTAGCCATACCGGCATCCATGAACCCATATGCAGGTACCAAGCCGTCAGGGCTCGGCCTCATACATATAGTTCCTCCCGTCATGATAATCAGCACTCGTGATTCTATAGGTCCATTCGTGACTGCACCTCCCCCGTGCGGGGAGGGAGAGAGCGGTCTATAAAGGGGCGTGCTAGTACCAGAGTCGGAGGCCATTTTCGCAGTGTTGTCGTACCCGCGCTCTTCAAAAATTTGAAGAGTCCTGTGCTGCTATCATGCACACCACGAGTGTCTGTCTGGGCCGACTGCGACGACGATAGAGTGGCCTTGAATAGGTTGAGATGCGCGGTGTCTTCCACGGTAATCAATGCCAAAGAGCGCTGCGCTTTGACCTTGGAGTCGTGCCTTGAAGAGCGTCCTTGAGTAAGTCCCTATTTATGGGCTCACTGCGCACTCCAGCGAGCGAAGGCTCGATGACAAGTCGCTTTCACTGAGCAAGCCGAATGTTCGCAAGCGCCGTGCAGCGTGTCTTGTCGCGCGAGCGACAAAGGAGGATGCGCTCCTCGACACTCTGTGAAGGATCAAGCTGGGTTATGCGACACCGCGATAGTACATTCGTGCCAGCACTGTTCGTGAGAGTGTCGACAATTCTCCTCTAACGCTTTCCCAGGCAGCACTAGCAGCGGTCTGCTAGCGTGGTGCAAAATACACTAGCATTGTCGACAGTGAGGGTCTCTTGAGTCATTTACCCTTCTCCTGTCATGCGCGTGCTTGTGTGGTGAGCACAATCGACCAGTCGAATCGATATCGCACAGACCAGGCGTGGATTTTGATGGATTTTGATGCAGGTACCCGCGACCCGCAGTAGCCGAGACATGTTTGGTGGATAGGGGAGGGGGTGCTGGCCTCGAGACACGACACTCATATCTTGCAAATTACAAAACGTTCGCCCCTCCATACCCTTGCTACATTTGGGTAGTTGGGACCTTTCAGCACTGCGCAGCGCTACTTCTCGGTAATCGACGAGTCTTCAAGCCACGGCCTCGACAGAACACTCCTGTATCTTACATCAACCACCAGCTGATCACGTGTGCCTTGAATCATACATAAAGAAAGCTTGACACCAGGACGAGGACTCTGCAGTCGCTTAGCAACTAGCTAGATCTTGCGCCTGCGCGACTACGCATACTGCGGCCCAAGCTACCACGGAGCGCATTCTTTCGAGCAACGAGTTCCGCCTGCGCACTTGCGCCAAACCGCCGCGATGGGCGCCGCAATCTCGCGCTCGCTGGCCAAGATCTTCGGTAGCAAAGAAATGCGCCTGTTGATGCTGGGACTGGACGCCGCAGGGAAGACCAGTATGTCCCCTAAGCACTTCGGGAGCTGCTCGGGGTTTGCGACTCGAAGATGAGTCCTGCGTACTAATAGATACCACCAGCAATCCTCTACACCCTCAAGCTCTCCCCGAGCGCCGCAAGTGAAGTGCACACAATACCCACAGTGGGCTTCAATGTCGAAACAGTGACGTACAAGAACACTCGATTCAATGTCTGGGATGTGGGTGGACAGGACAAGATCAGGCCGTTGTGGAGACACTACTTCTCCGGTCAGTGTGCAACTGCACCAGGCTGAGAAGTTGGGCGCTGACAGAAACCTCCAGGCACACACGCCCTCATCTTCGTAATCGACTCGAACGACCGCGCACGACTCGACGAAGCAAAGTCAGAATTGGCACGGATCATTCAAGACCGAGAAATGCGGAATGTGGTATTGTTGGTCTTCGCGAACAAGCAAGATACTGCTGGAGGTAAGCCAATGGCGTCACCATCGCACCTCAGATAGACGCTACGGTGGACAAGGTACTAATGTGAATTATAGCAATGCGACCAAACGACGTAGCGCGCGCACTGGACCTGGACCGGATAGCGAAAGATCATGTTTGGAAAGTGGAGCCGAGTTGCGCGACGAGCGGCGAAGGCATCTTCGAGGGTCTCAGCTGGCTGAGCCAGAATGTCAAGGTGGAGAAGAAGTGAGGAGGTCTTTCAATAGAGCGTGGAAGGAAGCCTTGTGCAGGGCTTGATCGTGGACTGGACGACCTGGCCTCTCACGGCACCATGTGCTGCGATCCGGGCAGCTCAACGAGCTAGGGAGAGTGAGTCGGATCTTCGCATGGCCAAACCCACGAAGTGGACAGCGTCCGGCAGAACACAGTACCCAGTGACGACGGCAGGCGCGGCCGCGCGAGCATTTGCCCGCATGGAGTGCTCATTGAGAGGAGTGACGGTGGTGCGTTGGATATGATAATACCCTTTGCTGCGTTCTGGCGTCTATAGTCTGCTTTTTGCATCCGCAACACCTGTATGGTAGTCTGTACCGTTTTGCCTCCACGCGTGGTCCGTCTATCAAAGGTTGCCCTTTCCCTCACCTCCCTCTTCAGCAAGCTCGCAGAAAGCTCTGAATGTTACGAACGGCTTCGCGCCATCCGTTCTCTCAAGCACACACTCTGCTGTCGCCCCAACGAAGTAGACATAGCCTTCCTTGACCTCTTCCGTCTTCGGTCCCACGCTGATTTTGCCCTTCCCCTCTGTACAGATAATAATCGCCGGCCCCTCGATGCCCTCAAACGTCACCTTCGCCCCCGCTTTGTTCAGGTCTGTCTTCACGACCGCAAACTCCTCGATTGGCGGATCGTAAAGCATAGCCGAGGAGTCCGACGAGTGTGATGTGGTATTCAGCTTGCAGTAAGGGTACGGCACGGGAGTCATCTTCTGAGATGAGGGTGGGGCGAAGGTGTAAGTTAGCATGCTGGTCAGGTTGGGGATATCCTTGAATTTTGGGGTGAAGCCAGCACGGACGACATTATCAGAGGCGGCCATGCATTCGATGATGTCTGAGGAGTGAGTCGTTAGCAGTGATAAGGATGGAAATGGAGAATGGGGGTCTGCATACCTCCAGAGATGTAGGCGTGAATGTCGTCAGCACGGAGGAACATCGCTTCGCCTGGCTCGAGGACGACGAAATTGAGGAAGAATGTCACGAAGAGGCCGATGTCTGAGGGAAACTGGCTATTGAGTCGCGGCAGCAGCTCGGCGAGCACTTTTCCGCCGGGTGCTGGGGCATCTTTGCCAGGGAAGTCGGTCTGCTGAGATTGTACTTGCTCGAGTAGCTCCTTCGATGCAGCTTTGACGTCTTCGTCTTCCGACTCCATTAAGCTCGTGAACGCTGCTTGGAGGGCTTGCTTCTGCTCGGCTTGCGACTTTGAGTTCTCCACGGCAGTCTCGAACTTCTTTGACGCATCTTCGCCAACTAATGCGCGAAGTGACTTGATGGACTTGAGGAAGTAAGCGGTCTCTTCTAGTGGTCTGAACCCACAGAGCCCTTCGAATGGAGTGATCGCAATGGTCATCTCGGGTTTGTGGTTGTCATCTTTGTACTCCTTGGGGTTGTCCTTGTGGAGCTGGGCGGCGAGCTTCTTGTTCGGGTGAGCCTGTATCGAGAGTGCCTTGGCGATGGACAGGACCTTGAATAAGAACGGGAGTTTCTGCAATACCTGTGAGGATTTGGACAGGCTTCGAATGATGAGGCAGTACTACCTGATCATACTTCTTTGTGATATCTTGGCCCATCAATGCCTGGTTGTCCTGCACAAGATCTAGCAGGGTCCGTTTCGTCTCGAGGTCCGAAGATGGATTCGATGGGTGGGTGCCCATCCATAGCTACGACATGATTCAGACAGACGTCCCCGATGATTTCTTGCAAGGAGGAAAACCGTACCTCGGCGTATGGCTTCTTGCTCTCAATCTGGAAGCCATCTCGCGGTGTCGCAGCCGCATAGCGTGCTGCTGCGGAGTCACTGCCTGGCTTTCCCCATTCATAGCTGTTCACGCCTGCAGACTAGCTCGTCAGTTCTTATGTCTTTCCAGAGTATTCCACCGACCAATGCATCGTGGATAGCACACTGACCGCATTGTAGCCGAAGCAGTGGGACTTGCATCTCTACCACAGCGCTGGCTAGAAGTTGTAAAGCGAGCCTTCGATAATTACGATGGTATGGACGGGTCAATAAGTCAACTTGGTGTTGTTCTGCCAATTGTTTCTCTCCCTCGGCAACAAACCTTTAGAGTGTACTCTGCTGAAGCTACGAGGTCGCACAGGGTCAGACTTCTGCAGGCCTGATCCATGTCCCTCGCGGCGCGGCTACGGTGCGAGCCCAAACTCTAAGTACGTGACGCAGTCGCGACTTCGAACCAACCTAGCATGTAGCTCGTTGTTCATCATCAAGAGCATAGATTGCCCACTCTCCTCCGTCTGACGCTTCCCATGTCGCGCGGTCAGCAAATCGTATGGCGTAGCATGACAGCTCGAGTGCGAGAGGGGCATGGTCGCAAGCACTCAAAGTCCAATACTGACATCGAAGGAAACCTGCAAAAGCAGTGACAGACTAATTGCCTGCATCACTTCCGACTTGGCGAAACACCAACGCTCACCAACGTCCTTCCTGTTACAACCACAGACCGGTATCGCTTAAGAGCTCCCTGATCAAGCACACCAAGCCGATTCTCGCGGTCTTGGTAGTATCTTGATCATAGGGCCTGCCCGGTGATTCCTGTTCAAGTCCTCATCTCTCGTACGGATGCTTCACCTTCCGTGCGGAGGCAAGTGATCGCCATCAAGCGCGCTTAAAGGGACACGCTCGCCTCGTAATTGCAGACCCCAGGCGCTCGTCGACGACTTTGCTCGCTACTGAGTCCAATGGATCACGTCAGAATGACACATGCGCATCCTTTTGATCAGCTCGCTCGGGACTACAAGCACATTCATTGCGCGCTTTCGTCACGACTTGCACGTGCGTACAGGACAAGGCACCACTCGCGCTGCATCACGGTACAATGCTTTGGGCTCTCGCGTACGCCAGACGAGCTGAGATGTCTCAGGTGTCATCGGCTGCAGCCCCTCCACGCTGGCTTCGTCGTAGAAGGGTACTGACTTGTACGCTTCCTCGAATGCTAGCAGGCATATGCGGATGTCCGCACTCTTCACCACTGGCACGGCCAGCAAGCACGTCCACTTGAGATTGCTGCGAACTGGATGTAGTGCGTCAGATGTACCTGATGCGAGCGACCGGACCCTCGTTTGACCCTGCGAATCTATATGTGCGCATCAGCTGCGGCTGTAGCGACGTTGTGCAACCTCACCTGACCTAAGGTTGAACACATGGATCATCGATGGTGTTGCATTCGCCGCTTGTAAGAGCTCCGGCATTGATGCAATTGACGATAGGTGCTCCTTCCCCATTCTATCACCGTCACGATGCTATGGGTCCAGGGATTTTCCACGCATCGATCGATCACGGTGTGGCATGGGGGTCCGCCTTGACTCGTCTCTCGACTGTGCAGCCAACCAAAGGACTCGTGAAGGTGAACCACCAACATGTCGATCGCTGCGATGTCACATCGTCGTTGAGGAGCCTAGCGGAGGCATAAGCGAGTGCAGGTCCTCCGACCGCAGGGTATTCATGACGACGCAGAGCTGTGCACGGAACGAGACTATCTCGAGGCTATAAGAATAATGCGAATGTCCATGATTGCCACAGGTCCAACACCACAGTCATAGACCGGTCTCGCACAGTATCTCAATCTCGCAAACCTTCAGTCCGTTATTACAGTCATCATGCGCGTCGCAGCCTTTGTCACCGCCCTCGCAGGCTACATCGCGGCCACAGGTGCCAACGAATGCACACTTAGTAACCAGCCCTCCGCTACAGCTGACTCTTGGATCAACACTAATTTTGATCAGACACTTGCGATGTTGACCCGGTCTGCGATTTCGAAGCTTGCCAAGAGACCGTCGGAATGCAGACTCTGACATTCTACTTCTGCTGCGCCGCGCCAGGTGGTAAGTAGCGGGCTCATCTCCCACTAAAGTCTCATCACTGATCGTGTGTACAGTGAGCGTTCCTCCAGGCGGGCCCAACACATGTCCCGGCTGCAGCGGCTCCAAGATGTTCAGGCGTTGTGCAGAGATCTCCAATATGCAGGCGGATGAGGCAGAGAAGAGGGATTTGGAGGCATTGACCAAGCGGAGTCATGCGAAGGATTTCACTGTATAAATGTGACTGGTATGTCTCGGCCGAGTAGAGTGTCGCTTGACGGGGAAGATCGCCTAACGCTCACTTTGTAGAAGTAGCTCCATTACATGACTGACATTTTGTCTGTCGAAGATAACGAGCATAAACCATCCTCGTGCTTCACCCATTACGAGACTACTTCATAACCTCTCTACTTCTTGTACCTAGTCTGACCTGCTACTTCTCCGCGGCACGTTCGTCATCCATCTCATGCATTCAACTTCATCACCACCCGCCTCCATGATGCGAGCCATGTTGCTGGGAGCCATCCCAGTCATGACCGTTCCCGCCATGACCATTCCAGCCATGCCCCTGCCAGCCAAAGCTCAAGTTGAGCGTTTGCTCAAACGCTCCTCCCTGCGTGAATTGCTCGAGTCCAGTGACGTAGACGGTGTTGTCCTTGTACTCTACGATGAGCTTCTGCGCCTCGCACTGCTGCTTACCGACAGACAATGAAACGTATTGCGGCTTCTGGGAGATGCCGGCAACGGTGACGTTCGCGAGTGGCGCAGAGGCATGGTACGAGCCTTCGATCTGGGTCGAGAGCATGTTGTTGGCAAAGTTGAACTAGCGAGAGGTCAGCAAAATGTGCAGTACGATGGTAGCCTGGGAACTTACAGTGACGACTTTGGTAGCACTTGGGACCAAGCTGACACCGTCGTCGAGGTACAGACTTCCAGATGCTTGACCGTCCTTGTCGAGAGCGACCAGAATCCCGAATGGGTTGCTCTGGGTCTCTGCTGTAGTATAGCCTGGTTGCTGCAAGGGCAAGATCGAGCCGCCTCGAACATGCACATTGATGTGCTCCAGGGGCGCCGAGAGCGTGACATTTTGCTGAGGTGCAGCGTTGACCGCCTGCAGAGTGTACCAATCGTACCACTTCGTTCCGTCTCCGACACCCGGGAAGACTCCATTGACAGTGTCAACGTTGGGGATCAGGACCGGAGTGACCAAGAGCGAAGGTCCGAGCATGAACTGAGTGAAGGTACCCGCAAGCGAGGTGTCTTCAGGGAACTCCCAAGCAAGAGCACGCATCACGGTTTCACCCTGAGTGTGGGCGTAATAGAAGAGGGTGTACATGTAGTTGAGCAAGCTATAGCGGACATGCATCGCACGTTGCGAAGCTTCAGCCACGGATGACCAGCGGTACGCCTCTTGGCTAATCGCGGCCTTCACATTGTGATTCCGGTAGAAGGGGAAGAAGGCACTGAGCTCCATCCAGCGGGAGCAGAGCTCGAAGTCGGTATTGTGTGCAAATCCGCAAGTGTCGGCGCCAAACATTGGCATCCCAGACATCATGAACGTGAGTGCCTGCGATATTGATAGGAACATGCTGCCCCATGTGGAGGTGTTGTCGCCACCCCAGTGAGAGGTCGTCTTTCCAGAACCAGCGAAGGTGCTGCGCCCGACAGTGAATGGTCGCTTTCCAGGGAACAATGTCAGCAGCGACTCGTATGTAGCGTTGCTGATCTGCAAGCCGAACAGATTGTGCATCTCATACTCTGTCGTATTGTAGGGGTCGTTGTGAGTGGCGTTGGGCGCGATGGCACCCTTCAGCAGAGAATGACCAGACTGCACAGTGTTGAGCACGTATGGAGGGAAGTTGAGATTCCGCACGCCAGGCGTCGGGTTCGTACGTCCTTGAGTCGTGGTCGTCGGGATCGGTAGGGGCGTGGCAGCAGATGCCGCGGAGGCTTGCGAAGTGCTGGCAGCGGCGGCAGAGGAAGCCTCGGTAGCGTTCGTAATGTTGAAGCCTTCAGGGTACAGATAGTCAAAGGAATATGGGTCGCCTGGCAGAAGGAAGGGCGGATGGATGGGGTTCTCGGTCAGTCTTCCGTTGCCGCACGATCCGACACAGAAGCTGCTTGCTTCCGAAAGATCAATCTGGGAGGGATTTCGTCAGTACGTGCATTTGTATGATGAGAACCGCGCCTCGTAAGCTTCTACAAGATTATGTGGAAGGTGCATACTCACCCAGATACCATCAAAGCTGGTGTTGTTCCACCAAGAGACAATCTCGTTGGTCCACCAAGCTTGAGAGGCTGGGAGCAGCCAATCCGCCCAGGAGGAGAAACCTGGCCAGTTGTCTCCGTAGTAGTAGTCACCAGTCGTTGGATCTCTAATGAAAAGGCCTTGTGCTGCTGCTCTTTCCCATGGTGGATATGAGTCGCTCGCGTTGTCCGGATTTGGTGCATAGATGTTCGAGTCGATAATGGGAACGTAGTACTGGCCATTCGCGTGAAGACTAGCGATCCATGCCTGGAAGGGTCCGATAGGGAATGTTACGTTGTTGTTGGTAAAGTCACGGTAGAGCTCGTAAATATCCAGCTAAGAGCGATTAGTTGGCTGAGAAGTTACTTTGGACCACGAGTCAGTACTAACGTCGTTCCAAACGCACTGTGGCATGATCAGCAAATGTGAGCTTTCCAGTTGAGTGGGCTTTGCCGTACCTCAAGTGGAATGTTTGCGTCACGGTATCCCTGGACTACTCCCTCCATGACGCTGATATTCTGGTAACCCCATCTGACTTGGTGGAATCTGTGTAGCAAAATAAGTGTGAGACTTTGCACACCTCAAAGCGAAGGCAGCGAGCCTGGTAGGGGTACAAACCCGAATGTCCAGAACTGTTGGAGAGCCGGCAGGCCAACGCAGTCACGTTGGTACTGTGCGATAGTTTCTTTTGCACTCGAGCTTCCATCTGAGCCCTCACCACTTAGAAAGTACAGGTCGATACTTCCCCCGATCGTGCGATACGTAATAGTGTTCGACCGGAGCAGCCACTCCTGGCCGTGTGCTGTGGATTCACTTAGCGTCGATGCACGTCGTGACTACTCATGGTAGGCTCACCATTCCGAGCGTAAAGGCCATGCGAGGTGGTCTTTCCGTTGTCTTGATCGTAGCGGGTTTCTTGGTAGAACGGATGCTGTCCATACACGTTGCCGTCCACTGTGTTGCCAGAATCGGTTGCGTAGAACGTCTGTGTATAATTGTCGCCGAGTAGGAAGTCATGGATATTCTCAGCAAGTCCGTACACTTTGTAGTTCTGTCTCGTTGTCAGCGCTGGAGACATCGAGCAAAGCTTGAATAAGATAGAGACAGCCAACGTACATCAACCATGTTGGTCACAAGCTCAACGAACTGGTCCTCGAAAACCAAGACGTGTCCATACGTGGAGAACAGCTCCTCGCCCGTGCTGCTACGAGAGACCTTGAACTGGAAAGTAGGATCATTGCTCCATTCGAACTTCAGATCGCTGCTAGACGCAGTCGTCTTCCCATCGCCGGTCGGCTGCTGGACTATGTGGGCAGGCAAGATATACTGGGTGCTATTCTGCGGTGCAATATGCTTCGGATACACCCTGACGTTCAGCCGAGGCTTCGCCTGGTACGAGACCTCGAGCGTGAGGTCAGCAATGTCGTTACCGAAGGCCTGGCAATTGGCGCCAGCGATCGTAAGATCCGCAGTGAAGCCTTGAGCATTGTTCGCGACATTGGAGGCTTTGTAGCCGGGGCAAGCCTGTGGATCTGGGGCAGAGTTGTCCAAGATCGTTGGAGTCAAGCTTGGTGCAGCATTGATTTGGGGACTTAATGTGGACAGGATGCGTTCGGAAGTACTGGTTTGAGCTGCGAATGATAAGCATAGGACCGTGACTGCCTCCACGTATGTAGACCTACCGTTCACTAGGGACAAAGCGCCCAGAAGCGCAGCGAAAGTCTTTCCAATCGCCATCATTAGAAGAATGGCGGACGAGGTTTTGGACCACCATCTCGCGCGGGACAGCACGGCTTTTCAACAATGCCATAGCTGCCATCATGGCTGACTGCATGGCAAAGCTCTGCCCGCAGTCGCTCATGCAAGGTCATAGTATCGGTACACAAGTAGCTTAGACGCGGGGATACCATGGTCAAGGTTCAGGTACGGACGCGATGCTGATGTCAGGATGCAGGTCCGCTTGATGCGGAGAGCGGTACATTCGGGCCTTCTGTACTATTGCGTTTGGACGACTGTATGTCGCCTATAGCTCATGAGTGCTTCGGAAGGGTGGCGGGTAGACGTCTGCGGGAGTGACCCGAGATGGTGCTTGGTTGCACGCAATATGTTCCAGTCCGACATCAATGCCTTACGAAGAGTGAGATAAGTTGTGGAACATGTACTTGTTATAGGTCAATTCCTGTCTAATGTGCACATCAATCTGTTGGTTGCGGTTCATACGCTAGCATCGCTCAAAACAAAGCACCTTGTAATTGACCGAACGAAGACCCGAGCGATGCATGGAAGCTCTTACACTCTTGACTGTAAGCAAGCATCCGCGGAGCAGCGCATCGAATGGCCTTTCTCAAGGCCAAATGCGTCGAGAAAGGCTACAGTTGCCGACGATATGCTCTGCCCACAGCTCGCAGTACCACTGATCTGCCGTCCTTTACAACCTACAGACAGCCCGCAGCATGCGAAGGCTATCCTTGCCGTTTCCCACCTACCCAACACCCAACACACTGGCACTGAATCTGGGTGACATGGTAAGAAGTGACCACATGGGATGATAGACTTCCATGGCTTGAGGTACTGCGCCTCGTCCATGGAGTTTTAGCTCCTAGGCAGCAATGATATTCATCAGTGGGCTGACACGAGCCCGTGAACGCCACGACGGAGTGACCAGGCCAGGCGCGACGATACAAGCGCGAATGCTAAGTGCATGTAAAGCTTTGAAAAAGTATATATTCTGTCGATACCCGACGATGATATTCCTACTCCGTGTTCAAGCAAACGCGAAATCAGCAAGACCAGCTGGCAGTGCAGTCTTGCGTACATGCTGCAGAATGACCGCCACAGTCTGCACAAGAACGGGACTCGCCAGTATGAAATGAGTGGGATTCGAGCGGTCCACTGAGAATGGCATGTCTGACGTCCTCCACACACGGCAATGGCTACCGGTGCGCCTCCTCTCTGGCAGACTCGACGACGATATCCAGATCCTCGCGTGTTTAAAATGTGTGTCCTTTTTCGCTGGGAACAGTGTCCATATGGCATGTCGTCTCCAGCGTATGTGCCATGAGCTTGTTAATTCCGAGGTCAGCTTTGGAGCCACTCAAACAAAAGTAGCATCGGGTCACTTACACGTCCAAGTGAGATGCCGTGCATAGGGATCGTTGGCCGCACACTATGTTGCCAGTGGCGAATGATAAGATCTCAACGCCTCTTATGTATAGCTTCTTGGAGCTCTGAGGCACCAAGCGTAGTATCGGGGTGCAGTTGCATGGCCAAGCTTACAAGAGCCTGGACTTGAGCATCCGGGGTCCGAGCTGTCAGGCAGCCCTAGTGAAGTTAACGGCGCCGAATTCCAACCGCGAACTCATCCTTCAGCCATGACGAGCTTCATCAGATAGTCTTCGATACTCCCGGAAGTCCCGATCCAGCCGTTCCATTCCAGCTTCATCCGGAAGGCCGTGTTCCAGCTGCCGGGTAAGCAAGTCCTTCTGGCGAGCCCATTGAGCGCGAACGTCCCATTGCCGGCTAGCATGTACGGGTGGTACGCCAGGCTGTGAGCTCATAGTCATCGATGGGGTGTAAGGACGCATCGGTGCCGTTCCGTACATCACAGGGGACTGAGAATGGGGTCCAGATAGGAAAGTGAGGTTAGACATTGGACCATGGCCGTTCGTCTGGATGAATGACGGAGCAGGGAACGTGGGGTTAGAGAAGCTACCGGACAGATGAGGAGACATCTTCCGTCGCTGAGTGGCAGGCTCGGAGGAGGTAGAGGACGGAGCCTTCCGCTTGCGGCCAACGACCTTAGGAAGCTCCATTCCAGCATTGTCCGGGCTGCCATGTCCAGATTGAGTCTCCTCCTTGTGGTCATGCACTCGCTTCATGTGGTCGAACAAATTATACCGGCGGGGGAAGCCGTTGCCGGCAAATCCGCGCTCGCAGCCAGCATAGACGCACAGATGAGGCCGCTCGCCATGGCCGTGCATGCCGTGTGCTTCTCTTTCATGACGGAGTAGACAGGCGGTTGATGAGAATTCCTGCTTGACGCAGGCGTCGTTCTTGCATCGGAACGGCTTCAGATGAGAGTCTATGAACTTGCTGGAGGTATTGAGGTCAGTCGATGTCATTCATATTTGTATAAAGGAGGAACGATCTTACTCATAGTTGCACTTTAGCTTTGTCGGCTTGTGTGGACAGTCATCCTTGGCTTTGTACGGGCAGTGAAAGAGGCCGTCCGTCTCAGGTCCGCGGCTGTACAGTTCGTGGTTACGATGGCGGCCTTCATCTGTTTCCGATGATCCTGTTTGATTTGGAGCGGCGGTGACGCGCGCAACGATAGTGTCCGCGGTTGGCGGCGCATCAACTGGCTCCAGGGACAGCCGTAGTCCTTCGACAGTATTGACTCGAGTCACAGTAACCGAGGCAGAACCATCGGACTCGCCAGCAGCCACCACGTGCGGTAACGTACTCCCGTCAGTAGATTTTGAGGTGTCCGGCATACCCATCATATCATCCTGGTCATACCGAATGAAGGAGTTGAACTCGTCCGCGGCAGGGTCTGGTACGCCTAGTGCCGACGATGAAGGCGAGTCGTCCAATTGCACAGCAGGCACCGGTATACACTCCAGCGCGGCTGCGCTTGTAGGGTTAGACGCAAACATAGGCGGCGTCAGAGGTAGTGAAGGGGAAAGAGTTTGGCCGGGTATTCCTGGGCTTCGCTGCTGGACTCTACTTACGCTTTCGGCGGGACCAAGAGAACTTACACGACCTCGAATCAGAGGACGTATGTGTCTCTGTGATGGTGTAAGACCTTGGGCTGGGACAGGAGCCACCGGAGGTGCGTGGGTCCGGGGCAGTAGAGTTCTCCTGTACATGGGCGCCGGCTGAGCAAGCATGCTGTTCTCCATCTGGATAGCCTCCCCTGCCAGCAAAGCACGGTCCGGTGGGTACTGTGTATGTTGGTCCACGGCCCATGTAGCAACGGGTGCGTACGAAGTGGGGCTGACGAAGGTATTCCCCCAGAAAGGCGCGAACGACTCCCCAGGCAGCGGCTGCTGCATATAAGCTCGTGCTTCGTACATGGCATGACTAGCGTAACCCCATCCTGGATCTGTGGAAGACGTAGACTCCGGTTGAGACTGCCCGGAAGCAAGGCTATGAGCAGACTGCGCAACGAAGGGTTGCGAGCTTTGGCTAACATAACTCGAAGCATGACACATCCCTGGATCTACTACGGTGTATGGAGACCTCCATGCTGGCGGCGCACTGGCATTAAACTCCTGAGGCAGTCCATGGTAGGGTAGACCACTCCATTCCTCGCCGGATGGCTGCACGGGCGTGCTTGATGCTTGACTTTGTTCTGTACTCCATTGATCCTCTGGCAGCGAAAGTGGCATCCATGGCACGCTCATATCTAGGTCAGAAAAGGAACAATCCGTCGCAGGGGGCGTGAGTGGCAAGTCCGTTTTGAAGGCAGTAGGATGGCACCAATGATCCACGTCCAAAGGGCAAGAGAAAGGAGAGCAATGCTGCTCAATATGGTACTGTAGATCCTCACTGGGACACGTATCTGTCAGTCTGCTGTCCACACACATGATCGCAATAACACAGACTAGCCATTAATTGCAGTTAGATTGCCGTCCCGGCCGGGGAACAGGGGCGTTGTGAACGCGATCGAGCAGACGTGCAGTCCATGTGAGTAGTAAGGTAGGACTCTCATGCAGGCACTCCGGACAGTGAGATAGTCCCAAGTTGGTGTGATCGAAAACGATGTCACTGGTAAACGCGATTCGAGAAGGCTCGAACGATTCTCCCAGATGCTGTCGAGGTTACATCGCACTGGTTCGTACCAGCGCTTCCAGTCGCACGGCGAGAACTAGGTGAAGAAGTACAGAGTACGTAGCAGCGCCAGAGAAGAAAAGTCCAGGAGCAATGCAACAGGCCCGACACGACGTCGTCCGTGGGATACGACGAAGCATCTCCAACTCGGGCCTTGACAGACGTCTACCTGCGTGAGCGGGTACATGTCCGAAGTGCTGGTCCGTCCAGAACTTCACGAAAATGCGATCAAACAAAAAAAGGCATGAAAGTAATACCTGACGGGCGATCGCTCCTCGCAGATGCAAGCTGTCATCCTGAATGTGGTCGAAAACCACGTTTAGATCCAGCGATGTCCAGAGAAATCCCAAGGGGCGTGATAATCCAAGCTCTAGGCCTAGCTCTAGGGAGCGATGTTTGTTGTCCTGATGGCAATGCACAGTCGTGATCTAGCGTAATTTGACGCGATCAGACCAATGTGTCCAGCGTACAGTAATCCAGGCAGGTGCCTTGTTCCAAATAGAGAAGCAGAGCAAAGCAGACAGCACGTGCAGGCAGGCGCAAGCAATTGGGCAGCAAGATGTGTGAGGAAGGGATGCAGAGTTAACGGGCATCTAGTTGAGTGGGCGATCCGGCTGATATGGGAGCTCTCGCAAGCAACCATGTGGGGTCCCAGGGTGTGGCAGCCAAACAAGGCGTAGACCTGGTCCGCAGCTGTATGCAGCCTCGCGCCGTGACTGAGGTGCGGATTGACAGGGGCGTTGCTGATCTCGGATTCGCTGAGTTCGCGTTAGCGAGTGACGGGCCTGCACGACCACGACTCGGGGCACACTGCCACGTCAGAACGGACGGCAGAACGTCTGCACTCTGAGCCTTTGTCTGCCAATGATGTCCTTGCGCCCACACACGCTGACGCTGAGGCATTTGCATGCAGAAAGCGCATGTTGATATGTTTGCTCTTGATGGAGATGCTCACGCAAGTTTCGATGGCGATGGGGACTCTTCGCGCGACTCTGTCGAGTGCGGGAAGGAGCGAGGGTTGATCACGTGATCTTCATCCGAGGTTGTTCCAGCCCCACCCGTTTCACGAACAACGATCTTTGACGCCATATACGTCGTACGACCTGTCGATCATACTTCATGCGAAAGCCTTGTGCATCCCAGATCGTCCACGTTGTGGAACTGAGTCGTGGAATGTTCCGAAGTCCGGGTTCGCGCCTCCACCTCTCAAGGAGATCTTCACGGGCTTCGCATCCAACCGGATACAGAGGTCGCCTGCGGTGTGATATGAGCTTGATCTTTCACATCTTACTACTACTGTAGTTCAAGAGACCGATTCAAACAGCCCTGATGAATACTACACCAAGCTTCCGTCAATCTTGACTTCAGGGGCAGAGGTTGACTCCGAGGTGCACACCTGGTCTTGTTTCTTCGCATTCCTTCCATTGACAAGTCTACCTGCATATGTATACTTGAGACTTCCACGACCACAATGTGTGCCTCATGTAGCAGTGCATGTGGACCGCTTTCTCCATCCGCTTGGTATTCGACCACCTTGTCCATGAAGCTGTAGCATATCCCTCGACCTTCCGTCTAGGACCCTACATAGCATGTGCGAGCCGTACGATCCAGTACCGCGATACTTAACTGGACCATCCTTTGGCGGATTTCCTAGGTAAAGTGAGCAATTCCCGAGTGTCAGCAACTAATTCAGGACCAAAGTCATGTTGCTATCCTGGAATCTTGAGAACCGCCTCCAGGCATCTCGCGTCTGTTCGTAGCGTGGCTAGCTCTCTGGTCGATTGGGGTCGAAACGTTCTTGTCTCAAATTTCTGACCCGCTCGATCATCAAGCTGAGTGGTCTCCGATGGCTGATTCAGCGTCGACACAGTCTGCTTGTCGAGGCAATGCATGTCAAGCCTTATGCTTGTGGTCGAGCCCGGTTGCGTCGGCAACAGGCCAATCGCCGCCCACTTTTGACTCACTTTCCAGTGTAGGCATACTTACTGTGCCGTCTGATCGCTGCGCCCTTGTGATAGAACACGAATGGGATCGCACAGCAAGCGAGTGCAAGAAAAGCCAGCAAGCTGCTAGCCCACTGATATCCAAGTCGATCGTACATCTGCGTGGTGAACAGCACTGTCGCCGCGCCCCAGAAGCTTCGTAAAAATGTTTTTGCAGCTAGTGCGCTAGCGGCTTGATGTTGGTAGGAGTCGACCATGTAGTTGTTCGCGCTGTTATAGAGGAAGATGAAACCGAAGCCGACAGGAAACCCACCAAGTGCCGGGCCCACCCAAGATAGCGTGGGATACGAGGTCCAGGCGAAGATGAATAGTCCAATCGGGACGAACCAGCAGCTGAGCATCATGGGTATAAGTCGGCATTCCGGTGGTGGCTTGCCGTCGTGTTTCGCGACCAGGCTCAGGTAGTGCTTGTTCACCCATGGAGCGCAGCAAGCGCTTAGAAGAACACCAACGGCGAGTGGTATAAACATCAACCCTGTGATGCCGGCGCTATAGCCCTTTCCTCCCTGGTAGATGATCGGAAAAGCGACGAAGAACATATAGAGCAGGCCATACAAGACTGACATGTAAAGCGAGATGAAGAACACGATCGGCTCTAGGAAGAGCAATTGGAAGGGTCGGATCAGGAAGACTCGGAGTCGCTCTTTCAGTGGTCGAAGGTCGATGTCTTGCTCAGTGACGTACTTTGAGTCGCCAGTTTCCTTCCGCAACTTCTTTGCTCGTTTGGACAAGATAGTGGGGGCATATGTCTCTGGGACGGTGAAAGTCATGAGGACGTAGATTGCTCCAGAGAGAATCAACTGGATCCAGTACAGCCATCGCCAGCCAAGAGCATCAGACAAGAATCCCCCCACCAGAGGCCCGATCGCAGGCCCGATGAAAGGCGCGGCAGAGAAGGCCGCCATGGGTACACCTCGCTCCTCACTCCTCCAGAGATCTGCGAGAGTACCGCCCACCAAAGTCATGGGTGCAGAGAAAGCAATGCCATCAATAAAGCGGCAGACAAGCAGTGTGCCAATGTTCTTCGACAAGGCGCAAGGTATGATGAACACCACTGCGATCAGCAGCGTGCTTGCGTAGATGATCCGTCGTCCAAGGATCTCGCTGAGCGGAGCGAACACCATAGGACCGACGCCGAAGCCAACGACCTACGCTCAAGTCAGTAGTGGCACCAGCCACCTAGCAGAAGGACGATATACTTACGAACAGGGTGATCGTCAGTAAGGACACTTCGTCGCTGACGCCAAACTCCTTTGACACCCCGACGAGATCCGCAGTAACCACTGCGCTGTTGAAAGCTACCACGAAGCAGGTAACAGCCACGACCATAGTGCACCACCACTTGTACGCCTTCGACCAGTTCTTTGGATTCTCCTTGTCGTTCGAGACGAAGGTGACGATGTCGTAGCGCTCAGTCTTGCCAGTCTTGTTTGATTGTACTTCACGCAGACGAAGTCCAGATGGTGTCTCGGTGGTGAACTCTTGCATGTTCGCCTCAGTAGTCAATGTTCGGTACGGCAGATTGAGTATGTCGTATTCGTCAAGAGGGACATCGTTGCCTTGCGACTCCAGGGGCGTCGATGCCCCTTTCTCTACTTCTGAAATGTCGGATGAGCTCATTGCTGTTGGACTGGAAGCTTGTGGGTAAAATTTTGCTGCATGCGTGCCCGCGGGGGCAAGCGTATCCTTTATTGCCATAGTGTGTGCAATGAGAGCTGTTGTAAAGAGAGGAGAGATGTGGCGGATATGAACAGCCAATTGGAAATGATATTTACGATTCCGATCAAGTCTTTATACGTATATATATACTTCACCGTTATCAATTGCGGCCGCTCAACACCCGCCATAAATCGCACCCGGGCCAAGTGCCATGAGGTCGTGTAGGGCAAATGGCCGAAACGTCGCCGAGTGACATGCGCAGTGACTGGCTTGATCAGTCCACCCGATCCCATGGCAGAACCTCCAGCGCTGACTTTGCCGCTGACATGACACCGATAGCTTGGCCGTTCGGCATGAGTTCCGAGAGAGCTGCTGTGAAAGCAGCCGCGCAATACTGTGGTATGCGTTTCGTGGGATAAGCTCAGGTAGTGTTTGCTCTTCGAAGCCAGGACACCTTGCCGAAACTGATGGTCGACTTTGCACAGTTCAGTACGATCAGACAGATCTGTTCAACGTATCGACGAACCTCCTTTGCGTCGCTGTGTAAGAGAAGAACCACTAAAGTTGAATGGAAACATCGAGATGTTCGACAACTTCGGAGCGCCGAATGACCCCGAGAGATCCCCGCGACATGGGTTTGAGCCGCCATGTTCCCGCTACGCCTTCGATGATATGTGGAAAACCCGGCATCACATCCTACCTGTCCCGACATTTCAGAGCATCGCTTGCTGTTCCGAAATAATGCGACCCGCGATGGCCAATTCTCGATAATGAAGGGCATCCGACATGTACTAGGTAGTCATACCCCTGTGAATAGACAGCCCGGAAATGAAGCAATAATTGCTTGTCCGATAGTGAGGCTGAAATCGCAGACTCATTGCACACAACGCATGGTCCGGGACGCCGACAGACCACCTGTTCATCAGCTTTGGTGATGGCAACCTAAGCGCTGAGGTCCTGTACCTTGCGCTCACCACACGAGTTAGCACTTACGCGAGTGGTTCGAGGCACAGAACATAGTCGATAAGTCGCCATCCGTGTCTGGGTAGTGAGAGTCCTTCAGGTTGGCCCTCGGTCAAGCCACAACTTGCTCATACATCCGGCTCTTGGCACTATCCTCACGCTCCAAGGTGAGTCCAGCTCTATCGTAACGATGTCAGAATTGTTCTCGGCCTTTGGCTATCCCGCTCGACTGATCGGACGCCTTCCGCTACTGCCGCGGTATCTATGGGCGGGCTCTTCCCTTTCGGCGAACAACGACTACGTTCTTCAGAGATATGGTGCGACATATAAGCTGCGTCCATGGTTGTTGCTGGATACGCACGAGCTGGAGGTTATTGAGCGCTTGTTGAACCAGGGTAGCGACATCGACATTGTCGCCTTTCGGACTGCGCATCTTTTGACTGCGTCGAATCTGACAGTAGTGGTATGTTTCCATCTATACTACCAGCACGTGCCGTAAGTCAAGTACGACATACTGACAAGACCCTTCAAGGGAGGTCTCCTAGCCTCAGCTAGCAGCGCGATCTTGACCTTGCCATCTCTCGACAATGTCCATTACGCCGCTCGTGGCCTCTTCATCTTGAGTCTCATGCTCAGTCTTCTAAGCGTGTACTTCACCATCCTCCAACAACGCGTACTCAACAATCAGGATGCACATGCTCTCCGACTATGGCTCTGGGATAGCACAATTTACACCTTACCTACAGATCCGGAGCGGGTGCTTCGTCGCAGCTCCCTCAGCTCGAATATCTTGCTCCAAAGCCCCTTCGAGCTTCTCTCCATCTCCATAGCGCTTTTCCTCGGCGCGCTAGGCTTCTACCTTGGCCTCGCCTACGCAAGCAGAGTACGGCTCAGCAAAGGTTCTGATAGCAATATTGCAGTCCTGATTGCTTTCGTCGTGGCGACATTCTTTGCACTCGCTGTCTTTGGGCAGTCACTGGGTCAGAAGGACCGGGAAATGGCGAAGTGCAGGCAGATCGAGAGAGATGGGCTGCAAGGATCTCGGGACCCATCCGCAGACTTCGAGCACCCGGCGACGGAATTCGCATATCCTATGAAAGATCGTGAGCGTGCCTGAGTATCCAGTGCTGCGACATAGTACACGGCGCCGTGCTCTAAGGTTTCCGCGTTACTGTCGCCGAAATGCCGCACGGATGCATACGCAGACACTGGCTGGAGTCAGTCTGCGTGATTCCAGAGACCGTGCTAAATCATGTAACATCTCAACTGCTCGCAAAGGTTCATCACTGGGCTACTTCATCTACAAGTCGCCATCGGAGGTGCCTATATGAGACGATACTTCATTTGCACATGAATATCACATTGCCAATACTCTAGAATGTATGTAAACAACCGCCCCGAAACTCGCATACGCCAGACATCCACCGGTTACGAAAGCCTTCATCAACACCTCACCCACTACTGCACATCATTCGGGATCAACGGCAGCAACACGCCCACAGTCGTCAAGCTGTTGGGGCTACCACATCCGGTCTGGCCAGTCTTCAGGTAGCAGCTTCCACTGCTTCCATCAGCTGGCGCATTGTACACCACAGCGCCGCAAGTTTGGTTAATGCTTGCACCAAGACCCTGGGCATTGTAGTAAGCGCACTCGTTCACGCAATCATTGAAGCTCTGGCAGCTTGGCGTGAATGGAGATGGCGCCGAGGGACCACCGGCATAGCAGAAGAAGTTCTGGATGTCCTGGCCGGCGAAGTCGAGGTTGGGGTAGACGCCGAAGACTTCCGTTGGCGCTGCGGGAGGGGCGAGCGTGGAGGTCGGGTTCGGCAGCACCGTGAAGGTGGAGGTGTAGAACTGGGTTCCGGAATAGGTCGAGGTGTACGTCGTTGAGGTTATCGTCGAGGTGATTGTAGTCTTAGCGGTCACGGCGACGACCTTGGTGATCTGTGGCAGCTTGTCAGTGGACTGCAATGAGAATACTGAACGATCAGCTGCAGAACTTACAGTGCTAGCGGTGAGGGTGGTAGTGCTGATCGATACGCTGGTCGGGGTGGGGATGTTCAGGCACGAGCAAGCCGAGGTGATCTTCGAGCCGATGAAGTTCTTGAGGCAGGTGGGCGTGCCAATAGCCGTCGTCGTCGGCTTACATGAAGTAGTAGGAGTGGTGCGCTTGACCTTGGCCGTCGGCGTAGGCGTGGTGTCCGCAGATGCAATGGACGTCGCTCCTAGCGCGCAGGTGCTGGTCGTGCTGACTGCTACAACGGGGTACACCGTTGTGACAGTGGAGTAGTAGCTCGTCGCAAATGCAGTGACCTGTATCTCATCAGTACCTTTCACACGCGACGGCTCGAAGCTGAGGACGTACGGTATCTGTGCTCTGCACGTTCGACGTTACGGTCGAGCAGGGCGGAGTTGACGTTTGCGTCAAAGTCTTCGTCACCGTGGGGATGTGCAACAGACTGCTGCAGAATGGCGTAGCGACATTCTGCTGGCGCAGCACAGTGACGATGGTGTTGACAGCGTTGCAGTCGAGGTTCGTCCGCTCATCGAGAGGCGTAGCGAAAGCAGCTGCCGCGAAGAGCGACGCAAGAAGGAACTTGGCCATTGTGCTGAGTGATGAAGTTGCCCGGTGAAGATAGAGTAAATAGATCGACACGGTGACGACAGAAGAGGCTGCGCTACCTCGTGGCAGGACAAGCAGATCTACATATACACTCTGCAGGCACATGCATAGCGTCCACGCGCTGTCAGGTACGGAAGGCTATTGCTGGTCCAGACTGGGGACGGTATAGTGCGTGCAGCCTGTCGAGCCCAATCAAGCAATTGGAAAAGCCATCGAAGCACAATCGGAACGCGCTTGGACGCAATCGCAGCTTCCTACTTGCTGGAAGTTGCTGTGGAAGCACTGGTAGAGCTGAACAACGGGACGTGACTATCGGATGTGGCATCGCGTCGCGTGTACCGAAGCGCCACAGCGGAACCATGGTACGGTACTGGTTGAGGGAGCAAGTCGCAGGGATATCGCTGAGGGAGTATATCGCAGTGGATGATAGATATTGCCGGTGAGTGCCGTCGCAGACATGTCTTATCTCGTACTTCAACGGCCCACTAGGAATGGTCATCGAAAGATCTTCTCGAAATTCACAAAGTCGAGGAGGGGAGATGAGATGAGGTCTCGAAAAAGCTCAAGCTTCGACACTAGATCGAACTCGGCCACATATTCTCGTCGCTAAATTCATTAGGTCAAGCCACTTCTAGATTGGGAACCGATATCTTGGGTACACCACGTGACGAACGATTCGACACGAGCCTCAATTGGGACACTGCGATCTCAAAAGTCAGGCGTTCGGCGCAAAGTTTTCTACGATAGACTCGACGTCTTGAAGCTGTACAGATCGCTCTGGAGGTCTAGACCCCCGCCGATAAACACGTGGAGGAACTTGGGGCGCCAAGAACCTCGTGCCTATCGATTCGATCTTTGACTACACAATCGTACCACGTCTATCACTCATAACGGCTCGATGGTGCTTCCAATACCGCCTCTCCGTCCCATTCCATTCTCGAAGCATGACCTTCTGCCTCCGACCACACCGTCCCTGCGACCTCCCGGGCCCATGTGCTCGCCTTGCCGCAGCACACAATGAGCTGCCAGCTGTCGGACTAGCGGCCGATCAAACCTACGGCTGCTGACCATCGACAGAATACTGAACCGTTGTGGCGCACCCAACTGTGCTCGCCGATGACCTCGGGAAGCATATGCAATCGCACCTGGTCTGCTTCCTCGTGGCCTCCTGACCGATCTAACTTTTAGTGAGACCTGCCACATGCGTTGGGCGTCGGTAGAGCGCGTGGCGGCGTAGCTAAAGCAGTCCATTGCCATGCTCGTCGAGCCCGACCTCTGGCCCACGTTTAGGAGCCGCAGTCCTCTGTTGCCGGTCCGCGATACCAGATTCGGCGCTGTAGGCGCGTTCTGACCAACAGAGGACCCTTCCATGAAGTAGCAGGAGCGAGAGTAGAGGTCTCCGGAAGAGTCGCTCCAGACCGCAGAAAAGCTTCGAGTCCGATTACAGGTCCGCGTTTCTGATAATACGCTTCGTTGGCACTATTTGCCGCTATAGCTTCCCTTTCCTGTTGGCGTACGGCTCACCATATGAGCTTGAACACAAAGAAGTAAGCGTACACAAGCGGCGTCAACACCATCCTCCCAAGCCAGCCAACCTCATCACTAGCAGCCCGCAGAATATACTGCTCAATGCCATTCCTCGGGCTATTCTCCACGAACATCATCGCGCTCATCATGTCGTAAGTGAGCTGCGCAGTCTTCTCCATGCGCACGAACATGTCCTTCTCGAAGTCTTGAACACTCGTGTCGAGCTCCTCGGAAGTGGCAGACTTCAAGATTGCGGACGCAAGTTCCAGACAGTCTTCCATAGCTAAGTTCACGCCCTCGCCAGCGAAGGGCGTCATTGTATGTGCTGCATCTCCCACTATTGTTACGCCGCGTTTGTGAGGCCAGGAGTGTCCGATCGGCAGCATGAACAGCTCCCGCGGCACAGCGTCGCCCTTGGCTGCTTCAATGAAAGCCTGAAGTCGCGGATCCCAGTCCGCGTACTCTTTGCGGCAGGCTGCTTTCGTCGCTTCCAGATCGCCGACATCGTAGCCACAAGTCTTCCGCCAGTCCTCAGATCGCAGTCCGAAGACGTAAACGTTGATGGCGCCATCACCCTGCTGCTGCGCCATGATGGTCTTCCCGTCTGACCAAGCGAAGAGCGAGCCGTGGTTAGTGAGATCGTATAGCTCTGGCTGGGTCGTCTTCGCGTCGGGGATGTTGAATGCATGGCCAGCGATGCCCGAGTAGAAGGGCTTGACGTCTGTGACGAACGTGCGTGTCTTGCTCCAAGTACCGTCTGCCCCAACGATGAGATCGAAGCCTCCTTCGGACGGCTGATTGACGGAATGCACCGTCATTCTCCCCTCCACCTCCTCCACGCCTCGTACCTTGTATCCCCATCTTACCACTTCCTTTCCCAGACTATCAAAAAGCATCCTCCTCAAAACCGGCCTGTCGATCTCCGGCCTCCCACCAATATTGCCCTTCTTCCCCGCACCCATAGACACATAACAAAGCAACTTCTTATCAGCCAGCTTCATCGCCTCGCCGTCATACCTCGCATGCTTCGCGAACTCATCCCAGAGGCCTGCTTCGCGCAGGGCGCGTTGGCCGGTCTTCTCGTGAAGATCTAGGGTGCCGCCCTGGGAACGGAAGTCGGGGGCAGACTCGGCCTCGAAGATTGTGATATCTGAGACGCTGGAGGGGGAGGATTTGTTGGCTAGAAGACGAGCGAGGAGGCAGCCGGCTGGGCCTGCACCTATGATTGCTATTTTGAAGGGCATGGTTTTGCAGAGGAAGGAAGGTTAGAGGGTGAGAGCGGTGAATATCAGGAAAGCGGAGAGGACAAAGAGATATGGTTACCTTGATGCTACTTATGACCTCTCTGCGGCCGAAGTGAACATCATTCGGGACGCTGCCTACGTGTCTCGAGTGTTGCTGGTTTGCGAAGGATGCAAGCCACCTCGCCAAAACAGAGCTCGCGAACCTCCACTGCTCATTGGCCACGAAGGACCCTTCGGCCGAGCTGTTTAGAGTTCCATTCCCGTGTGGAAGTCGCAACAACACCGGCCACGGAGACTTCACTTCCCTGTCGGTGTTAGTGAGAAGTCGTACCGCGTCGAGTGCACTTTCAGCGAGTCACATCCTCGATTCATCGTCGATCGAATCTGTACTCTCATGCCGCTCTTTCACGGGTGCAATCCCACAGCAGGGTCATCGAATGACTTTCACCCTAGGTGCACAGCCGCATATGCGTCCAGGAGTCACAGTGGCATTGCGAGCTAGCAGCGACATCTCCTACAAGGTAATCATCACGCTCTCTGTTCCCTTCCTTTTTCCCTCCCATGGCTTCCATCTTCGAATTTCACCCCTACCCCTCCTTCCCCTTCCTCTCCCTTCCCCATGATCTCCGGCTGAAAATCTACCATACAATCTTCACATCCTCTCCGCTGTACCCAGACTACATCCAGCCACGCCATCAACCCCGTCCAGTGGAGCCAGCCATAACCCGCGTCTCCCCCTTCCTCCGCTCCGAAGCCCTACCAGTCTTCTACAATCTCTACGTCCTCCCCCTAAACCTCCTGGCCTACACGTGCTCAGAACGCGCACGCCTCATCTTCTCCACCGGCTCGCCCTGGTACCATGATCTACCTACCCCGAAGCTACGGCAGATCCGGAATATCCGCATCTCAGCGACGCTCGGCTTCTGGCTCCAATCCTGCCCCCACCCTCACCGCAAGATCTCCGGCCGGAGAGTCTATCTAGACGTCTATATTCGCTTCTACACTAACGTGGCGGGGAAGCGGACGTACGGTCTGCGAGTTGAGAGGGGGCAGGGTGTGGGGCCTAGTGTGTGGGGTGCGGCGAGCGGGTTGCCGGTGAGCACGGAGGGGCAGATTGAGCTGGTGATGGGGAGTGCGGTGGCGTGGGTGAGGGATGTGTGTGACGTGCTGGTTGGGGATGGGGTGTTTGGGGAGTGGACGGCTGGGGATCTGGAGCAGCTCGGGGAGTGGAATGAGGTTGTGGTGAAAGGTGGGGATGCGTAAAGACGGAAGATGCAAGACGATCGTTGACGTTGATAAGCATTGCAGAGTTCCCCGACTTGGTGACGAAGTTTACACACCTCAGCAACAGCAGCGAGACACAAGCATGCCCTCGAATTTGCCTCTCAGCCAGCTCAAAGCACCCCTCAGCAGCCACGCCACCACGTACCCTCACGCCCTCCGACATCCTCCCCTAATCCTCCCGCGATCAATCCCTCACTTCGCAAACACATCCTCCGCCCCCCGCCCAAACTCCACAAACACACACTCGTCCCCGCCAACACACCACGCGTCATGCCCCGGCGGCACAACAAACACATCGCCTTCGTTGAAAACCACCTCCGTCCCATCATCCATCTTGATGCCCAGCTCACCCTTCAGCATGTACCCTACGTGGCCCTTCTGGCAGGAGTCGGTGCCTTGCTTGGGTTTGAGATCGCGGGTCCAGGAGCCACGGGGGGCGATTGTGACGTGAGAAGCGGTGAGGGATGAGAGGGAGGCGGTGCGGAGGGAGATGTTACCGATGTTGGTGGGTGGGGATGTGGAGAGGGGGTGTTTTTGCAGGGTTTGGGGCATGCTGGTGAAAGTTGAGATATCACAGAGTGGGAACAGAAGCTCTTGCTCTTCAGAGGTTTTGATGAGATGGAGTGAAGGCTCGCTGGCCGGCGCTGTGGCTTTCGCGAAAGAAATGAAGGAGATGGGTCAACGAAATGTACGTATACCCAGCCATACGAGCTTCAAAACGCCTTTGTATCTATAGTTGCGAAGAAACTGCATGAGCTGAACAACTGGATCAGACCATGCGATTTGTGAACGCAGACTCGAAAGGCATGAGCGTGGCTATGAGCTGGCTCAGCTGATCTCGGGGTGGTGCCACCCTAGAAGCAGCTATTCTGTGGAATCAGGTCGAGCAGGGCGGGTTCTAGATCTGGCTCCGTTGTCGTCGCGTGAGCGACAAAGCAATGTGCAAGTCGAGCTACCAGCTCTGATCGTGGTGGGCGGGCCTCGCTGCGGACATTGAGTCGTGTTCTGAAGGTCAGAGTGGTGTAGGTGCAGGGAGAGCTGCCGCAGTCTGCTACCCTTAAGTCCGAAACACGGCGTTAAGCAACGCGACTCGACACCACTGTTTCAACAGCAATACTCTGTGATGAGCATACCTGACATATTGCACACATCCCGACATGTCGACCCCCGGCATCCTCCCCATCCCCTCCTCCAAGTCCGCCTCCGACCCTCCCGTAACCTCCAAGCCCGTCTCAATCCTCGACAACGACATCGCACGCCTAGCCTCGAACGTCCACCCCATCCTCCTCGTCTCGATTCCGCTTCTGAGCTTCCCGCGTCTGGTCGAAGACCCCATCTCCGCGCTCATAGGCCTCGCGTCAACGACAGCAGTCATCCAGCTGCTATACTGCCTTGTCTGCCTGCCGTCAACTGGTCAAGCCCCGCCGCCGCCGCTGAAGCCGGGGCAGAAGAGGAAGAGTGTGAAGCTCGCGCAGGACTTGGGGGCGAGATTGGTGGTCTGTACAGACCCTAGTCATATGACATGTGAGCATAGATGCTGACAAGCCTTGAAGCCAGCTCTGCTCTCCCTCCTGCTGTCCCTCTTCCTCTCTACTCCCCTCCTCTACATAACCCTCATCCTCTTCGGCGGCCCCCTCACAACCCACCTCCCCCACACCGCGCTCCTGGCCCTCCACTTGGCGCTCCTCATAACGCCACAACTCTACTACGTCCACGGCCTGGATGCATTGACCTGGAGGCGGATAGTGAGTTTACAGCTACCATTGGACGAGGTCGTGGGCATGAGTATGGGAGCTTGTGTTGGCGCGTGGCTGGGTGCGATTCCGATACCACTGGACTGGGATCGGGAGTGGCAGAAGTGGCCTGTTACTGTGGTGTCTGGGGCGTATGCGGGGGCTGTGGTGGGGAAGTTGGTGGGTGGGCATCTGGTGAGGGGGTGGAAGATCAAGATGAGTTGAGGGGATCGAGTGAGCATACGCCTAATCGCTTCACTCCCGTGGTCGATTACAGCACATCCAAGGTGGCTCTTGCTACTATGCATGCTTCTCGAGCTCCTGACTTCGCCTCTGGATTGCCACAGAGCATCCTCCAGCAGCTTCCCGCTGACTCAACCCGGCCTACAGTGCCATTGACCCTCTAAAACATAGTCTTGTAGCATGGCTCATTACTCTCGACATGCGAATGGTACCTGCAGCCGCACTGCTCGAAGTGACCCTTAGCCTCGGCCTTGGTCGCCTTTCGATACATTCCGAGCGTCGTCGCTAGAGTGCGCAGGAAATCCACATCTTCGATCTGCTTGAAAGCTTCCGCGTACGTTTCCGGTTCACACCCGTAAGTGACGATGTCAGCCTGCAGCTGGCGAATTGGGGAGCCCTCTGGACTCGCCTCGATAAGAGCGGCGAACAAGTGTTCCGGAAAGCCGTCACGCTGCAGCTTAGCGACAAAAGCATCGGCCACAGCGTCCATGAAGGACGTCGACTCGATGTTGCGACCGAGAACCCAAGCATCCGCGAGACGACCCCATTCGGCATCGCTGTCAGGTTCCTCCTCCTCGAGATTGCCACCCGTCTCACTGCACACGTGGCCGGAATAGACGAACGTGCTGAACAGGTTGAAGATATCGGGATCCTCGTCCAGCAAGTCCGGTGAATGTGGTCTCTTCACCGGCATCTCTGACTTGCAGTCCTCGTCGGCCTTGATGATAACCCCTCTCGCCTGGATTTTCACACCTGGCGAGACCTCGGTCTCTATGAGAGCTGCGAAGCGCGCGGAGTGCTTGGCGAGAATTCGATCGTGGATGTAGAAGGGCTTACTCTCGTCCACTTTGCCGACGTTGATCTGGCGGGGGGCTGAGGAGAGGCTGCGCATTCTTAGCATTGATCTCGGTATGGGCTTCGTGGCGTCGTAGACTTACCCCAGCGTGGCGATGCTCTTGCGCCGGACAGAGCGCGAGGTGTCATCGCTGTCGTCAGCGCTGCGTTTTCGTACCGCCATTCTCGGGGAGTGGCTCCGCGAATTGTGGGATTTCTTGCTGTTGTATATAGTGGACTGGAGTGTCAGCTGGTCGGAGACTGGTCGTATGTCGTCAACCACTGATGTCGCCTCGTCGTTATTATGCAGGCTAGCGAAGAGTGCATCGAACAGACGAGAGATACTCCACCTACCGAGCCGCGAGTGTGCATCGCATGTGCTGTCACAAGCCGACATTTTACTTCACCGCAAGGCCTCACTCACCCAACAGAGTGCATCGACGTGACTTTATTATAGCTTGACTGCCACCTGCACTCGCATGTGACACGACCTCTGTCAGCAGCGCCAGTACTTCTCCCGACTTCACATGTGCCGAAATGGCCATTCAAAAGGTCTGGAGTGAGACCAGCCACAAGCGGTCCTGTCGCGGCCCTACGAAGTCTATCAGAATCAAATATGGGTATCATACACACAATCAACCCATGCCGCCCTACATCAATCCCGTTATATCATGAAGTCAACTCCACCCCTCATCTCGGTCAAAACATCTCTCCCTCTCCCCTCCTTCTCCGTCTTCTGATCTCCTCCCTCTCATCGTCCCCCTCACTCCCCAACTCAAAGTCAAACCCCCTCCCTCCCGCCGCCCGCCCCTCGGTAGGCGTAATATAAGCCTCATGCGGCGTCTGCAGCTCCTCGTCCTCCTCTCTCGCTCCAGTGTAATGCGTAGGACTATACCCAGCCTTCTCATACCCGAGTGAAGGCATCTCCTCTACCGCCGCCCCAGCCACCACATCCTCGTCATCGTGAGATTGCTGGCCCGTCGTGCTACCGGAGAAGCGCGACACGACGCGGCTGTGGTCGTCTTCGCGGCGGAGCGCGGTGATGATGCGGTCGGGTTTCTGCGTTGCGTGGCGCTCGTCCCAGACGGGCTCATCGACGTCCTCGGTCTCTCGCAGTAAGTCCGCAAGTCGTCTGCTCCCCTCGGGGTTCATTGATGGCTGGCCGGAGCCGCTGCCCATCATGATATAGCTAGCGCGCTGACTCTGCACGCCACTACCCATACCGACGATGGAGCTGGAAACTTCGCGCTGGAGGTCTTGCACTTCTGTTCGGAGGCCGCGGACCTGATTCTCCAGATTGCGCCGTGCGGAGCGCTCGTCGGAGAGCATTTGGTAGAGCGAGCGGAAGGTCACTTGAGGTGTTGTAGACGGACTCGGACGTCTCGCGCTGGCCGCAGGAGCGTGAGTGGGCGTCAGCAAACTGTCTCTACTGGAGAGAGGCAGAGGCGGGACCTCGCCGAGATCTCGCGGTGGCGAGCCACCGGGCGCAGTGCGCGGCCGATCCTGGTACTTCGATTGGCGTCCCTCTTCACGCGACCGCGCGAATGGGTTCTGCAGGTCATCTATGAGCATACTCGCGGTCCGAGCTCGCGGCTCATCGCGCGCGTTGTCTTCCCCTCGCACACTGTCCACTGGGCTAATGACAGCTGTGCGGCGGTTCTTCTCGGCTTGCAAGCGCTGCAACGAGCGCCGGAAGGCGAGAAGGTTAGCTTCGAGAGATGCTACGCGCTCTTCCAAGTCCTGTGACAAGGACGCGCTGAGCGGAGAGGAGGCACTCAGATTCGACGCATTTCGTGCGTGACCTGATACAGGCTGAGTGACCGGCCGAGACGGAGGCGTGGCTGGCGCTACTGGTGTAGGGAGTGGGGGCGCCTCACGACCTGAGGCAGTGTCTGCAGATAGTCGAGGTGGGACGGTGAAGCCTGAGGTGCGGAGTACGCTGCCCGTGAAAGACTCGCGCCAGAAACGGATCTCGTCGCTGCGTTTGCGGTCCGGCACGGTCGCAGGTGCTTGTGCTCTCAGATCGCTGGCGCTCCTACTGCGCCTATTGGGATTCCTGATCGCCAGACCAGGCTCAACATCCGGTGTCTCGTCTCTTGACTCACTGGGTCGTGCAGGGACGGGCGGTGCGCTCGAAGGGCCTGCTTCCGTTCCATCTCCAAGCAGTATACTCGGTAACGTCTTTCTCCTTCGTAGCGCACTTCCAGGCGCATCGAATGGCGTGCCAAGCTGATACGGCTTCAGAGTCGCGCTCTTGGGGAACTCCAGCGCATACGGCGAGCGCAGTCGCGGGAACGACGGTCCCATGTCAACCCGCAGAGGCGTAGAGAGCGCGCGCTGCGGCGAAGGACTGCGCTCCTCATTAAGCTGCTCCAGGTGCGGGCTAAAGTTCGGCGGCTCGCTACGGTTGTGCTGATGTCGCGGCGGAGTGCGCTCAAGCGCTGGTGGAGCCGGCGACTCGCGCGACCGCCGTCCGAAGATCTTGCGCATCGCGTTGCGCAGAGAGCCTTTGCGCTGCCCAGCTTGGGCGGAACCTCCGGCATAGCCATCGCCAGCAGTCACCTCCACGCGGTTGTGCGTCTGTGGTCCAGTGTAGTTTTCAGACTGCACCCGATTTCTGGACTTCTTCCTCTGCAGTCGTCCAGTATCGCTACTCTTGCGCGGCGCATTACTGCTCAGCGTTGCAGACCCTAAAGGTGGTCCGTCATAAGTGCGGTCCATTGAAGGTCGTGTACTGTGAATCCATCCAAGCTAGGTGCAACAGGTGAACCTCTGGCCAATGCTCAAGGGCTCTAAGCTTCCTGAAGAATGACTGGTGGTAAAGACCGTGTGGGCGTCCAATGGGAGTGATTGAAGGAGCGTGCGATGCCGTTGTTATACTACATGAGTCGTCCCGCTCCAGCTGAGTCGGGGTAAGATATGGCCGTCAAGAAATATGGCGATCAGCAGCCAATGGTGTTGAAGATAGTCGAAGGCAATCGGCCTGCTATCCCAGTGTTATGCATACAGCTGTGATTATAAGACAAATACCAGGCTCTCACTGGTCGTACTGGGAAATGTAGAAGAGGTACAAGCGGCAGGTAACGATCATAGCCATGTGAGGCTGACCAAGGGGGCCGAAGCGAAGCTCTTGATGACAAGATCCAGCGTCGCAAAGCAGGCAGCGCAAACTGCTAGTTCAGAAGCTTGCAGATTGCCCGGTGTGGACAAACAAAGGCCTGCTAGAGCGGTGTGTCTCAAGCCAAGTGCAGTGTACCCGGCATGGCTCGAGCAAAGCGGAGGCGTTTGGAGAAAGCGATCGAGCAAGACAACAACGCCAATTCTCCGCTATGCTTACAGCCAATTAGCGCGTCGGGGCTGAGACCTCTGAGGAAGAGTGGCACTCAGAAGCGCGAACTCACGTGCATGCCGAAGACTCCACTGAGATAGACTTCGACACAAGCGAAAGATTGCACTCTGTAATCCCGACCGCTTGTCGTTCCAATCAATATATTGCAGCCACAGAGCATGTCACTCCTTCCCTCCTCAGACGCTCGTCGTCCCATCTCGACGAATATGCAAGCATGATCGCGTACTCCTGTCGCAATAGTTCAACCGACGAACCATCGCATATCAGCCGACAGGAGCAGATCGAGTCGCCAAAGCCTAAATCTGGAACATGCATTGCGCAAGAAAGGTAGCGTGGGCTGCGTGGCGTCGGACACAAACCATGTGGCCCAAACCAGCTCGACCACCGAGATCCTGTCTCATCGTCAGTCAAACCTGCTCTCTAACTTTCAGTCTTCATCGTGTAGATTGACGCAGATTGGTGTGGGAGGTAATGATCGCCTCGGCGATACACTCCGCTGGTGTGTGGGAGCTCATATCAACGTTGCGCTATGGGAGGTAGATCTGAGAGATCGTGCGCCATCCATGATGAGTTGACAGCAAGCCACGGAGCTATCTTTGGGGGACGACCTAGCCTCGAGGCGCATGGACTGCTGGGTGGTCGATCTTGAGCGTGATCCACTAGCGGGGCGGGACGTACCCTGTGACCCCAGTTTGTGCATTGCATTGCTCTTGGGCGGTGCGACCCTTCGGTAGTTTTTCCGCTGGGAGGATGCGGGAGCACTGCTGTGTGACTGCGATCTGCCTGAATGCAACTCTGGTCGGAGAAAGGCTGCATTCACACGAGCGAGTTCAAGAGATATGATCGTGAAGAGAAGCAACAGAAATGACAGCTGAAGCCTTGCCTCATCTGCAGGTATGCTTCGCATCTCGTGGCGCGCGAGCTGCTGCAGGGATGAGCTCTCACACACCAAACGGCAGAAGCAGCCGGCGAGCTTGCGGGCTGTGCCAACTTCACTTCCTCCATCAGCTGCACTCTCCCTGCACTACAATCGCTTGATCACAGGCTATATCACAACTTCGCTAGTATTCGCCTCTGTTGCGATCCCACGCCTCCGCTCGCTGAAACGCGAACGCACTCCACTGGGCATGCAGCTAGGCACGCTGCATGAGCGGCCCCTGCATGATGCATACCGCGTGGGTATGACATGACTTGCGTCCGTCTTGCGATGGCATATGCGAATGCTTGTGGCAATATCGCCGCCACCAGCCTGTGGTGCTGTGGGTGGCAACGCGAGGCGCGACGAGACTTAACACTCGATCAACTACCTCATCATCATTCATCGAGCGTGGCGAGATCCGGATATCGTAGATCCGCATTCTCTTCCAGAAACTCCATCCAGGCTTTCAAGAATTTCGAGCCCCTGCAGCAAACGCACCTGAAGTCAGCGGTTGTTACAAAGAATCTCCACCGCACCACATTGTCGGGTGAGCAGTGGCGTCGCGTTTGCTCGTTCCGACGGTCGTGTAACCGCACGAAGCAGAGGTAATCTCGACGTCGACCAGTGACACCCGCGACATCGCCAAGATGAACAAAGAGAGGCATCACTTACCTGCTCACTGTCTCCGAGTCGCCCACTACGCAGAGCTGTCTCTTCGGTCTCGTCATAGCCACTGCGCGCCCCAGATCAGTATTCCCTTCCTTCCCTATACCCTCGCGAATACAAGGTCACATACCATTCAACCTCCTCTCCTCCCCCAGAAAGCCCACCTGCCCCTCCGGATTACTCCTTACAAGACTCAACACAATAGCCTCCTTCTCCCGTCCCTGAAATCCATCCACACTCCCCAGCTCAACTTCCGGGAACCTCTCTTTCAGTAGTCTGGCCAAAACACCAAGCTGCGCGTTATAAGGCGTCACGACACCGATGTCCTCCTCTTTCACGCCTGCATGTACCAGGCGCGCGATGTGCGCAGCTACGAGCGCGGCTTCGTTAGGGTTTAGCTTACTTTCCGCTAATATGCCTCTTGTCTTGCCCTTAGCTGTGGGCGAGGGTTCGTCGTCTTCGCGGCTTTCTAGGAAGTCGCCACCTTGTGTGTCGAAGAACACCAGCGGCGCGATTGTGTCTTCGGTTTCTGTTATTTCGTAGGGGAGGTCTGTGAGTAAGTGTGCTGCGACTGAGGGATCGGGCTGGAGTTTGTCGTTGTAGAGGGCTGCGGAGGGGAAGGCGCTGATGGTGGCGTGCATGCGGTATTGGATGTTGAGGAGGGTTTTGATGCCGGGGCCGTGGAGGGCGAGGAGTCGGGTGAAGAGCGGTGTTTCGAGACTGGGCAGCTTGGTGCCCTTGTTGTCGGTAACATTGAGGGACTTGAGCTCCTCCGTTGCGCCGTTGGCGGTAGGTGCTTCTGCGTTCTTCGCCGCTCCATTCTCCTTGCTCCCCGTTCCCTTCTTCAGCCCATCCTTCTTTCCGCTCCCTGTCGACATGATCGTCGGCCCTAACTGCTTATCATCCCCCGCCAACACCATCCTCCCGACCCCTCCCTTCGTCTTCCCCACAATCAGCACAGGAACCCAACACTGCGCTTCCAGCGCCTGTGCAGCCTCGTCAATGACCAGCACATCAAACGCCTCGTGCGCCAACGCACTCCCACCGGCGCCGTGGAGCGTGGAAAAAACGACTCGCGCTTCTTTCACGAGATCGCCGACGACGCGTTTCTCCCGCTCGCGGAACTCTTTGCGGAGGATCTTAAGCTCGGCGTAAACTGCCCTTCGCTCTCTTCCGGATCGCGTCTTGCTCAGAGACTTGGTCTTCGTGTCGAGCTCCGAACGGACATCGGATAGGATGTCTGCGGCGTCGCTGCTTCGCGACAAGACTTCGAGACTGTAATTCAGCACCCCTGGCAGCAGACGAGCTGGGTGTCCCAGGCGGATCATGAGGACTTTCTTGTTGTCTTCCTTGAGGGCGGAGCCGAGACGCTCGACTAGGTTGTCGACGGAGATGTTCGAGGGACCGCAGACAAGAATCCGTTGATTCTGTTGGAGGAGGAGCTGGATAAGGACGATCAGGGTTTGGGTTTTGCCTGTGCCTGGCGGGCCGTGGATAATTGAAATTTCGCGGGAGGAGAGGGCGTGATGGACTGCTTGGCGTTGGGAGGGATTCAGTGGCTCGAGAAGGGGTGAAGGGCTCGAGTCTATGGGTGGAGGAGGAGGAACTGGAGAGGCCGATGAGGAGCCGAGCAGGACGTCTATGAGTGGTGTGCGCTGTGAGGATGGAAGGGATGAGAGCAAGGTCATGGTATGCGTCAGGCGATTGTGAGGTGCCGAATTGTCCAGCTTCAGTCTATATACATACTTACAGTCAGCTATCTCGTCTTTTCCAGACCACGACCCAGCAGTGTTGGCGCTGGGTCTCCAAACGTGACAAGAGTGTTGAAACTCACAGCCACACCCTCTCCCCTCCCTCCCCCGGCACCCGCTCATCCTGCCCATCTCTCTCAGCATCCAGAGCCACCCAAACCTCCCCCCTCCTGACCCTCGTGACTACACCCCTAACGCCCTTCCCCTCAGCCTCCTTCTTCTCCGCCTTCCTCTCCCCGCCTTTCAGCTGCGAAGCCACACCGCACAGATCCCCGACTCTTATACCGTGCTCTCCGAGCCCGCCCGCCTCGCCCTCGGCATCTTTGGCAGTGAGCGCGGGATCTGGGCCGAGCTCGAGGACGGTCTTGCCGCCGAGACCTGTGCGGGTGTTTAGGAGGGTGAGGTTTAGCAGGGCTAGGCCGCGTGTTTGGAGGACTTTGGGGGACAGGGTGGAGGTGAGGGTCGTGGTTTGCGCGAGGGAGGACTCGTGTTCGTGGGTTAGGAGGGTCAGTTGGTGGGACGCGAAAAGGGTGGGGTCCAGCGGGGTGGGAGGCATTGCAGCAATGGCAGAAGGAAAATGAAGACCAAGTTGTGTCCCGTAAAGTGTTTGGCATGAGGAGTGTGGTGATGACTGGTGGGGAAAGTGGGGATCACATGTCAAGAGATGAGATGCATCGGCTTGTGATCGACTTCGCTTCCTCTATGTAAATAATGTGATTTTGTTCTGGGCCGGACGGCGTTCAGTCAAGATGGATAGGGACGAAGACGACGATGGCGGTATCATCGCCAACCGCGACGATGCCATCCCAGTGCTCCGCATCCCATCTCGTACCACAGACCTCGAACAGGCTGCCTCGGATTCTTCCCAGGACAAACGCGAAGGGCTTCGAGACCGGATCAAGAACAAGCTCAACGATGCGGCAGCACCAAGCATACAGGACCGCCTCTTCACCAGCCTGATGGCACAGATCATCCCACCCGAGGAGCTGAGCGAGAACGAAGGCGATGCATCTCAGGCCACCCCAGGCAAAAAGGACCGACGAAGCAGAACCTATGTCGACCGCCCGAACTTTAGCGTTGGCATGATGAGTGGCAACTTTCGCCGCTTCAACTCGCGAGTGGGCATCATCTTTGTCTTCCAGAATCGCCTCATTCATCTATTCACCTGGCGCCATCCACCTGCTACCTTGAGCTTCTTGGCAGTCTATACGCTGATTTGCCTGGATCCGTACCTGCTCCCTGTCATCCCAATAGCTCTTGTTTTGTTCTTCGTCATGCTACCCTCCTTCCTCGCTCGTCACCCAGCGCCCAATTCGCCACAGACCCAGTTTGGCCCTCCTCTGGCACCAGCATCTCGTGTCAGGCCTGCGCCAGAGCTCAGCAAAGATTTCTTCCGCAATCTTCGCGACCTACAAAACAGCATGGAAGACTTCTCCCGCTTGCACGATGCGGCGAACGAGTACGTAACGCCCTTTACGAACTTCTCGGACGAAGCCACGAGCTCGGCGCTCTTCCTCGCCCTCTTTGTCATCGCAATCCTGGCGTTCATAGCAAGCAACCTGATGCCCTGGCGCCTTATATCGCTAGCAGCAGGCTGGCTCAGCATCGGGGCTCTGCACCCTACCATCCAATCTCTTTTCCTCTCACCCGAGTCGGTAGACCAAGCACATCACTACGCATCAGGCACCCAATCCTGGCTCACCTCCTTCATCACCGCCGAGATCCTTCTCGACGCCCCGGCCGAAGTCCGCGATGTCGAGATCTTCGAACTGCAGAAACACCATCCTTCCAGCGGCACCTGGGAGCCTTGGCTCTTCTGTCCCACGCCTTTCGAACCTTTATCTCCGCAGCGGCTCGGAGGCGGGAAGGCTAAGGGAACGCAGTTCTTTGAGGATGTAGCTGCGCCGATCGGGTGGCGCTGGAAGGGCAAGAAGTGGGGGCTGGATCTGGGGAGTCGAGAGTGGGTCGAGGAGAGGATGGTCACGGGCGTTGAGGTTGAGACGGAGGGCGAGAGGTGGGTGTATGATCTACCTGGCGCTGAGGACGGGGCAGAGGGAAGTGGGAAGAAGAAGAGGGAGGTACCGAAGAGTGGATGGGAGGAGGGGAGTGGCGAGGCAAAGAGAGGGTTATGGAGACGGCGACGGTGGGTGAGAAGTGTGGAGAGGGTTGGACGGAAGGTCAGTTGACTGGAACGGGAAGCGTGCGTGTCATTTCTTGTCTTCTTGATTCTTTCTGAGTTACGCGCGCCCTTGTGACCAGCTTGCTGACAAACTCCGTCTGCAGCCAAAAGAGCAGAAGCCTAAGATCTCGGTACTCAGCACTCTCGATCCCGGCATGCTGAACCCAGGTGCAGTCGAACCTGTCGCTATTACTTGAGCTTGACGGGATTTCTGCGCCAAAGAACGCCCGACTACCACGCGACTTCCCGCATCTCACCATCGACCCTCTCCCAGAATCCCAGGCCATACTTACCCTTGTCCGCAACAGCCAACTCAACGATCACTCCCGCACCCTCGCCCGGATCCCGCTTTCCCTTGAATGCGTTCAGTGCAGTCGAGCAATGCCCGGGCGTCGCTGCGTAAAAAGCCACGTCCGGGAACTGCTTAGCCATCTCGAGCGTCAAGACATTCAGCGCGGTCTTGCTGACTGAGTACGACACCGAGGCTGTGGGCGGGAGCGTCCCGGTTGTGAGGGCGTGTACGGACGCGCGGCCGGAGGAGAGATTGATGATCTTTGGGTTGTTCGATTTGAGTAGAAGTGGCATGAAGAGGTGCGAGAGGAGAGCGACAGAGGTGATGTTGGTGTCGAACACCTTGTTGTACGTATGGCGAAAGTCTGAGTAATCTGCCGAAGGATTGAGGCCGATGCCGGCGTTGTTCACGAGGACTGATGGACTCGTATCAGCTTCTATGAGCAAGCTCAAGGCTGCAATCGCTATCGAGATGTACCGTCGAGATGTCCAAACACACTGTTCACTTCCTGGACCGCGGTCCGGATGCTCTCGTCGTTCGTCACATCGAGGGAAAGAGCGTGGAAGGTAGCTTTTACGCCCTCCTGCTGGAGTGTTGCTATCGCCCCTTCAGCAGCAGACCCCTGTCTACTTGCTACGATGATCGTGCCGTCCGGTGCGCGCTCTGCGAGACCGCGAACGATGGAGAGTCCGATGCCACGGTTTCCGCCGGTCACGAGCATAATCGGAGCCATGACGGGGGAAGTGGGGCTTATTGGAAGAAGAGGAAGCTGTAGCGACCTGTGAGGCAGGCTAGAGGAAGATATAGATACTCCATCAAAGTCTCGTTGAGTAATCAAGCTTCCCTTATATGTCATGCTGTCTAGACGGATATACCGTCGGAGCTGAATCGTAAACTCCGCCAAGAGCTCTCGATGTACTACTTGTAGTCTGCTACCTCGAAGGACCATCTACCTGTACAAAGCTGGCGTATCGTCTACCTACTCCCAGCTGAGTAGCCCAAATGAGTACACCGTCTGCCAGAATGTAGGATAGTCGATTGTCGATCGTGCTTTCCCGAAGCAAGTTCTCAGACTTCGTCTCCACGCAAACGTCCGTGATGAGTACACATCGTTTACAAACGACTCATTTAGACCAGATTTCCTGTCTGCGCGCACCGTAACAATTATCTCCAATCATAGGCCTTTTCCAGTTTGTATCTGTCAAATTAATCGAAGCCGAAATGTCAGTGCAGAATGCCATGATGGAGTCGGGACTGTTCGAAGACTTGCAGAAGAAGATCGACGAAGATACGCAAGTCAAGGACGTGGGTCTCAGCCGGTTCTTGTCGATACAAAATCCCATTGCTGACGGATCCTTCGTAGACTCTGCGCGAGATCGTCCAACAGCTCGAGAAGCAAGGTCAGCAAATAATTGATCAGACCAGCGCAAGGTGTACGAGACCTGACCGGATCGATTCTAGACCGCGCGACCCAAGCGATCTTATCGAAAGCACATTCGACGCCGTCGGCAGAACGTAGGTCGTTTAAGCTGGTCCCGGGTCTGACCAGATGCTAATGTTTGACAGTATCGCCTGTTCTCCAAGCCGCACAATCGAGCATCGAGAACGAAGTGCAATCGATCCAACGACTGGCAGAAGTAGCGTCGAAGCATCCCTACTATCGCTACAACTATGCCTGGACGCGAGAGATGCAGAGTGCGGTCAGTGGCAAACACGACCTACTGGAACGGAGTACAGAACGCTGACGGGTGTCACGAAGACCTTCTCGATCCTCTACTGCGCCTATCTAGGGGGTCTGAATACCCAACCCGGCCACCTCCTTACCCTCGCCGAGGTCACAACACTCATGCAAAGTATACATTTCCTTCCCTCCCCTCCCTCCCATCCCATCCCCCTGACCCCCTCACAGTCCCCCCAATAGCCCCCACCACAGACTCCTTCCACCTCACACCCGAAGAGTACCTGCAATCGCTCATCTCGCTCGTCGATGAGCTCTCCCGCCTCGCTCGGAACTCCGTTACGCTCGGCGACACAGCCCGTCCTCTGCAAATTAGTAAGTTCATCAAGGACGTTCACGCAGGGTTCCAGATGCTAAATCTGCGGAACGACGGGTTGCGGAAACGGAGCGATGGGGTGAAGTACCGTGTCAAGGAAGCGGAGGATGTGGTGTATGATTTGAGTTTGAGAGGGTTGTTGCCGGGGCAGGGGAAGGTGTGAGATCTTCTTACCAAGTTGCGATCGCTGTAGTCCAAATGAAGCTGCCCTGCCAACGCTGTGAAATGAAGCTGGGGCACAGCGCAGGCTTAGCTGATGGACGACTCGCATTGCTAGTAACACAGTGTATTGAAGTCGAGTTCGCTGTGCTGTACAATTCGTGTGTCGAGCGGAATCATCACATGCCGCGCGCCATGCTCCCCTAGCGCGTCGTCCGCCCTTCATCTCTCTGTTGTATGCGCCTCTTATATATTCCTACACCCCACCGAATCGTGAAACGGGCTTCTCCGCAAGACCGACTGATTGCTCAGGACCCTCAGATCCCCTGACTAATCACTCTACGCCGCATAGATCCCGTCACATCATCACCTCCCCCCACCCATACCCCCCTGCTGTGCCATTGCCGCATTCTGCTCCTGGAACCTCTCCCCAAGCCTCTCGGAGCTCTTCAAGAACTTGTCAACGCACCGCATCACGCAGCCCTCTTCTTTCGATTGTAGGGATTTGGAAGTGAAGTCTGAGACGCAATCGGTGAAGCAGCGTTGGACAAGGTTGGAGTACATCTGAGGAAGTGTGTAAGGATATGCGCAGAAAGTTCAATGGGGTTGTAACTTGGAGGACGAACGTTCATGAAGTCTTTCATTTGCTTGCGCTCCATGCGGCCTTGGAGCTCCATTTGCTCTTGGCGATTTCTGAGGGCCGTGTGTTAGCTGAATGATGCTACGCCATCGATAGGATGCTCGAGTGACTGACAATGCGTCCATTTGGCTCATGCTGGGCAAATGATGTGATTTCAAGAAGACTACTTTGTGGTATTCGGTCCGGCGACTTGGTGCAAGAGTTTCGGCGGAGTGATGGGATGCTTGTAGTTGCGCAATAGGTACTCTGTACTGCGTTTGGTGTTCGTAAATGTATGGCCGAGCTCATGTCCGAGGCTAGCGGACGGGGGTTCTGGTTCCCGCCGGGCCGGCGAACCTTACCTTACCGGCACCTCGCTTAGTCACGCGAACATACCTGGATGGCCTCTCACCACCTATTGCACTCTACGCTTCATCACTTGCCATACACCTACGCGCAGCAAAGGCGATATGGGCTAGACTGAGTGCTACTCGTGGCAGACGAGGATCAGGCATATCAGACATCGTGGACCTTGATGTATGGCGATGTGCCTCATTTGACCTCATCGTACGCGATTACTAGGTGCTGTCGAACCGCGTTGCTCATGTGGAGTTTGTGCCAGTCATGCAATAGTAGACAATTGTCCGGGTCGAGCCCATAACAGTGTGATGAGGTAAAACGAAGCAGCACACTTACGTCGTTGGCCAATTCATTCTTCGCTTGCGTCTGCCGGCCTTGGACTTATCTAGCGATTGAAGGGCTTTCACTTATGCACGCGTCGACTGCAGCTACATTGTGAAACGGACCTTGATCTAGTTGAACTATCAACAATAACTATAGGCATAATCCAGACTCACCATGACCATGCCATCCTTTAGCTATCTGAACAGGGACGAGACGATGAACTGTGTATAGTATACCAAGCTTCAGCCTGTTGGCACGGGGAGCGAGGCTGCAGATCTTCGTGCCACTGCAACGCGTTCGGCTGGAGCCGCTGGACACTGAGAAGATGGTGTAGACCTTGCTATGCTTAATAGGTAGATCACGGTGATGAAATTGACTTGTTAGCCTCTGTCTTCACATCGCGATGTCCAACATCGGGTTTGGCTCAGTCCCAGCATCTCGGTAGTTTCATCCGCAAGTGAGCTGATCCAGAACACCTACAGTGCATGCGTGCAGGCTGCGACGTCATGAAGCGTGAGGTGTCATGTTGTGTGCCTTGGACGTCTGCGTTTCGAAGCGTCGCCTGCCTTGATATCCTATTTTGGGACGCATGACTACTGTGAAGGGCCTGAGGTACCGTAAGCGCATGTTGTTAGTGTGGCTGTGCAGGCAGTGATTAAGTGTTATCCTCTGCAACACCACTTCGTCTGAAACACAGATCTGCATGAGCGTAGTATATGTCATTGACTTTGAGGTTCTTAGCTACTCTGCTACGTGCATGCATGAAGCATCACGCGATGGCCGGGTTTGATGTGTAGTGGATGCAGCAGCTGATCTATCGACTTCGATCGAACTGGCCTGTCTCTTAGTACTGCCAAGAATCCGCGAGCTCCCAAACTAATCTCCTAGCCGACTGGACAACACCCAGCGTCGCCGTCGTGCGCAGACACTTTTTTTCCTGCCCACATCATGCTACGCGATTCCTCACGCCCCATTGCATACGTTCCTCGATTCCGAACACCTCGCAATCCTCGACGCTAATCAACGTTACCCGCGGACATCTCCTGAACGTGGCCTCATGCAGTGACCGCGCGACAATAGCTGCACAGTCACGCGCTCATGGCGTCTACTGTGCGCGAAGCACAAGCAGCGCCGGTGCAGAGCGAATCGTTGAAGGGATGGTGGAGGCAGTTCAAGAGAAGTGACAAGAAACCTCAGGAGCAATCAGGTATGCGCCTACACTTTCTTTTGTTGGGGCGAGACGAGCGATATGAAGTGAGCGCGCGGCGCGTAAATGGGACAGTAGAAGCAGACATCATGACATGCAGAGTTTGCGATGCGCAGAAGAGAACAGCAACCTGACAACAACATGTGTAGGCATAGAACCGGATCAGGGCATCTTTGGCATTCCACTACAAACATCGATACGATACGCCAACGTAGCGATTTCGCTGTTCAACGATGAGGGTCAGAGCTACATCTACGGCTATGTGCCAATTGTGGTGGCCAAATGCGGTGTCTTCTTGAAGGAGAAAGGTCAGTGATGCCATACCACAAGGAAGCCGCGATCCACTAACAAGTCAATCAGCAACCGACGTGGAGGGCATATTCCGACTAGCTGGCAGCGAGAAACGCATCAAAGAGCTCAAAGTCGCGTTCAACTCACCCGATCGCTATGGTAAGGGCTTGGACTGGTCAGGGTACACCGTTCACGATGCTGCGAACGTCTTGCGAAGATACTTCAATCTGCTACCGGAGCCGATTATACCGCTCGAGTTCTATCGGCGATTCAGGGAGCCTCTGATGAACCACCAGGCGCAAGCGGTGGGCGAGATGGATGCACAAAGCCCGACCATTGGTGACTTCGATGACAAGAGTGCAATTCGGATTTACCAAGCGCTCATCACTGAGCTGCCGCCGCTGAACAGGCAGCTTCTGCTGTACATTCTCGATCTACTGGCAGTATTCGCGAGCAAGTCAGATCTGAACAAGATGACTACACCAAACTTAGCGGCCATCTTCCAGCCTGGCCTGCTTTCCCACCCAGACCACGACATGGCGCCTCAGGAGTACAGATTGTCGCAAGATGTCCTGATCTTCCTCATTGAGAACCAGGACAGCTTCTTGATCGGTATGCCAGGGACAGCAGCTGATCAAGGCACGGTGGAGGAAGTAAGCGGTGGCAGTCCCAAGACGTCCACACCATCGACACCGAATCGCTCGAAGACTTTGATCGGCCGATCGAGCTCGAACGCCAGCACAGCTGCTGGAAGTCGATGGGGTAGCATCAGGCGGAATGCCTCTGTCTCGAGTCGCACCAGCAAGCGTGCAGATGCTGGTCCCACGCCTGTTGGTGCTACAGGTGTTCCTCTGACGCCTAGCGGGAGCGTACATCGAAGCAACACCGTACCATCCCGACGCGCGGGCAGCGCTGCAGCATCGCCTCGCTATGGGCGAGAGAAGCACTCTGACCCTTCGACGCCAGGTCGGGACACGCCACCGGTGCTTCTCGCTGATACTTTGAAAAGGGAGTCATCGGTGCAAAATACGCCAATAGCTGCAGCAGGACCCGGTTTCCCCCTGTCGCCACCTGAGATCATTTCCGCATCCTCAAGCGAGGCAACGACACCATTGGCCACTGTTGCGAGCGACACATCGTCTGCGACTACTCGTGACTTTCGAACGCCCAAGAGAGACACGACACCTCTTTTAGCACCCCCGGTGAGCATCAATGAACGCAATCGAAGTCAAGATCGTCAAGCCAGCACTGCGTCAACTGCTTCGGCCGCATCAGGTCTCCTCAACATCTTCAAACAATCTCCCGGCTCAGATAGCGATGGCAGGAAGCCTAACAAGCTCCAGAAGAAGCGCATACCTGGGTCTTCATTGTCGAGTGCACAGAGCTCTACCCAGAGCCTGGGCAAAGAAGCGCAAGATGCGCTGCCACGCTCCCCAACTACGCCTATGTACACCGCCCAGTCGCAGCATGAGGGAAACAGCTATATTGATCATCCTGGCTCCGGCCCAGTCTCAGCAGCACCAGCCCATTCAACACCACAGCGCATGCCTACAGACGCCACGCTCAAGCCTACGATCTCACCCTCCAACTCATTTCACAGCCATGTCAGTGTTACCGACCAGAGTGACGCTGATATGGTAGGCGACGATATGCCTGCGGGCTCGAACGAGTCTCCGGATAAGCAGAAGCGAAGACATCGCTGGCGCTTCTCCCGTGGCCAGAACAAGTACGATGGACCCGCTTCACCACCGCCAGCTTCCACGCCGTACAGCACGATGCCGCCGAAAGAAAACGCCATGTCCCGCTCCACCATCGGCAGTAGCAGCGCAGCCGGCTCGCAACCCCGTCGCAGCTTTCAGGAAGCCGCGCCATCGGGGAACTATGGTAACGAACAATCGCCTGGCATGTCACGGGCGGCACAGGTCCCATCAGCAAGCCAGTCAGCTGCCACGGATTCCAGTGTCTTCTCTGACAGCGAACGCGAGAAGAAAGGACCTATGGGCTGGATTCGTAACAAGATCCACGAGAGGAAGGAGAAAGACGCCGAAAAGAAGTCACGGACCCTCAGTCGTCCGGGTGGCGAGAGTAAACCTGACCTGAGAATTCCTAGTCAAGGGCAGGTGGAGGGTTTGCCGGTGAGAGGCAAGAGTATGGACATGCAGAGAAGCATGAACGAGGGGACGGGCACTGTAACACCGCAAGGCGGCGTGTCGAGTGCAGGCATGGGCAGTGCCATGGGCAGCGCTGAGGGCTCTGCGCCAACGAGTCGGCCACTGAGTCAGATCCTGGATCCTCAGGCATCTGTGGCAGCACCGGGCACTAGCACTGTGCAACGCGATGGCCTGGACACTGTGCAGGAGGGCAAGCAGGCCGCGCCGTGAAGGTTCGGACCTGGGTAAGACATGGGACGCGTAGCATCGGAGATCAGTCTGACACAACTTCTCATATGTTGATAGGCTAGGGTGTAATGCAATGGAAGGACGATCGAAGCAGTCGATGATCTGTCAGCCTCATCCCTTGCTTCGACCGCGTTTGCTAGAATACTTGACTTCATATCAATTGCACGACGTCGACCGCAATCCCAAACCTTACCACGATACCTTTACCTAAGCTGCGGTCAAAGGACCACCTTTCTTCCCCTCCTCACTGGACAGCTACGAATAGCAACTCCCGCAGCTTCTGAACACCACACATCCCTGTCTTGCCACTCTTCTCGTGCTGCGAACTCCAATGCATCTCCCCATGAAACCCATATGCACACACAAGTCAATACTATGACGCTCGCGTTTCGGACGACCGCACAACGAAGTCTTGGCCAAGACGGTACGCAAATTGCCTGCCAGACCGAAGACGGAACAGCCTATACAGAAGCTCAAGCGACGTCGATCATGACAACGCTATGGACTAGGATGTCCCCTCCCAACACTCTGGAAATACCGTCGGCATCTCATTGTCTCACAGACACGCGCATGTAACCTCGTGAGACCTCGCCGCACAGAACGAGGATGGAATTCCGAACATATCCTGACACAGCGGCTGCGTCGCATCACCTCAGCGGACACGCAATCCGACGCCTCGGCCGTTTGGTGAGTGACGGCAAAGGAAGCCTCCACTCGTGAGCCGTCGCGGCCGCACAGGCCCACTCAGATCGCCCGCTGCAGCAGTTCTGCAAGAGCGGCGATCTTGCCTCGTATTCAGCTGGGGAAGCTTTTCCCATCCAATTGCACACTTCACACCAGTTTCTTACTACTCTGAGCGTTTCATCTTCCTATCGTCGCTTGCTCGTACATACCACGCGCGCGTATATTCATTACTGGAAGCAGGTGCCAGGACCGATTAGCATCGATATCAAGCATTGCGCTATAGACGACTCTAAGGCGTAAGCGAGGTTGGTGATCTCTGGTGTACCGTCAGCCACCCGCGTAATTCTGTAGGAAGGCCAGGTTAGTCAGAGCTCTATCTCGTGTTCGAGAAGTCTGCTCGAGCGCGTGACGACGATCTCGCATCGATGCTGATGCCATTCGTGCACACAGGCGCTCCGCCCGCTACCTTTCGTTGATCACACACGGTTCTGCGTCTTCCCACCAACGCGCGCATAGGCTCCGGCCACACATACCTTCACGATGGTGTCCTTCCGCTCGCTCCTCTTACTCACGTCAGTCGCCCTCGCCAGCGCAGGCGAGTTCCAGGATCTTGTGAATGATGTACCCGCCGAGTCCCTCCGCGAAGCTTTGAACCAGCACCCCAAGTACAAAGACGGCGTCTTCGAAGATCACCACGATGCCATCGCCGCCGTGCACCAAGACGACCCGGCACTGGCGACACGACTGGTTGATCTTGCGAAGCAGGATGGTCTTGAGAAGGAGTTGAGGAAGCGGCAGAATGGGACGACGGAGGCTCCGAGTTCGACGGTGGTGGTCACTACGAGCGCGGTTGTGGTCACGGATCCGACGACGACTGCGATCAGTCTGACAACGGAAAGCAGTACAGTACCTGTCTCGAGTCAGGGCGGCGGGGATACAAGCCAAGGTCAGTTGACGTCTACTACCGGTGCTGGAGTGTCTCAAGGATCAAGTGCGGCTGGGAGTACGACAGAGACGCAAGGAACGAGTGTTGTGGTTGTGCCAGTGTCAAGCGCAGAGAGCAGCGCAGCGGTCACAAGTGTAGCGCAATCGACTAACGCTCCGGACTCGTCTGCAGCTCCCCAGAGCTCTCAAGGACAGTCGACAGCCGCAAGCAGTGCGGCATCTGACGGATCTTCTCCTTCTAGCGCAGCAACATCCAATGGTGGTCAGTCTATCGTGCTTCAGCAATATCACCAACAAAGCACTGTTTTCAGCATAAGTGATCAACCGTTCAGCAATATCGAACTTGGGCTTCTGGCGTTCCGCGGATCACATGCAGAACCATAGGATGAACGCTGACTTTTCTCATAGCTTCTAGCAACGGCGGCGGCACTACCGTCGCTATCACAACGACGAACGAGGCTGGGAGCTCAATCACGACGTCCTTGGTAGCCGAGTCTACCGTCGCGGCCTCGCAGCCACCGCCGGTCACGACAACGAACAACGAGGGTAGCACTGTAGTCAGCACTCCTGCAGCGATCACTTCAGCAGTCGTTACAGGCGGCGGCTCCTCAGCAGCAGGCACCCAATCCGGCGTTCTTGTCCCCATCGTAGTCTCCTCGACCGCAAGCGATGGCAGCGTAGTCGCCGTGACGACCTCCGCCTTCGTCTCCTCCGCCTCGGAATCCCTCGTCGTACCTCTCACAACGACAAACGCCCAAGGCAGCACGTTCACAACCTCAACACGCGTGCCCGCGGCCGTCATAACGACTACCAACGCCCAAGGCTCTGCTGTGGTGACAACCTCCCCCATAGCCGCCATAGCAATCGGCTCCGGCGGCAGTATCATTACATCCGCGCCAGCCTTCGGCGCCAGCCCGTCAGCCGGCACATCCCGCATGATCATCTCGACCACAGACGAGTTCGGCAACTCCGTCGTCCTTTCAGGTGCTTCTGCCGGCGCTGTTATTACCACCACCGACGCTAGCGGACGCACGATAGTGACCACCATCACGCCCGGCGGTGGGCAGATCTCGGAGCTCGTGCTGCAGACTACGACGCTGCCGGATGGTAGTCTTAGTACGATTACGAGTTTTGAGGTTGTGGGTGCTGGAGGGCAGGCGACTTCGACTGGGCCTGGCGGCCCGGCGGAGACGAGCGCTAGCGGGAGTCCTGGGTTGCAGAGCGGTATTGCGGCGCCTACTGGTCGGATGGGTGTGGAGATGGCGGTGCTGCTGGGAGGCGCGGTGGGCGTTGCGGCCTTCTTGTGAGCAAGGGAGCAATTGTAGATGTATCTTGGGATGATGGGCAACGACTCTCTGTACAGCATAGCGATGGGTATGGGCTTGGTAACATAATGATGGCGACGGGATGACTGGGAAGGTGTAAATATGTGACTTGAGACAGGGCGAAAAGTATCGACAAAATGTCAGGCATACGGTAATCCTCACAAATACTTCGACTGGATGAGCATGTCCACTCGCGCTTTTGCAGTCTGCGTGCTGCTGGTTCACGTCTGGCAGCCTCCCAGCACCTTCACCTCCGAATGCCTCCCATCGCCACCACGCCGAAACATCAGCCAACCTTCACAACCAAATCGCATGCAAACCCAATCTCACCACCAAAGTCCCGATGCATCCACGATCAATAGTGGCGTCCCTGTATGTCACCGCAGATCTGAAGGCGCAGTGCATGTTTCACGTTTCCACGACGCGGCGTTCGTCATATCGCCAAGTTTGGTCGTTGCTTCCTTGATGCCAGAACCTTGGCCTACGAGCAAGTGCAGCAACTCAGCCACGGGAAAGTTTAATTGCACGGAGCCTTATATTTGTTTGACAGGTCTTGTTTATTATATCCACTCTTGAATCCACATTCAAAGGCAAAAATATCCAGACCATCGATCAGACCCGCCAAGCAGCAGTCAATCATCAAGCACCAGATCCGAATCAACAAACAAACACACATCAAACAACATGGGTCTCATGTGGACGAAAGGTTTCGGGGGGAAGCACGCTGGTGAGTCGCGCAGTGCACCGCTGCTCTGAAAGGGATGAGCCATGACTGACAAGCTTCGTAGGCGGCGGTGTCGTAGTCGACAAGAACGGCGTGCGCCGCGCACCATGGCGTTTCTCCCTCGGCGGGCTCAATTGCTTCAAGTGATCGCACACAATCAACATAAGAGCGGCATGCATGCGGTCTTCGAAGTGTGGCGCGAGTCTTGATGGATGGTAACCAGGGTAATCGAAGCTGTAGGAAAACAAGCCCAGATCAGGAGCGGTGGGACAGGCAAGGGAGTTGGGAGTCTTTGTTGGGCAGCGGGATTGAGCGAGTGAGCGAGCAAATGGTATACCTCTTTCAGCATTGCATTAGCATGGATGTAATCGATGAGCATAGCAAATGATGTTGTGTTGCTTCTTCACTTACCTCATTACAAGATCATTCACGGCGCGGTGAGCTTTGGGCGACTCTCCTGTCGCAACAGGTGCTCTCATCTGTGGCGTAACACGGCAGCGTGTACGAGACCTCTAGACCCATTGACCATAGCAGGTTCACGGCTCACAAGCACACGTTCATACACGGCCGTAATCGAATAGATTCCTTCGCCTTCCCCGCTTGCCTTCCCTTCCCTTCCCTTACGCTACACTACACCCTTGCGCCCCCATTCAAATTCAACCGACTCCTCTCATGCGCCTCCCTAAACTGCTCCCAACCCTCCGGATCCAGCTCCTGCATCATCCTCAAATCCTCATAATTCGCCCCAACCTTCTTCAACGTCTCCTCCCACCCCACATCATCGACCATCTTCCTCAGTTCCTCTCCACTCGTGCCCTCAAGCCTCTGCTGCAGGATCGCCAGCCGCTTGGACTCGGATGATTCGGCGGAGGTAGTCGTCGAGCTGGCGAGATTGCTTGTGGAAGGAGAGGGTTTGGTGGGTGAGGATGTAGAAGAAGCGACGACCTCGCGGCGGAGATGTTGGCCAAGGCGGTGCAAGCGACCTTCTTCCAGCGTCAGTGCGCGGGAGGCGAGCGAGGCGTCCGAGTTGTGGCGGGCCATGCTTGGACGAAGAGTCTCGTCGTCGGAGTCTGGATCTTGGTCTTCTGTTGGGCTGACCACAGGCGTGAGAGGGTTGGGGGCGAAGGGTTCAATCTTACTGCTCTCAAAGAAGGGTATGGGAGACTCGGCTGGTAAGGCTGGAACGCGGGTCTCGGGGTACTCTTCCTCGAAGCGCTGGATCATGGATTGCAGCGTTTGGTCCAGGAACAATAGACGTCGATACGCCATCTCGTCGCCTGCAGAGCCTTCCTTCGCGATGGCAGGTTGCAGACGGAAGCGGATCTTGCGCGCAGACTCGAGGAGATCTTTGCTCATCTGCTTCGCCTTGGCCTTACCTTCCTGCTCCAGACCTGCACTTGAGCCGGGCCGCCCACGTGGTGTCATGGTACCAGTAGGCGTTGTTGGTATGCTGCTGCGTCTGCGATCGTTAGACTTGTCGCCCAAAACGTACTGCAGGGCTTTCACGACGCCTGTGCCGCCTATCACGTAGTCATCATCAGGAGCTGGGCCGTCGTGGTCCGCGTTCTGTGTGGTGCCGTCCATATGGCCAATGAGCTGCATAATCACGTCTGGTACGACGAGATCCTTGACGCCCTTCTCACCGCCATGTGGCGCCGTGAGCGTTGCTGTCGCGTTAGCTGTCGCCTCTCCAGTGACCTCCGCGAGCGCGGTAGCCTCCATGTTCCGTAGCGAGTAAGCGACGATCTGCTTGGCCAGCGCCTTGACGATCTCGTTGTTATCGGCGCTTGGCACCTATCACACATTGTCAGCATCACCATCACGGCTCGCAGTCTCAGGTCCACACTCACATCGATATCAATATACATCAACGTCCCACTGACCCTCACAGCAACCATCAAGCTCGCATACAGCGCACAAGCCTCCTCCTGCCCCGCCTCATCCGTGGCATTCGCCAGCGCAGTCAGTGCCGGATTGCCAGTGATACTCACATGCGCCAGTCTTGGCCCCTCGGGAAGCACCTCAGCAAACTTAATAGCCTGCTTCGCGTTCATGCCCACATCACTGAGATGTATCCGCTTCAGATCCTTCATCTGCGGTAGGTACCGCCGGATCAGGGAGATCGTGCCATTGTCCTCGCCGCACAGGTCGCGGTTGTGCGAGAGATCGATGAAGCGGAAGTTAGGCAGCTTGACGAGGGCGGGGAATAAGGGCTTGACGGTCGCGGTGTCGAGGTTGCAGTCTGCTAAGCTCAGGCCCCAGCAGGGGATCTGTTTCTCGGCGAAGGCGGTTGAGATGGTGCCGAGTTTGCCACGAAGGTCGTTGCCACCAAGATCTAGCCCATGGCAGACGCCAGACTCGATATAGCGGACGACGTGCTCCAGGCTCTCGTCCGTGAGGTGGTTTCCTGCTAGGCCTAGCCGAGAGACACCACAGGCTATGGCGCCGTCGACGATCTTGCTAATGTGTGTGGTAGTGAGTGAGCATTCGGAGAGACTTAGCTCCTCGAGGCGTGACCCGCCGAGACGTTCACTGAGGCATCTGGAGAGCAAGTCTGCAATGTCCAGGTCTGAGCTCCGGTCGTGGGTAGGTCTTTCGGAGAGTCTTGCAGGCGTGGTAGGTGCACTGTTGGACAGGGTGTCGGGCAACACATTCATAGACAAATCGACAGCCTTGACCGAGCGACACATGTAGATGAACAGACTGATATGCTTCCAGCCCACCCTTGTGATCCGAGGATTATTCTTGAACGTGATCTTCTCGACAATGCCCGCACGCTCGTGATGTGGTTGAGTCTGTGGTAGTCCACCGCGATGCTTCGGGCTGTTGCTCTTCCGCTTCGTAGGTCGGGGTCGCTTCGCTGCCAGTAATCCAGCAAGTACGACCCGCACACCTTCATCATTCAAGTCTGCGTCTTCGAGGATGAGTCGCTTGACAGGAACCACGGCAAGCCAGTCGCCAAGTGTCACCACATCCGCAAGCTGAAGTCGCGATCCAGTCAGGTCCAGGCACCCAACAACACCAGGATCGCCTCCACCATCGACCTTCAGCGACATGAGCTGCTCCGTGATCCGCTTGAGTATAGGCGTTTCTCGCAATTGACAGCACCGCCGGTATATTCTACACGGATCCGTGGTCGGTCTGTCCTGCTTCTGAGGTGACGTTGCATCTGGGACAGGCGACTTGGGTGCGCTTCCGACAGGTGGTGTCGCAGCGACTCCCCCCTCCTTGCTCTCCTCGTCGTCCACAGCCGTGATCTCAACCGGTATCGACCCATTCTCCTGTGCCCTCCTCAGTTTCTTCTGCTGCCTCTCCTTCCTCTCAGCCTCCGATCGCTTCTTCTTCTCCTTCTTCCTACTACTACCATTCGCGCTATCCAGACTGCCCATGGGCGGACTGTTCCCGTCGCCATCTTTGTCGTCGCCGTCACGATCCATGCTATCCTCTTTTGCCAGTCCTGGGATATCCACCGATTTGCTCCCCTCATCTTGCACCTTCTCCTCTTTCACAGCCTCAGGATGCTTCAGCGCCTCACCCTCACCCTTCTCAGCCCCCTTCACCGACCGTCTTCGCCTCTTCCTCTCCTCCCCACCATCCTCGTCACCCTCATCTCTATACCTCGGCCCTCCCGCGATCTCCACATCCACACAAAAGCTCACTCGCCTAAGCTTGTTAGCATCCAGCTCTGGCACGCCACACCTCTCCCGATTCGGATCGACATTCAGCACCCGTCTCGCGCACACGCCTCCTGTCCCCTGCACGCGCGGGATTGTCATCTGACTCCCTGAGCTCAGCCTCCTCGTGAGACTGGAGAAGAAGCTACTGCTATCCTTCGGCTTCGAGGGCACGTAGGGCTCTGCTTTCTCCGCAGCTTCCTCCCCCGGCGTTGCCGCTCGCTGCGCGCCAGCCGACGCATTGCCATTCGTACTCGGTGGTGAAGCTGCTGCGACAGAGGCAAGCGAACTCGGCGCACCGGAGTTCGCTTGTGTGGGCGTCTGAGTGGAGGAGAACTTGGAGCTTATATTGCTCATCCAGCTCGGTCTCCTCGACGCCTTTGTTTCATTCGCCACGCGCTCGGTGGACGTCGAACGGCCCAGGATATTGGGTCTTCGAGATCCTGCTTGAGGTTGACCGCGAGAAGCGGGGGGTGTTGGAGGGGTAGGAAGAGCGGGCGTGGAGTTCTGCTTCGGAGCAGAGAGGGATGGCGGCGTGATCGGTGAGGGCGAGGGAGGATTGGGAGAGCCGGCTGAGGGCTGCCGGTGGTGGTGGAGGAGGTGGATTCCATTGTGGTGTGGTGGCGGCGCCGGGAGCTTGGCGTCGAGTTGGGGGGTGGAGGGGGAGGGCGTGGGCTTGCGGTGGTGGTTCTCTGCTGTCTCGTCAGCCTATCTGCCTGCATGCGGTGTTCTCTGGTGGTCCACTTGAGTGCTCGTCTCCAACCCACTTACCTTTATTCGGCGTATGCAGCCATGACACATCCACGCCGTGAACCTGATCCATTGCGCCCACCACTGTCGCTCTTCAGTGATCACAAGCAACCCCAAGCTCTATGCGACGCTTTACCAATACTACTCCAGCGCTATCTGATTGTTGAGGCTGAGCGTAGGATGTGTAAGCTCCACACTATCAGCGCCGTTGGATGACCTCAGCGGGCCTAACGAGGTGAGGCCCTCGGCGAAGTGCCGACAGAACAGCTGATCAGCCACCGACGTTGATTTGCGGTATGCCGCAAGCTGCCGATAAGTGTGGTTGTGAAGGATGCGAAATGCTGCTACAGAGCGTAAATCGATTCCCGTAAGCACGCGATAGCAGCACGACTAATCTCGACATCCCGACACCATCTCGATGCCCGCGGAACGGGGATTCTACCCGATCGGAGGCAATGCAACAGCAAGCATCACTCTGGGGGCTGTAGTGGGGAATACTGCAGTTCGGTTACCCATATCCGAAAGCCCATTACCTGTGAGGACCGACGCACACAAGTATTCTGGAAGACAGTGGCAAAGGCTTGAGGAAAGGCTTTCAATCAAATCGGTATCTTGCGCCTGCAACAAAAGTGAACGCCCTCCGCCGCTAAGGTACCCGAAGTACAGTGGATTGCAATAAGAATGTGCCAGATCTGCCTGTCCCTGATTCCCCCGTCCATCACTCTTTCCCTGTACCAGCCAGTCGATGCCTGCCAACTCGGTGGTCCGGCCGCTAATGCTGCTGTCTCTGCTTTGCCAACGCTGCGGTGACTTGCTGCCGTCCTCGCAGTATTTGCACGCTTCTTCTGTTTCTTGGTCAGATTTCGAAACCTACCAGCCTCCCCACGCTCTGCAATCGTTGCCGCTTTGTGTGATATTTCTACAGGTGCACGCGCTGATTATATCAGTCCGCACATCCGTAAGTTCTCCTGGATGATTATATCGTTCACTGCTGCCATGACGAATCTTATCTGCATGGTGTCTGTTGCGCATGTGAAGTGAGTGTAGATCTGCTTTGTGGGATGTTGGTTGAGTCTGCAGTGATTGTCAGTAAGTGTAATGTGGAGTAGACACAGCATCTGCACTTACGAGACGAAGCGGTTGAGGATGTAGTCGCAAGCCGCACCGTAGTCCTGTCCACCCTCGTAGTCGGGGAAGTAGTTCTTCATCGGCGACACCGGCAGCTTCTCCTTGAACCGATCAATCTTGTTCAAGAACAGGATGATGCTCGTCTTCGTAAACCACCTGCTATTGCAGATCGAGTCGAATAGCGTGAGCGCCTCCTGCATCCGGTTCACAGTCTCGTCCTCAAACAGCAGTTGATCGTACTCTGATATCGCGACCAAGAACAGTATCGTCGTCACGTTCTCGAAGCAGTGTATCCACTTCTTTCGCTCCGACCGCTGCCCGCCAACATCGAACATCCTATATGTGAGGTCGCCAATGATGAACGTCGTCTCTGTGATACCCGTAGTCTTGACTCGCGAGCGGAGCACATCGGCGTCTGAGGGGATATAGGTGGGCGAGGAGATGGTGTCAATCGAGTCGAAGTAGTATTTCGCGCTGTCATTGAGCTGATATTCTCGGCTGCGTTGGAATGCTGCTTGCACGCCGGCGTCTGACCAGAGGGTCTTGATGGCGTTGCCGACCTCTGGTGGCAGTACATCGCCTTCGATCTGTGTGGGTTGCATGAAAATCGTTTGGACGTGGTACTCCGTTCGCTGGTCGTCGAGGGGCATTTCGAGCGACTCCATGGCTTCGAGGATCACGCGCATGGACTGCACTGTGTTCGAGAAGATAATCTGCGTGTGACGGTCAGCGGCCAGTCCAGAGCTCCCATCAGTCAGTTGAACGCACTTCTCTGAAGCTCTCCCGTTCATCGCGTGAGTAGCCGCCCTCGTGGATGAGCTTCATCTGTTTCAATATCGTCGACTTCCCCGACTCTCCAGCACCGAGCAGCAACATCTTGATCTCATTGCGCTGATTCAGCTTGTCGCGCTTCAGCTGGTTCTCGATCTCCTCATTTCGCTGTTTGCCCTCCTTAGACTCTGAGCTCGCTCCGCAACCCATCGTGGCGGTCCAAGTCGTGGTTAATTAAAGATTCGATGAGAGGCAGTCTCTCTAGGAGCTGCGAGGTGGTGGTGCTAAGATTATGGGATTAGCGTGACTGTAGGTAAGAGGACTGAGCAAGACTGCAGTGGCTGCATCGGACTGTCTGCATGGATTGAGTCGCAGTGCTGGTGAATGTGTTGCGATGGTGTATTGAGTTGCCGAAGATATGTTGCCATTCATCCACAGCACAGTCGCATTAACCTTTACCCAGTCGCGACCATTCCATCGCTACGCTGCGCTGCTGCCGCCCGCCATTTGCACATCACTCACAAAGAGGGAGGCTCACCTGTTATGCTGTGTTGACACCGACCACAGTATGTGGTGGAGTGCCCGACCCTACACACTCCCCTATCTACTTCCGGCAATCAAGCAGCTCAGTCGCTTCCCTCACTCCACCTCACTTCCGAGCAGTTCCACGTCGCAATATTGCAGGCGTGCGATATCGAGCAGAGAGTGACAGGAAAGCGTTGTCAGTCGCGCAGGTAGGTGGGAATATCTGATTGGTAAAGCAGTGTGCAGCAGGCGAGGAGATGCGCTTAGGGTGGTCTAGTGCGGGAGGAAGTGAGAGGTGCGCGCAGGACGGGAGCCGGGGATCGTCGCTCTGGCGCAGGGCAGTCCGTGCTTGCCTCTTGCGACTGACACCTGACTTGTGCACTTCCAGCCAATGCGGTACCCGGCAGATCCTGGGCGTTTTGTTGTGTGCAGAGAGACTGTTGCAGCCAATTACAAAGAGCTGAAGTAAGCAGTATCGCTTGCACAATGCAAAGGAGGATTTGGCGATGACCTCTGGACGTGACGATGAAGGCTTAAGCGAAGGAATAATACCACGCACTGCAGGAGATGAGATATTCCTGGCTCTATCAACAGGGAGCAAGGCGCGATCTTGCTACGGGAGAACCCCGATCTGACTCGGTGCCAAAGTGTTTTGCACTGGCTCCTTCGAGATAACCTTCAATCCTGTCATGGAACATTTTCTTCCCCTGATCTCCTCAATGAGACTGACGACTCATGTCCGTACAGTACAAATGGCATATCTCCATGTACAGTAATGCATACAACATCTCCTGCCAACTACAGTACCAGGGTGTGAGTGACAAACCCCAGTACAACACGGCATCGCACAACCGCAACACCCCCGGCCTTACGCGAGACCGCCGCTACTGAGCTGCACACCAGAAATGTGAGACACCCGTTCGGCTCCAGAATTCTGATCGACGGCCATCAAATGGTGGCGTCAGGGCAAGCCATCAACCGCTGTTTGTGATGCAGACTTGCTTCGAGAACGTTTGGGTGATCGACATGATTTGCGTTGCAGTCCGCTGTTCACAGGATTGCCTTGTGAGTCGACACGAATGTACATTAGTGCAGGGATTGCAACCGAAGTCCAAGTCCACTCTACTAGCCAGCGGTGAGCATCAAGCGTTTTAGTGTTTTGTCTGCGCCAGGTACATATCAACAACAACTCATTGCTAGGCGTCGCGGTATGTTCACTCTCACCTCACCTCATCTCATAAATCACCATCACTCTCACAACTCCAATTTCTCCACTTCCCATTCAACAGCCTCGTCACCCGCCGCAAGGGAACCGACCCCAGCCTCTTGTGCAACATCCTCGCTTTCCGACAACCTCGTCCATGCTGTGTCACGTCACGCCGAACCAGAGATGTCGATTCCGCCGACCCGAGTCGCTTGCTACGCTCGACAGTGCCTGGATTGAGTCCAATGCCCTGCATTGGGGTTGTCAATTACGGGGGATGCATGCCCGTGAGCCTGGGAAATACATCTCCGCCGGTTCGCAGATCATCGCTAACGTCGACGAACGGCCAGGCGATCGCGGCCAGGCACGTTACATTACGTCGTACAGCGAGGTTGGCAGTAGCGAGTTGGTACGACTTGGTCGTGAATGAGACGCGTACCTACAGTGCCCTGCCGAATACGTAGGTCTGTCAACGGCCAGCTACAGCAGTGGTCAGGATCCCTGGCATTGAGTGTAGGTGGACGAACAAGATGTAGCTCGAGCACTTCTATCATTTGTACATTATCGAATATAATAAGCCTTTTACTAGGCCTGTGGCATCCTTCCGCCCAAGGGTATCTAGAGACAAGAAAGGGAAGACCAGACCCATGCTGATGCAGGCCATGCTAATGCACCGAGCAACCCACGCAATGCAACGTATTCCTCAAGACCACCTCACATCATCATCAGCTTTGTCGTCCGCCTCTCAGCTTTCAGCTCCTTCTGCCCAAGCACTGCTAGAGACGAGTTCGGTCCTGCCCCAGACGCCGCCGCAGCAGCAACCGGTCCATTGGCAACTCTGACCTGCCCCCTCATAGCCATCAGCGCATGCCGTTCACAGAACACCCGTCCCCCAATCTCAAAGTAATCCTCCGCCAACACAACTCGACACTCCACGCAAGTAAAGCACTTCGGATGAAACTTCCTCTCCCCTTGCCCTTCCCCACCTACCCCGGCACTCCCCAGCCCCAAGCCCGTGGCAGAGCTGACTTCCAGATACTGCCCTTCAATCCCCTTCGCGCACCCCGAGCACAGACTGCCGTTAGCTTCGTGGTAATGCTGCTCGCAGTACGGCTCATTGGCAATCACATAGAAATCCGCTGTTGCGAAAGGCGCATGACAGGTCCGGCAGGTGAAGCAGTGCTTGTGCCAGCGGCCTGTCAGGCGGCCGTCGGCGGCTTTGACGGATTTGCCTTCGATGGGAAGGGTGCAGCCGCGGCAGGTTGGTTTTGCGGACGCAGGGGTCGTGGGGCGCCGGAGGGGCGTGGGGTGTAGGAGGGTTGGTTGAGGAGCGGAGATGGGTTGGGTGGCGGAGCGCTGGAAAGAGGGCATTGGTGGGGTTGGGGTGAAGGTTTGGTTGGGTGGCGCTGGGGAGCGGGAGCGAGGGAGAGGTGGGATGGTGGTTGAAGGTGGCGGTGGGCGTTGTGCGCCGGCGCTGCTTTTAGAGCGAGGTCGGGGTGCTGGCAGTGGTGAAGGAGCACGGTAAGGGTCGTACTCTCGTGGCATGGCATTTGCTGATAGCTGGTGTGTCGCGAGAGGAGCAAGTGGTGCAGTCATTGACCGAGTCGGCTCCGCGCGCAGTGGCTGATCCGACTGCGCAGAAGGCCTCCGACGGTTCATTGCCGGGTCCATTGGCGACTCGGGTAGCATGTCGAAGCCCAGGGGAGCAGGTGGTGGAGTCACTGGCGCCGGCTCTGCGGCTACAGCACGAGGCCGGGCAAGTGTCTGAGGCGGCGATCTTCTTGCTGGTTGTTCTGCACGCATACCCGGCCGCTCTGAATTCGGGTTCTTGACTTTCAGACTCGGGACTCGCATGCCCTCGTCGTCGCCATACGGGGATACGCCAGTTCGCAAAGGTGAGTAAGTATCGATGCTGCTGGCGGCGCTTTCCACTGGACTTGGTCCGGTGCTGCTGTGTGCATACGATGATTTCGTGGATCCAGCTGAGGACGAGGACTCGGAGGGTGCATGTGAACGCTCAGCCCGGTGCTGCGCGACTGCAGCTGGCACTGGAGGCGCGTTTTGCATGCGAGGATCTGTCCTGTCGCCCGGTCTCAAAGTTGCCATGGGTAGTTGCGAGGGTGCGGTCTTGGAGCCGGTGGTCAAAGTAGGCCTTCGCTCTCTGCCTGATCTCAATGCGGGTTCACTGGGAACTCTAGATAGACTGTTTGCAGCAGAAGGCTCGTCTTGGCTCTCTTGCCGCAAAGGGAACGTTCGACTTCTGTCAGTACTCCGCAAAGGCACAGGTGGCTGAGAAGGCGAGAAAATGGAAGGCATAGCAGACATCGGCTCCTCGCTGATCTCCGCCTTGAATGCTGCAGACAGCACCTCCGCCTCCTGTGGCCGCGCAGGCCGTTGTGGCGGTGCCTTCTTCAGGTGCTCCGCCTGCATCGCTCCGAAGCCCTTTTGAGGCAGCCTTGGGGAAGGAGGTATCTCCTCATCCCGCCTCACGCTCTGGAGCGGGAATCGAGGCTCTCGTCCATCGCGACTAGATTTTCGCTTTGCTGCTAGCGATGTTGTACTCTTCGTGGTGTTCGACCGTTGTGCGACTGTACTACTCGAAGCATCACGAGCAGGAAACGGATTCGGCGGGGGCTGCATGTCCTCCCTATCGCCATGACTTGTCGCCGGCCTTCCCACTCGCGTACTCCCTCGAGAAGGTGCTCGCTCGCTGTTCGGAGTGTTTCTACCACTGCTTGTCGATGGTCTGCTACCTACACTGGCAGGAGGTGGGAGGAATGGCGGAAACGCACAGTCGTACCCTCCAGTCAGCTCAGGACTGGGCGGCCGCATGTCGAGCATGCGGGGCATGGGGCTGGTCATGCTCCTCGTCATGCCAGGCTTGCTCGTATTGCTACCGCGTGAGGCGGTGCTCAACGCGGGCGACAGAGGCGACTGTGATCGTGGCTGCGGTACTAAGAAGGGTCGATTGGCCGCATCAGGGTTTATTCGTGGCGGTGCTGTTCTCATTGATCTAGGCGGTGGCTGCGAAGTCCCTGACCCAATCGTGGGAGCTCTGACCCTTGTCTGCGGCGTCGCCTGCTGACTTGGGTATGCGATTGGACTGGGCATGGCTGGCGCTTTGTGTCCATTCGCATTCATCTGGCGGAGAGTGAAGGGATTGCTCAAGCTGGAGGGAGCTGCTCGAGGTGATATCGGTCCATCGCGGCAGATGTGCTCGCCCATGGACGCTATCTCAATCTCTTTTCCGCAGTTCGAACATTTGATTGCGGGCAGGAAGCTTGCAGGCCGTCCGCCGCCTGCGGACAAAGCCGCTGCCAGCGACATGGCCGTTGTGATGCGGAAGCCGTTCAAGCAGGAACAGTTCAGCTATGCTGTGTGCCCAGCATCGCTGAACGAGGGTAGGACGTCGCGCGAACAAATCCGTAACGGGATCCGGCGCAGATGCGAGATCGCCCGAGGGAGGTCCTGGTCTAGCTATTCGCCGTTCGAAGTCTTCGAGATCCACACCGCAAGTCGCAAACGGTGTACTAGCACTCCCAGCAAGGCCGTGAAAGATGCAAGAACGCTATCAAACTGAACAGCAGTAACAGAGGAACAGCAATTGCAGCATCGAGATCGTGATTCTAAGGTTCGAAGGGAAGTACGGCAGGCTGAAGAGGCGCGAGGATAAGAATGGACATGCGACTGGATAGGGACAAGATGCGAGCGCCACGAACGGCGAGAAGGCGTGTATCAATGGATCGACATGAGCAATTGGCGGCGGTCAACAAGACGGGCGCTTCGATTGTTCGGCTCAGGGTAGCAGCGCTGGGTTGTGGGTGGTCCCGAAGCAGTGCGCTATGTGAAATGAGATGGACAATGCGCGACTTACCCCTGGTGTCTGGATTGACGTGTGCTCGTGCATCGGCGCGAGTATCTCGAGGTGATGGGTTCTGATTAGCTGGAGATGTGCCTATCAGCGATTCTTCATCTACGCGTGACCGGCACTCGAGCGAGTGTCGTTGAAGATTCGATCTGCCGTGCGATAGAGCTGCCATCTGCTTGATGAGGTCTACAGATTCTGCCCTTGGCAAGCTCCCCCTGCCCAGCCGCATGCAATGCAGCAGCGGCAGCGGCTCGTCGCGCAACCCTGCGCTTGGCCGAATGCTGCCAAATTCTCCGGCGACAAGACTTGCCTTCTTGGTACTTTGGTTGATCTTCTCCGACAGCGATGGAGCACCACTGGCACATATTGAACCTTCCAAGGGGAAATCAAGATCGACTTCCCGCGCGGTTTCAGGTGGCTCGACAGGTCCATGAGCAGACCATATATCCCCAAAGCCCCTCAAGATGGCGCCATGGGCAGGATCCAATCCACATATGCACAGACGCGAGAGACATCTGAAGCTCAGGCCAGCAAGACAATCAAGCTATGACCCTCAAAGCGCCGTGATGAACTTGAAACTCTTGCGTTGCAGTCGCCAAGGGATATCTCCATGATCTCCACGACGTCAGGCTGTCGATAACGCGCCAACGCTGCCGTACTGGTTGCCGACACAGCATATCGCTCGGTGATGAGGCCGTTGAGCCAGCGGGCATCATGCTGCTTACGTAGACTGCAAATAGGTGAGTTCGCAACGGCTTTTCGAAATTTGGTAGCGGGCTGGTGGTGGCGTGTTTGGCATGGCTCGAAATAGAGCGGTTGTTCTCGAATCGACTGCCATCACGATCGCGGTGCCATGCTGATCGTACGCTTGGTTCTTCGAGTCGACAAGCTGTATATGGAAACGCCCTGGACAGTGGTGGTCACATCATTCGCGCAGTTGTTGCAGAACTGACTGAACACCGTATGAGGGTACCAAGATCATACAGACAGACGACGTCGATTTACATGCGGAGACAGTCGAGCGGTGCCAGGAAAGCGGTGCTCACATCAGAGGACTGATCGAAGGAGTGTAAAATTGTCGCCGCGTTGCTAGGACTCTCATTTCGTATCAATGGAGCTTATCAAGCTCAAGCCTGGACTCCCAGATCTCAATGAAGGTCGAAGGCATACCAGTTTCGTCTGATGAACTTGAGAAGAGCTCAAGTCACAACGGGTCCGAACGACTCGACTGGTACATCTATCGTTACTTGGCCGTGCCACTGGCAGTCTACACAGATGGTGGCTCACGATGACTCTCATGCTGTCAGCCCGAACAATTCGTGCAACGGACAAGTAGCTGGCTCAATACCCCGACTGAAACGCGGTCGAGTGAGGGGGCTGCCGATGATGGCACGAAGCTGGAGTGAGTGATCACAGTGAGTGAGGACAAGCTAGTAGACAGTCATATGCGCCTTGATCTACAAGTATACGGTAAGTCATGCGAGCCACCATTCTCTCACTGCAACTTTACCACTCCTCTACTACTCTTTTTCACATCATAAGCCAGCACACCTATCGTGCGCACAAAAACACTGATAGCTTGCAACACCACAACAGTCATGGCATCCTCATTCTCACCTACAGAGATGCCAGGGGGAGCACCTCCCCGAGAGGACTCGCCTCCGCCAGCAGCACCACAATCGCCATCACCATCATCTCCGGAACCGTCAGCCCCGCTTTCGCCCTTTTATCAGACCGTCCTTGTAGGCGTCTCCGCATCAGCACCTACATCTGCAGCGGTAATCGAGTCGCCATGCCAGACGCCACTACATTCGACGCCCGAAGCGACATCTGGACCAATCAGTACTGAGATCACGAGCGAGCCAGTGTCTGAGCAAATTCTCATGACCCCTATGGACTTTATCTGCGAGTTTGCGTGCGAGTTTGTGACCGACACGATGACTACACAGAAACTCATGACCCCGGAAGCGACCCCTCTGCGCGAGACCGAGCGCATGCAGAGCGTGATATCCACGACAGAGACAGCGACGCCTGCGCTCGAGGTCGGGCGCATGGAGAGCGTGGTGTCTACCACAGAGAAAGCGACGCCGGCACGTCAGAGCGAACCCGAGCAAAAGGGGAGGTTGAAGATAGAGCAAGATGGACCGCCGTCAGAAGTGAAGATCGCAAAGGCCACGAAGCCAGGAAAGAGGTCTAGCACGCTCAAGCGACCTGCTGAAAGCGAGGCGATGAGCAGCCGCCGTACCAAACAGAAGTTTACGCCAAATACGGAGTAAGCGCAGACCTCATCCACAATAGTACAAAGACTGACCGATCCCAGCCTCGGCCCACGCACGCTCAGGCTCTACACTGAGCATGCATCGAGCAGGGACCCCATCACCGTCCACCTCAATCCTCTCGTACGACACTCCGCGCTGCTCCAGGGCATCATCGACAACGCCGCTCAGTCCGACACAAAGCCGCTCATCAAAATCGAACCAGGATTCGAGCCCGTGAAGGCCGAAGCTCCATCCCCACCCATCACGCTGATCGGCGACTCCTTGATCCTGCCCGGCTACGACATCGATCTCCTAGGCATTTTAAGCAGGTTCGTGTACTCCGGCAAAATCTCCAGCCGCCGTGAAGCCGACGCCGATATCGATGTCGACACTCCCGAGGATCCAGAGTGGGCACGCCTCTTCAGCGCCTGGAAACTGGGTGCGCGGCTCCAGTCTACGAGCTTCATGGACGCCGTGAGCGATGCTATCGTGGCAAAACTGCCTGTTAGCATGATCGCTGCGTCTCTGGACGGGGAGCTCTTAGCTCACGCCGGGCAGGAGTCGGCGATGCGCAAACTGCTGGTGGAGATTGTGGCGCTGGCGTGGACGGATGAGAGCTTTGAGCTAGAGAATCTGCGCGCTGGCGATGAGCATTTCCGGCTTATGACTTTGCTGCTGCTTGGGAAGACGAGGACGATGACTGCTAAGCCGAGGAAGTTGTGGTTCAAGAAGAAGGGGCCCTGTGAGTATCACTCGCATGTTGCGAGTGGGGAGCCGTGCTACAGGGAGATGTTTGGGCGGTAATAGGAGGGGGATGACGCGGGTGGGTAGTGAGCAGTCTGAATGGCTAGGTGGTTTGAGTGGCTGGCGATAGGCAGCAACTACGTTGAGAACAAGAGATACCTCCGGCAGAGTGGCTGCAGGTACCATACGTATGTCCAGAGCAACGAGCCATGCTACAAATCAATACTTCCCAAAGACTAGAGCGGAAAAACCGGGCGGACAGGTGTAGAGCTGCCATGCTGGCCTCGTGGCAGTAGATTGGATTGCAATGGAGGTGAGCCACATTGAATCTCCGGATTGCAGTATGCTAAACCCAGATACTACGGTCCTGCTGTATCAATGCTCAATGAGAGTATCCTTGAGTGCGGCTGTTGAACGGAGTGAGCGTCGCGTTCCATAGCCCAATGTGCTTAGTCCCGTGGTGGCTGTTCCCTCACAATGATTGCAATTGAAGTCGGCGCGAGTCGTGTACATGTACACATGCAGTAATGCCAAGCCGTCTGAAGCTCCAATAAAAATCTCGGCTTCACCTTTACTTCAGGCTCTCGATCACCCGTTGACACAGCTACACTCACTCACAATGGCCAAAGACAAATCCGAGTCGGAGCTGCGCGAGAAGAAGGAGAAGAAGGACAAGAAGCGCAAGCACGAGGAGGTTGCCGCTGACGGAGACGACGCAGCAGCAGCCGCGAAGAAGGAAAAGAAGAAGAAGCGCAAGTCGGAGGTTGTAGATGTCGACGACACTATCGTCACCGATGCGCCTGCCGCTACTTCCACAGCCGTCGTGGCAGTGAAGGACGAGGAGGATGAGAAGAAGGATCTGAAGATGGTGATCCCGGTTTCTGCGCTCGTCCCATTCGCGAATCCATTGGCGGACGAGAAGCAGCAGAAGAAGGTGTTGAAAGGCGTGAAGAGAGGTTCGTCTGATCTAAGATATACTCCTATACGCAGCTCACTAACATCCTCCTTCCAGCCGCGAAGCATAACTCCCTCAAACGCGGCGTCAAAGAAGTCGTCAAAGCCATCCGCAAATCCCCCGCCTCGAACCCGTCTCTCGCTCCCACAACCCTCCCCAACGGCATCGTTATCCTGGCCGCAGATATCTCCCCAATGGACGTCATCTCGCACATCCCAGTGCTATGCGAGGACCACGGCATCCCGTACATCTTTGTTCCGAGCAGAGCAGAGCTCGGCGCTGCAGGGAGCACGAAGAGACCGACTAGTGTGGTGATGTGTATGCCGGGCCAGGGTAAGGGCGCGAAGGAAGGCGAGAAGGCAGAGTGGGAAGAGGGTTTCGGGGAGTTGCATAAGGTTGCGCTGAAGCTGGGACAGCATGTGCTTGTCTGAGAGAGACATTGGGACGTGTAGAGATTTTCGTGTGGTGTTTGAGGCGTACTGGAAGAATACGAATGTTGATACTTGGAGTACCTGGGAGTGTACGAGATATGTACAGAGCAACATCGTTCAGCAGCTTTCATCCATTACCGACTGTCCGATCGACACCAGTATGCCATTGTTTGGAATTACCACCTCTGAGACATGTCAATGTGCAAGAGCGAAGCCTTTCGCAATTGCCGGTAGGGACCAGAGACATGGAGCATACCACCGTGCTGATGCCTCATCCAGATCCACACACATATTTCACGTCCGAACGATGCAGAGCCACAGGCCAAAGTCAAGCTACGCCTTGCATTAGCTGAACAGTCCTAAACCACCGATGACCGATAGACCGCCACTTCAGGACTTGCCTTTACGCAATCGACAAGCTCTGCAGACCAGCACAGACACAGTTCAGAACATACATCCTAATGTATCGGCACAAAGTCCCAGCCACGGCATAGAGACCAGCCAACCCCAGAGCGGTCGCATAATCTACGTCGATGGAGCACTGCCAGATCGCTCAGCAAACCAAGCTGAGATCGGCTTCGTATCGTCTCACCCACATCGAGGTCAGCGTTCCCGCACTCCCTCCCCACCCGCCATCACCGAACCTAAAGCGCAGGAGCTGCAACATGTCGCTGCTCAAGCACTCCTCCTGGTCGATGGACAGGAAAGTCCACAGGGTAATGAGCCGGCTACCGAAGAGGCCCGTGGTGGAGCTAAGTACCTTGCAGGCACTGAGGTAGGCGCGAGAGCCTCAACGGCATCGTGGAATGTCGCGTTGCCGCCCGGCATTGGCAAAAGTGATTCTTTGCCAGAGGGCTGACCGGATGGTGGGTACGATCAGTTCGGCCCGCTATACTACCCGCCGTCGCCTGAGGGGTGGCGGGAGCAAGACCTCAGCCCCTCGGAGGCGGCCGCTGCTGGAAATGTCGCTGCTGAACAGACGTTAGTGGCAACGGTGCCGTTTCGTGAGCACCTAGACCAAGCATCCGGCCGCCGAACTACAGCGCCTCCAGCGATTAGACCAGCAGCACAGCCGAAACGCATCTGTAGCCGCTCCATCACTGGCTTCTATTCGAACGGCGGCCACGATCCCGGTGGTCCATTCTCGGTCGCTGACAAGGCTTATGCTGGCGACCAGGCTGCTGGACCAGCGTCCCGTTCTGCAGATCGTGGGACAGCAGATGGAGCAGCGCTATTGTCCGGACTCAGAGTACCGGGGAGTTGGAGGGGAGCTGAGGGGTGGCCAGACGACGCCAGCAAAGGTGCGGACCAGGCTGCAGACAGGATGGACGATGATTGAGTCGGTCATGAGCGACGCTTATGCTGGCTGGTTATTCAGGCGCCAAGTAATTCTGCCAGCTTCAGTAGACCGCCATGTGCCTTGGACACTGTGTGTTGATCGCCGCTGAATTCGATGAAAATTTCGTTCTCCCCCTTCACCTTGGTCATATCCTCCTGCGGATCTTCGGTCCAACGTTGGATGTAAGCCGTTTGCATGCCACTGCTTCTGCGTCAGTCATGTCGACCTGACTATCACATCTATCCCGCCGGACAAGACATACATCTCCTTTGCAGCTCTCAAGTCATAAGCATGCGCAGCCACCATCATGCATTCCTCCGGCTTCAACTTGAGCAGCTCGGTTGCCCTACGATAGGCCCTGGGATCAGGCTTGGTGATACCTAGTAGTTCGCTTGAGAGCAGGAGATCAAAGTGCACGTCTGCAGACTTCGTGATGTCGATCTGAAGGCGCGCTGTGCCGCTCGCGAGGACAATACTGTGGCAATCAGACAGATGCACGATTGATACTCTAGCGAGAAGACCCTTACACGTCAAACAACCCTCTAAGTCTCTCGAGCGCGGGTTTAACATCAGGCCATGCTATGAGTTCTACGGTCAACACTGCGCACAGTAAATTCAACTTTATTCAGTGTACGAATTACCTCGTTGCCGATGCCATGCCTGCATGCACTCTTCAATCTCTAATTGACAGTCGACCTCTGTAAAGTTGTACCTTGTGCCTAGCAGGCGGTCCAAAGTCCTACGGTGCGTTTCGTCGATGTACTCGGCAGGTAAGCCTGCTTTGAATCGAGCATTGATCTCGTCGAAGAAGGCTTGTCGCCATTCCAGTGCGACTTCAGAGACCTCTGAGACACTCCAGCGTCCCGTGACCTGATCGATGAGGTATCCTAGAGGATTTTGGACAGCGGAATGCCAGTCGAGACAAGTGCCCATCAGATCGAATATCGAATATGGGAGCTCTGATGCGCGGTTTTTCTGGGCTTGATGTCGAAGCTGCCATCCTTGCTGCAATTATGATGTGCTGATGAACACACGGAGAATACGAAGAAGATGAGCGAAGGAGATCAATGAGATTGCAACTACTGCGCTGTTGATTTTGTGGAGGACCCAAGGGCGAGTCGATCGTCGAAGCTTGACGCCCTGCTGCGTCTGAAGTCCATCTTCGTGATTGCTAGTCGCTCCTTCCCATTAAACCCTCTCGCCAACTGTCAAAACGAGATATCTACATCACACCCGCAAAACAATAGATTGAATGCTGCGGACGAGGTTCGAACTCGCGCGGATCTCTCCAGTAGAGTTCATTGACTTAAATCTACCGCCTTAGACCACTCGGCCACCGCAGCGTGAGGAAGCGGGAGTACCCGAAGCTAATATGAAGTGACAGATTAACACGTCGGGACTGACGAGTAGTGCATTTGCGTGGTCAAGATAGAGAGTTTCCCCATTGCGTCGCGCTCCAGCAACCTCGCGTCAAGTAGCTAACCTCCGATCCTCTCTCAGCGGGAAGTAGTGTATGTACAAAGCCTACCAGACTCTCATCCCTCGCGCGGCAGACCCAATCATGATCCCCGCTCAGCGCCACGCCATAGCTCACAGTATCGCACATGTAGGACCTATGGTCGCAGTACTCGTAGTCCGTCTCTCGAGGGTGCGGACGCGCGCTTGAAGCTCTGCAATAAACCCGTCAGCAGTCAATACATACCAATCTGGCTCCATTGAGATCTGCCGCGCATCACGCGCCGCTTGGAAAGTGCACCACATAAGTGTGCGAGTCCTCCGCCCGGCGGCGCGTGGTGCAGATCCACTCTCGTAGGGTCATACTCACAGCATCGCACTCCTCCCATGCTCGTCCGATCCCAAACCCAGCTCCTGTGAAAACCGGCCATGATCGTCTCTTGAAGAGAAGCACTGAGAAGATAATTCCGAAGGACGCGCCGAGGGTGCCGCGGATGAGGGTTGTGCTGAGGCAATGATCCCACTAAACGTCGGTCAGCCACATGCTAGCAAAGATCGCCGTGCCGTGGTCTCGGAGCAACGGTGATGGGTTGAAGGTGTTTTTCAGCGCATACCTTCTCGTTCAGCAGAGCTTCGCTCAAGGGCCGATTCGGGCGTGCCGCGGGAGGTGTGATGGCCGAGTTCGGGGTCGTAGAGTTCGACATGGTTCCTGGACAATCTCTGGGTTTTTAGCAGCTCTCTGCGCGCGCTATAAGACTTCAAGAGGAACGCGGTACACTGATATCCAGAGGACTTGATTTGCAGCTCCCATGCTTCAAGCTTGTTCCTGTCGCAGCCGGAACGTCGGGGGTTCGCTTCCGCTGGTCAATGCGCGACCTCATCTTCAAAAAAGTCAAGATTCGGTACAGACGTTTCCATAAACATTCTGCCCAGCGCAGATGGGTCTCAAGATGGTCGATGTGACCATGAATGATGCCCCAGGTCCAGGGCGACCGTCCTTGGATCGCCTGAAAGCACTGGACTCCCTGGCAAGTCTGGACGAACAGCTGAAGGAAGCCAACAAACTTTGTAACGATGGCCACCGAGCTCAGATGATTCTGAGATGGCTATCCGGAAAGCTACAGAACGACGCAAAGTGTCGCGGGGCTACAGAAAGCTGGAAATTGTTCGAGGAATGCGTTCGAATTATTGCACCTCAGACACTTAGTGTTCTACTTTCTCGATTCGATCTGATCGGTGTAGTTAAGTCTGCGGTCGCTGAACTCGACGGTGTCAATCTGCAGCCGACTCTAAGTGCAATCACTCTATTACTCAATACCCTGACGAGCATCTCGCAAGGCGCATCTGGTGCTGGAGTCAAGCGGCTGCTCAGTACAGACGGTGTGAATGCGGCAACTTTCTTCCAAGTCTGGATCCGTCGAGTGCTCGAGATCTTTACCGAAAGCAGGAATGTGTCAGACCTCACACAGAATGCTCCCGCGTGGTATGCAGGCCCTGCGATCACGATCTGGGAGCTGCGCAGACACTCGGCTTCCGACAACGCTTCGTTCGCCGAGCATTGTCTGGTCCCGTGCGCCTTGATGCTGAGGCGGATCCAGCACAACTCGAATCTCTCAGTATCACTGCCGCGAAAGCGAGCCGCAGTATCTGATTTACCGCCAGTGTCTAACGTCAACGGCGACTTGGAGCGTCTACTCGCGCGGCATGTATTCCTTCCGATACGAGCGAAATTCAATAGTGTTCAATCTGGGGGAGACAGTGCTACATCAACAAGCATCGGCACGATGCTCAAGTCGCTTAAAGATGCAAGTGACGATCAGGGATTGCACAGAGAAGTCGCGCCAGCTGTATTGCAATTGCTTCGCGTTGCGCTGAGATGCGTACCACTGCAGAACTCACAGCAACGCGCGAGAGAACGCGCCTGGATCGAGGCTGTAGTTCTGAGTCTGCTTGACTGTCTGATTAAGGATAAAGTGATGGCGAACGTCCATACGGTTGCTGAAATGCTTGCGATCATCGGCACGAAGACTACACTGTCTGTTCAGATTCTGCGTAATATCATCCGACAGTACTGCCGGCTGGGAGAGGATGACGAGGTCTTCGATCCAGATCTCGACCTCATCGCAGCCATCGTTAAGCTCGATGCCAATGCATTCGTAGACGCCACCTTGCTGAAGCAGCTCTTCCAAGCTCTGACGAGATACGACAGTTCAGCGTGGGAGGGCGACGGGAAGCCATCGGCATGTGCAACGTCCGGACTGAAGGAGCGCATCATTGTACCTGTGCTCACGGCGTATGCGAAGGCTAGGAGATTGGAGGAGTTCATTGCTCAGTGGTATCAGACACTCCGCGCAGGCCCATCTATAGATGCACCATCAGTTTTCACTGAGCTAGGCGATTGCCTGTTGGAGATACTTGAGCGACATCTGACAAGTGAGCAAATCGCCAGTCTGATCGAGGTCTACCGCCTGCCTTCTGCAGATTTGCAGGAAGAGACACCCCTGCACGACGTACCGGAGCTACGATCCAATATCGTGATTCTGGGCGCTATTCTACTCGGTGTACGGTCAGACGATGTCATAGATCGCCTCCTTGTGCCGCTGGGGCTGCTCGTTGACGATCTACTACTTACTTCACCGTCTAAAGTGGAAGTCTCTCGCGGTGTAGAAGCCGAAAAAATCGATGCTGTCGTCACCGGTGTCTTCTGGGGGATTCTCAAGCAGATTCTACAGCTATGGCTACCACGATGGGCGTCGCAGCAGTCAGATGAACAGGTCGTTGTAAGAAGACTTGGTGTGGTATGTGACTCGCCTATCATAGGCACTGCCTATGATTACTCATGTCGACTGCAGCCTCTGGAAAACATGCTAGAGGGTATGGCAGACGATGTTGGATCATCACAGGCGTTGACCGGTCTTCTTGACCGTTGGCGGATGGGCCGTCTGGGCGCAGATCCCATCACTGAAAAGATGGAATCAAGTGCCGTTTCGACTCTGGCAGCAGTTGGGCATCCGAGCCTGTTGGAGTCGCAAACCTCGGAGGGTATGGAGGAGCAGATCTCTCGAGTTCTGAAAGAATTCAAGGAACTCGCTTCGACGCCACGTGCCCGAGTGGTATTGAAGTCGACAGTTCTCATGGCCTACAATACACTACTACAGATGAGTGCTCCAGTAGGGAAGGGAGTGATCAGCCAACTGATCTCGGAGCTGACGATCAACGACACCTTTGACAAACGCCATGAGCTTTTGGTGACGCTACTGCAGGATGTTCCTGTTGCCAGCTTGTCTTACAACGACCGAAAGAACATCGTCAATGGACTGGTCGGGTCACTAGCTGCCAAGAGCGAGGACGACGGCGATAGTGACGATGAACACGAGGCCGACGATGAAGTCCGTGTTGGGAACATAAATCCACGCTTATCCCTCATGACCAAGCTGCTGCGTGTGCCCCATACCGATTGTAATCTGGATCTCGATGCGGAAGGCTTGTGGCAGCTAAGAGCTCATATAGATAACAATGCTGATCCAGGGGCGTACGGAACGTACTTGAACTCTGTTGACCTCTTCGACACCATCGCGAGGACGGTGCTTGAGCGCCAGCTAGCGATGTATCCGAAGTCTCCAGCGTTTGCTAAGCAATTGCAGAGAGTACTACGTGGACTTGATGAAAGGGACGTTCCGGAATTCGCTGGCGAGCCGCTGTGCTACTATGTGCTTGGCAATGCCATACTACGGATGGTGGATCGAGCCGCGGCAGTGCCTGCACTTGCGAAGATCATCGACAACCGCAGATCAGACTTCGTAAGAGATGCTGAAGGGAGGATCTCGGCCCTCGAATACCATGTGGACCCAAAGACAGTCGCTACGAAGGGCAAAGAGGAGGTCGCCGCGATGCTAGGCATCTGGTGCGGTACATTGCACATCTTCTTGTCCTCGGTAACACTTTCGGAGATCCATGGATTGAAAGCGATTTCTGTCGCGGCCACCATGCGCAACGTCATGGCGTGGTGCAAGTCTCACTCTGTTGACCCCGAGGCCGAGCTGTCGGTGATATGTGCAAGGTCTGCTCTACAAGCATATAAGGTCGCTATTCTCACTGTACCCGATGATGAGACACGTGCGGTTGGCTTGCAGCTACTAGACGATCGCCAGCCTCCAGACACGCGCGATGAGCTAGTAACATTGCTGAGAGCGAGCGCGACCGGGTCGTTAGAATCCATAAGCGACAGTCTGGGGTCCGCACAGGCTCTCGCTCGTCCCGCGACCGCAGAGGAGGTCAACGCCATACAGCACAGCATATCAGCCATGTCGAAGGCAAATCTCAAGCCTGAGGACGTGTCCAGCGTCCGCGATGTGTACGCCAGGTTGCTTGCCGTCCTGATGACGTCGCCGACCTACACTGTGCACCGCGCAGTAACGTCCTGCATCCTCACGGCGCTGAACGATAAGTCATTCCTGGTGAATCAGCACCTTGCGGAGCTCACTCTCGCAGTTCTCCATCACCTGGCCTTGGACCGAGCTACCCGCGCATACCCTCTCATCTACCTCGACATCTGCACCCTCTTTTCGGCGCTCCTGAAACAGCACCGCGCTAAACTTCACGATCGCCTACACCTCCTCATCCCAGTCCTGCAAAGCCTCCTGACTGCGCTCTTCACGCCCATCAGACCCTCCGCGTCAACCTTCCGAGCCCACAAACCTCTCGGACCAAAGCAAGCCCGCTCCTTCACCCGCCTTTTGACCCTCCTCTGCAACCCGCCAGCCCATCACAGCCACAAAGCCAAGTCCGGCGCAAACAACCTCATCGACACGTCCCGTGTCGCGCGACGGCATATAGGCTCCTTCGTGCCGATACTGCTGCATACTTACTGCGCACAGATCCTCACTGGCACGTTGGGAGAGGGCGTGCGAGAGGTGCTGCAGCCGGCGTTGTGGGCTATGGTGGAAGCCATGGAGAGTCGTGGGCCAGAACAGAAGGATGCGCTGAGTGCGGGGATGAATGCTAGCGAGAGGGCTGTGTTCACGGGGGTGTATCAGGAGTGGAAGCGGGTGGGGAAGTGGGACGGAGCGTGAGGAGTGAGGAAGAGTGGGCGGGGTTCTGTAGGATATAGGTGTACATTACGTAGTCGCTTAACGCGACTTGGCCGAGCAGCTATTGGAGACATTCCGGGCTGCAGCCCGCCAATTCCCATGGAGTCAGCCTGCGCACTCCCGTACGCCTCATAGCAAGAAGGCAAACGCCATTGGTATCGTGTCCCTTCCAACATCCTGGCCCGATTACAATCCCAAAACGCCAGGAAATCAGCACTGCTCAATCCTTGCCCATCATTCGTTGACAGCCAGACCTTACATCTCCATCGCCTCCCCGACCTCCTCGCTGACTCCACGCACAGCCTTACTCCCCTCCCGCGACTCAATCTCTATGATCTCATCGATCGGCTCATCCCAGCCTCGCCCCCAGCTCCGCGGCATGTCCATACCGTAATCATAGTACCCATCTCCAATCTTAGTCCTCACTTCATCAAGGTCCATGTCCGGAACATCCACTTCATCATCACCAGGCAACTCGAGCAGCATATCGCTATCATCTTCGTCGTCATCGTCATAGTCCGCAGAATCAATATCACTCGCATCGACTCCGCCGCCGAGCCAGTACGCTGCTCTCTTCCCCGCACCTTCACCGATAGAGATAGAGGACTGCTGTCTCGCCATCCTCGGCGCGTGGATAGGCGCGTGAACAGGGGAGTGGCTTATGACCGACAAACCTCTGAGGTAAAGATAACACACCCGCTTCTTCTCTTTGTTGAAGAAGAAGTAATGCATACTCCAGATCGCACCTTCCTCGCCATCGAACGGGTCGTCTTGAGGGAGGTAAGAGTACTTCTCGCATTTGTGTAGATCCATATGTTTATCCACTAACGTCCACATGCGCGTGTCCCAGACTTGGTCGCCAAAGCTGTTTGCTGGGAACTTTGGGGCGGTGGCCTTGGAGGGTAAGGGTGGCGCGAGATAGTTTGACAAGCCCATGCTGGCTTGCGAGCGAGGTCGGAGGTTGAAGAGCGTGGAGTTCACATTTTGCATTATAGAGCGGAGAGACTTCGTTTTGTGGAAGTCTAGTGGTCGGAGGAGATGGGAGAAGTCGTAGTCTGGGTGAGAGGCGTTCAGCGTCGCGATCAGATACGCGAATGTCCTTCGCGCTGAAGTCTGGCTCAGTGGACCGAAAGGACTGGCGCGTGAAAGGTCTATCTCGGGTATCTCGGCTGTACGTGCACGACGTCCGCGGTGGACGTGACTAGGCGCACTCCTGCCATGCAGCCTACCGTCATCGCTGGCTGTTCGGTAAGGCGGACTAAGCGATGCCGAGAGCCTGACAAGTGACTGGTAGGATGACTCGAGAGATTCCTCGATGGACTTGTAGAGTTTCTTGTCGGTGCCTGCGGCTTTGGTGGTGTAAATGTCGCAGCCTCCTATGACGTGGAGATCTGGGGTTGAGAAGTTGAGCGCGTCGTTGACGACGTCAATGTCGCCTAGTGGTAGGTACTGGGAGAACGGTCAGTTCATGGTCCTTCACATCTCACACACTCAGCGCAGCCGTTTGGGAGCTGTTGCTGCCTTTCCAAAAGATTATGCGCCAGACTGGAGACTCGAGATACTCGCAAGCCTTCCAGCCTAGCCCACTTCATTCTGTCCATCCGCGCATTCGCAATACTTGATGAAATGTACGCACCTTCATCTTATCGTTCTCCTGTCACTTCCTGCCTGTGTTCCTATGCTTCCGGTCCTGGACGTCCCTCTGAGTCTTCGCACTACGCCTCAACTCGTCTCCGCGTGAAACGACACTGCGTAACGCGTACAACGCAGTCCAGCAATCCCAATAACTTCCTCTCAAATCCCTCCAAGCACACTCTCCTCAGTCGAGAGCCGGGTCGTCGCAGTAGGGGTCTTCAAATCCAGACGCGCAAGCGCGTCTAGAACCCACGACGGCAGCAGGAATCCATCTTTGATATGTTTGTCGATGGTTGGAGGTGTTGTTGGATGCGCATATGGTGTTGTTGGTGGTAGAGGGTGGTGGTTGTTGTGATGACGCTGCCTCGATGTCGCGCTCCGGCTGTCGCAACGCTGAGGTCCAGACTTGGCTTGGCGAGGGGAAAGCTGACGGACGTCACGTGGCGTGTCATCATTGACCAATGACATTGCACTGTTGCGCATGTGGTCGAGCAGTCGTGCAACATGTTTGTGTTTGTGTAAAGGTGTCGAAGAGATCATGTGTCGACTGTCGTCGAGTGCTTGCTCATAAAATGCATCACGTTGTGGCAGGGTTGGTGACCACTTCATGTGCAGCTTTGCTAGGGTAATGAGATTCAGCAAACGTCACGGATGAGAAGGCACGATCAAGGGAGACAAACCGACTTCTGCTTTTTGCGGCCTCGTGCGAGGGTGTACGCGCCACCATAGTACGTGTCGAAGTTGCTCACAGTGGTAAACTCGAGATGGCGTCGATGCACGAATCCGCTCGTGGCTACAACTGTACTTCGAATTTGTCGTAGTGGCATCTTCCAGTGGTATTCCTCCAGTAGTGTCACTGCAGTCAGCTGTCTCGTCAAAACGGGGTGCGGCACATTTGAGACCACGGGAAGGTATATGAAGAGCGGTAGGCGATTCAGCCTTTCACCCTGCCTAACGGCAGGGCACTCATAGTATACATGTACGCCGGCTTCAAAAACAACAGCCACGTGGAGTGTATCAAGGGTATCATATCCCATAGCTCAGCCTCGTATAACACCATCAACGCCGTGCGCTGTGCGGTGGTAGCACATGAAATCCCTCGCCACGAGGTACTAAGCAGCGCGTTCTCAGATCAACCCGGCTTTGCCGAGCTGTTTCTCGACTTCGCGCATGCCCTCGAGGTCGTCCTGGAGCGGAGCACACATAGTCAGTGAACAGCTTGGCGAATGCTTCGGGAAGCGAAGGGGTTGGCGGTGTGTGACAACGACGCGGGTGCTGCTCAGCCAATCCTCGTGACGTCTTCCTCGACCTGTACGGGCGCAAGGGCATCAGTGGATCGCCATAATGATACACTTCGTCCGGATACAAGAACAGCATGTCCACTCACCTCCATGTCCTCCAAGCTATCCTGCGCCCCAATAACTCTGAGCACATTCTTCTTACTGCTCTCCTGCATCTCGCCAGCTAGCAGCAGCTCATCCAGAATGAAGTACGCCTTCTGGAAGTTGAAGATGATATCCAATTCGCAGACATTCCCGTAGTATTTGTCCATTTGCTCCACGTAGCGGTGAACAATCTCGAGTGTGATGAGTTCGTTGTCCGTGTTGTCCGTGGCGGCGACGAAGTAGAGGGAGGCGTAGCGGCGGTAGACTACTTTAGTGTCTTGAATATGTCAGTGGGAGTTTCAAGTGAACGAGTGAACGAAATTGGAGAGCGGGCTTGAGAGGCGGTGTCCTTTGGACGAGGGAGGTTGAGATGGCGAGAGAAATTAGTACAATACCTTTGTACTCAAGAAAGTTGCACATCCTTGTCCGCCTGGCGAGGACGAGTTGTGAAACATCCTTGATGATCTTCGCCTTGTCCTTGGGCGAAAGGGTGGTGAACCACTTCGCTAGGCGCTGGGAAACAACAGATTCATCAGCAAAACCGCAACCCAGGCTTCAGTGGGCGGAACGTACCACCTTACCCTGACGGGAGAGGAGGATGAGGTATCTGAGCAGCTGTGTCAGTCTACCTGTCAATTGTCCGGGTCACAGGCTGATGAGGTACCTTATTGCCATGTTTGTGATATGCACAACAAGCGTGGGAGAGTTTTGCAATTGATGGAAGTGAATTACCGGACTGCTGCCGCGGTGTGGGGCAGCCGTTCCTTCCCTCCATGCACGCCCCACTACATTTGTACTTTTCCAATCGGGCGATCAATTGATTGACATCTAGCCCGCGGTTACATTTCTAGTCGCTATCCTGTGCCGTCATGGTGATCTGTAGCATACTTTGTAATTGTACATATTCCCTCTCAGCCATGCATTAACCTCCTTCCTAGGCAGCATTCTTAGCAACCCATATAATCCTACAGTACAACTTACGATGAAGCTCCTCCTCTCGACCGGGTAAGGGAGCATCCCTCGATCCTCCCGCTTAGCAATCGCTGACCACAACACAGGAACATAATGGGCGGCGGCTCCTCCATCCGACCGTCCACGAGCCAGAAGACAAACGCTGAACTCATATCATCCCTACGCGCAAATTTCGAGCAGTCGGCGAAAGACCAGGCCAATGGCCATGTGAACGGAGCGACGAATGGCGACGCAGCCCCGAAGACGACAGCGTACAAGTCCTGGACATCTCAGGACAGCAAGGACGACTTTCAGATCCCTACTCTGTCCTTCACGCACTCAGCACTCGAGGAGCCCCGGCCACAGTACGATATCACAGCCAAACTCTTCTTTCTCCCTTCCTGCAGTACCTCCGCCCGTCCGGCCGCGACTCGGAAAGCGCTTAGCCTAGTCTTGGAAGAGCTGCACATGCCCTCGATCGACTTACTAATCCTGTCATTCCCTGGCGTCTACTTCGATGAGCAGGAGGACTGCCCAGACAAGATTGCTACGAGAGGAGCAGTAGAAGCGCAGCCGGAGGCGATCGAGCAACAAATCGAGGCTTGGAAGACGTTGGAGGAATTGAAAGACGAGGGGCTGGTTGAGAAGTTAGGAATTGCCAAGTTCGGCGCAGACCGATTAGATCAATTCCTGGAGGGTACCAAGATCAAGCCAGCAGTCGATCAGATCAACCTCCGCGACTGCTGTTCGGTGCCGAAAGCGCTGCTTGCGCTCGCAAAGAGCAGGGGCGTGGAGTTGCTAGTGCATAACGACTGTTCGAATATTTTGCCGCGAGGCACACTGAGGGAATTGCTTGGGCCGCAAGGTGCGGGCGTACTGGCCGAGCCTAGCAAGGCTGGGGACAAAAGGAAGAGTCTGCACGGCGAGGACGTCAGGAATAATACGCAGAGCGAGGGACTAAAGGGTGAAGTCACTCCGCAGTGGGTGGTCAAGTACACTGCTGTGGTCAGGAACCGCGGCGTGGTGGAGAACAAGGGCTACTTCGCCTGCGCTGAGCTAGCTGCCTGAAAAGTGTTCAAGGGAGTCTGAACGACCGAGCGAATGGCTCCACGACGAGACACTCTAACTTCACCATGGTCTGCCCGAGGGATGCGACGTTGATGCACGGTCCCATGCCCACACAGCGAAGAATCAACGAACCCGCCGACACACACTCCCTGAAACAGCCAAACCTAGAACACCACGAGGGTTGCGTGGCACTCGAACCAGGCTCCACTGCAGCAATCGTGGAGAGTCTTACGAGCGAGTCCCAGTCTTCAGACAGGCTCCTCACCAACAGCAAGACAGGCAAGTCAGAACGCTACGCTCGAATGAGCAGTCTGGTGATCGGAGCCTGGCCAGTTCTCTATGGCATAAGAGCACGCCGTTGCGCTGCGTCAGGAGCCGGCTTGCCGCGAGCAGCGATCCATGGCGAAGCTGAGCGCAAGTAGAGGATTCGATGTTGTGGCTTTAGGAGGTCAGGTCGCAGGCGAGAGGTGGTGCATTGTAGCCAAAGGTGGAGTGCAACATTGCGAGTCAACTTTTACGCTTTTGGACTTGAAGTGAATATGATCGTACATATCTCCACAATTAGCTGTACAGTATTGCGCTCCCCATCGATCACCCTCAGGCTGCAGTACGCGTTGTGCCTCAGGCTTGTCATCTCCCGACTTCAGCGCAGGGAAAAGGGGTATATTTTGACCTCAGCCGTTTGTGCGTATCATCGTGGAAAGATCGGAAGATTGAGCACGAAATGGAGTCGATTATGTGCAACGAACGTCATTCGCATATACCATTCTATCCCTCGCCGAAAATGGGGTATTGAGCAGCGAACGAAAGGATCCTCTATCCGCCAACGCCATACCTCTACATCATGCACATCTCATTCCAGTCTTGGGCCTCGGAAATTCACTCAGTCCCTCTCTCATTCCTGCTTCGCACTCTCCAGCACCTGCGTCGCCAGCTGGCCTGATGTAAGTCGTGCAAGCATCTCCTCCATATTCCTCAGCCGCTCCTGCGTGCTCGCGTACTCCTGCTCGACCCTCTGGATCCTCTCATCCTTGTCCTGATTCTCTTGCCGCAGACGTGCCAGCTCAGATTCGACGTCCGAAGTCACGCTCGTGGGACTCGTGATATCCTGGCGCCGCCGCTTCGTCGATATAATGGGATATGCAGGTGATTCCGCGGTCAATTGATCGTCGATCGATGCTCCATCTGAGTAGCGGCCGCCCGCGGTAGGATCGCCGGCTTCTGCGCCGGGGAGCGCGTCTGAAGCCGTCTGCCGGAGTTGCGCTGCCGCGTCAGGTGAAGTGACGCTGTGCACGCGGCGGAGATGCTCGTTCAGGTTCTCCTTACGTGTGAAGCCTTTGCCTGTTGTGCGTTTGCAGCCGGCGATATGGCAGCGGAGCTGTTCTCTGGGTCCGCCGTGCTTACCGTGGACCTCGCGCTCGTGCCGTAGGAGGCCGCCGGAGTAAGTGAAGCCTTGCAGCTTCGCACATTGGGGTTGCGGGCAGGTATATGGTCTGTCGTGCTTGTCCATGTGTTTGCTGGGAGGAATGTTAGCGATGTGTCAATGAGACAGGGAACTAGAGCACTGGACCCACCTCCACTCGCACTTCCGGTCAAAGGTCTGTCCAACGCACTCATCCGAGTGATTGCAGTAGTACTTGTGGTCTGCGGTCATAGGAGGAGTGGGTCGCTTGATGGTCTTCGCTCGCGTGCCATCATCTGCACTTTGCGAGAGTTCACGCTCCTGTTCATACGCCGGCTGCTCCAGTTGCTCGTGTTGCTGTTCGAGATGCTGCGCGTGAGGCTGCCCATATGGCAGCTCGACTGGCATGTCTTGCTGTTGCATGTCCTGCTGTTGCATCTGGGTGAAGGACCGCTTTCTGCTCAGTTCAGGTCCAGGCGAACGACTTGGCGACCGCTGTGCATTGATGGGTTGGGGAGCGTGATTGCCATTCATCGTACCGCCGAACGCCTCAAGTTCTCGGAACTGGGATGCAGTAGCATCTTGCTGCTCCATGGGTGGCTCCATTCCGACGCTGTGTCTGTGAGCGCGTTGAGGAGTGAGATATTGATCCTGAGGCTGAAGAAAAGGCGACGATGCGTGGTAAGACGTCGATGATGAGGGATGTGAGCCTTGTTGTTGCAGGCTGTAAGGACTGTTGGGGAACTCGGTGATGACTGCAATTGTAGGCACCTGACCTCGCTGATTCAGTGGCGAACTGCGAAAACCAGAGTTTTCAAGCCCCGTCGCGTTCTGCGCTGGCTGCGCGCCCTGCTGATGCGGCGACCACACGCCGGCTGTCCCGTGACTGGATGGCCACGCTGCAGTATCAGCTTGCTGCGTACCGTATGCGTTGTACAGATCGGTTTGAGCCGGCTGATGTTGGCCTAAGGTGAGGCCTTGGTTCTCAGGCCACCAACCGGGTTGTGACGTGGGCGTCGGCTGTGCAGTGTACGTTATATTTGTATTGGCCACGCCTAGAATCTGTGGCGGACCTGTAGCCTGACGCGTCTGATGACTACCACCTGCTTCGGGTCAGTATATGCGAGGCGTAGGCAGCTGGTACGCGTAGGAAATGACTCACGGAGTTGTCGAGAGTGGGAGGGAGGTTGCGTGCCCGAAGGTGGCTGAGGCATCCGCGACATCGATGCGGCTAGCGTCGCCGGTGCCGCCGGGTCTTGGCGAAAGCCAAAGTTTGGATTCACTGCAATTCAAGTTAGTACATATTCTCTGTCTCGTCGCATTGCACATGCGAATTGCGCGTGGTCGTCTTGACTTCGCACAGTCGATGGACATCAGACTGTTGAAGCTCGGCGACGCCACGACTGTGCGCGCACAGACTGGACCGGACCGTCTTGCAAGGACCAAACGCTAACTTACCCAGATAGTTGTTCTGCAGCATCAACTGCATATACTGCGCTGCTTGATCTCTGGAGGCGGCGATACGACCAGTGGCGGTTTCAATCAGGTTCATGTTCGAGTCAAAGTGGTAATCCGCCCAGAACATCCAACACACGCCCCACAATACGACCAGCGAAGGCTTAATGTTCCAGGGCCATGTAGTGGACAAAGGATGTCTGACGTCCGGGTACTCGAAGAACCACTCTTTGCAGTACCGGTCGTGGTCTTTCTGGCACTCTGCTATGTGCTTCCTCAGCAGCGCTGCGCAAAGCTCAATCAGCAAGCAGAAGAGCTGTTGCTGGAGGCACAGCAGCAGATGCTCGAGGTTGGCAATGTACGTGAAGTCGAGTGTCGGGTCTGCTGTGGACTTGCTGGCTGGGAACGCAGACGCGGATGGATGAGGAGGGGCAATGCGGTGGAGAGTGTCCAGCAACTCCTTCACTACTACTTCGAGATGCTGAAGATCTTTGAGTGGAGTGAGGTCGATAGTGAAGTCGGCACTGCGGTCGAGGAACTTGGTATTGTTGCGTGCGACCTCCTTCAGCGACAGCTTGTGGTACTTCACTGGCGAGTCAAGCTCAAGCAATAGTCTATTGTACCATTAGCTATTGTCTACTGTAATGCTACTACCATTGATCTACTCACTCATCGATCCGCTTCCTGACCAGACCCTCATCAACGACACTATCACGTGCCTTGACCTTGATACCTCTTGGCTCTTTCCCGAGATATCTGTCGATCTGCTTGAAAGCTTGCCTCTCGAACTCACTCGCGATCGCAGTCCCACTCTCGAGCTGCGAATGCGCCTTCACTCTCTTCCGAAACCCGTTCACTAGGGCAAGTAACTTGGTGGCCGCGTACAGCGACGGCGCAGTAGATGACGACGACGACGACGACGTCTTGGTAAACGAAGAGAGTAATGATCTGTCACTGTCGTGATCGGCAGACAAGACTTCCGAGTCGCAAACCGAGAGCGAAGAAGCGCGAGCAGGCGAATCGCTGCCTGTGCTCAGTATATCTAAAGCCATGCTCGCGATGCAAGCATCGACTTGCAAGAGGAAAGGGTAAAGGAAACGATGAGAGTTCGCGACGCCGAGAGCGACTGCGGCAACGGGCAGTGCAACTGCAGCGGGCTATGTACTGGCGGCATAGCGCGCTGCCTTACTTACATCATGCTACAACTGAGGCCGTCGTGGGCTGCGTGGATCCCTGGGCGCTTGTGGCTCAGGACTCCGGTGAAGAGAGATGGCTGAGTTGTGTGCCTTGCAGGCAGACGTGCAGCTAGTGCTGCATGATGACAGAGCATTGCTATGGCATGTGAGCCTGATATCGTGGCTGAGGCTCTCAATGGTAGAAGAATCAGTGCCTCGTGCGACTCTTGTTCAATAGCGTGGTCGGCTGTGCTGCATGGTGGCTTGAGCTCGGACTTGTGAGGGCGCCTGCGGTTCACCTCACGTCCTCGTGTTGATGAGCAGTCGGTCGAACAAAATGTCGCGCTAGGGATTGCAGCCTGTGCCGTGAGGGCCACTTCATCATCATGTCGTTGCGCGACTTGTTGGCCGTCTGGGTGTGCGTTGCAATGGTTCGCCACCAGGGCGTTGGAGGACTGAGGCAGCCTTACAGTACTTCCTCTAGCCTCGCCAAGAAGTACATGTACAGCGTGGTCTACAACGATGGGGATGAAGCAAGGATAAGCTAATGAGTTCCACTACCTTCGCAGAAATACACAAATGCCACCTCGCTGGCTATGCAGTTCGAAACCCTTCGACCCTCCCCAGAGCTAACACCAGATCCCTCGACGCGAAAAGCGCTGACATTGCAGCGCAAGCAAAGCATAACACGCCCATCGACTCATCCACATCATGCCCTTCAACGCCTCCCAGGAACCCAGGAAAAAGTACGAAAGCTCGCCGCCCGCTGTCCTGCGCAAAGGGGTATTCGCAATGCACCCATAGCCGTCCTTGACTCGCACGATCAAGATTGATTTCAGGACGCCTTGTGACTGCCTCGCAATGCTTGCACGCCAACGCTGCCGACCCGCCCACTCGTCTTACGCACCGAAGTCTTACCCTCGGTGCTACGTCTGCTTGGCGAAGACCTCTTACCTATGCTGAGCGTGCCGACGCCGCTACCGGAGCGGACGTTGGGTGTCTTGGGCCTGATCGGGCTGGAGATGCGATCTGCCATTGGCAGGTCGAGGTCGTCTGCGGCGGCTGGGCGGTTTTCCTCGTCGCTCGTATCAGTGAGTCCGTTCCACTTTGTTGTCGTGGTGGTGGTCGTGGTGCACGAGATGGCACGACGCTTCCCGCTCCGGCTGACTGGCGAGACTGAGTGGGAGGCTTTGCGCCCGAGCATACGAAGAGCGTATTCAGATTCGCTTTCGCCGGCATCTACGCCTATGGTGGAGCGCTGCATGGTGATGACTTCTGAGTCTGGACGGTGGTCGAAGGGCTTGTTCTCCGCCATGATCTTACGCGTGCTGTAGAGCTTGCTTGTCTTACGCGGTTGTCCAGGTGTCGGCGCCGGGAGGTTCTCGTCCGCAACGCCGAGTCCAGACTTCATGTCGTCTGATGATGTGTAGGGTGGTGGTGCGGTGGTGGTGTGCTCGTTGTTTGTGATCTCACCAAGTGCTGCACGGCGAGGACTAGCATGCTGGCGGTCGGCATTCGGTGGCGTGAAGGTTTGTCCATTACTTGCCATACGGCGCGCTGACTGTGAGGCGCGATGTGGTGTTGCTGGTTGAACCGATGCCATGATCTTCTCGCGCATGGTGTCCTCGTACCACCACTCTCGGAACGTGCCTTGATTAAGGTGGAGCCAGTGCTGCTGCGGGCCGACGACCATACCGGGACGCATGAAGCGCATGAAGGCAATCATCTCGTTTGCCGTGAAACCATGGCGGTAGATGAGGTATGCGCCGATGAGGCAACCTGTGCGGCCCAGTCCAGCCTTGCAGTGGACAGCGATGCCCTTCTTCCTCTCGATCATGCCGTGCGCAAGGTTGACAAACTTCCGCACAAGGCTCAGCGGTGGACATGTGCCGTCGTCGAAGATCATGTCCAGGTGCTTGATGCCAAGCGCTGTGAAGTATGAAGGCGAGTACAGCTCCGAGTTCAGACGAACCACAAGTCCAATGCCGCGCTCGACGAAGTGCTCGAGCACATTCTTGAATGGCCCCGGGAGGTTCTTGTCCTTGTGTACAGCGTTCAGAGTTGTCGGCAGCTCATTGTAGAGCGGATCAGATGGCTTGATCACATGCACGGGCTGGTGCTGCGGGCTGGCGAAGGCGAGAAAGCTAGGTGTAATCCAGTTGAAGTCGCCTTGATCCACGCGCTCAAATCGCTCGTACTCCTCTAAGCAGAACTCCTTCAGTCCCACAAGTCCCTCTTCTCTTGCCTTCCACACTCCGTACACCACATCCTGGATGGTGAGTGAGTAGTCTGCTTGGCTGTAGCCGGCGTCGCGGAAAGGCATGCATGGCGGATCCATCTGTGCTATAGGTGCAAGTGCGAGATGAGGTGGCCATGACTGGATGAGGACCATGTATGTGGCGAGTATGCACGCTGCGTTTGCTCGACCTGGTGGTGATGTTAGCATTCGCTAGAAGATTACCATCCCACTACATGTAATCACTTACTCCGCGAATCCGCATTACTCCAGAATACCACTGGCCTGTTGTCTGAGTCCTGCTTGCCAAGCACCTCGTGCAGTTGGACTGCGAAGCGGTACAGGTGTCCAATGCGGAGTGGACCGAAGTCTGCGTGGAAAGCATTGTACAACAAAGTCCGATCGATAGTGAAATAGATAGGTGGTGGTCCAACTTGAGGCACTCCTTGCGGTCCTATCTGCGCTCTGGCAGACCTCTTGCTGGGCGATCTCGACTGCTTCGAAGCCGGGTATGGGAAGGGTGTGCTCTCATCTGGCGCGTGTGTGTATGAGGCAAGGTAGAGTCGGTCTTCATAGTGCAAGATGCTTGCGTCAGATCTGGGGTGCTGAGGACGTTTATAAGTTGCGCGCAGTGGCGAGAGATCTGGGATGGGATCGCTCGCTACACTCGCTTGTTGTGGCTCACCAGCAATGTACTCGATCACTTGTCCATAGCTTGTCAAGTTGGAAGCTGCCTCTGACGCTGCGGACAGCCGGCCTGCGTGAGGCATTGTGCCTGTCTGCAATGTCTACGATATCTGATCTCGTGATCGTTGTGATAGCAATGTAGTGCGATAGTGATGTCCGGGAATGCTCGGGAATGGAGCGAGGTTGTTGCACGGAAAGGGATTGAAGCAGCCAGATCAGCGCACCGCTATGAATGCGTCCGGAGGAGAAGGGTGGACAGTGTTGTTGTAGCGAACAGTCAAGATGTCTTCTGTCGTCTACACTTTGTCGATGCGCTAGCGATGTTGTGATGAGCTCGGACGCAGGTACAAGCCCCCAGCAACGCCCCACAGTGGTGCGAGCCGACCCGGTGACAGAATCTCGAAGGCAGATTACAGTCCTCTCAATCATCATACCAGATAGTCAGCAGAGAAGCCTCCATTCTGCATTATATCTGTGAATGTGTAGTCTATATCTCCGAGTCCTGATCGAGTGAAGCCGCGGCACTGTGACTGGAAGGAACGCTGCGGACTTAGCGCATCGAAGGCCGCCCACTCCTTCGAGAATCAGATCTCTTTGCGCATCTGTCTTTACTGTACACTGTACTGTACTCATATTCGACATTTCTCGGTAGGGTGCCGCATGGAGAAAGCCTGAGCACGAAACGACTGCCACGGATAGCCCGACTTCTCACCGATCTAGTGGCTACCCAATCTTGCCGCAGCTGTGTGGGAAGTAGCTCTAACATTGTGTCAAATCCCTGGAGAAGCTCAGGCAAATTCACCACTGACGCCGATTGCGCCGATTCGGATACTACTCAAGGATGATACGCGCTGGAAAAGCTGCCGGATGGCTGCACTCAACGCCTGAAGCATTTCGCTTGTGGGCGTCGATGAACGGTGCACAATTCCACGAGGTCAAGTCAGGAATTGTTTCCGGACGTGGCGGCGCCTTACTAGCCTCTCTTGCGGTGCAGAACTCAGTAGAGGGCGCAGAGTGCCTCCTGACAGTTCCGAAGGATCTCATCTTGTCCATGGAGACTATCCGGGAGCATGCAAGGTCAGATCGGGATTTCAGGGAAGTACTAGAGAGCCTTGGAGATTTTGGGAGGGTAGGTCATTTCCCACGCTCTTTATGCACCGGTTCTTCAGACCCTCGTACATGAGAGTTCCGCCTAGGCGGTCTCGGTCATTCACCAGCAACTATCAGCCCTCGCTGATGTCTTCAACAGACACCGCGCGGCGCCATACTGGTGTTTGTCCTATTCCAAGCCACAGTATCAAGTGATGATCTGGACGCCCATATCGGCGTTCACAACCCGTTCACGGAGTGAGTATACCGTCCTTCAAGTTCGCCATCGCATGCAGTCATTCCCATGCACCTTCTGTCAAGGTCTGACTTCAGTAGCTATGTCAAGTCTTTGCCACTCGAGAAACTGCCTACGTTCTGGTCATCAAAGGAGCTACGATTGCTTCATGGCACCACACTTGCGCCAGCAACATCTGCAAAGCTTAGAAGTCTGGCGAATGAGTACGACATCCTGTGCACATCTGCGCTGGGCACCCGCTGGTATGCAACTGTTCAGGAGCATCTGGACTTCGACGACTGGCTGCAAGTCGATGCAATGTACCGCTCTCGTGCGCTTGAGTATCCTGGCATCGGACACTGCATGGTCCCATGTATCGATCTTGCGAATCACGCCGCTGGTGAAGCCACGATAGCCAATTACGACCGCGATGCTGACGGCAATGCTGTCCTCGTGCTTCGAGAAGGTAAGAGACTGAGTGAGGGTGATGAAGTGACGATCACGTATGGAGACGAGAAAGGTGCGTGCGAGATGCTCTTCTCATACGGCTTTCTCGACAGCGCAATGCAGTCGGCCGGGACGCTGTTTCTGGGACTGCCCTTACCCGGATCTGATCCGGCAGCTTCAGCCAAGCTGCGAGCAGCAGACTGTGCGCCTGGCGTCAGACTCACAGACGCCGGCAATGGCAGCATAGAGTGGAGTGGTGACTTCATCTGGATGCTCTGTGTCAACGCCGACGACGGCCTCCAATTCGCAATTGCCCGCTCAACAGATGGCAGCAAGGAGATCCAAGCACTACTCAATGATGAAGAGCTTACTGGCGGTGCAGCTGAGTTGCACAAGCGACTCCAGGAGCATGCATTGTGGGACGTGTATCATCTCCGAGCAGTGACAATACTACAGCAACGGCTATTCGACCAGCTGCAGCTGTTGTACGGCTCTCAGGACGATTGTGAAGCTGTGAAACATGGAGAAGGCACTGAGGTGCGCGACCAGTGCTTCGAGCAGGCCATGCTGCTGAGGCGTCTCGAATTTGAGTTACTTGAAGCAGCGTATGAGGACTTCGAACATCAGGTGAGTTCATCCGTTCAACTTGCAAATTGAGCGCTGTAGCACAGGTCACACCCAGCGCTTAGTTCGTCGGCGGCGTGCTGATATGTGTTGATCATAGAAAGCTCAACTTGTCGAAAGCCAAGTAGTACAAGACTACCTCACTTCCATGAACGCTGCACCAGCCGAGGCGAATGATACTGAGGGCGATGACTTCTCCTGACGACCTAATCATCGTGGCAGATCATCGATACAGCTACGGCTACACGCTACATGCAAGATTTTGGTCACATCCACACTACTGTACTCGAGTAGCGGACAGCCGACTGCGGTCTATTCGCTGGCAGCACATCCGTAGAAGCTTGAATCGATGATCTGCAGAGACGCAAACCTGATGCGTACGCTTTTAAGACATTACAGCGCCCTCTTCCAGCTAGCACGGTACTCATCTGGCAGATGGAGCTTGTTGTGACCTGCAACACAAGCTGCGGGTGCGATCGGGGAAGCCATTGCTGCATGATCTTACTCGTGTAGTCGCATTGAGAGCTGTTGGCGATGGACTGATTGCGGTCATCAGGATGCGCCACACGATCTTGCGGTGGGCCACCGGACTTCAAGTCCATATTTGCGTCGTCGTTCGGATCAACCGGACGACTCCGACTTCTCACGAGAGTGCGGAACTGCTCATTAGTGCACCCAGTGACATGGCTTGCGTTGGCTTTTGACTTTTATAGTGGCACAACCTGAGAATTTCAACCCACTACAAACCCCAGACCCCGCAATCTTGGGCCCTGAAGGCAGCGCTGAGTTCTAGAAAGCGACGCGGCTGGCATACCACACTTGCGGTAGCTCCACGAGCCAATGACCCAATAGCCAGAACTCTGCCGCCAAACGCAAACGTAACCACACCTGCCGCTGTTCATCTCAACTTCAAACATCGTTACCAAGCATACAGATCGGCACCCCATGAGCCGCAACGATTATCTCCCTTTCATCCTTATTCACCCTGCACATCAATATATACTCCATGCACCCACCAGCATCACCGCACCGCCGGAGAGTCTTGCAACGCCGCGCCTGATTCGTCACGCGAGGGCGATCGTCCCCGCTATGCTGACACGACGAATCATGAGCTGTGGCGCTCGTGCGCTAGGGCTGCAAACGTGCAGTGTGCAGACCTGAAAGCGATCCGGCGCCAGCTCTAGCGTCGTTTGAGTGTGGAGCCATGTCATGGCAGTTGATGGGGCGTCCCTCCGCACCCCAGGTTCCTTGAGGTGTGAGTCTCGTGGTATGTTTCTTGCTAGTCCCGTCGATGATCTCCTGGTGAATGTGGTGAAAGGACTTGGGCGCTCTGGACTATCAGCTCCTGCTTCAAGGATTCTGGGTGTTGAGAGCGTGTAATCTGGACGTACACAGTGAGATCAATACGGATATCGACCGGACGGACGGGTAGTCGGAATTGCATGCATGAGCAAGGACACGTCGCACACCATCATCAGCGAAGTCGTTGAAATCCAATATACGGAGACACCAAGTACTGGACAATTCGGACGAGGTTGATCTGGGGTAGAAGGTGATCGCGATCCGCTCGTGTGTGTTCAGCAGGCAGAGAGAACGCGAAATCTGCCCAAGATGCCCGGCATACTCCCAATGAAGGTGATCAAGGTGGGCGTAAATGCGCAGACGAGAATTGCGCAAGCATGCGACAGGTGTGTGTGGCGCTATAAGCGTAAGTGTTGACAACTTCGAGGATGTCCACTGACATCCTATAGGTGCCGGAGCAAGAAGATACGATGCGACGGCGTGCGTCCATGCTGCTCGCAGTGTTCGAATGTAGGCTTCGAGTGCAAGACGAGCGATAAGCTAAGTCGTCGGGCGTTCCCAAGAGGGTACACGGAAAGCTTAGAGGAGCGAGTGCGATCGTTGGAGTCCGAGGTTAGGGAGTTGAAGGATCTGCTGGATGAGAAGGACGAGAAGATTGACATGTTGTCGCGCATTCACTCTCAGTCGTCATATCCCATACAGCTGCCATCGCCAAGGAGACCGTCTGTCACGCCGCAGGACTCAGCGACATCGAAAGATGAACCGGACCCGGACGAGACGTTCAAGGTCCAGCAGTCTCCCTACCTACTGGGTGAGGGGACAGACTCGTATTTTGCGGGTACTTCGAGTGGTCGAACATTCATCGAGGCATTCAAGATCAAGGTTGCTGAGAGTGGTCGTTCGAAGTCGGACATCAACACAGAATTACTGCTGGCCAGCAGTCTTCGCAGGCGGCTTTCGGACGCTTTGAGCACACCGGCAACTTCTGTCGTGTGGAAGGCACCGCCTCGGATGGTTTCGGATCAGCTCATCAATATCTTCTTCCAGGAGTGGGCGCCCATGTTCCCTGTGCTGCATAAGCCAACATTCCTGACGTTATACGAGAAGTACGTGGCCGATCCTAACTCTGTCGCGGACAAAGCAGAGATCGCGCAACTGAATCTAGTATTTGGCGTTGCTGCGTTGTCGAGTGGCACAAGAGCTTCCGAGGACTTGAGCAGCTTCGAGTCACAGTGGAAGTCTGCACTTGACACGATCATCAACGAGAACTGCATGGCCACGCTGCAGGCTTTGATCTTGGCGCAGCTGTATGCTATTCAGCTAGGCGACTTGACGAGGTTGCTAACATACAAGGGTTTGGCGACTTCGTTGTCTGCGCGCCTCGGCCTGCACCAGTCGCAGAAGCGGTTTGCGCTGGGCACATTGACGTGCGAAACGAGGAAGAAGGTGTTCTGGTCATTGTACACTGTGGACTGGTTTGTTTCGCCCATTCTCAGTGGTTCAGTCATCATGAGTCTTTGCTAACAGCATCAATAGCTTTACATCCGTCATCTTAGGCCTACCCAAGCACATCAAAAACGACGACGTGCACTGCGAGTATCCGGTCGATGCTGATGATGAGTATGTCACCGAGCGAGGGTTTCAGCCTACGCTTCCTGGCGAGTCGACGCGGGTCTCCAGTGCGCTGGCGCTTTTCAGAGCTGCACGCATCCTCTCAAAGGTCTTGGAGGAAGTGTTTCCGGCGAAGGCCTCTTATGATCTGTCATTGAAGAAACTTTCAGAGCTTTCCGATGAGCTCGATTCATGGCAGTCCTCCCTGGCACCACATCTCCGTCTCCAATTCGTACAAGACAAGCCGAGCACTGGTACTATCAGCAGCAGATCGCCACTGCTCTCGCTGATCTATCACTACATTCGCTGCTTGATCCACCGACCTGCGATATGTGCCTCTATCGGCAACAAGTCCTCGTCCTCGATGCTTGCGCACTCGAGCTCATGCAAGTCGATGATCCAGATCATCCAACTGCTTGAGGAGCGCAATCTCAGCTTCTCGTTCTGCTTGAATAAGGATGAGGTTCTTGTTCTCTGTGGCTTCGGTCTACTGTTCCAGCGCCTGAGACTGGATCCGAACTCGAAGATGCTCAAGGACAACCAAAAGATGCTCGTAGCAGTCTCGGATGTACTAAGCAAGTCTGCAGCACCTTGCGCACCGGAATTCAAGAAAGTAAGCAAGATGTTCCTGCCGCCTCCCCCGACATCGATCGCGTCAGATGCTGTCAAGATACAGAGTGCATTGGCTGCCAAGCTACCAGTCTTGAGCCGGCACAACTCAGAGACCACCTCTCAACACTCGCAGAGTCTGCACTCGTCAACAAAAAAGCAGCTAAAGGCTATCGCATCACGCTTCACTGCCTCTGCCGCTACGAGACTACCCAATCTTGGACCGTCGACTTACGATCGCCGTTCAACTGTCCACAACATCAGTCTACACCCAAATTCAGCCCATGCTCAAAGCCAGCCGTCCCTGTCGCCGCTACAGTCATATACACCCATCAACATCTCGCGATCCGAACCAGCTCAGAGCCCTCACAAGATGTACTCTCGTCCAGCTTCTACAATGGGTCACCCTTCTGCTTCACACATCCACGCTCCACCTCCACAGCAGCCAAAACCGAAGAAGCGCTCCTTCACACAACAGACACGCCCGAACCTCGACTATCTCTCTTTCGGTCCCGAACCCGATGCCTCGGCACAGAAGACCGTTCCATCTCCTCCAGTCAAGACCGAGCCGCAGCCTACGGACTGGGAGAAGCTTCTCGGCAGTCTTGACTCCGGACCTACGAACATCTACGATGCCTGCTATGGTGGTCAAGCAGTCGAGACCCTACTCGACGGCAACCCGCCTACTATCGTCTCGCGTGGCTCCAACACAGCGCTTGCTCAGGATGCCAACTTGGATTGGAATTCTGACCTCTGGGCGCTGTGTCAGACAACGACAAACTCATCTACTGCAACATCAGGGATGAGTGGCAACAACGGACATGCAGGCAGCATCTGGAGTTTCTCGACCGATGAAGGGACAGGGAGCTCGGAAGATCTGAGTGCGACGGAGTGGGGGAGTAATAGTGGCGTGCTGTCGACCGGAGATGGGTACAAGGCGATCATGTTACCGGAGCTTGGTCTTGATGAGCTAGGATATCCTGGTGCTGGGTGGGAGACTTTGGGAGCTTGATCGATTTGTGGGTTCGTCAATGTCCTTTGAGGCGATTGCCGATGGTATCATTGTCACGTTGATGAAGCGATGAAAGATTGCAGTGCCTCAGGAAGGAAACAGTCCGTATGGCGCCTGGGCGGTGAAGTGATTTCAAAGATACCTCTTTGCGAGATTCGAGACGGCCAGAAAGTACATAATGCCCTATGAGCAATATCTATAGTCTTCAAATTTCTTCACTTCGTCACCACAACGCAAGCCTGTGCTTCTGGTAGCAGCAAATTTGCTGTGCGCGCCTCAACGCACTCACTTGGCCCTCCTCTACTAGTACCATTCATAGTTTGGCCTTCCCCTCGCATAACGATAGACTGGTGATGCTCTCCAGCTCTGCCACTGCCTCGCCAACCCTGCCTAGGTTCACCTTGATGGTTCTCATACCTAATGCCTTGCCAGTCCTCAGATTGCTGCCAATGTCATCCAGGAACACCACGTCGCTCATCTGGACATCATCTCCCCAGCCCTTTTGTTTCATGAACTTCCTGAGCTCCTCCAGTGTGTACTTGTAGATTGGCTCATCCGGTTTTCTCAGTCCAGAGTGGGCAGAACTAACAAAGACATCGAAGTTCGACTTCATCTCAGCGTGTTTCCGCCCGTCAGCACTCTCGGTATCATTGAAAGGATGGCCATCCGGGAAGATCGAGGTGTTGCTCATCGCTCCGATGACTAGACTCCCCGGGTTTGCATCGGCAGCCTTCCTTAGTTTTTGCAGTGCAGGGTACATGTCCGGGTCCATCGTCCTGGAGTAAGTCATCATATTCCAATATAGCGTCTCGCTGTCAACCGCTGGTGGCGGGGGGACGTCAAAGGCTGCCTCCTCTGCAGCCTGGGCAAAGCTTTCCTTTCGAGTGGCGGCAAGATGGCGAGCGTAGAATGTCCGCCAGCGTTGCTGGTGTTGGAGATCCGCGTTCCACGCCGTGAAGAACGAAGCATCAAGTGCGACTTCACCGCGTTCGAGCTTCTGCCAGGCGCCATTGGGAGATGCGGCGGAGATCGCGTAGTTGATCCAGCCATTGGGGATCGACAAGGACTTTTCGTAGTCTGTAATTGCTTGGAAGGGCGAGGCGACCTTGACTGTGTCAGAACATGCTTTCATTCGCCGAACGATGCAGTACTCACGCAGACACCACCGATGTCGAAGAGTAATATCACTGGCTTTTTGAACGATTGAGAAGGCATCTGGAGGACTGTGCCGAAGAGGACGAAGGTCTTATTGGACTTGTGCCAGACACTCGACATGCTCTGGTGACTCGGTCAAGGTTGACGGGGTTTCACGACGATTTACAATGCATATGCGACGTGTGGTGCTCGTCATACTAAATGTTGACGATGTGTGTGAGTCGCGATGTGTTCGCCGAGGTTAGAGCTGCGCCTTTGGGGATGAAGAGTTGCAGGCTGGCCGAGCTTACTGTTCGAGGTGTTGCCGTTCGAAAGGCTGCCCACGAACTCAACACCAGATTGGTATATGATTGTCTGCATAACGCCTATGAGACATGTGAAGTATGTATTCGAAGGTATGATATGTACAGTGTGCGAAAAGAATCCTGCTCTTCCCAATGCTCGAGATCGTGAAGTAGATCATAACAGGTGCGTAGCGAGCGACAAGCGCTGCAGATGAAAGGAATGGACATCGATCAACAGATCAGCGGTCCTGTGTGCCCGATCCCGTCTTCTTGGTAGGTGCCTAGGCACCACTGTGTAGCAGCCCATGCCTGTGGACACCAAGATGCCTCTTCGTCTTCATCTTGCTCTCCGCAGTGCTCGTACTGTTGCCCACGACGCCATACTGGACGTTCTTGCAGGTGCTTCCCGTGCAAGCGGCGTAGACACTCAGCGCGCTGCCGGCGCCGCAATACTCCTCCGCGTCACCCGAGCACTTCATGCCGCAGTTGCCGATTACGCCTGTCTTCGGCTTGCGGTCATCGCTGCTGTACTTGTTGTCGCAGTAGCATTCCCGGCTCCACTCGAGGCCAGCCAAACTGTAGCCCTTGGACTTGCAGAAGTTGACGCAAGTAGCGACAGTCATGGTATCAGAGGACTGCGAGGCACCGGTGAAGGTACGAGTGTAGTAGTTGTCGCTAGCGCAGCCAGCGTAGTACCAATCCAGCGATGCGGTGACGTCGGTGAAATAGGAGGCCGGCTGGCCAATAGAGGCTTTCGGACAGTTGGCGACCGGGACGGCGAGCTCAGGCCCAGAAGTCGGAGGGTTGCAGCCTGGTAGTGCTTCGAGAGAGCCAGTGACTTGTTCCAGAGAGGACGTGCCGGCAGCGTTGACTGAGGGAGGGACCTTGCAAGCTTGCTGCTCATCAGCGGTAAACAGGCCATTGTCGAAGACGTGGCAATCTTCCATGTTACCGCTGTCATTTGTGCATGTGTCGACTGCCTTTTGGAGATACTCCTGGTTCCAGCCGTTCACGAAGTCACCATGAAATCCGTAGCCTGTGCGATCGCCCTGAGCGAAGACGAAGGGGTGCGAATTACCGTACCAGCGGTCTTTGAATTGATCGACCGAGTAGATGACTTCGTAGAAGATGGACACGAGATGGCGATTGTGGCTTGTCGGGCAGTCGCCGTTATCATAGTGGCCGCTGGGGTAGGCCATGTGGGAAGTGTGGTCAGGGGAGTCGTTCTCGCCGTTCCAGCAGGACGGGAAGTAGATCTGCGCGCGGAGACCATCGGGACAGTTTACATTGGGGATCTCGTTGTACTGCTTCGATGTACCGCTATAGTCCAAGCAGACGAAGCTTACGGCGTTGCCCGGCGCGGCTTGCAGACCAGTGTAGTTGCGCTGGAATGGATTGCCAGCAAGCATGCGGAAGCCAGGTGGGAACGCCTCAAGCGTCTTGTTCTTGGTGCCCGGACGTTGCTGGTAGTAGACGGTCATGCCACCAGTGTTGCCATTGTACTCGCCGGCTTGAGGGATGTCCTCGAAAGTGCCGTTCTCTGCCATGTAGTAAAGCTTGGGAGTCCAGTAGTTCGACAGGTCTTGCTTGATCGGGCAAGATGAGCATGACGACTTGCGAGCCTGATCGTAGTCCATCGAGAAGCCGAAGCCGTTGCCGCCGCTGATGGTGTGTACATGTCCAGCAACCGCGCCTGGGTTCACAATGGGATCAGCGCGCTCGAGAGCAAGGCGAGCTCCGCACGGCATACGCCAGAAAGCATCGCTCAGACCAGTCAATAGAGCAAAGGCGGCTAAAACAGCGGTAGACATGTTGACTGCTTGGGATTCGTGCAGATCGATAAGATAGGGTACGATCGATCGAATGAAGCGTTTGACAGGTGAAGAACGTAAGGTATTGTAATGAGCGTGAGAGGTCACAGACCTGGTGCGCACTGCGCAACAATGCAATAGTATGGAATATGTTTGTGTGAGCGTGGAGGGAACTGCGAGAAAGACTCGGACCGGAGTTGACATATACTACATTCATGTTCCGCGAGCCAGTAAACGGACGGTCGCAAACATTGGCTCGTCCAATTTCCTCTGCATAAGGATCGAAGGTGAGTCCCCCAGTTTTCGTGCGGTGAACCAGAATGCATGTAGATCAGACGAGGATCGAACGCTATTCGGCCATGTGGACCGACAGTAGATTCAGGACCCGCTCGTCTTGGCCAGCCCTGTCTTGAGTGCCGCCACTACAGCGCGGAATGAGGTATCCGACCAATGTGTGCTCTGGCAGTTGCACTCTGGAACAGCGACGTCAAAGACTGGCGTGGCTTGTAACGCCTCCGATGTTCGCGTAGACCCGTGGTTCCCCTTTGATGTGCGAACGGTTCTAGACGACGTGAGACACGCCGGATGGGGAGAGTCGGCCGCGTGGATATGTTACAGAATCCGAAGAGGACGACGCCAGTGTGAGCGGGATACCCACCAGCGGGCGAACCTTCACAATGCGGCGGTCGGTCCGGCACATGGCTGCGACAGATAAGATTGCAGACGTTGTGCATTCAAAGGACGAGTGACGTCGAGTGGTTAGCACCGCTACGCTGCGACAGAGTGAGACAATCAGAGCAAGCCGCCATTCTGATCGAAACAGGGTGTCAGTCCTATTTGACGCATCTGCATCGCCATCACTACCACCGCTCCCTTTCTCGAAGCGCCCGCGATCAAGATCAGAGTGGCCTTGAAAGTCTGGAACCCAAGGAAACCCTCTGCAGCGCTTGCGCAGGAGGTGCGGTCGATGAAACACCCGAGGACGTCTTGGCGAGCTGGAGGCGTTCGCGCTCGGGGCAGCAAACCCGACCACGCTTGCTGATCCTCGAGGACCTTTGTAGACATGCTCCGACAGGAACATTATAAGTGCGGAGACGCTGTTGTGTCAAGACTGGCGTTACGGCGAGTCCAGACGTCAGGTCCATGATCATGCGCCCAGCACGCTCGATATGTGGCGTCGGAGTCAATCGAGTACTCTGATGGGTCTTTACGCTGTCCAGGCAGCGTAGCAGATGCCGCCCATCGTTTCCCTAAGCGCTGGATTTGCTCTGCTTGGTATCTGACGGCGCCTACTGACGTACCGCGAGAGGATCAAATGCTGCCCGCCTGGATTGAGGAAATACAGCGCATCGAGTCCGGCAGTAGGTGGTGACCGCGTGCAGCTCCGTCGAGGAGCAGACATGGCAGAGGCCGCTAAACATTCTCTGGTGAGTCGCAAAGAACTGGTCGCTGCCAGACTTCCGACATTCATCGTTTGTATAATCCTCCACTTCCTGACCACCCTGGTGCAATGAGATCGGCGAGATCTGTCTCTCTACCCATAGCGTTACTTGCTCTTTTGCAATTTGTCCGCACAGGAGCTGAAATCCTGTATGAAGGCCGGCGGTCTGGCAGAGTCCTAGGACGAGATGTGCAGGACTCAGATCCTACAGGGATCGCCTCTCATGCCACGACGTCGAACGCCACTGTGGTCCTTCCAGGTGGCACAGTGACATACGCTAATGCGACATTCACGACGGCATGTCTGTACGAAGACACGGCTTGCATGCAAACATGTACATCGTACTCGACAGCATGTTCCAGATCATGGATCACATGGTCAACGTCTGGAGCGTCGATCTCGCTGAACACCAACAAGCAAACGACAGAGACCATCACCTGGCATAGCTACACGCAGAATGTCTCCGTCATTAGCGGCTACACCTATGCTCTTGGACCAAATGTTGCAGTCACCACCAGCACTATTCTACTCACAGCTGCTGCACCCGAAGATCTCACTATATCGACTTGGGCGCCCACGCCGACGTGCAGCATTCCGACTTGGTCGTGTAACTCGGGATGCAACTCAAAGACTTGCGAAGTGCAAGGCGGGACTGTGGAATTGCTATTCTGGCCTACTGCAATAGCGTCAAGCGGCCAATACCCCAATACATCGATCACAGGTGCTGGACCTGCTACAACAGTATACAAGGGGATGACTCTTACATCGCCCTCGGTGTACATCGAGTTCAAGACTGCCTACGCACTCGATGGCTGCTCGCAGGCAGTCGGCGGGACGTATCCTGGCGCTATCATCGCAGTGAACCCAGATGAGCTCTATAGTATCAATGCCGAGCTAGACTATCTTGTCTCTACCGTCACGATCTCTGACGATCCCGGAGTCACCACATTCTATCAGAGCCGCACAGTGGACTATAACGATCTCATTGGTCTCCCACCTGGCGAGGCATACAATGACATGCCTATTTGCGTACCAGTGGGCTGCGGCATCATCACCCCGAGTCTGTTCCATCCGCAGCTTGTAGTTCCCACGCAGGTCCGGAACTTGGACCCGGCTTGGGCGAGCTGCGGACTGGACTGGAGGGGCTCGTGGGATCCGCCGATTGCGCTGCAGCCAGGTGGTATGGTGGAAGCTGTGACTACGGAGACACCGGCCACATACATAGCCACGGCGATGCCAGAGTCGACTGGTGAACAGCCAGCGAAAGAGACGGGAGCAATGATCTCCGACTCGTCAAGTATGGCCTCGGGCCCCGCCAGTCTAGTAGTTTCGTTCCCCTCTGCTACACACTCGACGAGTGCAGCGATGCCAACCTATTCCAAGGTTTCAGATCCATCAGCGACTGCGCCCGCGGAAAGTTTGCAGGCATCTGGTCATTTCCAGCCGACTCAAGCATCCGATGCGACGCACTCACATGCAAGCCCCATGACTTTAGTGGCAGAAAGCACTACTTCGACTACAGTAGGAGCCACTACGCAATCGACGTACGGTGCACTGACGGCCATCATCCAGACATATGGAGGTCTTTCAAGCACAGGTACAAGCACAGTGACTGGCATTAATGACACGACGAAGGCTGATGGATCAGCAGTGTCGATAAGTGCCATCTCTTCGAGCACCTTCAGTCCGTCCAATGCGTACGATGTCTTGACTGCTGCGCTGCCGCCGACCACGACGGCATTCATCGCTATTGTGACAGATTCAAGCGGTGTCCTGCACACCATTGCACAAGAGCCAGAAGGCTATGTGTTCGACAGCACGATGACGGTCAGTCCAGGCCACGCAGCGACGATCTCTGGACTTGGGCTTGTCTCAGCAGGCAGCGATGGTGAAGTCTATGGCTTGGCATCGGCCCAAATCACGACTGCTCGTAGCACCGTAGGATCGGTGAACAGTACTTGGAGCACTGCCGCGACGTCTGCAGCTAGCCTGCCTGTCGTAGCGTCGGACAGCAGCTACTTGCCCTTGGTAGTGACCAGGACGGTGACGAGAGAGGGTACTGCGAGTAGCACGCAGGCGAGTGGAGCTACAGCAGCATGTCCACGTACTAGATCTGAGTCGGCAATAGTTGCTGCACTTGGTCTCCTCATTCCGCTATGTAGATACCTGTAGACTAGAGTATTGACCTTGGGTACTGCAAGCTCATGGTCTCACTTCCCTCGTCTCCCTACGTGTCTCCCTACGTGTCTCCCTACGTGTCTACATAGAGATCGTTGCTGAGATGACGAAGTTGCCATGATAAGATAGCGCTATGACTGCAACCACTGTGAGACTATTTTTGTCTCTCGTAAGAGATTTGTGCTCGGCGTAATTGTTATGAGTTCACTGATAGCAGTAGCGGAACAATTTTCTTATTCTTCGAGAAGCGAACTTGTAGGTTCTCTATATTACTCTATCGCTCTCTATTAGAAAACTTCGCTTGTGTGTCATGAATTCCGAGCTTCAATAATTCCTACCAGTAGATACTCAACGACGTGACCACATCTGCGTCATCCCGCCATGCTAGCCCATCTTCACTCATCAATCCAGACGCAGTCGTTCGTAACGCTTCGCTATTGGCTTCTGCCGTGTCATCTGCTCCCCGAAGCGCCGCAGTACCCTCCCTGACGCACCTCACACACCCACACCCCCCCTCAATCCACCTTCCTAACCTGCTCCTCCTCTCCCCAACCCCAAGCAACCCCGCAAACTCATCATACTCCACCGAGACCTCCTCTCCCTCCCGCACAGCCCTCTTCGTCCAAACTCCCAGACTCCTACATCCATCCTTATCCTGCACCCATCTAGCGTTCGCCTCACAGCTATGATTTAGCATACAAAACAATCCGCCAAGACACAGCGACGTAGGAGACGACCAGGCGTTGTTATCTAGTCGGGCGGAGAGGGTGAGGAGAACCCAGGGAGCGAAGAGATCGGACGTTGGAGGGGCGAAGATGTCGATTCCCAAGGACTGGAGGAAGATCAGAGGGGTCGTAAGGTCGGCGAGCGTGAAGGAACGGGGTTGAAGGGCGTGGTAGACTGCTTTTAGTCTTGCCAAGGATCCGTGGGACAGAGGTGAGACGTTGGGCCCATTCGCCTGTATGGAAGAGAGAAGGGCGCGCGTCAGAAGCAGGGTGGCGAGCGGATCGCTGAGTGCGCTGTTGCTGGTCGCGAGTGAGAGTGAGGCTGTAAGGTTGCCGGACGGCAAATCCGAGGGAAGCTCTGGGTGACCTTCCTTGAGGCAAAGGGGCGCAAGGGCTTTGCGAAGGTGAGATTTTACTCTATCTGGGCCAACGCAGCCGAAGATGTCGCTCTGGTCACGCAGAATGAGGGTGTTGGCGGGGATGTCGCAGGCGGTGAAGAGACCCAGGGCATCTTCGTCCGATATGTCGCTGTCGGCGGCGCGGTCGTTGACTGTTGGGAACACGCACGCCCTGCACTCTAGCCATGCTCCGGCACCGTCTGGTCGCTGTGCAGATCCACACTGCAGCTCTGCATTGATTTGCTGAGCGACCTCCGGCTCACGTCTTGCATGCTTTGCCTCCAGCCAGGGATAAGGCTGTGGTACATACCATGCTCCTCTGTCCTGGAGTGCTCCGTCCCAAGGAAGAAGCTGCCGCTCAATAGCATTCGTCTCGTCCTTGATGCGGCCTAGGAGTGGTCGTATATCACCAGGGGAGCTCTCGTAGATGTCAGCGAGCATCCAGAAACCCATCTCCTTGCCCAGCAGCCAACGTCCGCCTCCCAGACTATTACCGTCCAGCTTCGCCAGTAGATGGTTGCAGAGCAGGCCAGCCTTCCACGCATCTGCGAGAGCCAATTCAGGGTACCCAAGGTCACGCAAAGTCTTAGCCCGAGAGAGCCAAAGCGCAGGATCGTAGGGTGTTCCGGCCAAGGTCCTACTAGTCGCCGCGAGACAACCGATGAGTGAAGCCGTCGCTCCAGCGGAGAAAGAGCCTGTGGGGGTCGCAAGAGGCGAGTCCGGCGGCTGTGATGGCGCTGTTGGGCGGAGAAGGTGTAGAGGGAATGGTTGGTCCATGGCGGTGTTGGCCTGAGTGCATTGAGTTTAGCTGTAAGTGTTATGTGGAGTTGTTAGGACGATGGGAAGGTGTCGAGTAGCTGAGCGCGTGTTGTCTCGTCATTGTGGGAGATCGTGCGGTCTTGTGCTAGAGAGCATGTGATAGACTATACTCAAACCCACGTAGTTGCACGGAGTGAGCGCTTAGTCGCATTGAGCCGGTCGTGAACCTAGCTGTGGTCGTACATGTGAGTCTGTCGCATTAGCAGTGTGTCTTCAGTGCGTCGACTTGAACGGTAAAAGTGCGACAAGGGCTTGAGAAAACCTCCACTCGACCGCTGCACCGTGTGAAATTCCACCACTCTGAAGCCATAACATCTCTATACACTCATCGTCTCTTACTTAGTAAAGAGGAGACATTAAACGCAGCAGCCGCCCCTCGCACTGAAAGTCTCAGCAACGCTCAGCCGCCAGCGAAACCGAGGACGCAATCTTGCCCATCCCCATGAAGAATCCTACAAGCCTCCATCATGCTGCCCTGGCCTCAATCGAGCCTCAAAGCAGTTCCTCCCATCCCATATCCGTGCTCCATGCCATTCATACGAACCATGCCTCTCAACCCCGCGCCGCAAGAAGTGAAGTCCCTGAAATGCCGCCGATGCTTTTGGTGCTTGGGTGCTCTGACCCTAGCCAATGGCCGTAAGTCGCGCAGTGCGTTCGATGGGAGGCATATCGTCTGTGAGCGTAGGCGGAGAGGTCTTCGATGAGCAGCGAAGGGAGGCGCTCAACTCATTCTATTGCCAGAAAACGCAGGATCAGAAAATGGTTCTCCTCAAAGAAGGGTCCGCAGTAGATTAACTTTGCAGAAAAAGACGTGCAGTCAGTACAGATCAGAGATTTCTGGTTTGCAGTCTGCGGATGAGGTCGAGCGGAAACCAAACATGCTGGCATGAAGCAGGCGGCAAAAGCAAGTCAAGCATGCATCGCGGAAAGCGCCAGCGCCAGTGTAACGCCAATAACAGCAGTGGTGTATTCAGGAACGCAGCAGAAAACCGACTCGCGCGCACGCTGAAGGGAGCAAAATGTAGGGTCGATGCTCACAACATAAGTTGGTGCAGATTGCGCTGCACAATCATATCCTGCACGCTCTTCATTGTCTTATCCAGCAGGTTCGTATCGGTGGCGTTTGTGTAGTGCACGTAAGCCTCCTTGCTCGGGTCTCGCACAAGGTTCTTGAACTTCTTGGCAAAGAACTCTTGTCCTGACTCGACGTCTCGGTCGCCGCCCATGTAATCTGGGAAGTGTTCTCGGATGGGCGCGACACCGGAAATGATCTTCTCGCGGAAGAGGTCGATCTTATTGAGGAAGAGAATTAAAGCGGACTTTTCGAAGTACTTGCTGTTCGCGATGGACTCGAATAGCATGAGTGCTTCGTGCATTTGGTTCTGCGAACTATCAGCACACGATGTTCCATTCCATTCAATGTATATGGAGGGTGAAGAAGAAATGTGAGGGCTTACGCCATTCCGGTCTTCCACCAGCACGTGATCGTAGCCGCTTATCGCGACTAGGAAGAGCACCACTTGCACGTTGTCGAAGACATGGATCCACTTCTTACGCTCCGATCGCTGGCCGCCAACATCGAACATCAGGTAGGTCAGGTTGCCTGTATCAAAGCGGGTCTCGCTAATGCCTGTTGTTCGTAGTCTTGCGCGGAGGATGTCTTGGTCTGTTGGGAGGTAGTCTTTTGTGAAGAGGCGGTCGATGTCGGAAAAGTAGCTGTAGTGTTGTCAGTGCGTGATCTTGCTGCTTCATTGGGGAACACCCACTATGTCAAGTTGTCGTGAAGCGCATATTCATTCCCTTTCCTGATCGCGCTCTGCACGCCCTCGTCCCGCCACAAGCTCTTGAACGCATTGAGGCAGTCCAATGGCATAGACTCCTCTGTTCCGATCTCGGGATCTGCTGCGATGACTTCCGCAAAGCGCTGCTTCATGTCAGCGTCGGCTCTTGTGCACGGTATACCCAGTACTCACAATATTGCTGTCCTGTGCAAAGTCCACATCCTGTTCCTCCATCGCCCCGAATATCACCTGGAAAGCGTGCAGCAGATTATTGAAGATCGTCACCTTCCATTGCTTCCGCTCCACCATATTAAAGCCCTTCGTGTGTATCAACCGCATCTGCTTCAGCACTGTGGACTTTCCCGACTCGCCCGCGCCTGTGACCGTGTCAGCTCGTCGTCGTCCACCTGCGCAGCATGCAACGGCACTCACCAAGCAGCAGCAACTTCACCTCCTTCGCCATCTTCTTCTGATCCTCCCTCAACTGCCTCTCAATATCCTTACTCTTCTTCGACTCCGGGTCCTCCTTGCTGCCATTTCCGAAACACATGATGCTCGAAAAGGCCATATACCGCCGTGCCTTTAAGCCCTCAAACAACGAGAATGAAACAGCACTGAGTCGTGATAGCAGCTACACTTGTGCCGCGACTGCCAAGCTGGCCTCGTGGTGGTGGTGGGGAGGCGCGCTGCAGTGGCAGGGGCAGATCCTGGCCACAGGGAGTGGGGTTTGTGCGACGAAGGAAGATATTCTGCGGCGGACGGGTGGTTTGTGGCGAGATTCGTAGGTGATGCTACGGCAGCGAGCGTCGCACGGCACCGGGTTGGGGAGTAGTACCCGTGGCTGGCGAGTCAGGGAATGCAGAGCTCGTTCGTGTGCTGTGCTCTGCAATGGAATCGCAGTGATGCGCGGAGAGGGATGCAGAGGGCGGTGGTGGTGATGAGCAGAGCGGCGGCAAGGCCTTCAATGCTGATGTAGAGAGGGTGGAGACGTCGCCTTGTGGAGGGACAGGGAGCGGGCTTTGTTGAATTGAGTTTTGGCTCGCGCGGATGCTGGCAAGCGGACCGGAATGTCTTGGATCTGCTTGGGCGGCACTTGGGTTGTCGACTCCTCTTCAGAGCGCGTGGGGCTTGCGATCGCACTGACTAGCCGATGGTGAAACGCCGGGAGCTGGGATATCGGTGGTGTTGCTGGTCTATAACGGCACAACGCGACGTTGTTGTTTGCGGGGAGGGGAGGAAGTCAATGGCACATTGAAGACTGCTATGGACTGGCGCACACTGCGAGAGTTCGGGGCATGCCCGTGGTGGCCGCTGTCAATGTCGCTCTGCACTCTAAGCGAAACAGGGATTCACCGTCGGTGCGGTATGGCGATTGGCAGTCGCTGTATAAGCTAATGAAGTACACCTAGCGCAACACGACTGTGGAAATGCCGATGCGATGTCTGCAGCATCCCCTACACGCCTCAAAGCCACATCCACCGCAGAACATTCTATCGATCTTCGATCTTCACGTGCATCTCAGGAGTCGAACGACAAATCCACAGTAAAAAGCGTCTGCATATCGCACGTGCGCTGCAGAACGTGGCTTTGACTACTCTCCCATCCGCTATCCGCAATATTACTGCCAATCAATCCCGAGCAGATTTCCAATCCCTACAGCCCATGCAACGGCAGACAGTTCCGCCCTGCCCGCCTACCTGCAGAGTGGAGAACGGCAGAGCCTCGCGTTTTGCAACCCGTGGCGTTGGGATTTAATCATCGTGTACAGTAATCGGCAGCATCAACACTCCTTGCGTCAACTGCCCATCGCTCACTCTTGTGAGGTGGATGTGCCGAGCATCTGCCCAGCCCTCCGTGTCCACCAACAGCATCTTAGGTATCAGGTACTGTAGCACGACAACGGTCACTGCATGGAAGCACATGTAGCTCAGGGGCAGCCCATGCGACCATGCAGCCACATCAAAGCGTGCATGCACTACAATCAGACTGCATGGCAGCAGGAGCTGTGTTCGCCATGTGCTGCGAAGTTGATGTGAGATCTCTGCCTTAAACGCCGATGGTACCCTAGTGCATGGTGAGGAATCCATCGATTTGACGAAGCAGTGGGCAGCATACTGTGTTGCGCAACAGGAGACGTTGTTGGTGGTGCAATCATCAGGATCGAGGTCCGCATCCCACGTTATGCCCACGAGACGGCCTGCTAGCCGTTCGTGGCGTCGCCATCCCTGTATCAACCACGTGGAGAGCCCAACGCTGGGCTGCGAACTCAAGTCGCGCCAAGCGAGTATATGACAAAGAGACCCACTACATTAACGGCAGACGGTGAGCACCTCAGCGACTTGGATCGCGTGCTCCTAACACTCGTTGTTGCTCACTGTCAATGTGCCCCATCAGTCAATTGCGCTTTGCAGCATCTGCAAGACAAGTGGTCCGGATCAACCGCAACAGCATCGAGACTAAAGCCGGCACATAGATACTGGGAGTTGTCGAGCGCGCAATGGTAGCGACAAGCGTGGTGAGTGGACCGGGAGACCGATCGTCGTTCTGCACACGGCGATGTAATCGAACAGCGTCACCGATCTTTCAGGTTTCTCTGTGTGTTGGCATGATTTGATCTATCATTTGTTGTTCATCTGCTCAGACTTCATTTGTACCACCTGCACATCGAAAACCAAGATCTCAGTCTCAATCTCATCGCCTCAAGCTCAGATGAGCTGCTGGAATGCCCTATTGACCGGGCTCCTCAGCGGCTTGACATCACTCCAGAACTCCACTGTAGCCTTCGCCCTCTTAGAGATGCCCTCGGGTGTGAACTCGAATTTCTGCGAGGAAAAAGTCAGCATCACTTGCACCAAACTCATCAATCGAGCACAACATACCTTATACACCTCCAGATACGGCCCACTAGCACCAAATCGGTTCAAGCCAAACTGCTCATGACTGTACTTCTCCCAACCCAATGTGCTCATAACCTCCACGCTCAACGACGCAATCCCATCAGGAATGACGCTGAGCTTGTACTCCTTGCTCTGCGCATCAAACACCTCCGTACAAGGCATCGACACAACACGCGCCTTGATCTGGTGGTTCTCGGCCAGGTACTTGACAGCCTCAAGACAGATGCTGACTTCCGAACCAGTTGACACGAGGGTGATCTTCGCCTCCTTGTCCTCGAGCGCGACGTAGCCGCCCTTGGAAGCCTTCTCAATGGTCGAGCCTTCGAGTTGGGGCAGGTTCTGGCGGGTCAGAGCGAGGATGGAGGGTGTGCCGGTAGAGGTCAGGGCGACGTAGTAAGCGGCTGAGCATTCGTTGCCGTCCGCGGGACGCCAGACCATCATGTTGGGCAGAGCACGGAAGTGGGCAAGAGTCTCGATGGGCTGATGCGTTGGGCCATCCTCACCTAGACCGATAGAGTCGTGAGTCGCGACGTAGATGACGCGCTGGTGCGAGAGGGAGGATAAGCGCACGGCGCCAGCGGCGTAGGAGACGAAGTTCAGGAAGGTTCCACCGGCGGGAATGAGGGTGCCGTACGCGGAGATACCATTCATGATACCAGCCATGCTGTGCTCGCGCACACCGTAACGGAGGTAGCGCCCGGACCACTCACCAATACCGAGATCAGGCGGCTGGAAGTCAACGGCCTGCTTCCAGCGCGTGTTGTTGGAGCCTGTGAGATCAGCGGAGCCAGAGAGGAGCTCAGGAATGACATCGTGGATCTTCTCGAGGACGGTTTCGGAGAGCTTGCGCGAGGCGATCGCAGGGTCCTTGGGGCTGTAGACCGGGAGCTTCTCTTGCCAGCCCTCGGGGAGCTGCTTGCTGAGACGGCGCTTGAGGTCTGCGGCCTCAGTCTTGTGCTCGGAGCTGTACTTCTCAAATAGCTTGTTCCACTCTTCCTCTGCAGCGGCACCCTTGGCAGCATGTTCAGCGTAGGTGTCGTAGACCTCTTGTGGTACGACGAAGCTCTTCTCGGGATCGAAGCCGAACTTCTCCTTGACCTGTGCCGCATCGTCCTTCTTCAAGGGGTTGCCGTGCACACCACCAGTACCCTGCAGCTTGGAGCCGAAGCCGATGGTAGTTGTGAGCTTGATCATCGAAGGCTTGTCCGTGACGTCCTTGGCTTTCTGGATGGCCTTCTCAATGCCCTCAAGGTCATGGTCACCGTCCTCCACGTGCTGCACGTGCCAGCCGTAGGCCTCGAATCGCTTCGAGACGTCCTCGGTGAAAGCGCACTTGGTGTCGCCGTCTGGCAATCACGTTAGCTTCCCTTTCCCGCGACTTTGACGGGTCTCAGACTCACCGATGGAGATGTGGTTGTCATCGTAGATAGCAATGAGATTGCCCAACTTCAAGTGACCAGCCGTCGACGCAGCCTCGCTGGCAATGCCCTCCATAGCACAGCCATCACCAAAGAACATGTATGTGTGGTTGTTTACAAGCTCGAATCCTGGCTTGTTGAACACAGCCCCCGTATGCGCCTGCGCGATTGCCAACCCCACCGCGTTCGCGAAACCCTGTCCGAGAGGTCCAGTTGTGACCTCAATACCAGGTGTATCGTGTGCCTCCGGGTGACCCGGCAGTATGCTGTCGACCTGACGGAAGGTCTTCATGTCGTCCATGCTGATGGCATATTTGTACAGGTGCAGCATGGTGTACTGTAGCATGCAGGCATGGCCGTTGGAGAGGACGAACCGATCGCGGTTGAGCCAGTCGGGGTTCTTGGGGTTGAAGGTCATGAACTTCTTCCATCTGAGCAGTTGTTAGTGATTACAGTAGAACCCTTGAGGCGGATGTTGACGGACAGGACGTGGGCCACTGGGGCCATGCCCATGGGCGCGCCAGGGTGGCCGCTGTTCGACTTGATTGTGGCATCGATCTGTTCGAATCAATATCAGCTTCTGTAGAGGCTATGTCGCCCCTTCACGCTTCGCGGTGCCTGAAGCTTCCGGACTTTGAGGCATTGGCTGCGGGACAACTTACGGCGAGCACACGGATGGTGTTGATGGCCAACTCGTCAGATTTGTCGTAACCCATGATTGCGGTGATGTGATGGGTAATTGTGGTGAATCTACAAGAGAAAGTCGGTAGCTGCGACCACTGTTTGGTTATCCGTCGAGAAAATCTACTTTTGGTGGGGCGCGTTGGGCGGATGACGATCGAAGGTGGGATGTTTCAACGGTGAATCAACACTGCCGGCTGTATGCTTTTAACCGGCCAAAGTCTCTCGATAGTCGGATAGGAGTAGAAGCTGTCGATGACAACGGCGATGAGGTGAAGAGAGGAGACCGTAGATGTCTGTCGCAGTTGCTAAACGAAGACTACGGGTTTGCACCTTCCATCGGTACCTCATGCACGTTTCGGCGCCGTGAGAAGCTCTGAGAGCTCTTCATAATGCTGACAACGAATCTGCTAAGCTCTATATGGATGTTCGCGGAAGCCTCGTCTACTGAACATTGCCTCAATAGGCGTCACGGGTCACACAGCACTCATCAATCACCTAGCGTGGGGCACTTTGTTTCGGCGCAGTCACATGGTCTGGCTCAGTGCTGCGGTCGTGATCGTCGGCGATTGATGTCGGCAACTTGCACAGACAGTTCTGTGAGATTACAGCGCGCCCGATAGCGGAAGGAACGATAGTGCGTTGAATCAGGATCGTTCGTTCGGAATGGCAGTGCAATTCCTATCCTACCTAGAAGCTGAAAAGCCCACTACGCTTCTTCCCGAAAGGATATACCACGATCGCTGACAGGAAAAGCCCGACCGTAATGCCAATAGCCACCTGAATAACAGAGTAACCCACATTGAGCGCTATCCCATTCAGAGCGCCTGTGTCCTCACCGCTCGACACAACGGTCGTACCGTTCGTAAGCGTCCCATTACTCGTGATCTGATTCGCAGACGCAAGGCCAGAGAGCAGCGTGCCGCTCACTGACAATCCACTAGGCACCTGGACAAATATGGCAGGCAGCATAGCAGCAGCAGCCAGGCCATAGCCAACGCGACGCGTCTGTCGTTCGAACAAAGACGGCGGTGCAGCGGACTCTAACTTCGAAGGCGTATCGTCGTTGTGCTGTCTTGCTTTGGTCCGGCGGATCAACTTTTTCCACCGAGGACGTAGCCTATCCTCCCACAGGTCTTGGCAGAAATGTTCGCATCTCATGCCAACACGTGTGTACCCGTTAGCGAGGATGCCAATAACGAGTGCTCCAAGTGATGATGCGACTTGTGAGTTGCCAGGAAATCGGTAACTGAAGAACTTGCTCGTAGTGAAGCCCGCGCATGAGATGGCGATCATCACTGGAAACTGCTTCCATTTGGCCTGGTTGATAATCATGAGGCACAAAGTGAAGGCGGGAACCCAGAGGAAGTACCAGTAAACGACCGGCTGAGTTCTGCTAATGATCGGATTTGGGCATGTGATTTGCGATGTCGCGTAAACGTCGATGTAGCCGTAAATTGCAGCTCCTATTGTGATACCGAAGCCCAAAAAGAAGGAGTAGAAGATTGCGTAGACCATTCGTATGCTTCCTGCGACGATGTTGCGGCTCTGCAGCTCGAGTGATGCACAAAGCACCACGTAGCCTGGCAAGATGAGCGCGATCGATGATTGGAACAACGCGGAGAAGCAGAACAAGTCTCCTCCTCGTATGCTGCCAAACGCTCGAGCAAGGAACGACGTAGTAACTGCAGCTACCACTTCGAAGACATTCGCGTACAGGTCAGATTTCGGGGCGAAGTAAAGCTGCAGCCATCCCACTATGCACCCGAGAAAGAAGATGATCGGTAGGTCCAGGAAGCTCGCACCAAATGCGAATGGGCCAACGCACACAGACGCTAATCCCCAAACAAAGAGCAGTAGCAATCTCGGGTACTTCTGCTTGCGTTTGAAGACCTCCTTTAGGCTTTCTGTGGCCTCCTCGGCAGAGACACGATCGTGCACAACCTCCTTGTAGATCTCATGGACGTCTCGAAGCTTGCCAAGATCAAGTGCTTGCACCACACGAACAAGCTTGACCTCCGTTGTATGGGTTGACGCGTCGTCGAACGACATGATCATCGATCCGGGGAGATAGAGAAATTGCGCATCAATCTCCAGAACACGCGCACTCATTGACATGTATTCCTCCAATCGATGTGTTGGTGCACCGTACATCATCAGACCCTTGCAGAGCTTCATGAGGTACTTTTGTCTTGCAATCGTGCCAGCGATGTGTTGGGTAATGTATCGAGCGCGCGCACGCTCTTCGTGCTTTGTCCGGTGACCAATGCGCTGCAAAGCCGCGAGAGCGTTCGAACTTAACGACCTACCGCCCAGGCCAGGTCTCGTCCCAGCTTGGTGGTGTACCCTCTTTCCTTGCTCGCCAAGCGCACTCACACTGGGAGACCCAAGAGTAGCTGCTGATGATCCTACGAGCTGTGCTAAGGACGAACCGGATTGCGATCGCTTCGGTTTGAACCAATGTCGCCCATTCGGCGTGGTGGTTCCCGACCCGCTCGGTGAATGCGTCGGGGTCGGATCCGCGCTATATAGAGCACTTTCGCTTCCTGCTCTAGAGTGTGAACTCAACGGACGTTGTTCGGTAGCAAGAGGCAATATAGGGCGCTCCAGTAAGTCAGAGCCAAGTCCATGGGCACCAGAGATAGAGCTCGGCCGTGAAGACTTGGCCGAAGAAGTCGTATTGCCATACAACTTCAGCAAAGAAGCCAATATACCTCCACGGTACTTCTCAGGCTTGGGTATGTAGTCTTCAAAGTAGTCATCAGTCGGTGTAGCAGCTCCTGATCGTGGCGGCACTTCAGCGTGGAAGGCATTGTCTGCCTTTGTGTGTGCTCGCACAAGGCGACGCGCTTCGTCGTTCTCCTTCCGTGAGCGGCTAAGCGTTGGCATGTGAAGACCACCATCATCATCGTCTTCATCGGTGTCCTCATCATCGAACGTCTTGGGCGTCTTCGGAGTGAGAATCTCAAGAGGGATGTCGTTCAAAGTGAGGGTTAGTCTTTCAGGTGAATTATATCTCGAGTTGCCCTCCGACCGAGTCTTCTCGTCATCTGCAAGACGTTTGCCTCGCTGAAACGCAACATCCTGAGCTACCCTTCGACGATGTCTGGTCTCTGGATCCGCGCTAAGATCCTCCTCGATAGGTTCAACAGGTGTAGCTCGATCAGACGGCGTCTGCCGTAAGGCCGGCCGAGGTCTAGGTGCGGCCATCGGTGGATGCTCTACGCTGAAGGCTTTGTAGATCTGCTCCGTCTGCTGTCGCGATAGCTGTGGCAAATGCGATCTCGAGGGCGAGTTCGATGCTGTGCGGATCAAGCGGTCTAAGCTGCCAGTCCGCGACAGAGAAGTAGGTGTCGATATTCCACTAGCGCCAGGTGATATGCGTGAATCGTCGAATACAGGTGACAGAGCCCGAGTAGAAGGCTCAACCCAGCTAATCCGTGGACTTTGATTATTAGGGTTCTCGCCAAAGCCAACACGCTTCCTGTCTCGCCGCTGTCGTCCTCTGCTATGAGGTCTGCTACCTTCAGCACTCGAGTCCATCGACGCGCCAGGTGGCGTATCATTGTCGGTCATGATTAACAAAGAGGGTCGTCCTTTGTGATTACCGCCGGATGGGGCTCAAGCTTCTCACCAACGCACCACAATCCGAGTGATATTTAGCAGTAGTGATCTGACGTGACAAGAAGCAAATAAGAGAGACGTAAATGGCTTAGAAGTCAATAGTAAAGAAGTGAACAGCATAGAAAGGTCCCTCGCCATATGACGAAGCAGAAGTCAGCACAGCGTCGCCCAACGCCCGCCCTCTGGACGCGTCGCAAACACGACAAAGTTCATGCTTGACCAGTCAAATCATTCGACTAAGCAATGATAGGATATGTGGGTACTTGAGCACGAATGCTATCAGTAAAGACCCACTGCATCGTCGCACGTGTGAGGATAAGGCGCGATGGGGGAGAAATGTCAACAGATTCGTAGACCAAGATAGCAAAAATTCCTCGGCGAAGGCGATCCGACGCATGCAAATCATCCGGCGCGGCTCGGACCGGAGATAAGGTTTGTTCTATCTTGTTGGACCGCAGTGCCTCCATTGAGCAGTGCATCGCAAGCGACACATGCGTAGGTAGAAGTTCTTCAATCCACACACCTACTCAGGAAACGATCTCATGTATAACTTGAAATGCTGCCCATGACCAAGCACCTGGTCAAATTGCGTGCATGTTAATCTGTAATGCTTTCGAGTCCCGTCACTGCATGCTAGCCATCCGGTGTCCAACCCCTTATCCCACAACGCCAGCGCAAACCATATCAGATCATGCAAAAGGCTCGCAAGCCGCGCTCCTCCCTCCCAGCTCGCTTTCCCGCCTGACTACCGCCACGGCACGCCCCCTCGTAAACCTGCACTAGCCTTCCCACCCCCACTCTCGCTCCCCATCCCCCCATACCCACTATCCCTCGCACTCTCTCCCTCCTCAACCTCCTCAAAATCGATATCAAACTCCGCCTCCTGCGCCTCCGCCTCACCAAAAGCCTCCCCCTCCCCATCCCCACTAGCAACCTCCTCAACCCTCCCATTGCTTCCCCCAGCCCAAGCCTTCTGCTCCGCAGCCCGAGTATTCCACCTTAACGTCCGCGATATAGAGTCGAACCACTCCAGCGGGCGGCCCATGACGGTCGGGAACGGGTATTGCGAGGCGCGGACTACGACCTCGTCGCCGCGGCCTAGATGTACCCGGCCTTTGCCGTCGAAAGATACGAAGGCGCCGCCGCGGCCGGAGGAGGGGAGTGAGACTTTGAGGGCCATGTCGTCGTTTAGGAGCATGGGGCGGAAACTTAAGGTGTGAGGGCAGATTGGTGTTAAGAGGATGGCGGGGATGTCGGGGTGGACTAGACTGCCGCCTGCGGAAAGAGAATAGGCCGTGGAGCCTGTGGGCGTGGAAAGGATTATGCCGTCGGCTGATATTCGGGTGAGGAGGGAGTCATTGGCGTAGAGGTCTAGGCTTGAAATGTAGGAGGAGGGTCCGCGGTCTATGACGAGCTCGTTGAGGACTTCGTGGGTTTCGCCTTCGAGTTTTGAGGATTGGGACGTAGGGTCTGAGGTTGATGTTGAAGGCGAGGGGTTTGAGGTTATGGTCGAGAGGCTGGCGTTGCTAGCATTGGAGGATGGTGATGCGGCGGATCGGTAGACGGTGCAGGTGAAGCGCATGCGCATGTTGACTCGCATGCCGGCATCGCCCATGATCGTCGAAAGTTGCTCTTTGTACTCTTCGAATTGAAAATTCGTTAGGAAGCCGAGAGAGCCGAGGGAGAATGACAGCACCGGTGGTACGATGCGTTGGAAAAGCCAGGATGTGAACAACACCGTACCATCACCTCCCAGCGTCACGACCAGATCGAACAGTTCCGGCTTCTCCAGACAAAGCGGCGGCGTCCAGTACCGTAGCATATCCTTAAACCTCTCATCCTCCGCCAAAATACTCTCAACCCCAAATCTCTTACTCCCCTTCAACTTCGCATCCACGTAGACGTTCACTCCAACATCCCTCCCATACCTCGGCGTCTGCAGTAGCCACAACGCCAATTCCCTCGTCAGCGTCACCAATTCGTTATCCCTCGCTTTCGTAACAATCATGATATTCCGCACCGCACGCTTCAACGGTTTCTTCTGCAGCTGTCGCGACACCTCCCTCACGCCCGCTGCAGTCTGCATAAGCCGACTATGGCTCAGCTGGTCATCGCCTTGGATCTCCTCGAGCACTTTCCGGATGTCCACCGCGTCGCCGAAGCGCTTGTGGAAGTAGCAGGGGCTTGTCAGGGCTGCGAGACGGGCTATGGAGGGCGTATCACTGCGGAAATTGAAGCGCGCCATGGCTGCTGATAGGTGTGAAGCATCTTTTGGAGTCCGCGAGCCGGTGTCGGCGTCTGAGGGTGTGCCGGGTGCTTGGGTGCTGGTTGTACTGCTTGAGGTGGCGGCGGGCATGGGCATCAGCTCTGCGCCTGTGGAAAAACGGCGGGGTGTCGCATCAAGCAGTCCTGTTTCGCGATCGAACGAACTTCTTCGAAGACCCGAGGTTCGCGCTAGGGCTTCGCCCATGGCGCTGCGGCCGCGATGTTCGGTGGCGTCGGGCATGTTGGTGTCGATGGGGGTGCTGCGGCGGTTGTCCATCGTGGGGAGGGGTGGAGGGGTGATGAGAGGGATTCGGGTTCGCGAGCCGGCTAATATGGAATGCTGAGTAAAAGTGTGGTCACTGCCGGTGGTGCTATCTGTTATGCATGGTCGTCGGAGTTAATGGCGATGGAGCTCCGTCTGACAGGGCGGAGCGGGGACTGAGAGACATTCTGTCGTTGAAGAAGTGTATGAACATGGCTAAGGAAGGACGATACCTAAGTTCTGTGGGTGATTAGTGTGCATTATGTCATAGCAATAATGCTGTACCTTTTTGGCGTGTTGAGGGTCATGAGAGCCGTTTTGTTCGGCAGTCGTTGACTTTTGTGGAGGAGACAGCCACCGAGAAAGCTTCCGGATTTGACGATGGTCTTCAAATTACATTCTCATCAGCACCGTTCATGGAGGAGTCAGTTACAGTTCCTCATGCTATCATCATGCTAGCCATGTGCCCTTAGGCCTGCATTGTCTTGCCATCGTAGTCCCAGTGGACCTGCTTCAAATCATCTCAAATGCAGCCATCTACTTCTGCACCTCACTCTCCACCCCCCTCTGCAGCGTCTTCCCCTGATCATGCCTCGCCTCCGCCTCCGCCTTCTTAGCCGAATCCCCCGTCAACCCGGCAACAACGCCCCCAACAGCCCCGCCAAACCGGTCACTAACGCCCTTCCCCAAATCGCTCAGCTGGCCCTGAGCCTCCTGCCCCTTGCCCTCAGCATTCTGCTGCTGGCCCTCGCGCTTGAGACCCTCAGCGCCGAGAAGATTACCTAGGGTCTCTTTGCCGGAGCCGACGGTCTGGTTCCAGCTGCCGGCTTGGCGGTTGGGGTCGTTGGCTGCGACGCCCGAGGCGGAGACGCTGTGGCCTGCGAAGGTGCCGCCGGCGTGGGAGAGTTGGTCTTTGGCGTCGGCTTCGGCTTTCTTCTGCTCGGCTTGGTTCTAGGAGGAGTGTTAGGAATGGTGTCTGACGAGACTGATGAGTGAAGGACTTTACCTTATCTGGAGCCGAGCCTGTGACGGAGCCGAGAACAGACTGGACTGCGCCGGTGGCCTGGAAGTAAGTTAGTCAAGCATGCTCAAGGTTTTCTTGGGAGCGGGCTGAAGGTTTGCGTACGCTGTCGATGTAGCTTTGCAGCGTGGAGGTGTTCTTGTCAGTCATCTTAGCTAGTGATGGAATTGAAGTAGTCTGAGGTTAATGCTCGATGGTAAGTGGTGTTCAAGTCGCTTCGTGTGCTTGCGATGGTCTTGAAGGAGAGTGAGAGTGGCAGTGAATGGCGCAATTAATTCTGTTTGCTTCGTTGCTACGTAAACCCCACCACGCACGCACATTCCAGGAATTGCATGTGATAGCTACGTCATAGCACTCTGATGGCATTCACTGAAGGTAGGCGATTGAGACATGGACATCTACCACTCGTATGGGACACGTGGCGAATTGGCTGCAGACGGGAGTGTTTGATTGACGACGCAACCGCGCTCATATCTTGCGATGCTCTGATACTTTGCTCTAGTCCCGCCCACTCCCGCCCCGATTGATGTCAGGTCGCAGATGGGTCGCAAAGCGGCCTTCAATCCATACACACACTGTTCGCCTTTCCAGGATGCCTCATCGTTGTAACGAGTCCTTCCCTCTGCCCTATTGAGCTCCGAGTAGAGCTGGTCTCACTTTCTCTCCAAGTTTCTGCGGTACATTCAAAACAGGAAGATCTCCTCTAACAGCGCAGCCTGACAGAATGGGGACTGCAACAACGCAGTCTTCCACGGTTCAGTGCTCGTACATGTGATGTACACCATGTCCTGCATCCTCTGCGTCTTCACGCAATAGCTGAACCCCCTTTTTAGCGGGAATGGCAGTCGAAAGCGCTCCCTTAGCAAAGAACCGGACTCTCTGGCTACCATCGAGGAGCCGAAGCTTTTGAGCCCATGGCGGGCTATGATCGGGTACCGAGGCAGCCTGTGTTTACTGGTATAGTGGGGGCCCTGCAAGAGATTGCTGTCTTGAACACGAGCCCGGAGGTAGTCAACATCTTTGACGGAGTCACCGAGCTGAGCAGCTTGGACCTCCACTCCTTGCCAAGTGCGCTGGATCTCTACGTACGCTTCAGATTGGTTTCTTGGGTCCGAGTGGCTGTGCATCCGTGTATGGCAATCAGTGAAGTAGTGCCGGAAACCCAGTATCTTCTCACCAATGTCCATCTCATCATCGTCGCTCAAGTCCGGGAACTTGTAAGCCAGCGTCCTACCGATTATGTTTGGGAGGATGCCTTCGCCATCGCCGGGCGGCGCTTGCAGTCCGATGTTGCCGTAGTACGAAGTATACCGATGCAGGATGTCAAGTCGGTCAATGTCTTTAAGACTGAGAAGCCACTTAAGACGGACGTAGATCCTCTGACGGTGAGAATCGGCAGTAATCCGAGAGAGCGCCTCTTCGTTCTTGTTGATGAAGGCTTTGATGCCGCTGCTGACAATGCGCAGTGTGCAAGTCTCACGCACAGGAAGCAACTCAAGAATCTTGATAAGCAACTCTGCTGGCGGCCACGTGAGCCGGGCGGAAGGAACGGCGGCCATGGTGCGGCGTTCTGTGATCTGCTCTTTGGTCAATGTGATGCTTTGACGTGTGATGGAGAGGCGGAAACCACTCACGCGTGGCCTAGGTACGAGGCGATGTTATGTTCGTCTAATGCCAGACGAGCGCGGTCTCATGCAGGTGCATGAATGAAACGGAGTAGCACTCCAGCGACTGTTCGAAGTTGCAGTGAAGGAGGGAAAAAGCCCACGCTGATGCAGGAAGACTCTAAGCTTGGCTTGCACTCACAGGGAAGGCGCGATCCTGCTCTCGTTCGCTCTGCATGCAAGTATGCGACGACTCGCGGGAGTCTGCAGCAAGCTGCATCAGCCTAGTGTCGGGCGGTCTCCGCATGGCCGTCCACACCAGCGTCTATGAATGTAGACTCAAATCGACTCCCTTGAGCCACAGCTGCCACTCGTGACGTGAGGGGATTCTCTTACGTTGTCAACATCAGAGCAGGGGAGGAGGCTATCCGCGGGGAATGCGTGGCTATTTAATGCAGATGGTGCCATCTTTCTTCCTGGTATGGGACGCAGATCGAAGTGCACACATTTCTCTGTCGTGCCTCGACCTACGACTTCTTGCCGATCCTGCTAATGGCACAAATGTCCCCCCAAGTTCTCGATACCGCAGCTGGCAAGGGCGCAGTATCAAAAGGGGTGCTTCCACAGATACCGAACAACGATTTATCTCCTGCAGGCGTACATGCGCAATGGTATACAATCAGAACACGAACATCTCCTCTAGCAGCGCTGCTTGACAAAATCCTGACTGGAACAGCCGCGATCTCATCGGCTCAGCGCTCGCGCAAGCAATTCGCACTATAGCCTGCATCTTTCATGCCTTCACGCAGAACCCAAACCCCTCAAGCGGCGCCGGTAAACCCAACAAATGCGTCAGGAGCATTTCGTTGCAGTTGTCGAGGTACCTTGAGTACGTAGCGTGAGGCAGTCTATGACGAGCATTGATCCAGAACTGAGGAATCCCATGCTTGCTCGTGTAGTGAGGCCCGCGTAACAGATGACTGTCCTGGATCAGTGCACGGAGGTATTCAATGTCTTTGACACGGTCATCGAGCTGTACTGCAACAGCCTCGAGCCTGTATCAAGCCCTCTGGACTGTGCAGTAATGAGTGTTGTGGTTGGCATCAAGTGACGATGAAGAGCCGCGATGGATCCACACATGGCATGTCAGGAAGCACATCCATAGCTCGAGCACCTTGAAAGCGGTAGCGTTCCTCTCTTCCTCCTCCGTCGTTAAGAACTTGGCAATGAGGGTCTCGCCGAGCATAGCGGTGAAGATGGGCTGGCCGTGCTTAGCGGTGTCCAACTCGACGTCGCCGTAGTAATAGCAGTAGCGTCGGAGGATGTCGATGAAGCCCAACCCCTCGAGACGCATCAGCCATGAAAAGCGGGCGTACAGCCTTGTGAGAGTGGAGAGGATGGTGCGGTGGACGAGCACGTCCTCATTTGAGTCGATGAAGTTCTTCATATCCCCACTCACTATGCGCAGTCCATAGATCTCGCGCACTGGCAGTACTTCGAGGACTTTGGTGAGCAGCTCAGTGGGGAGCGAGGTGAGGCGATCCGCAGCCATGGCTGGTACTCAGATGATCTGTCTAGCTGTCAGGTCTCTGGAAGCATGTCGACCGACGCAGAGCGAGATACCTAGTCGTGGATGTGTTAAAGAAGCTGGTATCTTTGCTTCACCGCGCAGCGAGCGTACAACTAGTGTTGTTTGGCGGTGCGTTGTACTTGTGGCAAGTTGAGACAAAGTGTGAAATGAGCGTCGTGGAAGGAGGTACTTCAAGGGCGCTTGCCTACCGCCTGACCGCTTCTCTCATGTGGCAGGGGCAGTCTATACTCGCCACCTCATATTCAGGATACTTTGCTTCCACTTGACTGGAAAAGCGAATGGATCGAATGGCATGAGTAAGTACGAGTTCCGAGCAGATTATCACGCACACGAAGTGCATCTTTCGACACCTCAAGATGCTCGGACAACTGCTTTGCCGGCGTCGGCTTTTCGTAGCTCATTGTCGAATTGATCCCGGAAGCACGTCCATGAGTGTTTCCCTCACTGCGAAAGCCTTGCGGTCAGAACACGAACACCTCCTCCCACAATGCAGTCTGCCTCAACCGCGACCGCATCAGCAATCTCCCCTTCCCCGCTTGCGTAAGAACCTCGTACACCATACTCTGCATTGGCTCGCTCTTCACACAATATCCAAGCCCGCCGCTCAGCACCGGGAATCCCAAAGCCCGGTACAATAAGGCCTCACACCTGCCAGCAAGCTCTGAGCCTTCTAGATAGAGAGGCAATGGCAGACATTGTCGGGCACTGATAGGGTATCGGGGCACGCCATAATTCCCAGCGTAGCGCGGGCCCTGCAGAAGAGCACTGTCCTGGATTCGAGCCCGGACGTATTCGACGTTGCTGATGGGGTCGCCCAGTGCTGTTTTTCGGCTCTCGAGCCTAGTCCAGATATGCATCATTTCCTCGTAGGCTTCAGGGGTGGAGGGTTCCGATGGCGGCCAGCGCGAGTGTACCCACTCATGAGAGATAGTGAACAAAAGCCAAAAATTCAGAACGTCCACGCCCATGCGCATTCTTCCCATCCCATCCAGAGCCGGAAACTTCTGATCTAGAGTCAGTCTCAACAAGTGCTGGAGGATACGTTCGTGCTCCGCTGGCGAGTGCAGCCCGATTTCGCCGTAGTACGACGTGTACCGATGGAGGATATCGATCAAGTCCAAATCTTTCAGGTCCAGAAGCCATGCGACGCGCGCACAGATCTTCTTGCGGTGGTGCGCGATTGTCAGGCTTGCGAGGGTGCTCTCATATCTATCGACGTAGTCTTTTAGACCGCGATTCACCCTGCGGATAGAGCAGATCTCACGCGCGGAAAGAAGCTCGATGATGCTATGAAGCAGCTCCGGGGCCAAAGTGGTGAGTCGATCGATGGAAGAGGTGGGCATGGCTGTGTCGGCGCCGCAGAGTTTCGACCCGGATGTTAAGAGCCTTGAAAGTAATCGACTGATCAACGTTGGGATAGAGGTCGAGAAACATTCGCGGCAGCTCCTGCGCAAGGCCCAGTGAACGCGATGGCTTCCAGTGACGGCTAAGTGTCGCTGGTGTACGTAAAGTGAGGACGATGCGGGTAGTCGCTTCACTTACTTCGTTGACAGAGAAGACACGCTGATTTATTTCTTCTTTGGATCACGCGTGAACATCACTCCCTCATAGCCCGAGAAGGCTACTGTCTTGCTTTTCAGTCTCAACGCTTCTCATCTCCCCCATGCACGCCTCTCACAAAGGCCGTAACCTCTCCAACCAGCCTTTCCCTCTCTTGCCTCTGCAAACGTGGCCATGCACTCATTTCCCTCCTCACCTCTGCGTGCCCACCCATTGGCTCTTCTACTATCCTTTTAGCAGCAACGGCCGCTTCCCACAACTCCTCTGCTGCCCGTCCTCCCTTCTGAGCACTCATCCCCGCAGCCTGCGAAAATCGCGGCGCAGGTGAAGAGTCAAAAGTATGATGCAGTAGCCGCACAAGACGTCTCGGCGGTGCCGCTATACGTCGTATACGGTGTCGTGGATGCACCATTCGTCGGCCAGGCCTCATATTGCCACTTACCTTCCCAAGCCCAGTAGTCGCTGGTGCAGCATTGACTGTCTCCACGAGCAGAGGTGATAGCGCACCCGGCAGAGCCTTCCGCGTGCCAACACCGCGCCTCGCAATCAAAGCCGCAGCAGCAGCTCTCAGGCGACGGGACTGCCAGTTCTTCCGCAAAATTGGCGATGGTGTGTCTTGAGTCCCCGAGACTATGCGGCCTGGAGGTGCACGATATGAAGCGTCAGCGACACTACTGTTGATCCCCAGCCTTTGCTCGACCTTCACAGCGAAGTTGTTTATTAGTCTCACCCACACCGTGCGCCGCTTCTTCATGCCCCATGCTTGCCAGTCTTGACTTGCGACGCGTTTCCGAAAGCAACCAATATCGGCGAGATATAACGTCTGTGCTGGGCCGCCGTGTCGTGCCACTGCAGTTTCGAGAATGACATGCTTGGCGGTCAGTTTGCCAAGGAGGATCAAGGACTCCGTAAACGGGTACGTCGACTGCAGATGGGCCTGGACAGCCTGGAGAATGTCTAGCGTGGCGAGGACGGCAAGTCAGGGCTTCTTGTGTTGACCGTCCTCCAGAGGCGCGTCCTTGATCCCCGCGGTAGCAAGCAGCACCTCCGACCCATCATCAGCGGGAGGCTGCTTCACCTCCGGTGGCGCCTGCTCGAACCGCTCAAAGACATCTTTAGGCTCGAATTTCCTATCTTCATGCGGCTTCATCGCCGCCTGCCGCCTCACCTGTGTCTCCGCATTCTCGATCGCGAACTTCTCCAACCGCACCGCTCGCTGTTCCTCGTTCTCCCCCGAGATCCTCTCTCGGGCCGCGTTACTGCTTTGCCACAGCCAGAGCCTCCCGCCGGGGATGTCGAACTTCGTGCGCTGGATGTCACCGCTGGGCATGGTGCGAGCGAAAGCCATGCCGCCTTCGGACAGCATGCCGAAGCGGCCTGGGTGGTGCACGAGAGTGACCGGAGCATTGGGAGATGGTGCTGGTGCGACAGCGTCGACGGAAGAAGGTATGGCGCCGAGTGTGACACCGCGTGAAGCGATCTCAAACCTCGACTTCTCTCGCTTATCGGCGTGCGCCCAGCGGAAGCTATTGTCTAGGTTCTCCGGGCCGATGAGGAACATGATGCGCTCGCCTTCCTTGACAATCTCACCTAGAGCTTCTAGCTTCATAGCCTCTGCGTCTTCGTTTCCGAAGTCAAACGCCCAGCCGCTGTCTTGTCTAAGCTCGCGCGTGGAATACTGAGTGTCCGGATCAAGACTCAGCAAGCCAGCTTTCTTACCCCAGCCACCGCCTCCAGAGAGTACACGCACAAGGCGGCCATCGAAGGCTAGTACTTGACCGATAAGAGCGCCGGTGCTTTGACGAAGCTGCTCATGAGTCTCTGCATCCGGCCGCCATGCAGCCCTGATGGTCTCGGTTTCGAACAGCGGTGGCGAAGCAGATAGTCTTTCCAATCTTTGCACTGTTCTTCCGATGGAGAAAGAGACGGGCAACACTAAGGCCCAGATCTGCACAGCTGACGGTGGAAGTCCAAGTGCCGTAAAGTAAGCGGTCACCGCCTTTTCGAGTTCCTCGGAAGCAGGCATGGTGGTATCATCGGGTAGGAGAGACCAGTCAATACTCTCGGTCGTGGTGCGACCGGGCACGGACGGGTGAGCGGCGATCTGTCGAATGATATTGCCCATCACGTGGCGGATCTCACGTAGAGGCGTCAGTGGGATCAGAGGGGCAGAGAAGAAGAAGTGGCTATTGAGAGTCTGGAATGGGAGAGCGATGGTTGCGGACTCGAGGTATTGTGTGCTTTGTAGTTCTAGCGTGCTATCAGGGGCTGCTGTGTAGGATCTGTGAAGCAGCGTAGAGACCAGGCTATTCGTGAAAGTGGTTTGCGCAAGGGGCAATTGCGCGGTGATCGGTACGCTTCTGTGCCCGAAAGCCTCCCGATTCGCAGGGACAACGAAGTTCAACGAGCCGGGTTTCATGGCCGAACTTTGCAAAGGTCGGTGCATGCTGACGTCAAGAGCTGACGTGTTCCGGAGCAATATGTATGACAAGCCTTCCACGACGTCAGGCTCATGGCCTTCGAGTGGCAGCTTGTCCACAACAGCCACTATGCTCTCGAAAGAGGTGCTCGATCTGTCCAGACCAGTAAGCTTGGCGAACATCCTGTGAGGCAGTGTCTCGTCCTGGGCAAGGTCGGCGGATCCTGGGGTGAGCAGTATCGTGAGCAGCGGCGGCGTGGTGTCTGGATTCTCGGGAGGTACACCCATCTCCGGAAGGAGATCCAGGACTGCTTCGGCAGTGAGACTTGCAGGCGAGGAAGATTCTATCGTACCGCAGCGAACATCGATCGACTTGTCCTCATTTTGGGGTTCACGTTTCTTAGGCATCGTGGCTTGTGATCTCCTCTCCTTTCGACTTTGGTAGAACTTTGTGTCGAAGCTCCCCTTTTTCTGATGGCCTGTATTACATGTGTGCCGATGAGGAATCTGCGATAGAAAAGCGGCTTTTGGATCCGGGTTGATCTCCTCCTTGCGTGCCCGTCCCGCCTTCCAGTATATGAACTTCTGCTGGCGGATACGCGATCCATCCCTCATCTCAGTTGGCTCCGCAAACATAGGACTCTTCGACTTGGCCATGTACCGAAACTGAGGTGTCTTCATGTCTGTGAGAGCAATGTAACGCAGCTTACTATCGCTTTCTTGAGCATAGCCGGGATCGTACTTGAGTGTGACCTCGCCATGCTCTATCTGCGTGATAGCTCCAAGATTCGGAACTCCATTGCTCAGTGGTGCGTCGGCATCGAAGCTGCCACGCACACGCACAAGAGTCCTTTGCTCTGGGAGAAGACGTTCGGCAGCATATCCTCGTCGGCTCTGCAGGTTCCATCGTAGGCGGCCGGCGACGTACCGCGTTGCCTGTGCTGGGGCCCGCCATGCTGAGGGTTGGCTGGCAAACATCAGTCTTATGCCACGCACGCTGTCGGGCATGAGATAAGCATTGCAATCGATGATATAATGGTCATATCTACAAAAACCTCATGCACGATGTCGATGGCCTGTCCAATGCTCTTGCCAAGCCTGCAGCCCTACGACTTTCTGAAACGCAGGCCATCGTCTCGGGACCACCGCGTTGCACTTCGTGTCAGCATTTGGTGCAGCTGGATAGTGATCCTTCAGTACTCTGATCCTTGATAGCATTACCACACCAGGCTCTGATAACTTTGCAGCGAGCGTGGGAGCATGTCGACACCGCCCTCATAACCCCCGCACGACCACCGCATCAGACTGGACAATTCCACCCCAGCATGGCCGTCGCGCGGAGCCTCCGGCGCAACACGACAATCACTTACTTCCTCGCCGCCCTCTTGCTACTCACATTCCTCTACTTCTTCCTCGTAGACTCGACATCACTACCTTCATTACCTCAATCGCGACAGCTCCTCAAATCGAAAGATGCCGCGTCGAACCCCCTCTCCCCGCCCTCCCTTCCCTTCAAGAAGCAGGACCCGAACGAAGTCCCTCCACCTCCACCAGTGGTCCACTACCATATGAACAACGTCACGACATCCTCTCAGCCTATTGAGAATCGCGAATCAGTCCTTATTCTCACTCCTCTAGCAAAGTTCTACTCCCAGTACTGGGATAATCTGCTCTCCCTGTCCTACCCTCACGACCTGATAAGTCTCGGCTTCATCATACCCAAAGGGCGCGAGGGGAACGAAGCTACGCGACAGCTCCAAGACCGTATAACGAAAACCCAAGCACCCTCAAACAAGAAACACCGCTTTGCCTCCATCACTATCCTCCGCCAAGACGATGAACCCCCCACAGCCCAATCCGAATCCGAACGCCACGCCCTTTCCCACCAGAAAGTCCGCCGCGCAGCCATGTCCCGCGCGCGCAACTCCCTCCTCTTCACGACCCTCGGCCCAACAACCTCCTGGGTCCTCTGGCTGGATGCAGATGTGATCGAAACGCCTCCCTCCCTCATTCAAGATCTGGCATCACATGACAAGCCGATCATAGTGCCCAACTGCATGCAGCGGTACTGGAACAAGGACAAAGGAGCGGAGGATGTGCGGCCGTATGATTTTAACAGCTGGCAGGATAGTCCTACGGCGCTTGGGCTGGCAGAGAAGATGGGACCGGATGAGATTTTACTGGAGGGGTATGCGGAGATGGCTACGTACAGGAGTTTGATGGCTTATATGGGTGGTATGTTGCAGTGGACCACCCTTGAAAGGTGTGGAAAACTAGCTAACCGAGTGACGATACAGAGCCTACAGGCGATGCGAAGAAGATCGTCGATCTGGACGGCGTCGGCGGGACTGCACTACTGGTCAAGGCGGAGGTGCATCGTGATGGAGCGATGTTCCCACCATTTCCATTCTATCACTTGATCGAGACGGAAGGCTTCGCGAAGATGGCGCGGAGGTTGGGCTGGAAGAGTTTTGGGCTGCCAAACTTTTATGTGAGTGTTGGGCGGCAGAGCTGAGATGACGAGTTCTGGAACCACGTACATAAACCTTGGCGCTGACTTGGATCTAATAGGTGTATCATTACAATGAGTAGCGTCACGACGAAGCTCACGAGCAGGTTGTAGAAGTACGGAATCGGAGCAAGGCGTTTGGGAGGCACGGCTAGCTCTATTGGTGGAAGGACAGCGCGGGACATGAGTGTGGCCGGCACATACAGTATAGAGTGCTATCTGTTTGCATTGCATAGCGTATGAAAGGACTGACAATCTGACTCGGTTCGCATAGCAATCGCCTTTCCGCATGCTGTCTAGCGCACGTAAAGGGCATGAGGATGCCGTCAAAAGGTGGAAAATACTGACTACTCGCAGTCTGACATCAGCAGTTCAAGCAATACTTTGACACTGCGAACTCTGAGTGATATCACCTAAGAAGCCCTTCGCCTAACGCTCGCCTCTGAGGTCAGACTCAGTGACCACGTGAGAGAAGCTCGAACGGCCACGGCCAGATCAGGCGTGCTATGTCAGGCTCACATCACTCGACCTATATATCCACCACGGCCACATAGCTAGCCAGACGAGACTGCAGCCCACCGTCTTCCCCCAACCGACCCTGGATTCCAGTCACAGCCACCCAGTCTTCCTCCCGCACAACGTTACTCAATCATGCCTTCCGTCCTCGAAAACCAGAGAAATCTAGTAGATACAATGATCCAGCTCGAACAATCCTGGGATCTCGACGCAGTCTTCGCCCTCCACACCCCAGACTTCACGCACACCCTTCTCCCCGCTGCCATAGGCGGCCCACCTCGCAACAACGCCGAAGCACGCAAGCACTGCGAGGCGCTGAAACCGATCTGGAAGGAGTATAAGGTATGTTCAGCGCACTCCATGTAGCTAGAAGTACATGCCTCAGGACTGACTGCGGGCCTTCGCAGATTACCAAGAGATCCGAAGTCCACGATGCGGAGGAGCATAGAGCGGCTCTGCATACTCTGACTGTTGCCGAAACGACGGCTGGGCACTTTGAGATGGAGGCGATGTGGATGCTACATTTCAATGAGGACGGGACGAAGCTTAAGGGTCTGGAGCAGTTGGTGGATTCGAGGGCTGTGGGCGAGTTGTTTGAGAAGATTGGGGCGTTGACTGCATCCGGTTCATGAAGGCTCGGCAAGGCGTGTGGGAAGTGTAAGTGGGGATTGAGACGGGTGGTGAGACTTGGCAGTCTGACCGGCACATACAGCATTGTATGCTATTCTTTTGGCGGCTTGACTCACTTTCGAGAGCAATCGACTCCGGCATGCTGTGTGGAGTATAAGAATCTACATTGAGCGCGAGAGGTGCTGACCATAAGCAGTCTGTCATTGGTACTTCGGCTATGTTCCCATCGACTACAATGCTGGGAACTGGTGAGCGGATCTTGGGTTGGACATTCTTGCTGACCATCACTCACAGCCATACACGCACAAAGCTGGCATCCTCCCCCGATCTTGTCTCTCAGAATTCAATACCTTCAAGTTCGCGGTCCAGGCGATAGCCCGGAAGTCAATGCAATGCATCATTGACTTCGCAACGGTCGCCAGGTGCGCGCTCGAGTCTATACTACACAGCGTGTTGGCCGTTGCTGAGGACCCGGTCGGCGGGATCAAACGCTTGGCTTGTCGAAAGCTTATTGCGACTTCTCCTGGCCACATCAAAATTGGACGAGCACACAGCTGGACACTTGCTGCGCGGATCTTGGGCGTCGACTGACCGGTCATGACCGTATTCTGCTGGTGGATCCGCACGGTCAGGAGTCGGCTTGCTCTCGGTAGTACGAAAACCGAGCAGCCAGCGGCGTAACCATGGAGGCACGATGGAGCTTCGACCGGCATAGACTTTAGCACTTGAGTCACCAGAGCGCGATGTCATAGTTCAGGGAGGCGCTACGAGATGCGATAATGCTGACCTCTTGACAACGATTGGCGCAAGAGGGAAGTCAATCACTGCTATTTGAGGACATTGACCACACATACCGTTCCTTTGCTGGCTTATATACAACATTGACCATGCACTACAGTACGTTCCCTTCTGGTAGCATACAGCCTAGCCTTCGATCAAACCAAGCTTGCATCGCATCGACCACCATTGCAACTCGATCTCGACTGCAAGTCAGCATAGCCGCAGCAGCATCCTTCTGCCCATCGCAGAAAACGCATCGACAAGATGCCTCGCCACGACAGCAAGTCACCACAACGCCTTTCCGGCAAGACTCTTCCCACTCTATCGGAAGTCACCCTTGCGCCGAATCCGCCCATGCGCCTTGTCAGGGTCTCCACCGACTCTGCCCAATCCCAGAGAGATATTCAGGACATCACCGCTGGTCTCAACGGCGTTATAGTCTTCCTCAAGTACCAGCATAAGCGCCACGTGGACTCTACCCTGCGGGATACCAACGCCCCTGGCAACCTTCGCGCACTTTACGACGAGGTCACAAAGACCTTGAACTTGCAGAGAGACTTCTACGCTTCGCTGCCAGGTCGTTCCGTGGAACAGGACGTGGACTTCGGGATGATGTATCTCCAGGCGCACAAGTCGATCATGGAGATCTCAGAGGAGGTGGAGAGAGCGGAGGAGGCGAGGGAGTGGTGGCGTGGGATGGATGTTGGGGTTAGGGTTGAGAGGAATGGGGAGACGGGGGAGCCGAGGGTGCTGTTCAGGGTTGTGAGGAAGTGTGCATGAAACCAGAGTCAAGCTGAGTCCCCGTCAGCTTGCCTTCACCGAGATCGATGTGGCTGACTGTTTTGAGCAGCATTTGAGATTCCTTTCAAATTGGTGAGCTACGTGGCTCGCGAGTCGGACTTCGTACTATACAATGATCTCCTCAAGGAGCAAATACCATACAATATACACCATGGACGGCCGAAGCGAGCTGAGCTGGATGTTCGGTGTCTTTGTGCGCTCGCAAGATGCACTCCAGTGAGTAGCGTCCGGCTCGAAATGCACCAACACTCCACAACGAAACCATCAGCAAGTGATTTCCCGATGTCAGTAGTGAAACGGTACAGTATACTCAACCCAGAGGTGGGTCGCACTTTCCGTACCCATGAGTCTTGCCCATCACTTCACAACTGCGTTGACTTCATTTCAGTGCGAACCCTTTATTTGACACTCGTTCACTCCGGCAAGTACTTCTGTTGTTCACTACCACAGATGCCACCGGCAGGCCTCGATGTACGATATTGCCTCCAGGTTCGCCGCTTGCGATACCCACTGAGAGCTGCACTGCTCATACTGGAACCTGTCATGGCCGCCTCGCAACCTCATCGGCTGTCATTACTTCCACCAGAGCTTCTTCTGAACATCATCGCTCTGCTGCCTGTGCGAGAAGTAGCGAAACTGGATGGCTTGAGCACTTTCTTCTACGACTTCACCCATTACCATGAAGGAACACTCACCCAATGCACGATGACTTCGAATCGCGCGCGGTTGCTGAACCGAATCGACTCACTCACTGATCTGCAAGGGCTGACCTTATCGAGCTCATGCGTCGCTACATCTCCTACTACGGCAACCTTAACATCAAGTCCACGTTCGATAACGGGCCACTCCTCATCGCGAATCTGCTGGTGCATACTCATCTGAATCGAAACCCTACCTCAGCTACGTACGCCCTGGGTACCTTTTACAAAGCCACCCTCAATCTGGTGCTGCTCTTCCACTCCTGTCACGTACTCATGCACGACGGAAAGGCAGTGGAAGCCGCCAACGCGCTTGCACTGCAGGACTCTCTGCGAACATCGTGGCAAGCCGTGGAGAACTTAGCCTCTATACACGGCGCACCGATGAACGATCCTGAGTATCTTCGGGCAAGGGTGCAAGACAAGACGCTTCTCGATGGTCCGCATCACGCCGTAGTCCTCGGCGTGCCCAAGTATCCCATCACGAAGCGCATGGGCTTCCAGTTCCCAGCATGTCCTCTCTACACGAGAAATTGTACCGAAGTGCTGCTAAAGACTCTCGGACTGCCAACCGTGGGTGGGGGTTTTGCATACTGTGTGAAGAGTTTAAGGATGCAGGAGATGGCTTATGCTGCTTGCACGTACGAGGAGCCGATTGACACGCAGCTGATGAACTCACCCCTATGTCAGGCTGCGCTGCTGGAAGACATGTTCTTGTTCTGAGGGGGTCAGCTCACAGGAGGGTGTGGAGGCTCGTGACGGGTTGCTGCACCATACTGGGTGGTCTATCGAAGAATGTAAGCTGGAGCGGTGCCTTCGTGAGATGGCACCTGGGAGATCGACATCGCGGACGATGCGTTGTACGGACCTTTCCAGTCTTGGCTTATCACAGAATTCGTGGTGTGGTGATGATGCGCAGCGTCTGGAAGCTGCAAGCTGTGTTCGGACATAGAGATAGTAGGTCGAACTGTATACGCCAGCAATGCTGGAGCATACTTACTCCTCCTCGCAGCTCTGGTCTTTGAGCTCCATACGGAGCCTTGCAAATGGTCATGCGTCTAGTTTAGTCACGCTCCGTCCCTTCCTCGCCAACGTGTGGAGGTGAAGTTGTGCCTTCCTTCCCTGCAATCACGCTGGTTATCTAAGCTTGACCACACTGCTTCATAGCCCTCAAGAACACTCTCTACGCAAGATCAAAATCATAGTGCACGTTGCGTGCTCCGTAGAGACGGCTAACGTTCAAAGCATCGAAAAGTGAGTGATCACGCTCAGCAACATGCGTGAAGATACTGACATATTCGCAGAGTCGGAGTGATGGCCGCCAGTCATCTTGGATATGATCGCCTTACGACTCTGCCGGTGGAGCTTGTTTTGGCCATTCTTACTGTGCTCCCGATGCGACAAATCGTTCAGCTTCGTCAGCTAAGCCGTCACTTTAGAGAGCTGGTCGATGGCAATAAGTCGACACTCACGCGGCAATCGCTGGCGTACAATCGATCGAGACTCAGGTCTCGCCACCAGCGGCTCACCGACTTCCGCGGCTTGGAGCTCGTAGATGTTGTGCATCAGTACATCTCATATTACGGTATAATCTACGAGTCGAATGACCTGGAAGTAGTCCGAGTTCCATATCCACCGATATTCAAATCTTTCAGGGCCACACTCATCGAATCCACCCCAGGCTTTGCACGCGCGCGCCGAGTCGCACATGAAAAGCTGTGGTGGTTCATTTCGACCCTGCAGAGAGCGTGCGCAGAGAGGGATGGGGAGACTCGCGTCAGTGAATGTCATCCGATGCTGGAGATGGAGGACTTCTTCCCTCGTGCAGCCCCAATGGATCGTCGTGCACCTTTCTTTGGCAACCGGGATAATCTGATCGCCAAGCTAGAGAACAAGGATCTATTCTGTGGGCCTCACTATACCCGTGTCCATGGCAAGCCACAATACTTCCTCACATTCCGCATGGGGATGAGTGACTGTCTCGAAGCTTACTATCCGAGGCCTTGGGACTACGGCGGGACGGAGGTGACTTCCCGAATACTGCTGCTGCCAGACCTGAAGCAGAGGTTCTCGTACTGCATAAAGACTCAAGCAATGGCGTCGATCTTCTGGGATGCTGCAGCAGAAGTGGGAGACTTCGCTGCGTCAAGGTTTCGTCAAGCTGCTGTCTTGGAAGAGATGTTTATCTGGTGATTGCTTTGCGATGCTGATTGAGACCTTGAGGTCTGCAGACTGGTGCGTCTCAAACGGGATTGCCTGAAGTACGTCAGAGATGGTATGGCCGGACAACGCAGCGGTCGACGGGTCCCAGTTGTCCTTGAACTTGGCGTCGAACCCAGAACATTATCCGCACGATTTTGGTCTTTGGGCGTTCAGTAATAGATCTGGGATCCAATTAAGCCAAATAGTATGGGATCGATAGGGTGGCTTGAAGACGCGCCTCGGCGTCGAAGATACAGACCCCCGTGAACTCCAGTGACGATCATCTTCCAACTTCGGTCCGATTCATGGCATTCCCTCGTTAATCCCAAGCACCTTCTTGAGCTCCGCCACTTCTGCATGATCCCTCGTATTTCTCATCCTCCGACACCACTTTAGCTCCCCGCCCTTCTCAAACACCCACTCCCCACCATCCTGGCTGTAGTTGCCGCCATGCCTCACACCCAGACCGGCTTTGAGCATGTTGCCCATACTCTTGACTGTACCGCCAACAATACTAGACTTCGCGTACTGAGGTGTCGTGTCTCCCATGCCCAAATCCTATATCATGCCGAGCTTATTGTACAGTGCTCGTGATGGGTCGCAATAGATCTCAAAGGGGCAGCCAGTCCGCTGTTTGTAGCCTGCAATCGCGGGCGGCTCGCCACAGCCGATGATCAACAGGGTTGTTGGGCGTGAGGCTTGAGATAGCAGCGAAGGCGGAAGGTCTGCGACGAGAGCACGAACGTAGTCTTCACACATCTGCCAGTCAGTCAGCACAGTTTGCCGAGTACCTCGATGCCTCGGGGAGCCCTACGCCGCAGAAAAAGTGCCTGATGAAGACTACTAAGGTTCGCTCATGTGGAGAGTACAGATCCTTGAAGACTACCTTGCCATCTTTCTCATCAAGAACCTCAAGCGCGCTCGCCTGCTCTAGCGTTTTGGCATCTGGGAGCTCATACTGCGATGTGCTATCTAGCGTGATCTGACGCCTTTGGGTTGCCATGTTCGTCGGCGGCGACTATCGTCGTCCTTACCTGTGATAGAGAGTTTTACAGGACTGCGCTCACTTGAGGGATGTCCAAATACGATCCCGGCCGATCGAGTGGAGGAAACTGAGCCTCTTCTGAACAGATATGAACACGATGCGTACAAGAATAGCTCCGTACTTCAGGTAAGGTCTGTACCGGACTCGGATGTTGACTCTTGGCGTTTCGACCCCTCCAGGTATTCGGCAACTGGATCGACAGCGACTTCAGGAGTATCGAATATGCTAGCTGCGACTGCCGGACCCGGAGCATCAACCCGGCGATACCGACATTAAGCACAGCAGCGCGCGAACATTACGCCGATTGCGCTGTAGACAGTCAACAGCACCACCGAGCAAGAATAAGTACATATCTTCCGACTCCTGTCATCATCACCCCATCTCAAAGCTTTCCGTCGTGGTGTGAGCACTGAGTCACTCGCGCGATCACCACCCTTCGCACCACGCCTTTTCAGTCCCCATTCAAATTCACAACACCGCTGTCAACATGAGTCTCAAGCAGTGTTGCGCAACAGGCTCGCTGCACACGGGCACGCCCATCGGCCGACGTACGAAAGTCCATGGTCTCGACTGCTATGTCGCAGACGCCCCGAGCGGCTCGCCGAAGGGAATCGTAGTAATCATCCCAGATGCTTTTGGCATCGAGCTGCTCAACAACCAAGTGCTGGCAGATGCGTACGCCAAGGAGGGCAACTTTCAAGTGTTACTCCCCGACTTCATGGCTGGTGCGTAACATTATGCTAGTCAAGGTAACCGCACAAAGCTCACTTAACATACAGGCTCTCCCGTTCCAGCAGAGGCTCTCATCAGCCTATCAGCAATGTCCAAGACGGGGTTATGGAATCAGCTCTACAAGGTCGGCCACGCAGTCTACATTCTCCGCCATATGGTACCTTTCCTTTACTTCTGCCGTGAAGCCGTCTGCAAACCTCGTATCCGAGCCTTCATGCACGCGGTGCGGGAGCACGAAGCTGCGAGCCTCCCAGTGGGCGTGGCAGGATTCTGCTGGGGTGGCGGCCACGTAACGAAGCTCTGCTGGGACGATGAGAAAACCAAGGATGGCAAGGGACTGGTTGACTGCGGTTTCATTGCTCATCCCTCTTTCCTCACGTACCCGGGCGACATCGAGAAGGTCGCGTTGCCACTCTCGTGCGCTGCTGCAGAGCACGATCAGCAGATGAGCGCGGCCAACGCGAAGTCAACAGAGGAGGTTCTCGTGGCGAAGACTGCGAAAACCAAGGATCAAGGCGTGGAGCACGAATTTGTCATGTACCCCGGGGCGCATCACGGCTTTGCGGTATGCTACGTAACGAGGTGCATTCGACGAGGAAACTGACACATACCAGGTTCGCGCGGATGAGGAGGACAAGGAGGAGGCAGCTCGGGGCAAGGAGGCCGAAGCTCAGGTGAGTTGTCACTATGATACACGCTGCTGTATGATATGCTGACACTTAGACCAGGCCGTGGCTTGGTTCTCGAAGTGGTTCAGCAGATCAAAGGCGACGTGAACATGATATTGGAAATCCCGATCATCTCGCACGGCAAGCACGGTCATTGCACCAATGCCCGAGAGAGGGTTCCATGGACAGTCAAGCGTCGCCAAGTAGTCATATTGATTGGCCGCGAGTACGGCGCAGTTCCCTTTGATTGCATGGATTGAGGCGCTCAGCAATGCGTGATCTGGGGACAAGTATGCTAGCATTCCCAAAGCACATCCAGATCAAAGTGCAACCACACGGCCTAATGTTTCATCATCAAACTCCACCAAGTCGCGTTCTTCTCCGCAACAGTATCGACATGCTCGCCACCTGCCACTGTGCCGCTATAACTGTCGAAGCTCCCGTTCCCGATGGCCCCATGCTAGAGTGTCAATGCGGCGTGTGCTACCGTTACGGTGCAGTCTGGGCCTACTACCCTCTCGACCAAGTCAAGATCACAAATCCGATGGTGTCGAGACGCGCAAGTATGTGCGGGGCAGGAAAAAGATCGAGCTTACCGCTTGCGAGAGGTGCAACTGTTTAATGTACTGGTGGCCAGTCGATGAAATGAAGATCAAGAAGATGGGGCTGAATAGCAGGATGGTGGTTGAGAGGGGAGAACTAGAGGGAGTGGAGGTGAAGAAGTCGTGAAGCTTCAGCGGCCCCGAAGGCAGTGAGGCATTCCGCGTTAAGAACTCGGTCGTGAGGTGCTGACGCGATGGCACAGGTATCTGCAGCTTTCCCCAAGAGCATCGAGTCAACATGGAGGGAGTTAAGCGTCTGCGATCAACGGTCCATGGAGCACTGTCTTGGCGGCACAGCATTGTGCAGCTCAAAGTAAAGCTTCTCAACCTCTTGCTATCGATAATCATATTTGCGGCAATATATATAGGCTCTATAGCCCTGTTTCCCACCCATCATGGTATCGCTAGCATCGCTCCCAGAAGAGTTACAGCTTGTCATACTGGACCACCTTAGCAAGCCGGCTCCCTCCTCATGTCGAATGCACGATGAACCCAGCATAGCCCTCATATACAGTCCCGATCAAGCCCTCAAGGCTGTGACATTGACAGCGAAATCGTGGCGTCGACTCTCTCTACCGCTACTGTTCCGACATGTTCGCTTCCAGGTTTCCCCCAGTACGTTGCCGATCGATGACCCAGGAGCTGAACACTCCTCTGCGCACAGCGGCGGTCCACTTCATGCACAGTCGTCAGACCATGCAGAGTCTAGTAGACATCGTGGTCGGGACTCCATCTCCAGCGAGTTCTGCAAGACTCCAGAAACACTGCATGGAACCTCACAATCTGAAGATGGCTTTCAGGACTTGCTCGACTTTCTCGAGAATAATGCTCTGTTCAAGAGCGTCAACAGCTTCTTACTATCAATCGTGCGCCAGTACACCTCTGATCGAGCGCGCGAAAGATATTACCGCTGGAACCAGCCCAGTCACTCGGGCATCGATGCTACTCTATGGAGGCGACTCTTGTCAAAGATAGATCCATGCACCATCAGCATAGTCGCGCCACCCATCAACCTCGCTTACTTGACCTCCTGCTATGTGAATACTTCCGGTGACTGGGCGTTCACAGACATGGACTATCACGTGCTACAGCTCTCACGACCCGACATAAGCTCACGGATGACCACGGGCGCATCGCAGCCGACCCCGGAAGATGCCTCACTTTTCGGCCTCCGCCCCTGGACGCACATCTCGCTGAACGAGGGATCCTTTCTTCGCGCCTACGGTTCCTACGAGTTCTTCGAACGTGGCCCTCCATCTCTGACCACATCAGTTGCGCGAGGTCTGAGCGGCGCAGTTCCCTCACCTTTACTGCCCAACGATACGTATCTGTCGTTGCCCATCCTCCCCGAACTTAGGTCTTTCACCTACACTGCCATCTTTCCCTTCGCTAACCACGCCCAATTCACGTCCATGTTCAAAGAACTGGAGGAGATCACCCTGCAGTTTGCGCCAGATGTCAGCACAGGTATCTTGAGCGACAAGGCAAGGGTCGGGAAAGCAGAGCTGGCAGATTGCTGGCAAGAGCTCTACACGGCTTACACCGAGTTGGTCAAAGTCGTCCGTACCACAGAGATTCCATCACCATATGAAGTGAATGAAACTCGATGGGCCACCGCGAAGCCTGACCTGGCGATTAAGAAGATCACTGTGCGAGACTTCGCCATCAAAGCTATTCAAGAGGATTTGGAGGAGATCTTTGCGCCGCTCTGCGCGCCTGTATGGGCCCAGGACGAGCCTGGTGTCTTCACAAGGATGCAACTCGATGAGGTGCGACTGGTGTAGGACTGCGGTCTACTTGCTTTCGCGGTCATTGATTCCTGCTGGAGGCGAAGATGATGTGAAACGTAGCAACTTCAAGTCTAAGGCTATCTACATTCGGCCTGTACAATTTGCGAGGTCGAAAAATGCCCCGACAGCGTGTCCCGCCCGCATCACAAAGAGACACTTAGGATTCTCCCCTATTGTTCACTTTAGGGGCTTACCGAACATGCGCATGCCACACACTTCTGGGCCGCATGGGATCGTCGTAGGAGCTGTGTGCACAAAGTTGGGGAAGCATCGAGAATGCTCAAGCGGAAGGCGATCGCTTACGGTAACGTGGACTTCTACTCTACGTCGCGGAGGTCGAATACTGGGATGATCTTGGGAGCCAGATATGTGCGCAATGTAGTTGTGTACATCTATCTGCATGTCTATCTGTCATCCATCAAATCCTCAAACCCCCGAATCTCGCATCCAGCGAGATCGCAAAATGAATGTACTGCACGCAAGCGTGCAAAGAAGTGAATGTAACTGTGTGCAAAGAATTGAATGCTTTTCATGGATCATGTTCGTTCGGAAGCGCGCATATCGAACTAGCCGACAGCCACAGCTCCTGGCTTCGAGCCATATAATTCGTAAGATCATGGATCATCGAGACCACGATGCCCGAGCAAGCTCAAGGGCTGTTGACATCTACTGCAGAGCAGTAACGAGGTTTCCAGTGCCGTACTGAATGTTGACGACCGGGTCGGTGGTCAGCGCGGTTTGGATGCCGAGCTGATGCGGGCAGACTGGTAGGCTGACGCCGTACTGCTCGATGCTGCAAGTCTCGTCCATGCCGTAGGTGCAGGCGTTGGGATTGGCGATGTTGTAGATCGCGTAGTTGTTGGCGAACCAAGAGTCGGACAGACAAGCGCTGACAGTGTTCATCGAGTTCGTGGCGCTGAGCGCGAGTTTGCCGTCCTTCTCGTGTAGGAGGTCCGCGCAGTTGCTCATGTCAACGTATTCGAAGTCCGCAGCGATGCCGCCGCCCATGGTAGGGTCGGTGTGGGCTGGATTGCCAGTGTTGAAAAAGTTCCAAGCTGAATAGGAGATGTCGTACGCGCCTCCAGACTGGTCCACGTGCAGGAGATGCAGAGAGCGACCATTGGCCGTGACCTTTGCGCACTTGCCGCAGCCTGGAGAGAGCGGCCAGTAGGCAATGCGATTGGTATTGACCTTGCAGCCGAGCACACCGATGGACGAGCCGTAAGTGTCGTGGGGCGTGATAGAGATGCCACTGCGCTTGGTGATCTATATTTCAATCAGTATGTCGCGCCCGGCTCTGCAGATCGATTCTTCTTACGGTCTCAGCTGGGATGACAGCGGCGCTAACAGTTGCGGCGAAGCCAATGAGTGCGGTGATGGAGAACTGCATGATTGCTGATTGAAGGAGTGGATTGGGTTCGTGCTTTCTGTCTTGAACTCAAGAAACGACGGGGACAATGCTATATGCAAATGAGTGCAGTTGATGAGAGTGAATGAGTGTAAATGCCGAAGAGTGGCTGGTAGAGTCCGAGACAGTATGAGAAGACGATGAAGGAAAGAAAGCGGACTTGATCGATGAAGAGTATTTAGCAAAGAGCGAAAGTGGAGCGGATGGACTTTGATGTCTCACATGGCGCTGACGCAACCTTGCCTGCAAACTTCACTGCGTGCGTTGGGACTACCGCATGGCAAAGTGAGAGATCGCATGGCGTGAGCCAGCCCGTGCAGTCCTCATTGGCGGTGGCGTGGTAAGGAAGTGCCTCGGTGGAGCACCAGAGTGGACAAAGAGCCGCGCTGGCAGAGAGGGTGGGAGGACCCCAAGGCGACAAAAGTCTGCTTTCCCACAGTCCCACAGTGCGATGTGAGGGGGAGTGTGAGTGGTTGAGACAGGGTGTGGAGATGTAAAGTCCTGACGTCTGGACCGGGTTGCAAGCATTGCGATCCCTCGGAGCGAAACGCGGGCCGCTGTGAGTGGCCAGGAACGCGGCTGATGTGCTCCAGTTCCTGCAGCGTCCTGCATGAAGGACGAAGTAGTGCGGGTAGCAGGGGTTTCAGAAAATTGTGTTCCTGACGTTGGCAGCGGCTTCGCTTGGCCCTACCCGCTGCGGCGCCGCGCGTGGCAGGGACGGTTGGTCCAGACTACCGGCGGAGCTCGCGATCTGGTCGACAACCAGAAATCAGCGCGACGATGCTTTCGCGGCACTTCATCGACCTGTAGCAGTGGGCGTGCTCTCACAACGCTTCTGACAAATGTCGCGTTGTCGCTGCTGCTGGGCTCTATCTGGCGAAAGCTACAGCATGACCGAGGTTCGCGTTGCGGGTGCGTCGACAACACCATCTCGAGTCCGAACGCGCTACGCCGTTCTCGAAGTGCAAAAGATGACCGATTTGCCGGAATCTCGAATGGAATTGTTCTCACCCACTTGTCGGATCTTGCACAATGTTCCGCAACCGCGGCAATCCTCGCCAGGCAGCAAGCCGATCATGCCTGAGGCGATCACATGAACGTTGTTACTCGGGAACCCGATTTGCCCGAGCAGGCCGAGATGTTCACAACCGCATCCGGCAAAATGCGCGAGCTCCAGCATTATCCGGCATGCGATTCAAGTGGTCTTCTAGGTTGTTCGTATGTTTGTAGTAGTAGATCAACGCGCAGCTCGCGCCATTGACGTGACTTGGACAAGTGAGTTGGCAAGGCCCGCCTCCGAATGGTAAATGATCCTTCCGGATCCTCCGAATCCCCGACCTCATCCCCTCATATTGATGTCCAGAATAAGTAACTGGTATCGCTGTGCCGCCAGGTAGGACTGTGTCTTAACAAGTAGCTTCCTATACTTGATCTCTCGTCTTCACCTCACGCTCCCCACTTTCCTCACAGCTAGCTCACGCACTGCTTAGACCGACATGGCCACAGTCTTCGCGCGCCGCCCGCTCCTAGCAGCATCAACCACCGCAGCTGCAATCAGCACCGTGCTCTACCTCAGCCGTCCGAAGCCGTTTCTTGCGGACTCAGCATACCGAGGACCGACCAAAACGCTCGCTTTTCCCAAATCGATGCTCTTTGCGCAGTCCCTCACAGTAGTCAAGTCCGAGCAAATCAATCATGACACGAAAAAGATCACGTTCTCGTTGCCAGGAGGGGCAAACGAATCGAGCGGAGTGCCTTCATCTTGTATGCATAGCCGTGAGCTTGCGACTTGAAGATTGTTGACTAACAGATCCAGCTGCCATCCTAACCCAACACACACCACAAAACGCCTGGTTCCCAGTGTTCCGGCCCTACACGCCTATCTCATCTCCAGACGACCTTGGTACGCTCCAGCTCCTGGTCAAGAAGTACCCAGCAGGTCGTGCCTCAGGCCATCTCCACTCTCTGAACCCCGGTGATAAGGTCACAGTCCGGGGACCTCTGCCAGGCTACGCATACAAGCCTTCCCTCACGCAAGACCGCAGCGTGGTTCTCATAGCAGGCGGCGCGGGAGTCACACCCATTTACGGCCTGGCACGAGCAATTCTGACTGAGCATGCCGGTGATCGGACGAAAGTGCAGCTGCTGTGGGGCGTCAACGGGAGCCGAGACATTGTGCTTAAGGGTGAGCTTGAGGATCTCGAACGGCGATTTCCAGAGAGACTGAGCGTTGTGTATGCTGTGAGTGGCGAGGGCGTGGGTGAGAGCGGGAAGTACAGGAAAGGCTATGTGAACGAGGGCTTGCTGAGCGATGCTGTCGGCGAGTGCAGGAGTCAAGGCGCGAGCTGGGGCGATGAGAAGGGGACTAAAGTGTTCTTGAGTGGGCCACCGAAGATGGAGGACGCGATGACAGGGAAGGGAGGGGTGTTGGAGAAGTTGGGAGTGACGAAGAAGGAGATACATCGATTCTGAGTAGCATGAGAGCTGTCAACTACCAGTCCCGAAAGCTCATAAGCACTCATTGCGCTCCCAGACCTACTGCCGCCCTCTTGGGCCCCCCTATACCGACACATCTACTCATGAGGCGAGGTATGCATTGACGCACCCATTCGAAGCAGTGTAGCGATTGAAATCCTGCACCAGTCCGAACTGTCTCGTGTCTGTGCACGTCTGTGCGTCGTTGTAATCCAGGAGACATGCAGAGTTTTCACTGAAGTAGCCAGAGAACTCGCACCCATTTTGCTGCGCGCAGAGGACGCAGCAATCGTGGGCGGAGGCGACGCCCGAGACGAGGTGGTCTGTCGCAGCACCGGGATTGCCGAAGTTGTAGCCGTCTGTGCCTATGAAGTTGTCGGCACCGCATTGCGCATATTCGGTAGCCGTTGCAGCATAGATCGTATTTGTCGCAGTAGTGGTCGAAATCACCGTGGTGACCGGTGTCGTGACGGTGACTACAGTAATCGTGGTTTGAGTACTGATGGTCGTGGAGGCGTCGATTGGCAGGATTGTGCTCGTGATAGGTATGACGCTGGTAAATTGCACAATGGAGGTGCTTGCGGTGCCAGAAACGGTCTTTGTCGTCTTCGCTGTGGAGGTGACTACCTTCGGCACCACGATGGTAACGACGACAAGACATGCCACCTTCTGAGGGTACTGTGGCTTTGGGTTCTTACAAAGGGATTTAATCTGCGCTGCGCGAACAGCGTTTGCGCGAGCTATCAAGCTGCCGCCGGCCGGCGCTACAGCCTCAATAACATCGCGTCGCAGCTTGCTGGGAGGATTCTTGCCAACGCTGGTTTGTATCGGTGTGAAACCAGCAGGCGCTGGCACTGTCGAGGTCGAGGAAACCGTGAAGTCGGTAGAAGCCGTGACTACGACGCTGATCGTCACCACCGCAGCTTCAGTCGTAGCTGTAGTGATAACTGTGGCAGTATCCGTAAAGGTATCCTGTGAAGCGTCAGGCTCAACCCATGGTCGGAAGACGAGATAATAGATACCGTAATCTGTGATGCCGTTATATATACTGTAGACAACGAGACAATGGTGGAGGTCGAGGTCACCGCTGGCGGTGTCTTAGTTGACACTGGAGTGACGGTCGTCACTTTCGTCGCGGTTTTCGTGTAGGTAACGGCAACTGAAGCTGTCTTGACTGGAGAGGTAGACTTGGATCCCAGGAACGTCGTGCAGTAGGACTTTGTTAAGGTCGATCCGGTGGTTGCAGGCGTCGTGGTCAAACCCGCCGAGACACTAGCCGCGAGTGCGGCGAGCACTGCACAGACGTACCTGGAGGAGAGCATTTTGGAAGCGAAGACGTAGGTCTAGTAGATCGAATGTTGACTTTCTCGAACTCGAGATGGCAACATTTATACTTCCTTATGAATCTCCAGTCCTGAAAGACTCGAAACGGATGACATCGAGACCGTGCTGCCTTGTCTGAACTCGACAGTGGCTGGCTCGAGATGAGCTGTGCGAGCCAGCCCTCTGTATGGTATGACCTGCCCGCGCGACACAGAGCCTCGTCGACCCAAGCCACATCGCGCTGCTCATACCAGCGTGGAAGAGAATTCTGGCCTGCGTTTGGCCGGCCGGGCTGCGATCATCGGATGACCGTTGGCTGACACCTCGACAGGAGGCTCATAGGCTGGGAGCTACCGCGACGGGCAGCATAAAATGAACGAAGGGCGGGTCCGCAGCCAAGAAGTAGTCTCTGGCGCAGCTGAAGGGCAGGTCTCGAGCCCGGGCGGTCGCAGCATATGTGGTAGGCTGTACTCCACATCGAAGGCGGTGGCCCGACAAGCGGGAGCAAGAAGTGTCTGGCCTTCGGAACGAGACACATCCGGATCGCACTGCAGTCAACAGGGGATGCCGACACCGACTATATCCTAGCAAGTTATAATGGAGACATAGACATGCGTCCATAGTCTCGCCCATTTAGTGCTTTGCACCCGAAATTTCCTAGAGTCGGATCACACTGCGGAGTTGTCGAAGACCTACGATACGCACTCACTACGATCACCACAGTGAGCTCATATGCTCGACATAGCATCTCTGTAGAGTACCATATTGGTGGTCGACAGCCCTACAGCCAGCCTCGGCCAGGTTCGGACGGGTGGTGATCATCAGGCTACCATGTGGCCGAAGTTGACAGGTTGTGACCCCATCCAGCCGTGTCCAGGGTGTGTGATAGTCTGGTAGCGAGGCTGATCTGCAGCAACTGCATGAGCTTGTCAGCTCCGCCATGCCTGGTCGACAAGGAAGCGAGAGCGTCCAGACATCTCTAGAACATTACGCGACTTGATGGCTCCGAAGAGACGAGTGGACATGCTATCGTCTCAAGTAGGTCCAGAGCCAATATCGACCAAGGTGATGGGTCTGAGACGGATGGGGTGGAAGTGAGGTTGCGCGATTGGAAGATCAAGCCTGCGGCAATGCCCGCACCTCACTGGGAAGAGCGCATTTCTGGAAAGCGATAACATTTGCATTGATTATTCTTCCCATCATATAGTACACGGCGTTTGATCCTGATGTACCTCCAAAATCTGTGATAAAGGCGACGTGCCCTGCTAGGCTGCAATCATAAGCCTCAGGCACGAACAAATCTATCAAGTTGTAGTGCAGTTGACATAGCACCGTGCACTGAGGCGCTCGAGATACCAGGTCGTACAAGCTCAGCCGGCCGTAGTCGGGCTGTACTATCATACGAGCCTGTTGTACTTGCGCGTCTGATCGTTGGACCCGCAGTCGGGCTATGATGGTTCCAACGACCGCCGTTGCCTCGGCCAAACCGGAGCGCCATGCTGACAACACAGCCTCTGGCTGGCTTGGCTCGGCTCATCAGCGAGGCTCGCCCGCGCCAGGTGCCTCCATCAGACGTCCACAGTGCCGACAAGATCAGCGCCCACCGGCTGGCTGTCCCATCCTCTCCTGCAGCACCCTCTCTTTCAGCAGGTCACCCCCAGTCATATGCACTTGCTCCATCACAGGCTCTTGCTCCTTCTCCGCATCGTCGTCGCCCTCCGCCTCATCTTCTGGCTCAGCAGGCGGCCACCCAGCTAACCGTCTCAGCACCGCATTTTCCTCCCTCAATGCACCGACCTTCTTTCTCCACGGTCCCGCGCCTTCCTCCTCCCTAGACTTCACCACCTTCCTCATCTCCTCATTCAGTCTGCCTAGACCCGCTTGCCAATCAGAGTGGACTCGCTGTGCAGTCAGTGTCTCGTTGCGGGCTTGGGCAAGGAGCTCGGTGTAGTGCTTATGAACCGCTAGCAGATGCTCGTTTTGGGCGTAGACGTAGTTCCGTATGCGCTCGGTAGCTTCCGTCAAGGTGTCTTCGTAGAGTGACTGAAGGCGGGCGTGTTCAGTAGCGGTGTTCTGGAGCGCGGCGATGCGTGCAGTAGCCTCGGAGAGGGAGCGGCGAAGAGTGGTGAGGGTGGGTGTGTCTTCCGCTTGGGGAGCTGTCATTGCTTGACGTTAGCGGAGTGCATGGCATGAGAGAAGACGCTGAATACACATACACTGAGCTGAGTCTCCATTGATACCAGGCAAAGCTGGCAAGCCTGGAGGATATCTAGCCTACAGAAGCGGTCACTACGATGCGCTTCTTCTCCAAGATCACGCTTCTCGTGGTACTCCAAGAGCACGTACATTCCGACGCTCCACCTGCTCCAAACCCTCCTGCACACGAAGGAAGTCCTCGCGATTTTGCTGCAGCCAACCTGACAAAGTCTCCATGTTCTGCATCAGCGTCTGCATGTCGCTATGATGCCCAGCTGCCGGCATGCCATTGATACCAGCTGTTGCAGCGTACATCCCTGCATTTGCTGCGCCGTTGTTGTTCGCCATATTGGACGATGTGATGAGCAATGAATCTCCTCCCCAGCTGAGTGATTTTGGGGACTCAATGAGTGGAGCAATCAGGTGCCTTCGTACAAGTCCACCTGGTGGTCACTGATACAATCCTCGTCGGACTCGATCTGAGTCGCTGTTGGACGCAGTGCAGGGTGCTGGCTACGATAGGCGGATAGTGGGATCTGCTGAGCTTCACTCGCGTGATAAGCGGTCTTCAGGGACTCGGTAGATCGGCAGCGCTTTCTGATATCAGTGATACTCAGACTGTCGATATCGATGCGTTGATCAGCAAGCCAGACTTCGAATTGCTCTTGTTTTGCGGTTTCTATTGCAGTGAAGTCAGTCGATGTTCAAGTGAAGTCGCGTGTTTGCTTAAGTCGCGAGGCGCGGAATCGCCCCGCTTTGCCAAGCCTCCTCGATCTCACTTCACTACTTCTGGGGGACTCACCTTTCGCTTTCTTCTCTGCCTCGTACTCTGATCTCAGTTCCTCTCCATAGTACTGTCCGTACTTTGTGAAATATTTCACTGATCCCGTTGGTCCTGGAGTGATTTTACCCGCCAGAACGTCCTGATTCGGATCGATCTTGCCATCGAGCTGATCAGCTTTCAACTGCCTCGAGAGCTTCTTGTACTTCTTGACAACCTGGAACTGCTGCTCTCTCTTCATGTCCTGCGCATAGTGGAAGAAGGTCGGATCCTTGATCATACTGATGTCTGTGTCCGGTCCGATGACGCTGGGATAGCTCTCAGCGCTGGCAAGATCCTGGTTACGTATCGTATTGCTGGCATGATCGAGACACGCCGCATTGAGTTGATTCGTGTCGCGCGTCGCGATGGGGTACGGAGGCACCAATGGCGTCTGCGCGACATCGAACATGCCGTATAGCGTCTGCTCGTACACATCGGCGTAATGCAGAATATTCGGGTCGTCCGTCGCCTCGTGCACCACCTCCTCTTCTTTCATCGGCTGCTTTCCCTTCTTCTCGGCAGCAATTTGAGCAATGGTCTTGGACTCATTGACATCCCTTGTCGAAGTTGCTCTCGTCAGTCTCGGCATCGTGGCACGAGAAGTCATCTTCGGCGTCGGAGGTAGTAGTGGCGACTGAGGTCTAGGTGGGAGTTCGTGCTCTCGTATTTCTCCTTCCTCGAAACTATCATTCAATGCTGTCGCAGGTAGCTTTTCCATTGGCTCGACGTCATCATCACCGAAAGTGCGCTGCGGCAACATCTCCACCCCCAACCCCCCGAACGCGCCCTTGGGCATCGGCTCCATTAATCCCTCCTCATCCCTTTCAAGCACAAACATCGGCCTCCCCCTCATCTTCTCCTCATACTCCTCCCTCAAGTCTGCCTCAGCTTTCTCCAGCCTCGCCGTAGCCTCTGCAGCCACAGCCTTAGCCTTCGCATACCTCTCCTTCCAATCGTCATCCAGCAGCTCCTGCTGCCGCTTCTCATTCGCCTTCTTACTGTTCTCCACATTCTTCGCCTTCATCTCCTCCGCAATGCGTGCCTTGCGACGCGCTTGAGGATCAACGGGGAGGGGAATGCGATTGCTTCTGCTGCTGCTGCTGCCGCCGCGCTCACGGGATGCTGATGCTGTACGGGAATCTCTTTGGGAGTCATATACCTTATGCAAGTTGTCAAAGTACTCCATGGTCAACGCTTTCAGCGGTAGCGCTGCCTCGCCACGCTCACGGCGGGCTTCGGAGTCGCGCCTCGTGAGCTCCATGGTCAGCTCGGTGCCCGTCTTCTTCTTGCGGAGACGAGGCATTGTGGGTGGTTGAAGGTGAGTGCAATGGAGTGGAACGATTGGAAGTGAGTGGGTGAGTGAAGTGAACAAGTGAACGTTGTTTACTATGGCCGCTATGAACTGCCAGTGAAGTGTTGCACGCGCGGTGCGGGGCGGTGTGCCTTTAGCGAGTGTTCAGTGTTCCTCCATCGCTCCTTCCTAGTTTGCAACGAAGTGTGTAGTCGGGCGCTTCCGCCGCTTCACTCTCAGTTTGGCGGGCAGCATCGCCTCTGCCTCGATTAAGGGCGCAGCATTCTCTTTCATCGTAGCAGGTTGACCAGAGTGGCCGGCTCGCATAGAAGTCGTGCTCACCGGCGAAATGACATCGTACAATCGTGACATGCTCGCGTTGACAAGCCCAGCGTCGACCGAGCTGGTCTCCACGATCGGTGAGCTCTTGGGCGCTCTTATCGACCAGCCTCCGGACTTTAGCTGGATGCCGAGTGACCGCTTAGAGGGCGTTGACTTGGTGGAAGACGAGGCTCGGCACTGGAAAGGAGAAGCGATCGGATTAGCAATGTGTCCTACTTAGTAAATGTACCTAGCTGTGCTGAAGCGATGGTCCGATCGCGGGCCTTTCTCAAGGCAAGGATTGCATAGCCATGATCTCATTCCTCCTACTGGCTCGTAAACGGAGAAGGAGAACACGTACCCAATCAACTTCACTTAGCCCCTCCACGTCCCTCTCGCCAGCCGCGAAGTCATGAACCTCAATGCCCTCACCTTTAGGCGCATTTCGCTGGGCTCCTTCCAAGAGCACATCACGTAGGCTCCCAGGCTCCGACAGTCCGCTTACGTTCCTTGAGCCAGTAGCGAAATCATGCACTTCCACGCCAGGAGGTGCGGACTTTTTGGCGTTCAGAGCAAGACGGTCATTGAGATCGCGGTCGCGCTCCTGAGTCGTAGGAGAGCGATAAGGACTGCCTAATACGGACGACTTGTAGATGTCCGGGAACAGGTCGTCGGAGCTCAGGCGGCGGTTCGCTGTTGGGCTGAGCTGGTGTGGAGTAGCCTGTCCGCTTTGACGGGCTAGTGTGAGAGGGGACGTCGCTTTGCCTTTGGCTTTCGGGGTGACGACGGAGTCGCGTTTGAGCTGCTCTCGAGAAAGCTGTTTCAGCGTCAATGGTGCTACAGGTCCAGTCATGGGTCGCTGAGCTGGACTTGCTCGGTGGGAGAGAGACCTGTTCAGTGTAGTAGAGACACGGCTTGAACCATGCATTATCTCACTGGTGTCTCTTGCATACTCAATTAGTTGTCGGGACTTCTTGACCGCATCACTAACGGGGTCAAAAGCTGCATCGAGATCGAAGGGCGGTACTTGCAGCTTCTCAGCTTTAGATACTGCCTTGAGAGCCTCCGAACCCGGTGAAATCGTTCGCGCAGGTGGTGCGCCAGGTGCAGTGGATGGCTTAGTTGACGCTGCGTTCGAAGACGACGGTGACTGTGTTAGTACCATCTTCCGAAGTTTCCTCTTGGCTTGTTCCAGCGACTGTGGCGTGCGATCGAAGTTGCCAGGTCCTGAGGCAGCGCAGACAAATACATCTCCGTCGTGACTACAATCCTCTATGCCGTTAAAGTGCAGCCCGCCGATTGTCGTGGGCTCTCCACTCGCAATGTCGTGACACTGATGAGCAATCATCCTCCCAGGACTGTCGCCCGACACTAGCGAGTCACGACGGATGTCACTGGTCGCAGCGTCGTCAGAAGTAGGTGAGTCGCCAGCAGGTGTGCTGCATTCAGCATCGTCCAGATCTAACATACGCTTACCCAGCGTCAAGTCTGTAGCTTGATACTCTTCGTCTGTTGAGTAGCTGGGGTCGATATTTGAGCTCCCACGCTGCGTCTTGCGACTTGGGCTGGTCATCAAGCCTGCATGCTTGCGTCTTCGCCGTCGAATCGTTGAAGCGGTGGCTGGCGGGACTGAGCGACCCTCTGTACTGTATGACCCACGCGGGGTGACTGAAGGAGATCGCTCGATTGGCGACCTCGTGCTGCTTGTTATTTCCTCGTCGACTTCTCTGCCTCCCACAGCGCTAGTTGCACATTCAATCGCAGTAGCCAATGGACTGCCAGGCACCGAACTTGCACGCAATGGAGCGCTAGCCTCCTGCTCACCAGTGTGCTCATCAGTGTCCTACACTGATGCCAAAGTGGTATCGAGCGCATCGCGAAGCGCACCCCAGCCAGTCGCAAAAAGTCCAGGTCGGCATTTGCCTACCTCCCTGACGCCCATCTCCACAGGTAAAGGTTGCTGCACCACTTCATCATCGCCGCCCACAACGTCCAAAGTATCTTTGAGAGCGCCCCAGATGCGACTCAGCGTACCCTGTGTGGCCGCTTCGGGCCTTGCGCTAACAGAAATGTCTGCCGGCTGACGGGAAGCGGAGACGTGCGGCTCTGTGGATGATACTGACTCGTCGTCGTCGACTGGCTCACTCCAATTCGAGAGCACACTGTCTCGTCGTCTCCTATCTATCACCGGCTCTACTACCGGCTCACCCCAGTGAGATAGCACACTGTCGCGACGTCTTCTGTCAATGAACGGGTCATTGGCCTCCTCGCACCACAAAGTAAGCGCATCGCCGACCACAGGCGGTTGGGACGATCTCTCCACTGGTTTCTCGTCCTCGCGGTCGTCATTTACAGCTTTCACGATCTGTTGATGGTACAAGTCTCGCATACTGATAGTGTCCAGCATGCGAGGGGACTCGGAGAAGAGAGAGTCGGGTAGTCGAAGGCTGAAAACATGTTGATCTGTCGTACTCGCCGGCGCGTGGTCATCGTCCAATTTCTCTTTCCCTTCGATGTCGCTGCTAGGGTCAGGTGCACCAGCCTCGGCAACAGAGTCATTATGAGGTGGTAGTCGTGGGACCTGTCCGGCGTCCTCGCCGCGCTGTTGGTAAAGAGGCGGCTGATTGATGCGTAGTCGCCCGAACTCGTCACTTGATACTTGTGCAGGTTCATCGTCGCGTGGTCGGCTGTTCTCGCAGGCGTCCTCTTGAGTGGCTTGATACGACGGCGGCGACGATACATGCTCAATCATATCGCCGTTGGGTCGCGCAGTCAGCGGTGACACAGCGATACTCGGCTGTCGCGGCGGGCCATCGAGTACCTCTGACTTTGACGACGCAGACGGCGAGGTGCCTTGATCGTTGACGGCATAAGCCCGTCCCTTGCCGCGATTACCTGGTGCACCGTAAGGAGTTGGATCGGAGCCATCGGGATTGAAGGAGTGAGTGTCAAGCCCCAGGGAAGAAGGCGAAGACCTACTTGACGGTTGGGGTGCTACAGACGGCGTAGTATCGTTTTCGATAGCTGCAGATGCTGGCTGAGGTGCCGGTTGCGACTTCGCTGCGCGGGGTCGGCGAGGATCACTCGGACCAAGGTCACCAGGCAAGTTTTCCGCTGTGTAGATCACATTGGAATCCTTCACTAAGGAGGAGCCGAGCAGTAGTCCCGCGCTCCCGATTGAGGTCTGTGGTGCTGGTTCCGCTTCTACTGCCTCCGATACGATGGGCGAAACGTCGCGATCTCTCATCATCGCTTTGCCCTTCTCGTGCGCAAGCTGCTGTGACTTCCGCCTGATTTCGTTTGTCCAGATTTCATCCGTTTCGGGGTACTCGTGTTCATCGATAGCCTCGCGGTGCTTCTCCACGTAAGGGTCCGTGTAGCCTCGAGGTCTCCGGCTGAGACGACCTGAGCTTACGTCGCCTACGACAGGAACAGAGATACTTGAGCGACAAGAGTTCTCCGGTGTCGCAGGTGTGTAGCATGGTCGCTGTCTACAGACGTGTCTGGGTTTCCCACTTGCGGTGGGTTCAGGTACTTCTTCGGATGCATCTTTCTCCGATTTCGTCTCGTGAAGACCATGGTGCTTTCTGCCACGTCCTGGAGTCGAGGCTTCCGCAGGCAACTGTTTCACCGATTGCTCATCGTCAAAGATCACCTGCTGATTCGGCGGCGTTAGCCGACCATCTATGTGTAGCGAGCGCAGAGTCCGAGGTCCCCGTTCGTCATTGGTAGCTGCGTGCCAAGTGTGAGCTCTCCTGAGTGATGAGGGCGATTCAGGCAGGTAGTGAGGAATGTCTTCTGCATAATGTACATCGTACGTGGGAGCGTAGGTAGCAACAAGGGGACTCTGACTTTCAACACTATTCGAGGCGATCCTGGCAGGCTCCACTGGTGTATTGGCAGGCCGAACGAGCGTGGGAACACTTCCCCATTCGCTGCTTCTGCCTCTATCGGCATCGTCCTGGTCGGATCCGGTGTCTGCCTGCTCATCGCCCTCAGTCTCGTCTCTAGTCACGCTTACAGCACCAGCATCGTTTTGGTCCTCAGCACTGCCGTTGATTGGACCAGACCTGTTGATTCGAGGAACATCTTCTTGACCGTCGCTTCTTCGTCGGCGAAACCGATCCCTGATTGCTGAGATACTCCGACTGAGGGACCGGCGCCGCGACATCTTGACCCAAGCGTCCCTTTTTGTGGCAAGGTAGATATTGGCAGCGATCGATACTCCACGGATACGATGTCGAGCGATATTGCTCTGGCAAGTAGTGCTTGCTGCGACGCGGAAGTATTGCTGCGAATCGTGTGTACTGCTGCGAAGTATGAGTTTTGCTGCGAAAGCTGGACGCTGCTGTGAGGTATGAGATATGTGCTATACAAAGTACATATATGGCCACCGACGACGTTGTCGAGAGTCATGATGGCACATCAACAGAAGTACCTCATCTTTCGCAGATGTAGCTGCCGCATCGTTTTGGTGGTGTCTGGACTGTGCAGTCGCGTTCCCAGGTCTGTGGCAACTGTGCGCTCCAATGTCGCACCAGGATTACTGCACCCAACAACGTTCAACTTTTGAAAAGTCCGCTCCGTCTGCACACATCCGAATGCAATCCAGCTTACGCAACAGCCGACGCAAATATTCGGTCATCTCAGAACCCATCCACAATCCCCTCCGCCTTCTCCTTCGCCAGCCTCTTCTCATGAACATCCCACCACCACTGAAACGTCTCCTCCCTCCCCTCCTTCGCCTTGTCCTCCCTACTCTCATCCCACGGCTTCGGACTCAAGATATAATGGATGTTCTTCACCTTGTCATCCCTCCAAATCTCGCTATGCACGTTCTTCCACCTCAACGTCTTCAACGCGTTGTAGATATACGGTATACCCACCCACCTTCCGTTGAACAGATCCCCAAGTAATGACTGATCGCTGAACTCATACGAATCCGTAATATCCGAATTCAGCGCCTCAGCAATCAAATCATAAGTCGCCTGACTCGGATTCACGACCTGCAACCCCCCATTCGGCATCCCCAACCCAGCACTCGACTTCGCGCCCTCCCGCTGCGCCGTCTCCGGATCCCCATGCTGGCTAGTAAACGCGCAATTCTCCGGCGTCCAGTCTGCAGGGTAATGTGGCTTCTTGAGCGGATTACAAACACACGCGTGACTCGCAGCGAAGACCCGCTTCCCCTTGCCCTCTAGCTCCGGCGCGTCGAGCTCGATTTCCATTAGCTCGTCCATGTTCTGCAGGCAGAGCATGTCGCTGTCGAGCTGCACGACGCGGTCATATTCGACGAGGCTGAAAGGCGTGAGTTTTGACCAGCAGTCGTAGAAGCGGGGATCGTTGGTGAAGTCTTTGGGGGTTTTGGGGAGGAGGTAGGGGATGCGCTTCTTGGGTATGCTGCGGGCATCGAGGGCGGCGTGGCCCTCGGCGGGGAAGGTGTCGGTGTAGAGCGCTACGAGGGGGTATTTTGAGCCGGACGCTTTGAGGGAGTAGTCGAGGGTCAAGAGGCCGGACAGATACTTGTCGTTGGTAATGAGTGTGCTCCACACCTTCGCGGAGTCTACGACACGCTTGGGGGAGGGGTTTGCTTCGGAGGTCATGGTTATGGGTGCAGGATGACGGAGAAGGAGGGTTCGGTGGGGATCACTGAGCTAGAGGATGAGAGACAATATCAAATGCTGAATTGAGCCCAAGGGCATGCGCTCACATGTCACGCTCCACCAGATCTTCCCTTCCACCCCACCCAAAAAGTCACTTTTCCTCGCTAATCTCAGCACGTGGCGCCAGGATCTCATGACATCACTACCTTCGAATCGCGGACTTCGGGCCTACAAATCAGTATCACCGAGTCCATCTCGACCGTCTCGAGCGTGAAGACGTCTTTGATCTGGTCTGCGATATGATCAGACGTCGGTGTTCTATCCATCACATCGCCCCTTGATGTCTGTCCAAGATGTCAGCACCATTCCCACGCTGGCAGAAAGCCCCGTCACGGACACCAAAGCCGCCATAGTGAAGGGCGAACCAGTTCGAAAGAACTATGCCGGGTTCGTGGCGGGAGTGTTCTCAGGGATCGCGAAGTTGAGCGTTGGGTAGATTCACACTCATCCTCCGCTACCCCCCAGACTCTTACTGACGACCTATCCAGCCATCCCTTCGACACGATCAAAGTCCGTCTACAGACTTCAACCAAAACCCAATTCCATGGCCCGCTCGACTGCCTCCTCCAGACCCTCCGCAAGGAAGGTCCCTCTGGTCTTTATAAAGGCGCCACACCCCCATTAGTAGGCTGGATGCTAATGGACAGCCTAATGCTCGGCTCCCTAACGCTCTACCGCCGTCTCCTAAACGAAAACATCTACCAACCCTACCGGCTCTCCCAAATCGCCTCAATTTGGAAAGGCCGTGAAGCTGAGCGCGATCGGCTACCGGTTCTGGGCCATGGTTTCGCGGGCGTAGCGGCAGGCTGGACGGTGAGTTTCATCGCGGCGCCGATTGAGCATGTCAAGGCGAGGCTGCAGGTGCAGTATGCGAAGTCTAAGTCCGCGAGGTTATACACTGGCCCGCTGGACTGTACGGCAAAAGTGTATCGGGGCTTTGGACTACCTGGCTTATGGCACGGGTTGAGCGCTACGTTGTTGTTCAGGACGTTCTTCTTCTTCTGGTGGGGCTCCTACGACTTGTTCACACGCACGTTGCAGAGTCATACGAGTCTCAGCACGCCTGCGGTGAATTTCTGGGCTGGAGGATTGTCTGCGCAGATCTTCTGGCTTACGGCGTACCCGAGTGATGTCGTCAAGCAGCGGATCATGGTCGACGAGCTTGGGCAGGGCAGGAAGTATGCGCGCTGGCGAGACGCCGCGAAAGCTGTGTATCGCGAGGGAGGCGCGAAGGGGTATTGGAGGGGTTTCGTGCCGTGTTTCCTTCGAGCGTTTCCAGCGAATGCTGTGGCGCTTGTGGCGTTTGAGGGGGTCATGAGAGGGTTCGACGGCAAGAGTATGTCATGATAGAATATAGACGGGGATGTGACTGTAATGTATGTACTAGATACCCCACTTCATGTACTCAGATGGTATGATATGGTTCTCGATGCTGGGCAGTCATAGTCATGTCCATCAGTCCTCCTCACTGATATCCTCATCGCTCTCCACCGCTCTCGCAGCGCTCTCAGCTTCCTCCTCAAAGGCTCGAGCAAGCTCCCTCTCCATGTCGTCCTCTCCATCCGCATCCGCTTGCCCTTCCTTCTCTGCCACACCCTTCACCGGACTCCCCAGCTCCAACATCTCCACATCCCCATCTTCCTCCCCTTCCTCGACAGCCACAGCCGGACTCGCCTCCCGAGAACTCATAGCCTCATGTAGACTGATCGGCCCTTTGCTCTTGGGCAATGCATCGAAAGCTCCCGACAACGCAAGATGCATAGAAGACTGCGGCTTCGAGCTTCCGCGCGGGTTCTCTATGATGAGCTCCCCATCATCGGACTCATCATCCTGAGCTGGGTAACGAAGAGAAGCCTTGCGATCTAAGCGGACTGAGGGCACGGGCTGGCATGAGGAGGACTGCGGGCCGAATTTGGGACGTTTGGTAGTCGTTGGCTTGGGGGTTGACGAGGATTGGGCTTTGCGTTTGAGGGGTTGAGGCTTAGAGGCTGCGGTTAGGTGGGAAGATCGGGGTGTTGAGCTCAGGTGAGGTGAGGATTGAAGGTGCGGAGTGCTTCTGCTGGCGGCTCCGTTGGGCTTGCCTGTGGTACTTGGGTGGAGTGGTTCTGTGAGGTAATGGCGGAAGTCGAAGGGGTTACTGGGGTCGATCTGATCGTCGCTATCGCCATTGACGTGGTCATGCTCGGGAGTACTATCATCCGCAGCAATGTGTGCATACCGCCGCTCCAACTTCGCAGCATCGCTCTCGTCCGGCGTCTTGACCAGATTCAAGCTCTGCACTTCCTCCACTCGCTCCAGCACCGCTTCTTTCCCATCACCACCACCGAGCACTAGCACGTATAAATCTTCCTCCTCTCTGCTTTCACCCGCATATCGCCAGGTCTTTGCTCCTTCGCTGAGTTCCAAAGTTGATGAAGGTCTAGCAGAGCTGCCAGAGGACAGCTTGGAGTTGACATTAGACGAGCTCAATAAGTCTGGCTTGTAATTAAAGCGAATGCATCGCCGTTTCGCTGTGCTGGACTCTGTCCGTAAGCTCGATCCCAAGCGGATGGAGTAGCTGCCATTGGCGGTGAGGTCGATCGACGGAGAGACGACTGCGGCGGCCATGTTGTCAGATTACTCGACTGTGGAGAGGACGGGGTGAGAAGCCTTTACATCCGCTACATGGGTTGCAGAAGAGGGAGATGCTGCCTCAGTGCCCACGAACAAAGGCGACCTGCTTGCTGTCTTACGCTAGACATCAGGCTTGAACCCTGTCAGCTCGAGATTGGATCACGGCTCCGCATATCGGCACGGCTGAAGCCGAGCCTTAATTCCCTACGAAGTTGCCTTTCCTCCAAGGAAACCTCTCCGCCCTCTGTAGCAATCATACAAGTATACCGCCTCCGCCACACTCTTCCTAGTCCGCCAGCCCTGCTTTTCACTGCCGAAAAGCAGCACATCCGCCGCATCGCCTACCCTGATCCCTCCTTCTCGCATCTCAGCTTCCTTTCTTCCCTTCTCAGCTTCGCCGCCAAATCCAATGGCAGCTTTTGCTCGCGTGCTCACACACGCATACAACACCTCCGCATCCTCCACCGTACCTGCCGAGTAAATCCCCACACCTTGACTGGCCAGCGAGAGGGGATCGCAGGAGCCTTGTGGCGTGAAGGCGTTGCCGACGTTGTTCACGCCTAGGCAGGCATTCAGTCCATGCTCTCGGATCATAGAGATGACGTCCAGAGTCCCTCGTGTGCATTCAGCTGTGCGTAGCATGTACAGATCACTTGTTGGCAGACCGACGAAATGTAGCGGTAGGTCGCCGATTGCCTTCTTCAGGTCGATCCATTCTTGGGTTGAGAAGAGGGTAAGTCGGGTCGCGTGACCGATCACGATAGTCTTATCTGTCATCTTCTCCGTCCAGTGGGCCGCGTGAAGTGTCGCGACGACGTGATGGATCAGCGGCTCTTGCGAAGGATCGAGGTTGTAGTCCAGATGAAAGTCCAAATGCTTGTCAAGCTCCACACTCAGATCCACCATCCACTCCACATTTCTTCTCGCCTTCTCATCATCAGCTTCAACATACGGCGTACTACCCAATACCTCGACCTCGGGGTTCGCAGCAGCTTCCCGCATCAAGGCACGGATCTTCTCCGCCTCGGGGTCATGGAACTCTGCCTCCTCGCTCCAGGCATTGGTCTTCGAGTCCGAGAATAGTGGGAGCTGGGCGAAGGCGCAGATCTGCACTCTCATTCTGCCTTGCCCTTCAGCCTGCGTTTTCAACTCAAGACCGGCTTCGAGACACTTCAGCCCTACAATCGCGTCCACCTCGACGAACGCGCGCATGTGCGTCACGCCTGCTGCGACACTCTCGTCGATCACCCATTGCCCTCGCTCTAGCAGATCTTCGCTAGTGAAGGCTGCTTTCGCCAGGTTCGTAACATGCAAAGCCTCTGCAAATGTGCCTTCCTTGATCTGGTGCTTGGAGTGCAGAGGGTGGGAGAGCAGGTAGGCTTTGTCGATGTGGATGTGCGGATGGCAGAGGGAGGGCGCTAGGAGGGCGCCGTTGCCATACTTTTGATTTGCGAAGACCAGCATGGCAATGTCGGAGTCGTGGGCGCCAATGTGGGTGATTTTGCCGGTGTTGGGATTCAGAGTCACGTCGTGGGTGCCTGGCTGGGAGGGGAGAGAGACATTGCGGATCAGGATGGAGAGGGAGGTTGAGGGTGGAGGGTGAGGGGGAGGGGCGGAAGATTGCGTGGCGAGTGCTTGGGGATTGGGGGCAAATTGTGGGTTGGCGTCGGGAGACTGCATCTGGGCGAGCTCGGCGTCGAGATCGATGCCGTGGGTGGCGAGGAAGGCTTGGGCCATGGATGGGATCAATCTCGTGGCTGTGAACTAGTTGCCTGGAGCGAAGAAGGCTCGGAGATTGAACAGAACGCCGCGCAGTACCCGGTCCAGAGCCTTGGGGTTGCCGCCTGCAGTGCAGCTCTTCGCGTCACTCGGGACCTGTCCAATCCGGCACGCTGAAATCTGTCGTCGTCGCAGGAGCTTGCAGAGTCGGGCGGAGATCAAGAAGAGACACAGAGGGGATATCAATATACTTGCGTGAAAGGAAAGATGGGATCAACCTGCCTTTACGGTGGGAGATGCAATGACATAGCTTCTAGTTGTCCGAAGTCGTTCTCCTCGACCCATCAGGCTTCATCACGGTCAGGTCGAGTATGTAAGGTCGAGACCTTACGACAGGCCACACTACCCTACACCACAATGCTTCATCAACCTTACGTAGTCGCGGTTGTAGGTGAGAAGGCGATCTGATGCGATGTGCAATGGTAGTACAGGTCGATTTCTGGTACCTCGACCGGTCTGCCCCTCCATCCACACCCCCTTTGCCTTTAGCGAGCGCATTGGCCGCATCCATCATCCCCGGCCACGCGACGCGACTTCACTGCATCGTCATTGGCAATTGTCTGTCAGTCTGTCAGTGTTATCATCACTGTTTGTTGTCGCATCTCATCAGCTTCCATCCGACATCGCGCTGATCTGCCTCACGCTTGACGTGCCTAACACACTAGATCACGCTTGGCGCCGCACAACCCGACCAGCAGCGGAAGGGCAGCAAGCACAATGCAGAACTACCGCCAACAGCCTCCCACCAGGCGAGGTATGTCTTGCACTTGTCCCACTCATAGATCATACTCTTAGCATCATCACTCGCGAGTCACATACACCATGCAGCGCAATCCCAACTCGGCCGCCGGCCACAAGCGCAAGATCTCCTACGCCGACCTCGCGCTAACATACAATGCAGCTGGGCCACTTCCACAGCCCCATCCCAATCCACAACAACAGGCTGCCATTACTGCCGCGCAGCTCCAGGCACAGCAGCTCGAGGAAGTGCGACGGAGAGACTTGGCGCGACGACAGAGCAGGAAACCCACCGATCGCGACATCCCCGATGATGTCGCTGATGCGATCGTCGGCGATGGAGTGCAGCGGTACAAGCGCTTGCGCGAGGTTGAGAGGCGATTGGATGCTGTGATGATGCGCAAGCGGCTGGATGTGAAGGACAACGCGCAGCGGGAGTATGCCAAACGCGAGGGTACGCTGAGACTGTGGATCAGCAACACAGTGGAGGGTCAGCCGTGGCAGGTCATTGAAGATGGGACTGGTGTGGATGGCGATGGGCTGTTCGAGCTCGGCGACAACAGCCAGGCGACATTCCGGGTCAAGATCGAGGGACGACTACTGGACGATACGGATGAGGATGAGCCCAGCCCGGAAAAGCGACCACGGCTGAGTGACTTCTTCAAGGCCATCACAATCGACTTCGACCGGAATCCAGCGCTCATGCCCGATGGCTTCTCCCAGATCGAGTGGCGGAAACAGCAGGCGCCTACACAGGCTCAGCCGAATCCGGCCTATGATCCCAACAGTCCGGAGAACAGCTTTGACTGTCTCGAGTTTGAGCGCAAGGGCGATGAGAATGTGAATGTCACCATCAATCTTACACGAGACACGGAGCGTGAGCGGTACAAGCTTAGCCCTGGACTCGCCGAGATTCTGGACACTGAAGAGGACGACATGTTAGGTACAGTGCAAGGGATCTGGGAGTACGCCCGAGCTATGCACCTGCAAGAAGACGACGACAAGCGGACGATCGTCTGCGACGAGCCACTTCGTCGGGTAAGTGCTGATGAACTATGCAAGCTGCACTGCAAGACACTAACACAGCCCAGCTCTTCAATCAAGACCGCCTCTCCTTCCCCTACCTCCCCGACATCCTGCAACCCCACCTAAAACCCCTTCCGCCTCTAAAGCTCCCCTACACAATCCGCGTCGACAAATCCTACATCTCCCCCTCCGACCCTACCGCGCCCTCCCAACGCACGATCTACGACCTGACCGTGCCCCTCCCAAACCCCACAGCCCACCACATAACCCGCTACGCCACCTCCAAAACGCACCTCACCTCCCTCAGCACCATCATACACACCGACGATAACCTCGCGCTGCTAGTGCAGAAGCTGCACGCTACGAATGCGAAGCGGAAGTTTTATGAGAATTTGGCAAAGGATCCGAGGGGTTTCGTGGGGAGGTGGGTGGGCAGTCAGAAAAGGGATCTGGAGGTCATTCTTGCTGAGGCTGGACGGGCTGGGGGTGGTGGGGAGGAAGGGCAAGGAGAGGAGTGGAGAAAGGGTGGAGAGGGAGGCGTTTGGGGGAGTGTGCTTGCTAGGGAGAGTGTGGGGCTTTGGTGTGCTAGGCAGGGTAAGGTAAATTGAGGGAAAGACTATGATCGGCAGGGTGTTAAGCTGCCAGGGCTCAGGGGGATCAAGCATCGGCGTTTATATGCTCGAGGACGGAGACGATACCCACTACGCCCAGTGAGCGGATCTGGAGATCTGGCGAAGTGGCAAATGCTTAGCAGTAAGATCTTCATTCATCTCATTCAGCCCGCTGGCAGGTCGTGAGTCCTACGGCTTGTTTCCTTCCTCATCTCGATCCTACAGTCACCCACTTCACCTCCCTCAGTCGCTCCTTCCTCATATACCTTGCCTTCTCGCGCCTCACTATTCCGCAGATCACAACAAAGCCCGCGCGCTGCCACGATCTTCCGACTTTCACATGCACTTCATCTTCCTCGTGCCCCTGACTTTGCTCGCCATCTGGATCACCTCTTATCAAATACGGCAGCTCGCAAATCACGTCCTCCACCACCACCGCATTCCCAACGCCGCCGTCGTAGTTCCCAACGACGTGGTGTTCCCAACAATCACCATCTACGACCACCCACCACTCCCCACTAACCATAACCATGGCGAAAGCGAAGCCGAAGCCACCGCGCTCGGTGAAAGCCAGCACTCCCAAGATGACATCTGCACCACTTGCCACGAGCAAGCCGCGCGCCGACGGCGGCACTGGTGTCGCTACAGCGATCCGCCGGGGTATGAAGGCTGGCATCGATGCCGCTACCACAACCCCTTTGTCGACAGCGAGGGATCCGAGCGGGATGGAGAGCGGTGTAAGGACGGTCAGGCGTGTAGAGAAGCAAGGTGGCATGCGTAGAGATGGGGATGCGGAGGGGTTTTTGGGGGCGTTGCATGGGCAGTTTGCGGGGCGGGGGGATGAGCTGTCGGGTGGCTTCCTGGCGAGACTGTGCGACTCGTATAATACGGGGACTCTGGACGAGCGTGGGCTTCATGTGGGGCTTTTAAGGCTGCTGATCAATACTGAGGGGATGCATTTACTTGAGCAGTTCAGGGGTTTGCTGCCTGCGAGCTGGAAGGCGACGGATCTGAGTTGGTTGGAGTGCGCGGTGGTGGAGGATTGCGCGTGGCAGGCTAAGGTCGCGGGGATGGTTGTTGGGAGTGGGAGGGTGGTGATTAGGCCGTTCGTGAAGGTGGCGAAATTCACCGAGGACAACGATGTTGAAGACAAGATGGATATCGACGTGAAGAGCGATGGTGAAGACGTGGAGGTAAAGCAGGTGATTAGGAAGAAGAAGCGGCCGCTTGGTGGATACAGAGCTCAAAGTGTAAGCCACATTGTTGGCATCCTCGAAGAGCCAGAACCGGAGCAGGTTGCGCAAGCGCCTACTAAGAAGCTGCCACCTGCACCGAAAGCAACACCAAAGAAGCCTGCTCGCCGCGCACCTACCAAAGCCGCCGTCGTCACGGCCCAGAACGACCGCTCGCCTTCGAGCATCTCGCCGGCACCGTCCTCCACTCCCTCGCCCCTATCAGCCAAGTCCGACTCGCCCTTCCACCCTACCGCGGCTTCGACGCCCTTGCCAGCTCCCAAGACGAAGCTCCGCAACCTCTCTATCCCCACACTCTCAGCCGACACTAAACCTGGAACTGGCTCAAACACAGCCATCGGCAAAATCTACCCAACCCGCCGCTCCATCCTCTCTGTAGCCAGCAAACCCTACACCCACACTCTCTGCGGCGCCTCGTTTCCCCACCCCTCCGACGTCCGCCAGCATCACAACGGCAAAGTGGGCTCGAAGTCCTGTTGGGTTAAACACGGCAGTCCGGCGGGGAGGGACTGGGATGAGGATCCGAATTGTAAGGTAAGGATTGGAACCGGCGACGGGAAAGTGGAGGTCGAAGTTCTCAGAGGCGCGCGTGGGGAGAGGGAGGGACAGGAAGGATTTCGAGGATACCGGGTGAGGAGCTGGGGTGCTTGGGCCGCGCTTCTGGCTCCGAAGGATGACGGAGCCGTCGCGGATGCGAGTGAGGAAGTCGATGCGAGGACTGGGGTGGAAGGCGATTATGGGGCTGAGGATCAACGGGAGTGCGACGAGCCCGTTGCGAAGAAGAGGAAGATGAGTAAGGAAGTTGTGGGTGGGGTGGGTGCTTGTGCGGAGAAGATTGCTGCGCTGGGGCTGAGGGCGAGGAAGTGAGGGTAGAGTATGGGGTCGCTCCGTGGTGTTTGGCGTGGCAGGGAGATTGCGAGGCTGTTGCACGTCACCTCAAGGCTGTACTGGTGGACATGGAGAGAAAGTGCGGTGTTTTTGTGGCGTGGCCAGACAATTGTACGGGCAGGGCACGACACCACTGTAGTCTCTGGTATCCAGACATGTTTGTGCAGCCGTGATGGCATTTTACCAGGCGCCGCGGCACATGTGGACGGTTCATTACGAAGTGAACCTAAAGATTTAAAGATAGTGCAGATCAACAGAAGATCACTCATGCGCACCAGTGAGACGTGAAAGGTAGTACGAAACATCAAAGCTTGGGTGACTGTTACATACACCCATTCCTCGGTCTAAACGCAGGGCTTTCCCCTACTGTGTCACCACAGCAGGTCTCTTTCCCTCATCAAGCGTCTAAGGCGTTGTAGCGATGATGTCCGCGAAGTGTATCTTTCTGTAGCATATGCGTATCATTTTAACCATCGGCCACTCGACACAGCCAATAGCTAGAATGACAACAAGCAACATCTACCAGTTGGTCTCAGGGGCAGCCGGCTTCGAGTCAGCATTCTCGCCAGTCCAACCCGCATTCCCAGCCTCAGCCGGCGCAGAGCTAGCAGCCCAGTCGGCACCATCAGCGTCCCACGAGCTAGCAGCGGGCGCACCAGCAGTGTTGGACGCAGCGGCGAAGGCACCCGCAGTGCCGCCGCTAACCTCCCACTCGTTGTTGAAGCCGCTCTCGACAGCGCCGGGGCCGACCTCGTCAACACCAGGAGCCTTGGCCTCGTCGGCATTGCCGTCCTTGTTCTCCTCCGCCTCGGGGTCGCGGTAGAAGTACAAATCAGTCATGACGTCCCACTCAGCCTCACGGGACGCGAGGGTGCCGCGAAGACGGAGCACCTCACGAGCGAGCATCCACCAGATAAGACCGATGGCGTGGCGGCCCTTGTTGTTCGTCGGGATGGCAACATCGACGTACTCGGTTGGCGAGTCGGAGTCGCACAAGGCGATGACGGGGATATTGACGTAGGAGGCCTCCTTGATGGCTTGGGCGTCAGTGCGGGGGTCGGTGACGATGATCAAGCGGGGCTCTTTGAAGGAACGCGTGATGTAGTTGGTGAAGTTACCCGGGGTGAAGCGACCGGCGATGGCGACGGCACCGGTGTGCGCGGCGAACTTGAGGACAGCGCGCTGGCCGTAGGGACGGGCGGAGATCACGCAGATGTCGGCTGGGTTGTCGATGGTCACGATGATGCGAGCAGCGAGGACGATCTTCTCCCTGTATTGAAGTCAGTTTGTGTGGGATGAAGTCTTGGCATATCGAGTTTTGGTGCATAACTTGGTCGCGGATTGCCGTAGCAGACGCGCAACAGTGATGCGCGCGCAAGCCATACTAGGAAAGAGTGTTTGATGACTTACCAAGTCTTGCCGATGTTGATCACATTGATCCCGTCAGCCCTCGTCTTCCACAGGTAAGGCTCCATGTGGACCTGCATGTTCTTGCTGCCGAGATGGCACTGGGCGGCCAGCAGCATCTCGATATCCTGTTGAGTGGCATTGAAAGCCGCGGGCAGGTTCTTGGCGGCCATGTTTGCGATATCGTTGTGTGAAGAGATAGGTGATGTGGACGAGGGAGGTGGTGTTTCGCAGTGCGTGTGTAGTGGGATAATTTCGAGGTCGGCGGTTGCGATTTCCAGGACCGAGGAGTGCGCCGCGCTAAGCTCAATCCGGTACATCTGATCCTGGGCTTGGCTCTCCCGAAGATATTGTGAGATCACGCGAGTCCAGAGGTGTTGGAGTGTAGCATCATCAGCACAATGCCGCCCCGAATACCCCTCTTCCAATGCCTTCGCGTACCCGTTGGCCAACACACAAGCGTCACATCTGCACATCACCTTCTGCCCGGACAAACGACATCATCATGGTCCCCTTCACTTTCCATTGCCAATGTCTACGCTCGGGATGCATCGACGGCAGCCCAGCGACGAAAGCATCGCGATCCATACGCGATTGCACAGGCAAAGGCGAAAAAGGCCGCGAATCTGAGTCGTCAGGCTGTGCTTAAGCAAGAACGAGCTGGATCCTTGGGCGATCCGATACGGGGAGTTGAGACTCCTTTCTTGCGATCTTTCGACACTGCAGCACTTCCCGCAGATCCAGCGGCATCGTCAACTCCGGGACGAAATGATGCGGCAGCGAGTGAAACCCCGGCACAACCACTTAACTTCTATCTCGACAGCAGAGAACTCGACAAGGGCGTGAAACACAGCAGTTGGCTTTTGTCACCAATGGAGTCAGAGTCAAAAGCAGTGGAATCGACATTCGAAGACTACGACACAGGACGATCCTTGAAGGAGGACGAAGCGAAGCGAACACAAGAGGAGCAGGCTACTGCTGCAGAGGCACTGCAACGAATAGCTTCACTGGAAATCGGCAGCTCGAAAGATCGCCTACGAGTGAACAAACAGCGCTGCATCGAGACCTTCGGCCGACATAGCACAGACAGTATCCTCCCGCCCAAACCTCCAGGCGCTCACCCCGCGCCACCGATGGAGAAGAAGGAGCGAGCCGGCCCAGACACAGGTAGCTCAGAAGTGCAGGTTGCAATTTTGACAGCGAAGATTCGAACGCTGGCAGAGTTTGTGGCGACGCGAGGGAGGACTGACAGGGTCAACCAGCGGAATTTGAGACTACTGGTGCATAGGCGGCAGAAGCTGCTGCAGTACGTGAGGAGGAAGGAGAGGGGAGGGCCGAGATGGCAGAATCTCATAGAGACGTTAGGGTTGACTGAGGGGACTTGGAGAGGAGAGATCACGCTGGGAAGGCCAGATATGATACCTGCTGTTGCTGCATGAGGGCCTGTGTAGGTATGAAGTCAGCATGTTCAGCATCGATTTGGCTCTGGCAGCGGCGATGCTACGCCACCTCACTCATCATTCGTGAAAGTCACTTCCCATCACGCGCGTACCTGCAGATAGCTGTATTGTGGAGAGAATCCCTGCAGCCACGCCGAATTTCTCCACAAACCCCGTCCGGCAAAAGTCTCACCAGCGCAATTCCAATGACTCCAATGCACTATAGCCAAATAAATCCCACGACCCCTGCTGTCCACTCTCCAATGCATTCCCTCTCCTCGTAAAGCAGCACATACATGCAGCAACTTCGCCTCTGGGACTTCCTAAACACGCACACCTTCTCCCGCCCCCTTGCCGAGACGGCCGAAAATCTGGTCTCGGAGCTGCTGGTGAGCTGAAGCTGAACTCTCTGGCAACAATGGCCACGGATACAGTTACAAAAGTCCCTATACTGGGCAAGGAGAGCATTATTGTTGATTATGGGTTATGGAAGAATTATGTTGCGAAGGATTTGCTGGCGAATATTACGACTTCGACGTACGTGCTTGTCTGCGATACGAATTTGGCGAAGCTGGATTACGTCTCCAACTTCCAGCAATCGTTCAATGCGGAGCGGGAGAAGTTGGGGAAGACTGAGGAGGTTGTCAGGCTGCTGATCTACGACCGCGTCACCCCCGGCGAGACGTCCAAATCGCGGAAGACGAAAGCAGAAGTCGAGGACTGGCTACTCGCGCAAGGATGCACACGCGACACCGTAATCCTCGCTCTCGGCGGCGGCGTCGTGGGCGATATGATCGGCTTCGTGGCCGCGACTTACATGCGCGGTGTGCGCTTCTGCCAGATCCCCACATCCTTACTAGCTATGGTGGACTCGAGCATTGGCGGCAAGACAGCGATCGATGTGCCAATGGGTAAGAATCTAGTCGGCAGCTTCTGGCAGCCGGAGAGGGTTTACATTGACTTGCAGTTCTTGGAGACGCTAGATAAGAGGCAGGTCTCCAATGGCATGGCGGAGGTCGTCAAGACGGCTGCGATATGGGACGAAGTGGAATTCGAGCGATTGGAAGAGGGTGCTGGGGCTATCATGGCGGCCCTTGATCGACCCGTGGGGCCGGGACGGTTCCAGGGTGTGGAAGAGGTGTTCAAAAGGATTGTACTTGGGAGTGCGAGGGTGAAGGCAGAGGTTGTGAGTGCTGATGAAAGGGAAGGCGGGTTGAGGAATCTGCTGAACTTTGGGCACTCGATTGGGCATGCTTATGAGGCTATCTTGACGCCTGAGGTGCTGCATGGGGAGGCTGTGGCTGTGGGCATGGTCAAGGAGGCGGAGCTGGCGAGGTTTCTGGGCGTGCTTGAGCCGGGTGCTGTGGCGAGACTGACGAAGGCGATTGAGAGTTATGGGCTGCCGACAAGTCTGAACAGTAAGCTTATCACGAGGCTTACTGGGAAGAAGTGTCCTGTGGATGATTTGCTGGGGCGCATGGCGGTGGACAAGAAGAATGCAGGTTCGCAGAAGAAGATCGTACTGCTTTCGGCTATTGGAAAATGTCACGAGCCGCAGGCCACCAAGGTGCAAGACAAGAACATCCGAATCATCCTGTCGCCTTCAATACTGGTCAAGCCTGGGGTGCCGAAGGGCCTGAAGGCAGTATGTAGACCGCCTGGAAGTAAGAGCATATCGAATCGCGTTCTGCTACTTGCCGCGCTCGGTGCAGGCGAATGTCGTATTACCAATCTGCTACACTCCGACGACACGCAATTCATGCTCACAGCAATCGCCAAGCTCGGAGGCGCCACTTACCGGTGGGAAAACGAAGGCCGAGTCCTGGTCCTCAATGGCAACGGCGGCGCACTCAAAGCATGCACAGACGAGATCTACATCGGCAACGCAGGCACCGCATCCCGCTTCCTCACCACTGCCGTTACACTCGCTCAGGCTACGAACGACGCCTCCCACACAGTCCTCACAGGCAACGCACGTATGCAAGAGCGACCCCAAGGCCCCCTAGTCGATGCTCTCCGCTCGAACGGCGTCTCCATAGACTACCTAGGCAAAGAAGGTAGTCAGAGCCTCCCCCTCCGCATTACAGCCGCAGGCGGTTTCGAAGGCGGCGACATTGAGCTCACCGCCAAAGTCTCCTCGCAATACGTCTCCTCCATCCTGATGTGTGCTCCTTACGCCAAGAAGCCCGTCACCTTGCGACTGGTGGGCGGGAAGGTCATCAGTCAGCTGTATATCGACATGACGATCGCTATGATGGCTGCCTTTGGCGTGCACGTCACAAGGAGCAAGACAGAGGCGAACGTGTACCATGTGCCGAAACAGCAGTATCAAAACCCGGCGACGTATGAGGTTGAGAGCGATGCGAGCTCGGCTACGTATCCGCTTGCTATGGCTGCTATCACGGGGACGACGTGCACGGTGCCGAACATCGGATCTGCATCGTTGCAGGGCGATGCGAGGTTTGCGATTGATGTGTTGCGGCCTATGGGCTGTGAGGTGCAGCAGACGGAGAGCAGTACGACAGTGACTGGACCTTTTGTGGGTGAGCTACAGGCGGTGAAGGAGATCGATATGGAGCCTATGACGGATGCGTTCTTGACTGCTTCAGTGCTTGCCGCAGTTGCGAAGCCGGCGAAGGGTGCGGCGACAACGAGGATAGTGGGGATCGCGAATCAGAGGCAGAAGGAGTGTAATCGGATACAAGCTATGCGTGCTGAGCTGGCGAGATTTGGTGTCACTTGTCGGGAGCTGGAGGATGGAATCGAGATCGACGGTGTGGGCATGGAGTTGCAGCAGGCGACAGAAGCTATACACTGCTATGACGATCACCGGGTCGCGATGAGCTTCGCTGTGCTAGCGAGCGTGGCGCCAAAAGGCACGTTGATCGATGAACGAGAATGCACGGGCAAGACATGGCCCGGGTGGTGGGACGTGCAGCACCAGACCTTCGGCGTTGACGTGGATGGCGTTGAGCCTACTAAAGTCTACGCCAATGGTGTTCTCACCAACGGCGTGAACGGTACGCACGACAAAGGCGAAGTCAAAAAGTCAATCTTCATCATCGGCATGCGAGGCGCAGGCAAAACCACGACCGGCGGCTGGGCAGCCAAGATCCTCGGCTGGCCTCTAGTGGATATGGATACTGAGCTTGAGCGCACAGTGGGTATGACCATCCCTGAAATGCTCAAGGACAATGACTGGGACGGTTTCCGTGCCAAGGAACTCAACCTCCTGCAGACCATCATGCGTGAGAAGCCCACCGGCTACGTCTTCGCCACAGGTGGCGGCATCGTAGAAACACCCGAAGCGCGCAAGCTACTGAAGGAGTGGACGCAAGATGGTATGGTGCTGCACGTCACTCGCGAAATCTCGCTCGTAATGGAGTTCCTGAACCGCGACAAGACGCGCCCAGCTTACGTCGAGGACATGATGGGCGTGTATCTTCGGCGCAAGCCCTGGTTCGAGGACATCAGCAACTTGCACTTCCATAGCCAGACGGTCGATCCCTCGCAAATTGTCGCTGGGTGGAGCAGTCCGCTGGATGATTTTGAAAGGTTTCTGTGGACTATGACGGGGAAGAGCAGTGCGATGAGGAAGATTCGACGGAAGAAGCACTCCTTCTTCGTCAGTCTGACAAGTCCGCGAATCAACGACATTGTTGATATCATCCCTGAGGTAACAGTTGGTGTTGATGCTGTCGAACTACGAGCGGACTTGCTGGTCGATCCTAACACGAAGGATGGACTGCCGAGCCCAGAATTCTTAATCGATCAGGTTGCTACGTTGAGGGCTAACACGACGTTACCGCTGATCTTCACGCTGAGAACGGTCAGTCAGGGTGGGAGGTGGCCGGATGCAGATGTTGAGGATGGTTTGACGCTTTACCGAGTTGCACTGCGTATGGGCTTTGACTTTGCGGATCTGGAGCTCACGGCGCCGAACGAGCTCAAGGAATTTGTGCTCAGTCATCGCAAGATGTGCACGATCGTTGCGTCGCATCATGATCCGAAGGGTACGCTGTCATGGGCGAATGGTGCGGAGGACTGGGTGCCGCATTTCGATGCTGCGAGGGAGTATGGCGATATCGTGAAACTCGTCGGTGTGGCAAAGTCAACAAGCGACAACGATGACTTGAAAGCTTTCCACAGGCGAGTCAAGCAAGACCACCCCGATTTGCCGTTCATCGGTCTGAACATGAGCGATGCTGGCAAGATGTCACGAGTGACGAATGGCTTCATGACGCCAGTCTCGCACCCAGCTATGCCGGTGAAAGCTGCGCCTGGCCAATTGGCAGCTGCCGATATCCGGAAGGTCCTTGGTCTCGTTGGTGAGATCGAGCCCAAGAAGTTTTGCATCTTCGGCACGCCTGTACAACACAGCAGAAGTCCGGCTCTGCATAACAAGCTCTTCGAGCTGACAGGTCTGCCTCACCACTACGGCTTGTTTGAGACAGAGAACGCCAAAGACGCCGTAGATATCATCCGAGCACCCAACTTCGGCGGCGCAAGCGTGACCATACCATTGAAACTCGATATCATGCCTCTCCTCGACGGCATCGACCCAGCAGCCGCCACGATCGGCGCAGTCAACACCATCGTACCCTCCACCGACCCTCATACCGACAAAGTGACCCTTACAGGCTACAACACAGACTGGCAAGGCATGGTACTCGCTCTCCGTAATGCCGGCGCCTTGCCCTCCACCACATCGCCCGAAGCCGCAATGGTCATTGGCGGCGGTGGCACCGCGCGAGCAGCCCTCTACGCCCTCCACAGCATGGGCTACAGCCCGCTCTACCTAGTTGGCCGCAACAAAGCCAAGCTCTCCGCTTTGATACAGAACTTCGACCCAAGCTACAACATCTCGCTCCTCTCCTCCGAGTCCGAAGCCGCGGCCGCTATGCCCACACCCGCCACCCTACCCCGTGTGGCTATCGGCACGATCCCCGGCGACTCGCCTATCGATCCCGGGCTAAGGGAGATTCTATGCCAGATCTTCTCAATGACCGAGGGAAAGGGGCTGGGCGAAGCCGTCTTGCTCGAGATGGCTTATAAGCCTAGCATTACGAGTCTGATGCAGTTGGCTGGCAACAGCGGGTGGAAGACTGTGGCGGGTTTGGAGGCGCTTGTTGGGCAGGGGATTCATCAGTTTAGGCTTTGGACGGATATTGTGCCGCTTTATGGGGTTTGTAGGGATGCTGTTATGGGGAAGCAAAGTACGTGAGGTGATGATGGTGTGTTTTCGACGTGAGATTCGTGCAGCGGAAGGGCAGCTGGAGATGTTCCAAGCATGCAAGGGATACTGGCATGAAACATGGGGTACAGAATGCTTTTCCGGGCTCTCGACTGCACACGTCTTAAGCAGCTTGGGTCCAAGAGTCAGATCACTGGCATTGAGATCAAACGGGAACAACTCAGATCATGTTGCGACGACTCGGAGCCCTGCTGCTTTGCCTAGTCTGGGTCTCACCGGCACTAGCTCTCCCTCCATCGAGCCTCGAGACCTACCGAGAGGTGCGCTAGCCTGCTGGCGTCCTCCTGGAGACCGACAACTGACACTTCAGACCTCCCTCCACCCTCGCCAAAACACCCAATGCCTCCCCCGCCTTTACGCCACCATCGCCAACAACCCATACAGTCCCTTCGCCTACTACAAAGTCTTCCACGGCTTCAACACAACCTTGAACTTCGTCAATCCGGGCAACAAGAACCCTCGCGTCATCTCGAACCTCGACGGCGGCTTGCAGATCTGCGCCGCCGCGCAGCAGTGCGTGCAGGCCGCGAAGAATCAGGGCGGTGGGTACTCGTCTGTGGATGTGCATTATAGGAATTCGACGGGAGTGTGGGAGTGTGTGATGTATTATGGTGCGAATCGAGATAAGACGTATTGTGATGTGGTTGATGGGGATGTGGGGGAGGGGTATGGGTACAGTACGTGATATGGTGGAGGGGTTGTGGTCAATGGGCGAGGTGATATGTGGCAGGCTGTTATCACTCAATTCGAAGCACCTGCAGTGACCACATGTAGCTGACACAGCAATGGGCGTTCGAACGGAGATGCAATCATTATCTGTGCTATGCGGCATCTGGATGACCTATGCCGCTGTCGGGACTACAACTCCGTTGCCGTTGGCGTGGCCGTTCCCATTAGTAGCTTCAATCTCACTGGTAGCTCCATTTCCGTTCGTAGTACCGTTCCCATTGGTAGCTCCATTTCCCTTCGTCTCCCTCTCCTTGATCCCTGCTCTCACTCGTGGCAAGATATGACGCCCGTAGTCGATGGCATCGTTCAGGTTGTCGTACCCACGAATGGAGATGAGGTCGCATCCAAGATCCACATAATCCAATATTGACTCCGACACAACGTCCCAAGACCCAACAAGCGCAGTCGAAGCACCACGAGCATTCGTCGCAGTCACAGTGGGGTACCACAAGGCGCGATCTTGTACCTCGCCCTTCTCGGCAATCTCGAGCAGGCGCTTCGAGCCCTCATTCTGAGGCGTACCGCCAGCTTGCACCGGTCTCCCTCGTGGATCGGCAGAGTTGCCTTTGAGCGCAGCCAGTGTCTTGTGTGCCTTGATCCATGCGAGATCATCAGTCTCCGCTATGATGGGTCTGAACGTCACCCAGATCCTTGGCCACTCGTTGCGGGGTCGACCAGCCTTCTTAGCTTCGCCGTAGATGCGGTCGATCTGCTGTTTCGTCTCCTTTAGTGGCTCGCCCCACAGCCCGAAGATGTCACCTAGCGAGCCACCGACACGGTACGCCTCGTCTGAGCTGCCACCGACTGAGATTGGGATCGATGAGCCATTGACGGGCTTGACGCGAGAGGCGAAGTTCTTAAATTGATAATGCTCGCCCTCCCAATCGAAGGCCTCGGTGGAAGCCCAAGCTCGCTTGAGGATCTTGATGTACTCCTCGAGTCTGGAGTAGCGTTTATCCTTGACTAGGAAATCGCCCTCGCGTGCTTGGTCCTGATCACTGCCACCGGCGATGAAATGGACTACGGCGCGACCCCTACTGAGCTGATCGAGGGTTGCGAGAGCTTTGGCTGCTACCGTGGGATACATTGTGTTTGGGCGGAGGGCGACTATGACTTTCAGTTTCTTGGTATGCGCTGCGATATGGGCAGCTTGGGTGAACGGGTCGAATCCACCAGAATCGTAGGGTTGCAGAGTGTAATTGATGTCGTAGTCATCGAGATTCCGAGCATACCTGGCAAGATAGTCCGGGTCTATAGGCGCACCCGGAATGGGGTTGAGCTCTGTGGAGGCATTGGGGAACGCGAGGGAGATGAATTCGACAGGCATTTTCGCAAGCCGCCTTGAATGCAAAATCGAAGGATTGGAATAGACAGGATGGATATCGAGAGATTGGGGGAATAGATTACATCTTCACGCAAAGCCGCACTTCTTACCTCTGCGTTTGTGGCCGGAGCTGTTGTATGGCGATGGCGAGCTTGTCGAGCACGCCATTTGAGAATGCAGCCGATGCTCGGAGTGCTTACATATCTCTCTGCTGGCGACGATGTGCGGCGATCTCCTACCGTGAGCGAGGTGCAGAGCATCATGCGATTTCTCTGTGGCATGCTATGGTGATGTGTTATGAACATCGATCCACTCAGCTCTCTGGCGGACGTTGAGCCGCACTTGAAGTGCTGGGCTGCTTCCTGCTCCACCACCGCGAAGAGATCGAAGTAGATGCTTATCTTCGCAGCCTCACTTCGTGTGAGCACTCGCTCAAATCATATATTGCGGGTTTCGCTTCGACGGAACGCTGTGTGTTGTTCCAATCGCTGACTTCCGAGGCGATCTTCATGCAACAACGACGATTTGGTACACATGGACCGTGCATGGCAGAACCTTCAAGTCTTCACGTTCAGCGCCTCATTTCTCTCTTCTGATCGGTCTGAAAGCAGCAGACCGGAATTTAGCACATGCATCTAGCGTGCGACCCTGTACAGTGCCACACCTAGTCCACGATGATCTGGCGAGGCTTTTGCTACCATCATGGCCCGTCGACCAGGAGGATGTTGGTCATGTCTTTCTTGACGACCACGGAAACGCACAGGATCACGTTGATGGTAGCAATTTATTTCTTCTGTCGATCACAGACCTGAGTCGTATTCTCTCGACGTCTCCCAAAAGTCAATACTGCGGGATCAATATCTACAAGATACACACGCCGCCATGCTTGCCACGGCGACTTCTCAAGCGGCCATCAGGATCACAGGCTACGCATCAATAGCGCCGCAAGTACAGCCCACAGCGCCCAACTTCCATCAGCAGCTCTGATTCCGTACCCATCAGAAGTCGCCGCCTTATTGCAGGTAGATATGGACGGACCACTAGTCGAGTTCGCCGCTCGCAATGCGCAGGAGCCGAAGGTGGAGCTGCTAATAGGCTGACAGTACTGGAGGCAGCTATTCCAGGACATGACGGGCCCAGAGCAACACTGAGATATGTTTTGCCATGGAGCCTCTGAAGGGAATGGCACGCCACAGAGCGGTGTGCTGCTGTCGGTAAAGAGGCCTGGGATGTCACTTTCTGCCAGTTGGCCAGAGGGGCAATTGGCTGTGCCTTCGTCAGTGTCGAGTGCAGTGAGGATGGAAATAACCGTACTGCTGTTGCGTGCCATGGTGATCCGATTCTATGTCAAGCTAGAAGTTACGCATGTGTACATTTGTAGAAGACGCTGGCGGAATCGTCGTACTGCGATATCTTCCAGGAGATGTATCAGATGTCGGTCGCGGTAGTCTCAGAGTGGAATCCAATACGCGACAGCGTGGACGGAACAAATGATCTTATCGCATTCACGTACCGTTGGATCGTCGTGCCAAGTGTTACAGCCCATACCGCGCCTCATCCTTCGCGCAACTCTAGCGGGAACTTTCGGCGGTACAAAGTCAAGTCAGGGTTGGGCTGGTGGTTTCATTACCTTACAACATCGAGATCGCGCATTGCAAGATTGGAATGGCTGGCTGACAGGTTCTACCGTCTACACAGACTTGCCTACACGCAAAGATGTCGCATGGAGACTCTCAAAAGCCATCTAGTCAACGCGTTTTCGAACCAATCCCCCAGCCTCCACTGTTTTCCAGCGGGACTTGTCGCCATCTGCCGCGGACGCTAACTTCGCAGATGGAAGATATGAGCGAACATCAATAGCAGAAGAAGACCACTTCCCTCCACTCGAAGACCTCCCGCAGCGTTGGGTCGCTTCGTATTGCAGACAACACCATACCCTGTGATAGGGCCATTCCTGGTGACTTCCATCGCGCATTTCGACATCGGGGAAGTTGAATTGGAGATGGGTCGACAGTATTGGAAGCAGCCGTTGTACACCGACAGTGGGCCCGAGCAACAGTGCTCAAGCAGAGGCGATGGCTCGCCTGGTATTGACATGCCGCAGAGGTATTCGTCCGTTTCATCGAACCATGGCGGGCGGTCTTGGGGGTCTACTGAAGTGCTGAAGCAATTCGCTGCTAGTGGTCAGTCCAGCGAGCGGCGCGATCGGCGGAGAGCCATACTGTAGTTCCTCTGAAATTGATCAAGTCGTTGAGCCATTCCGCTCGGCTGGGGTCTCTGTTCGTACTGCCTCGACGTTCGTCGCGAGCAGTGTTACTAGTTCGTGAGATGGATTGTCTAATGATACGGTGCCTAAGAAAAGCTCCCTCGAGAAGATGATGAGGGGATACTTAGTCTTCTATGCGCCCACCGGAGTGACTGCTTCGCCGCTTGATTGCATCGTCGCCAAGCATGCTTGCCGCCCGTGAAGGCCAAGCTACACTCGCGCTGCTATCAAACACCTCAGTGAACGTGCGCAAGAGGCGTAGTACGCAGCCAGATTGCCTGGGTTTGCAAGTCTCCTCGAGCAGAAACAAAGTGGTCTGTGGCGGCTGTGTAACCGCTCGGGTACCTGCAGTAGCGCCTTGGCGAGATGCTCCCTCGATGGATCCTACCTCGCTGTTCAGATTATCTCACGTTGTAATCGAAGCCAACCTCATCACATCCTCGGCCACTCTTCGCGCGGACCGGGCTTAGTCCTCATGTCTGACCTGGCACTTGACTCTGCTGCGCAGAATGGGGACTCCCGGCTTGATGGACCGCCGATTCAAACTTCATGCTGTCCCTCATCTCCCTCGTCTATGATGGAGCTCACGAACGGCCTATACCGTCTGACACGGCAAACAACATCGCTGCGTAACCAGACAAGCCATGGCAAGGCTTTTGGCTGGCCAGCTCCCAAGCCTCAGCCTTGTGGGCGCGCCTTTTCGAATTTTCGATGGGAGAGGAACGAAGCGTATCGATGATTATGTACTCTTGCCCATTGCTATGCCCATACTCTTGTCGCACCGTCTGGTCTCTACTGTTTGCGTCCCCTCAATGGTTTCGTCGAGGTTCGTGGAGGCATGGGCTACTTATGGCAAGACTTGATTTACATCGTGTGGTAGGACTGTATGCGCTGGCGCAGCCAAACAAGGTAGGCTACAATATTGCTGTCTCTATTTGTTCAGACCAAGAGCAATGCTTCGTTCTACACCACACAGGAATTACTGCTCTCGCTTTCACTAAGTAGCATAGCGAATCGTCATAGCTACGAACCCAAGCCAGGGCCTTACTTGGTGTACGATGCCTTTGCTACTCTTGCGCCTCATACTGTTGGCGAGCTTCGTGGCGCATGCAACAGCAGTGCCCTGGAACGTCAGTTACGCACTGCAGCCACGCGTTCATGTTCCAGCCCTCGAGTGGACTGCCTGGGGCGACTCGTTTGCCAGCGGTATCGGAGCCGGAGATCTCGTCGAATGGGGAGAATGCTGGCGATTTACAGGGGCGTACTCAAAGCAGTTGAACGCGGTCCCGGTGGGTGGGAAGCTTCCCGGAGCCATAGACGCTCGAAAGCTAAATCACTGCGCCTGCTCTGGTTCCACGACCGCAATAGCGCTGGCGACACAATTCCGCAAGGTCGGAGTAGACCCTCCCATAACGGATCCGCACTGGGGTAACGATTCTTCCCCTCGCGGGAAGGCTATCTCCGTTGACACGTTCTTCAGGGTTTCGACCAACAGTCGGGCAACCTCGGTTTGGTACGTTGACCATCGGTGGCGTCGACGTCCAGTTTCCCGAGATCTTGAGATCATGCATCTATGACCTAGGACCGATAAAACCTTGTGAAGAGCAACTCTCCGATACATGGCAACTGCTGCGTGCACCAGAGCTAGTAACCGTGATCGAACAGGTCATCAACACTGCTATTCGAGCTGGTCGAAAGCAATACTGGGGAAGCAGGTTCAAGCTTTACGTGACAGGGTACAACACCTTCTTCAACGCCGATACCGAGATCTGCAGCAACAGGACTTTCAGCATTTGGGGACAACCCAGTAAGAACGCTCTTCTGCTCACCAAAGAACTTCGCCACGAATTCAGCAGGATGACAGCAGCTCTCAACATTGTCATACAGCAAGCTGTCGCGCGTCAGGCGCCATATGGTGCCTCTTATGTCGACTGGCAGAAGCCTGATGCGTTGGCTAAGCATCGATTCTGCGAGCCGACCGTCGTGGAACCCGACAAGAACCGCGAAGATACATGGTTCTTCCACCTTTCACACATATGCGATACCCCTACCAAGTGGTGCGACGCACTTTGCCGGGCTTTAGACCATCATGTCAAGTCATGCAAGCAGTTACAGATCAAGTATAAGACCGACCCCATGAGCATGGCACGCGGCAGGGACAATGCGCTTTGGGACCCGCTGTCAGTCCTCTCGAATGACTCGGACGTCCATGTGGCCATGCTATCAGAAGTTGGCCGCATCTTCCATCCTACGTACGAGGCACACACTCACATCCGCGATGTTATAGAGGGAATGCTTGATCTGGAAGCGGTACAGATCTTCGCAGCACCGCCGGTCATCGCGACTAATGTGACTTTGCCAAAGCCTACGAAGACTAATGTCGTTCGACCGACTTGGATGTTGTCGCGCTATGTATCAGACACCATCGCTCCGAGTCCCACACCTACATCAGCGTCGGCAGGCACGTCACCATCAGCTCCAGCGCCAGTTTTCACTTCGATATCTCCGTCAGGCATCGCACCGCTACCCAAACCTCAGCCAGCACCGTCATCATCCAACACTGTGCCACCTGCTTCTATGTGTGTTGGCTACAAATTCTGGTTTACCCACTTCGAGATATTGGGCAGCTTCGCTGGCCCTGCAATCGGCCAAGATGATCAGGGCGGTGTAAGTGGTCTAGGACTGCTCGAGCAGCTAAGAGGTTGCGGTTCGGTGACCCAGTGGCACTTCGATTCAAGGTACAATGCAAGCGACTATGCTTGGCAAGCCACCGGGCGACTGCCCGTGACGTTTCGTACTGGCTGCGTCAGACGAGCCATACATTCCGCAGGCGGTCCCAAAGTCAACATGCAAGGGTGCTACCACGAGGCGTCAAGGAACTCGAAGCGGGATGTTATTGGCCACGCTGGAGTCAGATCGGATGCGCAACCGCGGTTGCCTTCCGCGACTGCGCACCCAAATCCAGGTTCTCAGGCATCTTCACGGATCGCTGCTGCCACAACCGCATTCCGAGGCTCCGATGAAGACTGGGTAGCAAAAGTCGCAAACGAGAGTGTGGCGATAGGTATGGACAATGAGACCAGACATGGCGAGGTTATGGGCAAGATGACACAAGGGACAATCCCTCTGCACGGTTCTTCCGCAACAGCCAAGGCTCCGTTATCGATCCCAAGCTCCCTCAACGTGCAAGTTGCAACCCTCACCCGATCATGGCATGCCCTGCCAGCGCAGGTCCCCCCGCCGGCTCCAAAGCATACCGAGGTTCGGGAACCAACAGTCAAGCGGTACGACACACACTGGGACGTATGGTACACCGATTTCGAGATTATTGGTGCAAACTTCTCCGAGCCCGCCTTCCAACGCGGTGAAGGTCTTAGACAATGGGTCAAGAGGTGCGGCACGCTGACCTACTGGGAGATGTATCTCAATGAGAATGACAAGAGCTTTGTGGTGAGGGGCCGACTTCCAGTCTTCACGGCGCATCGTCTGACGCAGGCGATTGGCTACGCAGGTGGGCCGAAGAACTATGGGAGAACGACTTGGTGTTCGGGCATCAAGCTGTTCTTCTTACCATGGCCGATATGAAGGGATCGCTAACGATGAAGCACTTCCCGATCGCGAGCACACGGTGGACTGTGGTAGATGCTTTTACCTGGCGTCGGGATCATACTTTGGACATAGTGTGAGACATGGCAAAGGTGGCGTCGTTTGTGGTGCCTCACTGGCTAGGAGCTTTGTAATTATCAATCTACGAGCAAGTGCAAGGAGAGAGCAGGCGATGAGAGCGACCATGTGGCGGTTGTAGTATGCTGGCACAAGATCTAGACTGCAGCATGACCTTGCTGATGCGCTGGCATTGTCGCGTGCAATCGTGCAAGGGAAGGAGGCAAGCTCTATCTGTTTGTTGTCTCTGGTCAAGTAGCACTCATACCAATCGTCTACTCCTTGCCCGCTGCTGTACATCTCGTTCTGGGTTGCGACAGACCATAAGGCTGACCATCAGCAGTGCCATCATGCCGGTAACGTCTATACTGCTGCTGTGCATACTTGTACTAGTCACCATGTCTATGGGCTCGACTGAAGGATTCGAACGTGAGGTCCAGAGACACAGACAACAATCAGCGCCAGGGGTGGGGGTACCATTCACGAAGAGAGCTAGAGTCATACCGATTGACCTCTTTCAGCAATCGCCCCCGATCGAGCGCTCAGATATGGTCTCTCGAGTCTCTGCGCTTCCCGCGACCATCACCACGACATCAATCCGAGACTGGGATGAGACTTCGAGGGTCCGCAACACAAGCGTAAGCGACGCATCAGGAGCAAGCAACAAGCTCATTCCCGGCGTGGTCGACGTGAAGATGGCTCATGAGTCGGTTGCCCATACAGGTCCTCCCGCGCCTACGAAACTCCTGTCACCTATACCAGCTACCCTCAGCACACTGATAGCGACCTCCACACGACCAGCAAATACCGACTCGCCAAGAGAGGTGGAGTGCTACACGTACTATCATGGAGTCTACTCCTCCTTCGCCATCGTAGGCGTGAGCTGGGACGAAACGCTCTTCCGAGACGGCGAAGGACTGAAGCAGGCAGTCAAGACGTGCGGTACCCTTACGAAATGGAACTTCGATACCACGTGGAGGGAAGAACACAGGGCTTTCACGTGGCGCGCCAAGGGCCAACTCCCCATCGGATGTGCGCGCTGTATCAACAGGATGATCCCGGGTGCTGGCGGACCAGTCGACTTTGTGCATTGTACTGGCGTGCAGTTGTCGGATCATGGTGACCCCACCTGAGTGACATGGTGGTGCGCTGGGTACGAACCTCCGAAGGTCGGCGCTATGTTCTGCCAATTCGTGAATGATGCTGCGTACTGGTCGTAAATGCTCGTCAAATGTTCAAGACGGGGATGTGTTGCGATGGCGGTGCGTTCCGCGGGCAGTGCATTGCGACGGGCAAAGTGAAGCTAGGACGATGTTCTGCAGTATATACTATGAGCTGTGTTGCGTTCTACGGGTCAGCTGATTCGTTCCAGTCTTGTGCGAACTCCCAGGCATCCACGCGCTCCTCTCCTGTTGCGCCAGCGATGGCTTAGGCAATGATGGCTTAGGTCGTACCCTTCAACTGCCGCGAAGCCGACAGTTCCTTCGCATGCGTCACAGCCGGAGCCTGTGTATCCTCACTTGGCGAAGGAGCACCCTTCTCATCATCGCTATAGCTCTCCTGGCTCGCCATCTCTCCTGTCTTAGCCCTGACCTTGTTCCTAGTATCATCCCACAGCCTCCCAGCCGCAAGCACAATCGCGAACGCCAAGATCGCACAGTCAATACTGAACGCCCTTCTGTATCTCGGACTGTCATCACTTCTGAACAACTGCGCTCCGTAGATGCCCGCTACGTTGCCACCGATGATTACCATAGCCATTGCGAGAGCACGTTCCTCAGAGTCCGTGCAAGCGAGCGAGAGCCAGGAGATGTTCAAAGGGTGCGAGAAGGTGCCGAAGACTTGTGTCCAAACCACGCCGAAGTAGCGCAGACCCTGGTTCGGGATCTCCGTGAAGATGCGGTTGAAGATGTAGCCAATGAGATGGCAGGTTAGGCCGACTGTGACGGTTTCGCCGCGACGGTTGCTGCGGGTGAGCGGAATTAGTAATTTCGTCCTCGGTGCCGTAGGGATGGACGAGGGAACGTACTAGCGATCAGAGACCCAGCTGAAGCCGAACGAGACAGGTATCTGGAGAAAGAGACCGACAGAGGCGAGAGCGTTGGCTGAGAGTGCTTCGAAGCCGAAGCCGCGGACCAGAGTCGGTGCATAGGTATCGAAGCCGCGTTGCGGGCCGTTGTTGCAAAGCGTGATAAGTACATGGACGTACATTCTCCAGCTGGTGAACTATGGCACAGATCAGTGATGTAAGCGACGAGCTTGCTTGGGTAGAACGCCTACAGCTTTCTCGAAGCCAGCCCTGCCAATCTTCCTCTTCTTCCGACCCTTGGCTAGTGGCAGAGTATGTCAGCATTGTGCTTCTGCGCGGTCGCGTGCATTTACCTACCCGGGTCATCGAGGTATACTCTCGATCGAAGTATGTGCACCTCTCGCTCCGTGAAAATGCGAATCTTCGGCAGAAAGGTACTGCGTGGCTCCTGAAACGAGTCTGGCAGGAAGAACCCTAAGACAAAGCCGCAGGCGATAGTGAAGATACCCCTGGAGTCGTGTCAACATCTAATAGGCAGATAAACCGCGGAGATACCGACATTAGGAACAAAAGCCAGAACCATCCAGGCCTGCCCGCTACGCCTCGCATGTGCAGTATGCTACAGAGCAGTGTCAGTCTCGCCACGCTGATTCGCACGGACATATTGCTTACCCATAAGCCAGTAGCTTGGCAGAAGCCTGCCCAAATTGGTTTCCGAAGTAGAAGAACATCACCCGCTTTGCCGTCTCTTTCCTCGTATACCATGTTGACAGCGTCCACAAGCCTCCAGGAATGAAACCAGACTCTGTAATGCCGAGCAGCAGTCTCGTGGTGATGAAGCCAGCATAATTTGTTTGGAAGGACTGGAAAGTGCTGACTATCCCAAACAGGAACAGCTGCAGCGTAAGCCACTTCCCAGGTCCAACGCGATACAGGACCATATTCGAAGGAATCTCGAACAGCACAATACCGAGAGACAGCATCTGCTGCCCGATGTTGAAACGATTTTGCGTGATGCCGATGTCCTCGATGAAGTTGTCCGTGATGGCGTTGGCCATGTTGCCACGGTCGAGCTGTAGGCAGAAGAAGCCCATCGTGAGCAGTGGCATGATGACCAGGTCGAGCTTGCGTTTGGCGGCTTTCTCCTCTGCGGGCGTCCAGTCGCGCTGCAGTGCGAGATGTTGTTCATCTTCGGGAATGGCAGGAGTGGTGTCGGTGTCCCGGGAGGTGACGGAGTGCGTTTTGTTGGCTTTAAAGAACCCCATCGTGATGGCAGCTTCTACGTGAGACAGATTGAAGCTACGAGCGGGAGATACGAATGAGCAGGAACTTTGTACCTACCGCAATCGACTACGACTTCGGTCTCAACATCACGCCATTGTTTTGCTTTCTCTTCGTGGCTGGGCTATTTGATGAAGCAGCGAGCCCAAGACTTGAAGCCTTCTGGGCGAATGTGGCCTCTCGCTGGCGAGGTCGCACATTCCGCATATGTGGCGTATCGTTACTTCAATGGAGGCTATCGGCGCGGTCATACCAAGAGGTAGACGGGACGGGGCCGAACCCATCGCCTAATGTAAAGCTGCGAGCAACAGCTGGCGAGTGTGAGCTCCCAGGGCGAGCTATCCATTCGTTGCAGATTGCCAATGGTCTGCCAACACAGACATGTCCACTTTGCGCTGTCAGTAATGATCTCCAAGTGGTGGTGAGGTCTTGATGCCAATGCGAGAGTAAGGCATTGTGCACTTGGCAAGATGAATCGGATCGCTTGGCTCGAGCACGCCATACTCCCTGGAGTGGGAAAGTGCACGTGACCTAAAGCTGTCAGTCGCGACTTCCTCACTGCGACTTCGCGCGCCAGATCCGACGTCACTTTACCCTCGACGTCGTGCACTGCAAAGCCAGCGGTCGTGCTATCGTGTTCGCTATTGGTATACTAGCACTTCCACTACACAGATCGCATCTTGATGTTTTGTCTTGTGCATAGCGCGGTCTATGTCCGGAAGCTGATGTCGTTAGAGGTGCCCGAATGTGGCAGCATGGGTTCAAAGACAGATTCCACGGTAGCCGCTCATGCCAACGGTCGGCAGACCTCCGATAAAAGAGTACTTCTGCTATCTTGAAAAGCGCATAGCACTACCAATGCGGGTATCCCAAATACACATGCTGCGCTATTACCCATACCCTTTTCCATATACACTCGCACATCCAAGACAACCACCCAGTACTTTACATGACCACACAAATACCGCAGCAGTTGCTGAGACTGGGCTTCTTGCCTTGCTGCTGCGGCTCTTGATAACCCATTTGCTGTTGCTGATAGCCCATCTGCTGCTGTGCGCCACCATATTGCTGTTGTTGCTGCTGGTGCTGCTGGCCTCCAGGGAATCCACCACCTGCAGCATTCGCGTACGAGTACTGCGGCGCGTTGCCCATCGGGTAAGCAGACTGATAATGCGGCTGGCCGTATTGCTGGTGCTGCGGCTCATGATGTTGCTGGTAGTTGTATGCAGGCATCTGTGGCGGTGCGTGCTGGCCAGGTCGAAGGTCAATATACATACGGCCCTCGTTGTGCTCGGTGTTGTATTGCAGTCCAAGTTCCTGGCAGACCTGCTCGACTCGTGGCTTGATCTTCTGGACGTGACCAGGACTGTGATTCCCCTTCCCGACAATAACATGGAGATGCTGCTGCCCAGTGCTTTGCGCATATCGGATGCGCTGTTCGACGATTTCCTCGGCTTCCTCCACGAATTGACCGTGGAGATCTATGGTATCGCTTGCAACTTTCCCCACAGCATTGTTCTCACGGAAGATGAATTCGGAGGCTTGCTTGTTGTAGCGATCTGCAGCTGCAGCGTGCTCCTTTGATTTCTCTGACATGTCGTGCGCCTTAGAGCCGTCGCCATGATCGTAAGCTTGCCGCGCTTCGGCGGCGAAGTGTTGATGTTGGCCTTGCTCCTTGCGTGCCAAGTCGCGTAAGCGATCGTACTCCTGTTCCGAGTTGGAAGATGGGCCGTGGTTGAAGGCTGGGAAGTGAAGTCAGCTCAGCGCTTTGGCCCTGTGAGTGTCGTGACTTGCATACCCTGACCGCCCAAGCGTGTGCTATTCATGATAAGGAATGCTGACTAGCGATGTAATGAATGTGTGGGCCCGCACAGAGGCTACAGTGATTCTTGAGGCATTGAGTGTGAGGTCGCGTTGCGCGTTACCAGAGCCATTGCGCACAGACCAAGTGACTGTCGATTGCAATGTCGCCCAGAGCTGTACCACATAACGACATCGACGCTCAGAATTAATACCTTTCGCGGCAATGCTGCGATTTCAAGCAATTGAAATCAAGATCGGCGGCGTTGGGATTGCGGACGTCGTCAATTGGCACGTTTCGCCTGCAAGCGGCATGCAGCATTTTGTGAGCCCGACGAAGCGCGGCTCTCCTTTGTATCGTTGATGAGTTGATATTGGGCTGATGCGCAACTGAATACACAGGAGACGGTCAAGCCCTTCTGCTGCCCATTTTCTGCCGGGCGATTACACTGTCTGGTCTACGCCGCAGTGCATAATTCATCACCCCACCCACATGCCGACATACCTCTCAGCAGTCAAATACGCTTCTCTCGCTGTCAAGTCCTTCCAGACTGACACAAGCGGCCGAAAGTCTTCTACCCAGTCGCTCCCTCTAGATCGCCTTGGGCATTCTACATCATCCAGTACCGCCACTGGATCCCGGGACTCTGAAAATACCCATATCCAGGCCCTTCTGCGGCGATGACCGAATGACCTGGGACATGGCCAGCGACTGCCCGATGCAGGACGTTTGCTCGGCCACGGTATCCTGTCGCTCCTCGTCTCGCGTATCCCTCCGCAAATGGTAGAGTGTACGAGAATTGCTCTGTTCCTGCAGCAGCGCACTAGCACTTTCACGCTCTTGCACGGCTGGATATTGAACCACAGCGTCGTGAAATGAGAGGAAGTCAGACACAAACGCTTGACTTCGCACTGCCGCTGTGCTCTCATCTCGACGGCCAGCTCACATTGTCCCGGTCCTCCGACACGACCTCAAACTCGATGTCTTGTCGTATCACATCTCTGGTCAATCCCTTGACACTCTCGCTCTCGGGAGTCAAGTCTTTCGCGCGGCCGCCCCTTACCCTCGCGACATTGGGAATGGCGACACCTCCCATATTTGCATAGCTCTCCCTCTTCTCATTGGACTGACTGTCCCCAATTTCCGAAGTCTTGCTTCCTATCGCATCCCGTTTTGATGTCAATCCAAATCGACCCGCGATCACACTGCCAAGTTTACTCCTTCCCGCACTCCCGGAGCTCATCATCCGAGTCTCTTTGCCTCCGGAGTGGGTCATCTCGTATGTCTCCGAGATAGTAACGCCCATCAGGCCGGACTGCACCTCCGTGAAGAATCTTTTCGTCGAGGGGACACAAGCCGTGATGATGGATACGTTGAGCAGGACTTGTGCCCAGATCGTTGGCCTGACTGCGTACCAGCTGCGATCTTCGGGGTGAGCGTAAGAGGTGCGATCGCCCAAGAGCGCAAGAATGGCAAACGGAATGGTTGCCAACCGTAGGCCGAAGAGTGCGGAGACGGTGACCTTCTTCCGGATGGCAGTCTGCACGCCGAACATCATCCATGATGCAAGACCGACGACCGCGATGTCTGTGAGGATATTCAAAATGCAGATGTAGGTCTGCAAAGCGAGTTGGTGGACGCACGTGGATCCCGTTCTATCGTACGTCGTCCATGGTTGCGGCAGACTGCATTGGAAGGCTAGTGCGAATGCGCTTGAAACGCACCAAAGTCCGATGACACCTAAAAGGACGTAGCACCCAATTCTCACCGGCTTCAGCGGTCGGATATGCGTGATCAATGCAACGATAGACGCCTTGGCCGCGGTGAGGGCTAGTATCATGATGATTGCGGCAACATAGGTAGCCTGACCACACAAAGATCAGCTCGATGCTACATCTATCTTGCATGCAGTCCGCTAACAGACCTTGCCCGTTTGCTCAGCTTGCAAGGCTTCGAGTGATGCGGCTTTGCGTCCCAGTCCACTCCGCACAGCCAACGTAAGAGCAATGGCTTGAGCGATCGCCAATGTCTACCGGCCAAGTCAGCTCCGACGATCTACTGATTGGAAAATCATCATGTCCATACAATGGCTGCTAACATCAACCAATCGGTCACGGCCAACTTCCTCGCGGTCGACAAGCGCGTCCATACTTTCACAGCTGCTGATAGACAGCTAGCTATGAGGCATATGTAGGTCGCGACGATGATCAGCGGACCATGATTGGTACTGGATAACTCAGCGAACGGCGACGACTCGTCGGTCGTAGACATCACTTGTCGTTCAGTGATGCTGATGTGCCAGCGAATAGCTGTTCGGTTTCAAGGGAGTCAAGGAGGCTGCATGCTTCACGAGGCCAGCAGTACAGAGGTGGCTTCTCTTGTTACACCCGAGCAACGGCCAAGACGCACGATCTACACAGACCGGGCGTTCTAGCTCTCGATCATTTCAAACCATGCTTTGTGACGGCTGACAGTGCGTGTTGTGCTCCCCCACGGATATAGACTTTGTTCGCGAATAACTGAGCCATGCCAGTTTGCGGAGATAGCTGGTCTTTGTCGCAGACGAGGCCAAGATGCTCGTGCGTTTCCTCCCTGGCGCCATGTTTGGTGTAGCGAACATGCTGCTCTCCGCGATTAAGTGGCGCGAGATGGCGTTCCCCAAGACTCTAAATGTCACGAGTCCCGGATTACCGGCACTTTGTATTGGCCTGGTGAGCTCTCTTATCGCAGTGGACGGCAATACCCTGCGCGTGTTTAGCTCAGAGCTAATTCCCGCGTGTGTACGCTCCGAGCTCCGCTCCATGCTAGTGCAACTTAGGACTCACGCCCCGGCAGCCCCACGCCCCGTTCCCACACCTGCCTTGTCTTAGTATTGGCTTCGAGAGTCTTGAGTGCTTCACTTCGCAGAACTTCGCAGAAGCCGTAGTGAACTCAAGTGCACTCGTCCAAAGTATGGCCCTGCTTGCGATCGACTACGTGGTACAAGTCACTGCCGTGTGGGTTACACACGACGCTCGAGTACCTGAGCCGTTACGGTTGCGCACCTCGTGCATTCGCCAAAGTTGCGTATGCGGTGTCGGGGCTAGCGGCATTTTGTCAGATGTGGGATGGAGCGCACCCAGGCAATCGGATCTGGAGTAGCCATTGAGGGGCTTGCTGCGATATGCGCTGCCCTGGCTCGAGCGCATGGATACCGACTAGATTGATTCGTCAGACGCGGCAGCGCCTCGTGAGGATGCATGTCGATCGCTCACCATCGGCAGTTCCTCCAGATAGGAGCTTCTCCCGGAGGTGACACAGGCACACGTGGAACCGAGCTTTTGTCTCCACTGCTTGCATCTCTTCCACTTCTGCATCTCTCTGGAGTAGCAGAGGGTTGCTGTCTCTTTACTTGCTGCGTCCCTCACATCCTGTGGCAGAGATGGAGGACTACGAGCTGCGAGAAGCCAAGCTCGGCGCTCACGCGAGCGTCGATGAGTACATGGTGGCTAATGCCTACCCAGGGCAGAGGACAGAGCAGACAAGAGACACTCGGACTCGAGTTCGAGTAAGCGCATAGCATCTCGCGTGGCATGGCTGATCGAGACTGATACGCTCGCAGCGTGTGTTCAGCTTTGCCCAGATCTTCTTCTTCGCTCTGACTTACATGTCAAGCTGGGAGACCATGGCATTGTAAGGCTGAATGTACAGCTCGTGCTATAGAGGCAATACTGAGACTTGCGGATAGGAATTTGCAAGCTACATTGAACAACGGCGGTCCGCGCGCTCTAGCATGGGGGATCATCATCGTTGTCGCAGGGGCTCTCGCGCAATCTGCGTCTCTGGCTGAGATGGCATCCGCACAGCCGATCGCTGGAGCACAATACGTGAGTAGTCTTACTGAACATTCCTCTGCCTTGTGCATATCTTGCCACGCGTAGGCGGACGTACTTGAATACCACTGATTACTGACGCCCTACACAGCACTGGACGAACACCTTCGCGCCAATACGGCAGAGACGATTCATCACCTGGATGCAAGGCTGGATCACCTGGTTCGCATGGGTCTCAACTTTGGCCGGTGTCGCGAACACCTCCGCATACATGTTGCAGAGTCTGGTAGTGGCCAACTATCCGAACTATGTACCAGAAGCATACCACGTGACACTGATTATTTTTGCCCTGCTCATCGTTGAGGGCTTAATGAACATGTATACTTGGGTGCTTATTCCCTGGATCGAGCTCCTGGCTGGTGTACTGCACATCTTGCTCTTCGTCATCTTCGTGGTCGTCCTGGTCACACTGGCTCCGAGACACAGCGCCGACTTTGTCTTCACGCAACAAGCGAGCAACACCGGCTGGTCCAATGCCTTCATTTCGTTCAATCTGGGCTTGATGACACCCACATGGGGTTTCGTCGGTAAGTCGACTTTCGACCTTATCTCGACCCGCAATCATCTGACAAAGTCTCCAGGCTTCGACGGCGCAGTCCACATGTCCGAAGAAGTCCGGAAAGCCCGCCACGCCGTCCCCCGTGCAATGTTCTGGACCATCGCACTCAACGGCGTTCTAGCCTACGCAATAATTCTGGTAATGCTCTACTGCCTGGGCGACATGGATGCCGCGCTTGCGGCGCCCTTCCCGATCATTGAGATCTGCACGCAAGCGACCGGCAGTGTCAAAGCTGCTACGGCAATGGTCTGCGGGCTGCTTATCATATCAGTCGCTGTCACGCTCGGCTCTATCGCGTCCGCATCCCGTCTGACGTGGGCTTGGGCTCGTGATGGCGGACTACCCGCTTGGTTCTCGCATATCAGTCCCCGGCATCGGGTGCCGACGAGGTCTATCTGGCTGCCGATCTTCATCGTCATGTGCCTCGCCTGCTTGAACATCGCTTCCTACGCCGCGTTTGGCGCCTTCATCGCCCTCGCCTCCCTTGCTCTGTTTGTGTCCTACATGATCGCCATAGGCTGCATGTTGCAAGCTCGCCTTCGCAAGCAAGTGGTCTTCGGTGGCTGGACACTCGGGAGATGGGGTGTGCCGATCAATGCTTTCGCGCTGGTCTACAGTGGCTGGATGTCGGTGTTCTTTTGCTTCCCGCAGTATGTGCCGGTGGAAGGGACGAACTTCAATTATGCGCTCCCGATCTTCGCGTTTGTGGTATTCGTTGCGTTGGGTCTGTGGTTCGGGTGGGCGAGGAAGAGGTGGCCGGGTTTGAACAAGGAGATCATCGATGCTGTCATGGCGGACTCTGATCGGGCGGCGAAAGACTGAGTGGTGGAGGAGATCTGTGTATAGCGACAATGAAGCACCACCAGTGCACATGGAGCGATTCACCTGCATATCACAGATCCCAGTTGCCGATGTGCTCGCATAGAGTTCGAGTGGACAGCTTGTTGCAGTGGCTGCGAAGTATGTGGAAGAGTCATGTAAGTGATAGCCAATCTCTCGTCTTTCGCACAAGCATGAGATCTGACGGAAAAGTCATGGCAGAGAATTGCGTTGCTATCGATCTGCCCAGCGTCCCTTAGCGCGATGCTCTCAGTAGTAACTCCAAATGGCAGCCAGCCGGACTGGTACACCAGAAAACCCTCAGAATGCCGCCCATTTCCTTCTCACCCACCTTCTCAAGCGGTAAAGACAGTCACGAAGCTCTCCACTCGTTTGTCCAACTCACAAGTAGAACATCACACCGTCCAGACTCGGATGCCACGGATTCCTTCTCGGCATCCCATACTTCTGCAAATTGTCGTTGCGCGGACGCCAGAAAGTGCTGCTGTCAACGAAGTTGCGCACAACAACCTTGTACTGCTCGAAGTCCTCGCCAACATTTTGGTCCCGAAACTTGAGCTCATTTCTGCCCATCAGCCAATCACGTAGCCAAGCTCTGCCACGATCGCACAGCCGATCAGCGTAGTAGGCTGGCGAGCAGTATGACACACCCCTTGTCGCACGAGCGTAGACGTAGCAAAGTGCGTGGGTGATCCCTTGCAGCTCATCGGAGTCCAAACCCATGTGGTTCATGAGGACGAAGTAGTGCGCTGGACGGTCGGTGCCTTGGAGCGGCTTGTGAGACTGGAGGTAGAAGTCAAGGCTGTACGGATGGGTGATGTCGGTGTCAACCACGAAGCCAGGGAGAATGTTGCTGTTTTGGCGATCCAGCTTCTGGACGTCCGTCCCGAAGAAAGTCCGACCCACATTGGTGAAAGGACTGCCGGCTTCCATCCTGCGTCGCTCTTCCAGACTGGTTGCAGCCTGGCGAGCTTCGTCCTGAGTCAGTGAGCTCTTGAAGGTGTCGGAGTCCTTATCGGCGAAGAAGCGAACATGATGCCTCTTCCCAACCACCACGAAGGTCAACTTGAACTCCGGCTTCGGCTGCTGAAGTTGAGTATATTGACCCTGCCTGAGCGAGGTAGGCGTGCGCAGCATCGAATCCCTGCTGGACTTGAGGTATCTCAAACTCACGGACTTGGCGATACTGCGACTCACTTACGCCATCGCGGTAGAACAGCACCGAGGTAGGCATTTTGCCGCTGCGAGCCACCGCCCAGTCAATGAATCGCTCTTTGATCATGTCTGCAAGGTCGGCGATGATCTGGAGAGAGTCAGTACCGTTCAAGACAAACTGCGATAGGAAAGCTCTGCACATACCTCTTGTCCCTTGGACTGCAGCCGCATGGAGCCCGGATACTTAGTGAATGCAGCGTCGGTACTGCCAACCACACCTGCGATCGATGGACAGCCCGCAGCGGCACTGGCTGTCGAGTGCGCCACGTCTGCGCCCAAGATGATCGTGCTGTCGTTGCCAGCACCTCTGGCGATGATGTTGGCAAGTCCTTGCGATTCGATATCGTGATTGACCCCGCTAGCCTTAAGATTGAACTTGAGTCCAACGTTGGCAATGTATTGACCTGAACTCGCGTTGTTGGCTCGAAGAGGGCGCACCTTGTTGGCTAACGCACACACAACATGCAAGCCAAGACGAATGTCAGCCACTCTCTTGATCTTGGCGTACAGCTCGAATGACTTCCGCGGAAGAATAGAGAGGACGGGCACCGTCAAGTCACGTAGCAAGCCAGGCTGAGAAAAGCACTGCAGCACATTGGACTCTAAGATACGCTCAGTATCAGTGGAATTACCTGCTGGCTGAGGCGTGTGGTGATCGAACACAGTGGTGGCGTTGCTTATGCCGAGAATGTTGAAGTAGTGGCGCAATGCGGTGTGCAGAGTCTGCTGATGAAGACGGTTCGGCTCACGGTCTATGTTCGTGAGTTCGAGTACCCCAATTTGACGATACGGCTGCGCCTGCTGCAGGCGCCTATTATCAAGGTTCCACATAGCTTCGGAAGATGCTGCAATATTGGTTCCGGCATTGTAGCGCAGGTTTGGTGCATTGAGCCAGCGAGCTGGGACAGTCATGAGAGAGCTGTTGGTCTCCAAGGAGAAGTTTCCGCCAGACCGAGCAGCTGCGGGCATGCGAATGCCGAAAGCGTCGAAGCCCTCAGTCTCGATCAGATTGCGATTAAAGCGTGGTAGCTGGCAAGCGAAGCCAATCATAGCACGAGTCTGATCTGCTGTAAGCACACCACGGAAAGGCTGCCAAGGCCTGAATTGCAGCTGCGTCGGTAGGCAAAAGTCTGTCACCCCGTTATTCACGGTGGACTTGTCGCCGATGTTGATGAGGATGCGATCAAGATTATTACCACTGGTTGGGACTGCATCGACAGCTTGCCAGGTGTGTAGACGATTGACACTTGGATGAACCTCTGTGATCAGCGCCGGTCTGCGTTGCTGATTAGCCTTATTGACGAGAACCTCTTTGCCAATCAAGGAGCCGAACGTCTCACGTGGGCTACGACTGTCTGCTTGGCGATTCTGGGCGCGACATTCGCGCATCCAATTGAGCACAGTGAGATTATCGCGGATAAAGGCCGAACCACCGACGTGCAAGTTGTACAACAGCTCGGCTTGACCAGGTCTGAGGGAGACAGTGTAGCCCCGGAGAGCACGCATCGTCGGGCCCACGGGAACCAGAGGCTGGGTTGGCAGATGAACGTAGAAGCGGTTGGCTGTCGTTGAGGTGAAGTTCACACGATCGACTCTTGTCTTCGTGTGCTCGATGAGCAGTCCGTTCAAACCGCGCGCAAGGACATCGGATTGCTCGACTGCTGTAGATGGCCTGCCAGGCTGGCCAACAATCGCGCTCATGCTTCGACTTGGGTCAAGCTGCATCTCGTAGTTCATGCGAACAGCCGTTGCAGTGACTCGCTGACCATTCCGCCCATCGATGCCACTTACTGATCCAAAATTCTGCATGTTGGGTTGAGCTAGTGGTCCTAACGGTCCCAGGCTCCAGATCATGTCAAGATCAGTCACGAAGGGTGCAGACTGCCACAATGCTTGGTGATTCGGATCGGACCTCAGTGCATCGAATAGGACCTTGCGCTCGACCTTGTTCTTGAACAGAATCTCCTGCTGGTTCTGGGGATTGATGCCGCGCACAAATGTCAATTGATAGACCCAGATGAAGTTCGGCATTCGACGAAGCTTGACGAAGTTGGTAGTCACTGTACTCGGAGCTTGATTAAGATGATGCGTAGCACCGAACTTGTGCCGCAGACCGTACTCCTGGGATGTCTTCGAAGCCTCGTGCTGGGAAGGCTGGAGACCGGTTGCTTGGCAGATTTGCAGCGCCTCTGATGCTGCCAGTAGGGTGTGTGGAGGAATGTGGTAGTCGACTCTCTGGCCGCCTGTAGCGATGCGGACTGGTCGCTCTTGCTGCGCTGCTGCTTGCGGTGGTCGACGGGCATTGCCGTCGCGCTGTGGGCCAGCGTAGACACGATTCTCGTTCCGACCCTGATTGGGGCATGCATTGGCCTTGTGGCCAGGCTGATTGCACTTGAAGCACTTGCCATCGGGCTTCTTACCACCTCCACCGCCGTTCCCACCGCCTCCACCATGACCACCTCTACCCCCGCCTCCACCTCCACCATAGTAGCCAGATGGCCCAGCACGAGCTGGGCCACCGTAGCCTCCCTGATGTCCGGACATAACGATGTACGAGAGCCGCTGAAGTGCGAACGAGGTACAAGTGATCGGCCTTTTGACTCTGGAAAGATAGGCTTGGATATACTGATCTGTGCTGCGTTTGCTTTGCCGCCTTGTTGCTGCCGGAGCCTTGTCTGGCAATCGCTGCAGTCTTACTTCGATGAGTCAAGATTCCTTGCACTGCATTGTCTTCCTTTCTCTGACTGTGATGTGTGCTTGTTTGCGTCTTCTGGAGCAGCAGAGTCAAACAGAGGCATCTTCCGAGCTTTCCGGAATCCGTTAGCAGTGGCAAACTCTTGTGCATCTAACAGTGGGCAGACAAAGCAAAAAGCCTTGGGCGTTACAGCACAACGATGCCATGCCAAGGACGACACGACTTGAGCGCGATACGCCCAACAAATCCACCATCATGGACGAGACGAGAAGACTCACACGGTCCCTCCAGCATCCCGCCACTTCTTGATTCGCTTCTTCAAGTCCCCTTCGCTTCTTTGCATGTAGTTGACTTTGATGTCTCGTGCCATCCTTCCCACATCATTGCCGTGCTTGCGCACAAGCGCTTCGATGAACAGCCTTTCGCCCTCTGGCTGCTTCCTGACGTACTTCTTCGTAGGCATACTAGCCCTCATCTCCAAATCTCGCACAACCTCTGTCTCGCCCTCACCCCGTACATAGCTTCCCGGTTCGATGTTGCCATGCTGATTCTCGGGCCTTGCCCACACCGCCCTGCTCGCACCTTCAACCTCCTCGTCTGAGTCCAGATCATTCAATGCATCTCCCAGCGGATTCGCCCTCCCTTCCACCTCACCACCCACAACCCTCATCTCCCCCGTGACAGGATCTCTTTCGATCCTCGCTTCCTGCACGTCAAACCGTTCCGGTCGTTTCGCAGAGGAAATACTAAGTCCATCATCCTTCTTCCTCGTTCGAAGACTCTCGCCTTCCTGTAGCTGCTCGACATCCTCTGCCTTCCTTTCGATACCTCCAGTATGCTTGTTCAGTTTCGAGGCAAGACCGAGACGCTTGTAGTTTTGCGAGAGCGTGAGCGACTTGTCCCAATTCGCTGCCATTACTGGGTTCTTGTGCAGGACTTTCTTGGACTTTGGCTTGACGGCTTTGGGCGCCGCATTACTGCGGTTCTTGCGCTTTTGTATCTCGCGACCCATGACTGCGGTAGGTTGGTGGTTATGTGTGGAGTCCCAGGTCCTGTGCTCCAATGTCGAAAGAAAAGTCCAGCATGTGAAAGTCGAGATCTTGGCAGGTACCGCACGGAGAATCGATTGACCGAAGGGGCCAACCAGACGACACCTCTTCAATATAAGCGTGAAGGACTGGCACTATCCGATCCCACACCGCGACAATGGCGACAATGAGAGTACGAGTGGCATACATTGCCCTTATAGCGACCTTGCTTCTCACCACATTTGCTCTCACCACCGAGAAGTCGACAGCATCGATCGATGTTGGTTCACTAAGCACCAGCGAGCTGGAGCAGCACTTGCAGGTATGGACTCTGAATGACAGTCGTCGATCGCACATACTGACAGGCCGCGACAGAAATGCCCAACAGTCACCTCTCTCGAGGCTCACAAAGCTCTCAGCCACTCGACTGAGCTGTCTCTGCTACAAAGGGCATTTAGCGCTCTCTTCCCCTTCTCCTCGCCCATGTGGAACAGCTTTGCCGCCACAGCATACATCTCGGGCCCACCCAACTTCCTTCTCGCCTTAGTCCCTACCAATGTTGATCCCAGCAGTCTTAACGTCATGGTAGCCTTTGCTGTGGGAGGACTGCTGGGTGACACGCTATTCCACCTGCTTCCCGAGATCTTCCTGGGCGAAGTGCCACAGGGAGAGGTCAGAGTCAGACTCGTAGAGCCAAACAAGAATCTGTTACTTGGTGTGGCGATCATGGTGGGCTTCGTGACCTTCGTAGCAATGGACAAGGGGCTACGCATTGCCACAGGCGGAGCCGGGCATTCTCATGACCACAGTCACGAGGCTAAGGAGATCACCAATGGGCATCTCGGAGATGCTACGATCAAGGCATCCGCTCTTGATGATGCTTCGAACGGCTCACTACGAAAACGGAAGGAAGTGTCAACTCCAGGGAAGCCAGGCTCGACGTCTGTGGGAGCTGATCCTCCGAAGAAAGAGATCAAGCTGTCAGCATACCTCAACATCATCGCAGACTTTACGCACAACATCACAGACGGTCTGGCCCTGAGCTCAAGCTTCTACGCTTCCCCTACTATTGGAGCTACGACGACATTAGCAGTCTTCTGCCACGAGATCCCTCACGAGGTCGGCGACTTCGCCCTCCTCATCCAGGGAGGCATGAGCAAAAAGATGGCTATGGCTTTGCAATTTGTCACAGCTCTGGGTGCCGTACTCGGCACTTGTATTGGCGTAGCCGTGCAGGAGCTCGGCGGAAGCGCTGCAACGGCTGTTGCCGGTGCTGGCAACCAGGGCATTTGGGGAACGTCGCTGTCCTGGGGCGATATGCTGCTACCTTTCACAGCCGGCACATTCTTGTATGTGGGCACGGTCGGAGTGATACCTGAAATGCTTGAGACTGGACCACACAAAATGAAGGAGTTGAGAAGCATGGCAATGCAATTTGCTGCTATGGCTGCTGGTGCAGGTATCATGCTTGGGTAAGTCTCATCCATTCATTATCGTGAACCATTCTACTAACACCAACCCCTCCAACAGCATCAGCTGGGATTAGACGCTTTAAAACACTAGCCCAAGATGAGCTACCTCATTACCTGTCATCCTGTCTCAGGTGCGCCTCAAGGCACCTTTCTCGAGGTTCCAAGCCGGTTCTCCAACTGGGCATGTCAATTCGAGTCACTCCATGCCTCTCACCAAGTCGCAGTCCTGGCAGTATTCGCGGCTGCTGCCAATGGCACCTCAAAGAGCCACTCCACCGTCGGCGCTCTCATCAGTCACACTCATCACACTCTCCCACTCCTCAGCAAAGTCCTCATCCCCAAAACCCTCCCCTTCGCTCTCCTCACTGAGCTCATCCTCATCCATCAGCTCCGCCAACGTCGCTCCAGCGCTCTGATGATACGACACCCTCCCACTCCTCAACACCTCCAAACTCCCCGACCTCCCCAACCCAAGCACGCTCTCCGCTTTCCGCCAACTCTTCGCATCTTGCACCAACTGTGCCATGCTCTGCGCCCTACCAAGCCGCTGAAGCCTCGACCTCGGGCTGCCGAAATGCAACTCCTTCGCAATCTCAGCGGAAACCTTCGGCTTCGTGGGCGAGATGTCTCCCTGTCCTCCGAAAGGGTTCATTCGCAGCGGGTCGAACTTCGGCGGCTGAAAAGGATCCCAGGTCGTGATGATGATGTATCCGCCTTGCTCCGTGGGATCGTGGCTACTGAGCGGATTGCGAACGGTGATGGGCAGATTGTAGAGGAAGCCGGAGAGGTATTCGAAGTCGTGAAGGAGGCGACCGTGGGATTCGAGGATGATTTGCTTGCACTCTGCCATGGCGGCGCGGAAGTCAGCGCCGGAGGTGGCGTGGATGTCGCACTGTGGGTACTGGTCAGTAAGCTCGCCTTCTTCAGTGAGTCGTCGTTGAGTCACGTACCCTGTAATAGACCCTCGGTACCTCCTCCCCAACCTCGACCTCCACCTCCTCTTCCCGTCTGTCGAACCCAAAATCCAATTCCGGTAGCCTCGGCGTCTTCAACCTCGGCGGCGCACTCCACACCTCCCTCTCTCCCTGGCCTTCCCCTTCCACATCAATCTCCTCGTCCTCACTCTCCCCTGCACAATCCCCAGCCAAAACCCCGAACCCCGCTGCACTAGCTCGACCTTCACGCTGAAACTTGCGCTTAACAAGCTTGCGGCGTTTGGCGCGGGCTGCGCCGCCTTTCTGCAACACGCGCTGGGTGTCGGCGTCGGAGGAACGGTAGCCCGGCGTCATAGGCGAGAGCGGGGCGGGTATGGCTTGCTTGGGTGGGGAAATCGTAACCGGTGGAAGCGTGAGATTCGACCTCGAGGGCGAAGGGCGGCGAAGGAAGAATCGGGATGTGCTGCGGAGGGATTGGCGGAGGGTGTTGCGGGGCGTGAGTGTAGGTGTGGCAGACTTCTGGGGCGTCATCGGCGGGTTGGTGGATTTGAACGGCATTGTGGCGTCGACTATCACCTCGTTGCCAAGTGGTCGATGGTAAGGACTGGCTGCATCGATTAGCTCTCCATCCCCTTCCCCTTGCCCTCTATCCCCACCTCGAACACCGCGCGACGATGAAAGCAAGGAGTGGATGTGGGGTGGCAGTGAAGACAGCGGCTCCAACGAGTCGTCCAACACAATGATCCGAGAAGCAGCAGACGGTGTAGCAACCGCCGCTACCTCTGCGTTGTGTTGCTGTTGGAGTGGGTGTTGATGATGGAAGGAGGCCGCCGACTTTCTCGAGCGTAATATGGAAGTACGGCCTGTGTAGCAGGAGTGAGGTCGGGGTGTAGAGGCATAGGCGAAAGTGAGCTCCGGCATGAAGCCGGCCATGGTTTGTTTGAGTGATTGTTTGTGAGGGAAGGAACGATGGGGAGGTAACTTCTGTGGTGTGGTAGATTGGTGTAAGGTCATGTTCTTGTTTTCAAGGGACGTCGAGTTCTGCGTGGTCAAGACGGAGGTGACAAAGCAAGCAGAGAGTGTGATATTGCATAGAAAAGGGTGAGATATTTGTCTTACATGGTCGAGGGTGTTGTGGTAATAGTGAATGCAAGTGAGACCCGTGATCTTTCACCCACACTGTCGAGTGTTCACCTCAAAAGGCACCTTGCTGCTCCATCACTTCATCGCTGTACAACTTTGCCACATCATCACTACCTCAGCGCGCAGTCTATCACTTCTGCTTCACCCATTTCAAGCGTTGCGACTGAATCGTGGGGAAAAGTGCTCATGTTCTCACTCCAATCAAGATTCACCTCATAGCTTTGATCCTCGTGTCCTCTTTGACGTTCCGAGCTCCACACCACTGGCTCATCGGTCTACTCTGACCGCGAGGATTGTGCGTTGCTTGCGATACCTGACCTTCCTGTTCGTCAAGTACCATCTGCTCCACGAGAGTCTCGGTGTGTGGCCTCCGGGCGCTGCTGCCAGCATTCTGGCTGAGAGATGTCATTATCTGCTAGCGACGCCGTCCGAGATCGGGTACGCGTTCGCGTTTTGACTCTGGTGAGACTCTCGGAATCGAAGCGTGGTCGCGCATTTCTCGTCTACACGCGGGCAAGTCGCGGCGACATGACCGCGTCGAATCATGATCGGAATGAGACCGTCGCTACTTCAAGTGCTTGCGGGTATCCGGTTTAACCTGTCGGCGAGCATGCCTGCGCTTTCGAGTCTCCTATGGTGGCTGCGGATCCCCCTGCTGGTCGTGCCGTAGAACTCTGGTTAGAACTTCAAGAGCATCACTTGCTCAACATATGCTTCATCTTCTCGATCTTCGTGGACAGATACTTCTCCACCTCCTTGCCCTGTACACCTCGTTCGCCTCCTGTCTGCCATGCAATAGGCACCATCGGCACTCGCTCAACTACTCGAACCTCTCGGTTCGGTCCCTCGACAGCTCTGACCTTGTCCGGGTTGTTGGTGAGTAGCTTGATGCCTCGATCGCCGCCAAGTCCGAGATCCATAAGCATCGCAGTCGCGAGTCCGTAGCTCCTGGCGTCTCCAGGGTGACGCAGCAGCAGATTTGCTTCCATAGTGTCGTGACCGAGATCCTGTAGATTGTACGCCTTGAGCTTCTCTTTCAATCCGATGCCTCTGCCTTCTTGTCGTAAGTAGATAATCACTCCACCCGCGGAAGGCAGTTTCGAAGGTCGATGCGACTCGTGCTCTCCAATCTCACTCCCTGGCGTTGAACTCGGTGTAGGTACGGGCAGTCCCATGAGTCGCTCCGCCTCGTCTAGCTGCTCCCCGCAATCGCATCGTGCAGACCACACTGTCTCGCCTGTATAGCACTCTGAATGAATCCTCACAAGCGGCGGGCCAAGTTCTTCAGGATAGCTACTATCTATCTCCTGCTGACCTGCCTGCCCATTACTGATTCCACCACCATTCCCGTTCAGTCCCGTCAAATACCCAGCACTCGGTCGCACGCCTTCTTCCCGTCTGATCGCTTGTAGTCTGCTACTCGTCCGTCCTGGGAAGAGTGTACCCACATATGCACCCCTGATCATCCTGTCCCTTTCCGTTTCCCCTGGCATTGCAGCATCCAGACTCCGACTTCGGATGTTCGGCCCAAAGACGATTGCCAAGTGCTCCTTCTCGTCTGCATTATTGTGGTAGAGATGTAGCCACATTTCCTGTCCAGTCGTGGTGGGTATGCGGGCGCGCACTTCGCACCAGACCTTTGGCAACACTTGGAGTAGCGAGGGATTCTCCCCGGCAGCGTCCTCGGTGGCCTCATCGGGTTGGGGGAGGGAGATGCTGCGGGGCTGTCGATCGTGCCGTTGACCAACACCCTCTTCCGAGTTCCGCCATGGGGTTGTGGGCGGTGTGAGCGCCGGTGAGACGAGGGGTGGCGGGACGGCGGAGTGCGTGTGCTCGAGTTTGAAGTCTGAGACGGTGCGCTGGGGGCGGGGGTGGGAGAGAGGGGTCAGCGCCGGTGAGGCATGGGCGGGATAGGCGGCCATGCTGGGAGTGGAGTGTGGGACTCGACTATCGTCGCTGGCCAAGTTCTACTCTCATACTCGCGTGGTCCCAGACTCGATAGAGAAATTCAACTCATTGATTGATAATGCCATAATTTGGATCGTACCGGTATCGCGCCATGATGCAGCCGACGTCAATGCCGAGGCCTTAGTCCGTAGTCGGGGCCACTCTACGGGAATATGGATTGTTTGGATTATTACATGTATCATTCTACGGACTTCCAGACCGACACAATGTCGACGCTCCTAAAAGCTATGAGACTCTTGATGTGCATATTCACTCAATATCTTGTTCGGTCGAATAAGCCTCCCATCACATGCCCTCACACCGACAAATCTCCGACCGCAACACTCGACGCAGCTCCTTCCGTTCGCAACGTCCCTTGGTCTCAACCTCTACTACTCCGTTTCCATCGAGTTGAAGTGGCGTCGAGCAACTCGCCTCGTGAGGCCTCCATCGCGCAGCCGACCCATGGTTTGCGCAATTATCTGTGCCCAAATTGGGCAACCGCAATCGTTACTCAATGAGTCTTGCGTTTGACTGACCCTAATCATAACGAGTCCAGTTTGCGGAGGCCCCACCCCTTGTCTGTGACCTGCCCTGAGTGCATTCGTGCCACATGACATGGCTTGAGCAAGTGCTCTTTGCGCGATTCAGACTCCTGTGTAAGGCGATTCAATTACTCGTCACACACTGGGAAGTCGACTCTAGTGAAGCCATACTTTGCTGTTGTGCGTGCTTCGGTGTCCGTACAGGCGTCTCGCCAGAAGGGCAAAGCTTAGGAACGCATGGAGAGTGTCATCGGCAATACAGTAGCCCGGTCACTTCCTGTCTCTAGTCGCCCTCGCAGGCTTCTCCGATGTAAACGTGGTTGTCTTCACGGGCTTGGAAACAATTGTCATCGGCTTCAAACCCTGAGTCGGAGGTAGGTTGACTTGACCGGAAGATGGGCAGAACGCCCAAAGCGACGCGATGGTGTCGAGTCCAGGCATGATGTCCAGTCTATGGGGGTCTTGTGGCGTGAATGATGATAGAACGACAAGACGGATTGGAGACATCGATCTATACATGTACCTACCTTGCTATATGGCGTGATTGAGGAGCTGTGACGCTTACGGAAGCATGCGACGCTAAGACGCGACCTCCTCTCGAGTGCTTCGAATCACAGATAAAGCAACAGCAGTATCCGCGCCTCCAGTCTGAATCGTGCAGGCAATGGGTGATAGAAGGTGTGAGGATACCGGAGGATTTTGGAATCAAAGAGGTACTCGATTTAGAGTTCGGTGATGTGATTGGTCAGCTTTCTGGGCTTAGAGCGTTTTCGTTCCGGTCTCAACCTCATCGAGACGTGAAGAGACATGCACTATGGGATCACTCGACAATCCGATCGCGAAGTCGACCACTGAGGCAAAAGTCTTCGAGCGGTTCGACGAGCTTCACGCTCGGGGCGAATTGCTATGGGAACCTAATGAACCCATTCATATTCCCCAACACCCCTTCGATGCATATATTCGCGTTTCCCCAGCCCTGGTAACGAAACCATACAACCCAGGGGACACTTCACGAAAACCTGCGTTCACGGATGATCCTCCAGAGTACACGCTTTGCAATGTGGGCCCGGCTCACAAGCTGATCCTCAACAAGTATTGCTGGGTTCGACCGCAGCTGATCTTGCATACACTCGAGTATGAGAGTCAGCGAGACGGGCTGACTCTGCGGGATGTAGATACCACTTGGCGGGTTCTGGAGATGCTAGGTTCTGGTTATATGGCGATCTTCAACGGCGGACCAGAGGCTGGAGGAAGTATCGCGCATAAGCATGTGCAGATCATGCCGAAGCCGGGGTGGGAGATGTTTCCTGGACGCTGTCTTACAGAGGATCCAGAGTCGACTTGTATGTGCTGTGCCAATGGCTGCGTATCAGCATCGCCAGCTAATACAGTGTAGCATTCGACACCGTCCCATTCGTGCATCAATTCCGAGCTTTGCCTTCACGAGAATCTTCAGCATCGATATTCGCATCGTACAAAGAGATGTGCGGGTCCATGGGCATCCCAGTCCAATATCCAGCGCACAATGCTGTCTTGACATCTTCGTGGCTCATAGTCCTGCCACGGACGCAAGCAGAGGTTGATGGCTGCGCCGCTGGGGCACAAGCAATGCTCGGCGACATCTGGACCAAGACCAATGAGCAGGTGCAACAGTGGCAAGTATTGCAGCCGATGACTGTGCTGGCGAAGCTCGGGGTACAGGCGTCGGCCCTGTAATCATGCAGTTTTGCTGCTCTTGCACAGACAGATAGACATAGACGGCCCATGCTAGAGTGTCCACGTATAAGCTAATACAACGCGTGTGGTGTTCGGTATCAGGTGAGATTGGCGGCAAGTCAGTTTGAACTGCGTGAATAGTGAGATCACATGGACATCGATCACCAATCGACTGTTTGTGACCGTGTGTTGCCATCAGGCCCTGGCTTTCTGGGAAGCCGCACCGGCAATGCAGAAACGCGTGGATCGGCACCAGAGCGGCCATAGCTCTCTCGAGCTGTATCGGCTGGCATCATTTCGGGACTTCTCTGTAGCTGTGATTCTCTTCGCGGAGCGGCTGAAGGTCTGCGTGCAGTCTGCGGACGCTGGGATGATCGCTGCGCAACCGGTCCTGCTGTCGGTGAAGAGATGTTGAGACTTGTAATCCCGCCTGACAGAGGGTCTTCTTCGATTCTTGGTCGACTTGACGCTGAAAGAGGACTCGAGCTGAGCTGCGCGCGACTTCGCCTGCTGTCCTGCGCACCCGCGTGTACATCAGCCATGGAATTACTTGTTGCCACCTGCGTGCTTCTATCTTGACTTTGCATAGTGTTGCGATCTTGCGCGGCCGTCTGAATTTGCGGTAGAGCTCTTGCCGCGAGGCGAAGCAATTCCTCCAGAGAATGAGGTTGAACTGTGCATCCATCGTAGCGCATCAAGACAACACCATCCCGAAGTATGACGTAATTCTGCTCAGCATCTTTGTACAGCACTTGCGGTTCTGCGGGACCTGATGTGGCTGGTGGGGAAGGCCGAGATCTCGAAAAAAGCATGGAGTTTACAGCGTCTTGCATTGCCTGCCTCGTCTCCGACGTATCGAGTTCGTCCTCGGGCATACTCATCTTTCGAGCACACAAGGTGATAATGACTCCACACAGGGCAGCAATCTTCGCATCTCTGTCTTGCGTTGGACCGTCGTCGCTAGGTGAAGCACGGAGCTCGCCAGATGGCAGAGGCATCCAACGCCGAAGGCGATCGCAGACGTCTGAGTAGCCAACCTCGCCCGCATTTTCGAATTTGGTCATCTCAATGTGATTGGCATGGCTAAACTTGCGGTCATGTTTTCGAGTCCAGAGTGTCGCTGAGTCATCATCTACGATCTGTAGGGGGTTAGCATTAGAGAGGCACGCAGAAGTCTGTCATGTAGTGCGCACTCACCTTCTGTCCTCTGAAGTAAGTGTTCTCCTCAATGAAACAAAAGACCTGCAGCGCAGCACCTTTGCGATCCAAGAATCTCTCGAACCCCAGCTGTAGCCTTACGAGACCTGTAGCATCAGATCGCAGCTCTCTCAAGATCCTTAAGTTGAAGCTCGCGAAAAAGCTCGGAGCTCGTGCAAGCCGAGCGCCCCAGACTGCAACTTGGGAACCTTTATGCGGTGTGCCCATGAACAGGATGCCCCGGACACTGGTTGTGATTGTCCTGAACGCGGCCTCAGCATCGTCCTCAAGGCAAGTAAGCAATGCTTGCTTCACAACAAGACCACCGAGTGAGTGCGCAATGAAGATCAAAGGCCGATCTAACGTTCCATCCTCGGTTCGGCGTCCAAGAATGTCATGAATAAGATCACGAGCAAAGTCCCCTATCACTCCTGTGCCTGTGCTATGCACATCAGCGTTGTAGCCATGGGTGAATATTCGAGCCTGTTGGAAGCGATCGGGAAGACAATGAAGTGGCCAGAAGGTCCTTGAGGCGTGTGTCCAAGTGCCCAACCTGTCTCCGGTGAGACCATGAACGAAGATGATGCTTGGAAGCAGATCAGTACCATCCTGCGCTTCGCGTTTACGGCATGCTCACTCGACAACCGCATTTCGAGGCGAAGCCAATAGTAAGAGTCCATATGGTTGCGCTGCCATCACTGCCAGTCAGGGTCGTGCGAAGACCTGGAATCCTTGCGTCTCACTACCTCACGAGCACGAATAGGTAATTGGGTGGGCGTGAGTAGGAGCTGATGGTCTCCCTTCACCTGAGGCCAAGACGAGTCACATCGTGTGGCTCAGTTGTGGTATAGATGATGTGGCGTTGCTCGGGCCAATGAGACGAGAAGCTGTACCTACTGTATGCAATAGTTCGCTGTCATTGGGACTGCGTGCATCGACCGGTCAGGCGGCCACCTTTACCCTTGTCCGACGGGTCTGGAACGTGAGGGCGGCCTCATGCTTGACAGAAGCAAGCATACCGGGTGAATGTCTCGGAGGCTCATTGCAAGTTATGGACGTGGAGGTCAACCGTGCCATATGGACGAAAGCAGCAGGTGGGCAGACCGATAGTGTGTTGATGTGTAGTACAAGTGCACGGGCCTTATTATCCAACCTCGAGCCGAGTACGGCACCTTGAAGCACCTGCAATCACTTTCAACGACTGCAACTATGCTTCGCTGCGCGGAGCTGGGCCAGCTGGCGCATATTTAATCCACGTCTGGCTCCATGAGACGTCCATGATAGTTGCAAGGTCAGTTCCTGCGCCTAAAAGCGTCAGCATGGCAGTGAACGAGAGGGTAGCGACGCTCTTTGCACAGCCTCCGTAGGTATTGCCATCCGCTCGGTAGGTTTGCAACACCACCTTCCTTCCGTCTCGCAATCTCCCTCTCCCACTCTCAGGCCCACACATGCCACTGCAAAAGCGTACAACCGGAGAGATGGAGCCACCAGCCTACACAGCACCCACCGCAGCACCCACCCCGACCCTCCGCACGATCAACGATCTCCGCTCCCAGATCATAGCCAACGCCTCGATCCTCAAGCCCCGCAACAACGAAGAGCGTTCCCGCGCCGACCACATCGAAGTCGTCGTCGCCAGACTGCCTTCCACCACCTCCATCATCCCAACCTGGTCTCAAGACGAGAAAGCCGATCTCAGGGCCCAGAGCCAGGCCTTCAGCAAAGGCCGGGCTTCTGCAACGGTGAACGTTGGACTGCATTATGCACTACTCACGAAGCGGACTACTAGTAAGAGTGAGGTGCAGATCATATTGAGGGGTGAGGCGAAGCCGACGATAGAGGAGGCGTTAGAGGATGTGCTTGAGAGGACGGAGGCGCTGATGCATGACCATGTGTTGAAGTATGGTACTGCGGCTAGAGATGGTTGTTCGGTTATGTGAGATTCTATCCATAGTTGAAGTGCGATCTCTAAGTGTCTATGCTTGTTTTCTGAGATTTATCGAGAATCAATCATTCAGTGTCATTCATCCCTCGAGGGTATCCCTCGGAGGCCATTAATCCTTGATCGCAGCCGTACTTTGATAATGCATGCTACCTCATGGACTCAACAATCCGCCCCGCTTGAACGGTTTCGCAACAGCAAAGTCCAGCCTTGGAGCTATCTCATCCGGACACCAATTCGCTATGCCATAACGCAGCCAATGCGCATAAGTGTGAAGCACATCGTCAGACCCAGGATTCGCTCTCCACAAGGAGCCGAGTGTTGGTCCAAGGAAGCGGAGAATGAGGCCATGGGCTAGCTTGAACCCGAAAGATTGTGACAAGCAGCTCTCGACGATGTCCCTCGCCCGAGCCTGCTTTTCATTTTCGCTCTCCCCCTGCTTCGGTAGTGGCAAAGACATGAGCTCGAATGCTAAATTGCCATTCCATGCCGTCTTCTCGTTGATGAGCTGACTCCCGCGCATGTACTCCATAGCGTACACATGCTTCGCAACATACTCTGGTCCATTCCAGTCATCTTGCTCGTCGATGCAGCCCATGACCATCTTCATGACTTGGCCTTGTGTGATGTAGTCGGTCAGTAATCTGCAAGCTTCATCGTGCGGCACACGCTTGCCGTTTTCTTCAAAAGACATGTCTCCATCAGCACCGATAAGAGGTACTCCCGCGAGCAGCGGACTTTTGGACATGCCTTCAGTGCTCGACTCCCCGCCATCTTCAGCCCACAGCGCGAGGAAGAGTTTGTGGCATCGCGCGAAGAACTGATTGTCTGGCTTTGCACACAGGAAGTGGTTCGTCAAGTCACGTGCATTGACATCTCCGGCATTGTAGGTCATGATCTCGAAAGGTGAGTCCGCATTAGCCACAGTGTCGTTCCACAGCTTATCCAGATCCCCGATCTGCATGAGCCCTACGTCCGCGTACACACCGCCATACTTGAGCAGCAGTGGCCAGCGAACGAGATCAGAGGTATGCTGAGCCGAGTGATCACCACCAATGACTCCATCGATGAATGCTTGAGGAAATGTTCCCGGGTCTTTGACATCTAAGTAATTGGCCACGTTCGAGGGGGAGCCTGGCAAGCGATCAACGACACGGATGACCCAACCAGCGCGTGAGAAGCGTCGATGCCAGGCACGGACGTTGCGTTGTGTGTAAGGATGCATTGAAGCGAATGAAGAGTGCCAGAACATCCAGACATTTTTGTCGTTGGCGATGGGGCCGGGGTTGAGGATGATCTGGTCGATTTCGGCGTCGGCACGAGTGTCGAGGAGGTGGACTGGGACTGGATGGACGCCGGCGGGGATAGGATAGGTGGAGTCTTCCGACAATGCCATGTTGTTGCGCTGAGTGCAGTGGCAGAAAATATCCACTCACGGTGAATTCAGAGGTGCGATTGCGATGTTAGACTTCGCGTGAAGGTTACGGAGGAAACATGCGGTATATATCTGCTAGACCAATCTTACTTACTGCTCAATTTAATCGTCTAGACAGTCCCACACGACAGTGTTTGTATCGTATCGCATCGAGGATGAGCCATGTCCACTCACGTCCGTGGAGATGCGGTCGAATCCGGAAGGCCCGTCTCCACACAGATCCTCCTCCACGGTTTCACAGATTAATGGTCCTTCCGCGCTCGATCAGCCCATCTCACACGTACACGTATGCATCGCTTCTTCGCCGTCACTGCTTCCCAACTAGCTATAGCAGATCTTCGCAGCTCTAGCTGCGATATGCTCGGAAGTCATGCCCATCTCAGCTCTATTGATGTCGGGGGTTCTTTCGCATGAGTATCACATCAGCAAGCTCGATTATTGTTAGCCCAAGGATGGTTCAACAGGGCATAACGTCCGCCCGAACGATTCGCAGCGTAATGTGAAGTCGCCTGCGGTCAATTCCACACATTCTACTAGACTTGGGGTCTGAGCACGCTGTGCCATTCGCGTACTTGCCTACACTCCACCTTTCAACGACGAACACGGATTGCACCTTTTGCACGCAAAGTCTCATACTGTTTTCACGCAGCATCTCCCTGCACATAAGCGGCACTCATAATAGCACTCTGGTGCTGCTACAGGTCGAAGAAGCATTAGGAAGCTGCGTCCAGCAGTCCGATTCATCACTGGAAGTGAATAGACACGTTGGTCCTGGTGGTTACATGTATCGAGGGAGCGCGCTAGAATACGTCAGTCATTGAAGATCAAGGATCGCAGGTGGTGGATCGAGGCATTGGAAAACACGAGTTCTTCCTGGTGTGATACAGGGAAGATGGGGTATATCACACTTTGACATGATTGATGCATCTGAGATCTGCTTCGCTTTACCCGTCTTTCTCGCTGCAACGAGGTACCAACGGCCGCTCCCACCTTGACAGTGTAAATACTCTGTTCTACTTACGAGTGATCATAGCGTAGACAATCCCCTTCTGACAACTCTTCAATGGTATGCTTACGCAGGGTTGTGCATGAGCTTCGCCCTGAGTACGCGAAAATCTGCATGCTGAACCACCTCTATGTACTTGAACATCCGAGTGGGCGCAGGATCGTGCAGCGGCTCCATTGAGCGCAATGCATGAAAGGCGCATTGAGCATGCTGCAGCTTGCCGACCTCGCCGTGGCCGCGAACGAGCGTGTAGTGCACAAAGAGATGCCTGATTATTGTGGGGGTCGGAGTTACTCACAGGTTTGGTCATCAGGAGCGGTACAGACTTCGGCCGGCCATTCTATATGCGGGATATACTTCGTGCTGCACCGTACCTCAATAGGTCTGTCTGCACAGGCGACTGGTCTTGGGCTCACCAGGTGTGAGCTGGGCAGGAGGCCTGCATAGTCTTTCAGTCGCGATTCCACTACAGCGGTCATGTGCACTGTCATGGTCAAGGTCCGATTGTGCTTTATGTTGTCTTGCTCCCGATGAGAGCGCGGCGTCCCTGAAATGCTCCGCTGTCACGCAAACATCGAGGCGACCGCAGTCAGACTCAGCCTTGCGGGCGGCTGAATGCAACCTACAGCAACGCGGAAGGTCTCGTTACAGATGTTGATGCGAAGGGAGCGTCAGTGATGCAGTCATCATCCATGTTGTTACAGAGAGAGCTTGGATACGTTGCATGCCGGAGCGCGACACCTCGTCCAAGATTGCCCTAAATCTACCGAGACATGCGAGTCACGGGACCGCGCGGCCTAGGATTCAGCTATGTGTGAGCGACACAGGCATCTCCACGTCTTGCTGACGCACGAGGGATTGTGTGCATGATGGGGATCAAACAAGGCAGACACCCTGGTCGCGCTTCCACCACAAGTGGTGACTCTGCTAGGGCTGGCCGTCGAATGAAAGAGCCCGAAGCTCATGGTGCGGACTATGTGGCTGACCTATGTAGCTTTGATTTTGCAAGCATGGGAAGGTAGCGTACATGTAGGGCGTGACGCTGTGAGAGATCTCGCATCGCCGAGGAGCGAAGTGAGAAACGACAGCAAATGGATAAACCGGAATGCAGTGGTGGCTCGGCATTCACAGCTAGTGCTGTGGGGACGCACGCAATTGTATGACAGAGTTTCGCAACGGTCGGTGTCGGTGTGGCTCGTGGGCAAGATGCGTAAAGTCTATATTTGCCAGCGTTATGGTGCGGTGGGGAAACGCACATCACAATCCTTCGTCAGTTGGGAATACGAGGAGGGGGAATTGTGTGATTGGCACAGGCATGCAGTCTTGGCCATGATGATGTTCTCGCTTCTTCGCATGCCGTGTTCCGGCACTTGAGTGGATTGCGCCAACATGCTGGGACGCTGCGAACCAGCATGTCGTCCTTCACGCAGCCCTGTCACGTTTGAGCCTTTGAGGCGCAGCTTTCTGCCGTGCTCGGAGATCAGTACCGAGTTTCACTCAAATTCCCTTTCGTTTGCGGATGCTGACGGGTCGATGACCTGATGCCTGTGAGCTCCAGCGCGAGCATCTCCTTCACATGAAAGCACGAACAGCGCACGTCAGGATGATGTACGCCATGTGCGTCTCCGGTGTGGGGTGCGTTGGCAGGTTTCTTGTGATGCGGCTCGGATAGTTGCTGCACGTACACGAGGCGTCGTAGGTTCGCGTGGGGTTTGTGCATGCAGCCAGTCCTGTGAGCACACTTGCGGAGAAGGATGCGAAATGCCACGTCGCTCCTTACAAGCCCATCATGAGCCGCTTGCCCAATAATGCCGCCGGGTTTGTGGCGCTGTAGGGCAAGATCAGCATGTTTCATCGTGGAGGAGTGGAATTCATTGCTAGCGCACACTCCTTTCGAGACGAATACCTGCGATCCCTAATTTCGCTGCCGCAGATTCCACCTTGCCCAAGGTAAGTGGTGACGTATACCCTGTCACATCTCTCGGACCGGACGCATCGTCAAATCTTCTCTCGCGACTCGGTCAGCTAGCGTGGGTTGAAGCTGCGGGTACCTGGACTCGGACAAAGGCAAATGTGGCTCAACCGGCCAAGCGCTGTCGCAAACCCGCTCTTCCACAAAGGAGCCGCTCGCTCATGCTGACACCGATCCCCCAAGCGGAGTCCTCGGAATGTCCGTCATCGCCGTGCGTGTCTATTATCGCAGCCAAGCGAATTGTGGTCAAGTCGGCCATCCTGACCTTGAGACCTTGAAGTGGTTGTACCTTCCCTCACTGCCATCTCGGTTCACCGTCCAAGCTTCACGCCTTCGGCACGACAAACTCTCAACTTTCTCGAAAATCCTCCTGAGATTGCTACTCACTACATCACCCACTACGCTCTCTGGAATACTATCGCACGCTGTCTGACTTCATACGCTCCTTAACAGCAAATCAAACGCGACAATACGACCGTCTCATCTTACGCCACACTATACAGTATTCTACACGACGCCACGTTCAGCGAAGCGGTAAACCACACACCCCACCCTGCACTCCGCCTCGCAGGAACGTATTATTACCTACCTTAAAACACGAGCTGCAGGCAGCGTCCTCCTCTTTTGCGCAGCGACGCACCTCTACGGCGTCCGGCGTCAACTGACCGCACGCGTGCCTCAGGTAGGCCAAATACAGCTCCGCGCTGGCGTGGGTCTGATCGCTTATCCACACCGCGCTCCCACTTGAATTGCAACCCGACATATCTGTGAAGGCAACCTCTGTGCGACTGTCTGTGTAGTAGCGAGGCAGGAAGGCGTTCAACATGCGTCGTCAAGCCGATGCATAGCGACTCGCAAGACCAACACCTTCTCTCACACACTCGACATGAATCTAGCATTCCCGGCTCATATGCCACCACAGGATGGATCAAACGGCACGTCTCCCACCGCAGACAAATCTGAGGTGTCATCTGCACAGATCGCAGGTCCGATCAAACCTTTCATCAACACTGCAGTGGCCATGACAGTAACGCCAGCGTCGGCTGCCGGAGCAAACAGTGCTGCTTCCTCTGCTAGGAGTAGTCCATCAATGCAAAAGTCGATGCTTCGACATCGCCAACCATCGATGCGAGATCTTACGCAAGAAATAGACGCCTCGCCTCAGGTAAATATGGCAATGTCGCCATTTGCTCCTTCCGTGAGGCCATTCCATGACCGGTCACATTCACCGCATACACGCATTGTACCACAGACTTCCATGGCCGAAGCGATATCAGCGGGCAGGAGCCCTGGCCTCATTCGTCGAATGTCGCGTGGCGCTTCGAACAGACTCAGGCGCCGGGCTTCGACAACGCACAACCTGCGTATGCGGGATCAAAGTGCTGGACCTGTACTCATGCGGCGCCGTAGTGATAGCAACGGAGCGTCTGATGCTGATCAAGACATATCAGACTGCGAGCCTCTACCGCCGACAAAGGAGACCGAAGTCTCCCCTATCTCTCGAAGTGATGGTCTTGGGATTTCGCTTCCCAGACCAAGCAACGCATCGAGTGTGCTCTCGGGTTTCGAAGGCGGCATCGCGCCTGCAATACATGCTGTGCTCGAGCAGGGCACTTGGTGCGACAAAGTCTCCGCTAATAAAACCAAACGCATCAAAATATGGCTTGACACGAATGCGGCGCGAGTTTGCTGGCATCCGACGAATTCAGCAAAATCGTTCTTTATCGACGATGTTCGCGAAATACGCGTCGGAGCTGATGCCCGCAATGCTCGGGACGATGCCCAGGTCCAGCCTGAGGACGAGAACCGGATGATCTCGATCATCTACCAGGGTCTGACACGGTCTAAGGGTAGCCACATGAAGTACATGCACCTCAGGACTCCCGACGCATATATCACCAATCTCTGGGTGGAGGCACTCGACCAGGTGACACGCGAACGGACCGCCATCATGAATGCCTTGTCCTCTTCGACAGATAAGAGTGAAGTGAGCATTACTATGGCATGGAATCAGGCTATGAGCCGTAAGACTGCCGATCAGCCTGCGGCGTTCACCCTCGAGGACGCTAGAAGGCTTTGCCGACAACTCGAAATCAATTGCACACCCGGCACGGTCAAGACACACTTCGACTGGATCAACCCAGAACGTACCGGACAGCTCTCGCGATCGCAGTTCAAGGACTTTGTTAACTCGTTCAAGGAGCGTAAGGACATCCAACACGAGTGGCGCAACCTCACCATGGGCACCGACCGTGAGATTGATGAGCCGCAGTTTCTCGACTTCTTGCGCATGATCCAAAAGATCGACGTGGCCAAAGATGTCGCGCACTGGTCAACCGTGTTTGACAAGTTTGCCAAAGCCGTGCCTGCGGGCAGTCAGACTTCACTGGAACAAACGCCACGCGTGAAGAAGATCATGAACGCACAAGGATTCAAGAACTTCTTGACATCTTCCTGGAATGCGCCTCTGAAACTGAGTAAGGGAGACGAGGTTCTGGATCGGCCCATCAACGAGTACTTCATATCTAGCTCTCACAACACCTATCTCTTGGGACGGCAAGTGGCGGGATCTTCGAGCGTCGAGGGCTACGTTGCAGCGCTTGTGAAGGGATGTCGATGCATAGAGATCGATTGCTGGGATGGCGACGATGGCCGACCTGTAGTAACCCACGGTCGTACAATGACAACGAGGATCGCGTTCGCCGACTGCGTATCCGTGATCAGCCGATATGCCTTCCACTCGACACCTTACCCACTTATCATCTCCCTAGAAGTACATTGCAGCGCTGAGCAGCAGCAGGTCATGGTCGACCTGATGCTCAAGCACTGGGCGGATGAGCTTTGTACAGAACCCATCATGTCAAACTCGATCAACCTCCCATCACCGGAGGAGCTGAAGAACAAAATTCTGATCAAAGTCAAGGCTTCGGAAGAAAGTGGCTACAGTCAAGGTGCTACGGATACACCGACTAGCCAGACGCGATCGCGGAGTCTGAGCTCGGCGCTTGCTAATGCAGGCATATCAGACTCGAGCTACATGACACTGTCGCCTCGCGTAGCTAGCCCTCCAGGCGCCAGTCCTCTCGACCACATGGCGAATGGAACATCCACCCCTCGCGGATCGACCATGACGATGACGCCAAGCGTCTCGAGTGATGATAGTGATGAGGTAGCTGCGGCCTTGGAAAGATCAGCCAAGCGACGCAACACCAGCAAGATCATACCCGAGCTTGGTGCTCTGGGTGTGTACGCGCAAGGCATCAAATACGCGGGCTTCACTGCGCAGAACGCCAAGACTTACAATCACGTCTTCTCCTTTGCCGAGAACACCTTCATCAAGCGTTGTACAGATGCGACAGACAGCAAAGCCATGCTCGAGAAGCACAACATGCGGCACCTCATGCGCGTATATCCTGGAGCCAGGCGTATCGACTCATCGAACTTCAATCCTCTGCAGGCATGGCGTCGCGGAGTCCAGATGGCCGCGCTGAATTGGCAGACATATGATATCCACATGCAGATGAATCAGGCAATGTTTGCTGCAGGATCCGACCGCCTGGGCTATGTCCTGAAGCCGGAGGAATTGCGCCATGCAAAGCATCTGCCCATTGCCGACATCCTCGCCGATGGGCTCGAGCACAAGGAGAAGAAGGGCAAGAAGCTTGTCAAGTTCGATGTCAACGTCATCTCGGCGCAGCGTCTGCCGCGTCCTCGCAACACATCCACGGAAGGAGGGATGAACCCTTATGTCGAGGTGGAGATGTACTGCGCTGATGAGAAGAGTCTGGACACTGCGAGGGGTGAAGGAGGCACCAATGCATCTGCTCGTGATGGCATGCTGGGCATCGGATCACCGCTTCGTCATCGCACGCGCATCATCGAAGGCAATGGCTTCGATCCGCAATTCAACACTCGTCTGGCGCTGTCTGTGCAAACAAAGCATCAGAGCTTGATCTTTGTGCGTTGGACAGTCTGGAATTCGCCTGAAGCCAACAGCACGTCGACGAACAACACCCTACTTGCGACCTTCACAGCCAAGCTCGACAGTCTACAGCAAGGACTGCGTCACATCCCTCTCTTCAATCCGAACGGTGAACAGTACAGAGACGCGAAGCTGTTCGTCAAGATCCATAAAGAAGCGCCTGTAGCCTTGAGCTCTGATGACTACACTCGGCAACTACCCGACCTCTCTGGCTCACCGAGACCGGAGCCACCACGTACCGGACGCACCTGGCCGCGCTTCGGCATCTTCAGTCGCAGCACGAGTGAGCGAAGGCGCCGCGAGCAATTGGCTGACCCGCGTGGCTCGCTGAGTAGGACTTCGAGCATCGAGCGAACGTTCCTGTCCGATGTGCGATGATGAATACTGAACGAATCCCCTTTGTTACCATTAACCTACTAGACTGGCGTTCGGGCAACGCTGCCCGTGGGGCGGCACGGCGTTTTAAGCTGTATGCCAGCTGTATACCCAACTTTCGCTCTGGCTTTGGAGGCTTATGGACCTGGGTAGGCACTGCTGTGCAATGAAGGAAACACACTGCATTTTGGAGACTTGGGGGGTATAATGACTGTAGCATATAGCGGGCCACATGGGAGGAGAGGAGCATGTCGGCGCTCGCACTGTACTGTATACAGCATCTGCCGGGCTGGATCTGGGATGTCGGGGTGATGATGGGCTGGGTAGGATGTCGAGGAACTCGCTTAGCGGCTGATTTAGAAGATGAGCATACCTGGCGATATCCATAGATGGACCGAACCATGACACCCAACAGATTCTTCCTACTTCAATTGCGATGTTTCTCAATAACGTGATCGTGGTCACTTCGAACAAGCAGATTCTTAGCTCGCTCATTCTCGGTCTAACACCCCCGTTCGGGACAGGCGTCATCCAGCTCATCACCTGCACCTACATCCATCACATCTTATCAGACCTTGACTTATACACTGCACACAATTATTAGATTGTACCACATCAATCATGTCGCATACCGTTCCCAATACTGCGCGGCAAGCGCTGCGCCAATGCTCGCGCCAGATCTCAAGCTCGTCGTCCACCTTCGCCACCCAAGTACCAAGAGCCTGCATCGCCAGCACCCAACGCCGCACATATGTGTCCAAGACATCACCCAAGAGCTATGTCTCGGAGTCCTCGCCCAAGAACGCCACAGTCAGCGTCGACACGACCATCAAAGCCGATCATGCAGCCTTTTTATCCCAGACTGGGACGAGGCCGCAAGATGCCATCATGCCCACGACCGGCATGCCAGCGGACGCCATGATGAGCCCTGCGGCTGGCATACTCAAGCAAGCCACAGTCATGGATGAAGGCACACGACCGATATACCTCGACATGCAAGCTACGACGCCCACAGACCCGCGAGTGCTGGACGCTATGTTGCCATATATGACGGGCATGTATGGCAACCCGCACAGTCGGACTCACGCCTACGGATGGGAGACTGACAAGGCTGTTGAAGTGGCGAGAGGGCACATCGCGGCCCTGATCGGCGCAGATCCGAAGGAGGTTATCTTCACTTCGGGAGCTACGGAGAGCAATAACATGAGCATCAAGGGTGTGGCGAGATTCTTCAAGCGGAGTGGAAAGAAGAACCACATCATCACATGCCAGACAGAGCACAAGTGCGTGCTTGACAGCTGTCGGCATTTGCAAGACGAGGGCTTCGAGATCACGTATCTGCCTGTGCAGGAAGATGGACTGATCAGCATGGAGGCGTTGGAGAAGGCTATGCGCCCGGAGACGGCGCTTGTCAGCATCATGATGGTGAACAACGAGATTGGTGTTGTGCAGCCGATGGAGGAGATCGGCAAGCTATGTCGGAGTAAGAAGATCTTCTTCCACACAGATGCGGCGCAGGCTGTGGGCAAGATCGAGGTGGATGTGAACAAAATGAATGTGGATCTGATGAGTATCTCTGGGCATAAGATCTACGGACCTAAGGGTATTGGAGCTTGCTACGTGAGGCGGCGGCCGAGGGTACGCATTGATCCGATCATCAGTGGAGGTGGCCAGGAGAGAGGACTAAGGAGTGGCACGATTGCGCCACCGCTTGTCATTGGGTTCGGAGAGGCTGCGAGGATTGCGAAGGAGGAGATGGATGTGAGTTGCCCTGCTTTTTCCTCTGATGTTTTCGACCAGCATGATTATATGCTACACATGCATGGCTTTCTGAGCGTGCCTTGACCGGCACATCACAGTGCTGAAACAGCACCCTGTATGACTTGCATTCTTGCAACCATCAATTTCGCAGACGCAGATGACCTGAACATGACTGACATGATTCGCAGTACGACACCAAGCGCATCAACTCCCTCTCCGAACGCCTTTCCTCTGGTCTCTTGGCAATGGAACACACCACCATGAACGGATCTACCGCCCACCGCTACCCCGGCTGCGTCAACGTCTCATTCGCCTACGTCGAAGGCGAGTCCCTACTTATGGCACTGAAAGACATTGCTCTTTCATCCGGCTCAGCCTGCACATCAGCTTCTCTCGAGCCGTCATACGTACTACGAGCACTGGGAAGCAGCGACGAGAGCGCGCACAGCAGTATCAGGTTCGGTATTGGCCGGTTCACTACCGATGAGGAAATCGACTACGTTCTCAACGCTGTAAAGCAGCGAGTGACGTTCTTGCGAGAGCTCAGTCCGCTATGGGAGTTGGTGCAAGAGGGCGTGGATTTGAACACGATCGAGTGGAGCCAGCACTGATCCTGTAGATTACTTGTAATGAGGCTGCGGTATTGCTTTGCAGTACCATGTACACATGACCATACATTATCGACCGTACATTATCGACCATCTGACTTCACCCTGCTGACGTCCTCTCCCACTATTAACAGCTAAACGGAGCACTGATCGCCCCACTCGCATACGCATCCACAATTGCCCTTATAGTCACATAAAGTCCAGCCACGCATATGAACGCGCCCACAGCGATCGTCAGCACGCAAAGCGTCGTCTGCGCCCATCTCCGTTTCCAGGCCCGCACCCCATCATTATCGTGATACTCGTCGTGCAGCCAGAAGAATCCCGCGATGCCATACGTGAACCACGCCGCGAATAATGACGCCGCGATGCCGATGAGGTAATTGAAGATCGGCACTCCCACCGCCAGCACGAATGCCGCGGCGTTCATGAGGAAGATGAGGAAGATCCAGGTGCCCCAGCCGAGGACGGTGTGGGAGTGTAGGTGACGGGATTTGCGGAAGATGCGGACGAAGACTAGCTTACTTGCAGTGTGCGCGTACAGACTTCCTGCTAGGAGGAAGTTGGGTAAAGCGATGCCGTAGGCTGCTTTCTGCCATTTTGGCGGGAGGGAAGAGAAGGATGGGGATAGCACGGCGCTGCCAAGGTAGACGTAGGTTACGGCCGCGAACACGGCGTAGTAGGTTGTTGCGAAGGTCTGCAGGGTGAAGGCTGCTTTCATGGCGTCTTGGGGGCGGCGCATTTCGGAGACCATGACGAAGAACCTGCGCGAGTCATCAGCATAGTTGTTTCGATGCGGGAAATGGAGGAAATGAGTGGCTCACATGAAGTGTCCTGCGTATGCGAACACAGGATTCGTGATCGAGATGAAAGCCGAGAAGAAGGAGGTCGTGACCACGATGTCAACTTGACGGTCGGGCGTGGGCTCGATGCCGGCTGCGACCATGCCTACAATGCCAGCTACGATGATACTCGCCACACTCACCACACTCAGCCAGCTCAGCCCATCCAGCGTGCGCGGTAAACTCAGTAACAGCGTAGGAATCGCGAAGATACCAGTATACAGCATCAAACACAGCTTTCCATCACTGAGCGCCGAGAGTGCGATTTGGCCAGCTAGTAGCTGCCCGCCAGTAGCGAAGATAGCGAAAACCACGGTGCCGAAGGCTAGGACTTCGCGACCTATGGGACCGAAGAGGATTTTGCCGGCGTCGCCCATGGTGTGCACTTCCGGGTGGCGGAGCTTGAATTTCACCAGCAGCCATGAAGTGTACGTTGCGAAGACGCCGAGGAAGACGATTAAGATGATACCGGGGACTAGGCCGACGACTGCGAGGGACGAGGGGAGCGAGAGCATGCCATTGCTCACACTGTTCGGGGAGACGATGTTAGCGGTGCTTCAAATGGGCATTTGGGGAGGGAAGTTCTTACATCTCAGCGATCATCAATACGGCTACGAGCTGCCAGCTCAGAGTCTTGTACTTGATATCGTTGCCTTCTTCGTGGCCGAAGACATCTCGATCATCATAGCCTGCTGGTCTGGCGGAGGATTGGACGGGTCGAGAGTCGTACTCGTCGTTGTCGTAGTTCTTGGACTCCATGACTGTGGTGCCGTGTGGCAGTCAGGTTTGGCAGACCAATTTCGACCAAAGGCGAATAATGCGTCCAAGCGGTCACAGTCCGCTGGCCGACTACAATATATGCTTTGCGGCGATGGGGCCAAAATCACTCCTCCAACGATCTTTGTGCCTGCAGCAGTAGGTAGTCCAGCTTCCGCACCTCCACACAGTCCTTTACGTCCGAACGTCTAAGTGACGGAAGAGAAATCGAGTACCTACATGTAGTCGTCCTATCATCGCCCAGCCACCGGCACGACTCATGACCTGACGTCTACATCGTCTAGACGATAAGGCTGGCTCATCGAAGGAGGAGTTCACACGCGAGTACCGGGATGTCACACGTGGGAAAGTGTCATGCCGTCTCAATCAGGCAGGTCGCTATCGGCTTGGCGTCGTCCATGGAGGAGATCTGGAGGTTAGTAATGCCGAGTGAGAACAGACCGCATCGCCTAGAACTGCTGAACACGAGAGCCTCGGCCACGGGAGCGAAAGGGAGTTGAGTGATGAAATGGGAGTGGAATTATAGCGAGACGATTGTGATCACTACAGACGCAGAACGCAGCAAATTGCAGCTCTTCGCTCTCACCGAAGGACTGCCTGACTCTCTCCCTCGACCTCTACTCTTCCCCTGACTCGGACTGTGTAATGAGTGACTGAGCCCTTCCCTCTCTCTCGCGGACCTCTGAAAGCACGTGAACGCAGCAATGTAAGCAATGTGAGCAATCTGGTCGACCTCTGAGCATCAAGTCGAGGTGTCGAGGTTCACCGTAGAGACAGCGTCAGGAAGGAGCTGTGTCGAGATGTGGCAAGCAGTTGACTAGGCAGTCGGAAGACCAGCCACGGCCGACGTTTCAGCGACTAGACTAGCGAGGATGACCTGTCTGTCGTGCCGCATCGCACTCTTGCCATCGCTGAGGAGTGTCTTGGGCGTAGAGTCGAAAGACCTGGGCTTCGTGGCTGTTGTATGACCAGGTTGACTCCAGCGATGGTACTCGGTGTCCAGTCGAGGTAGTGTATGGCGTATGTCGACCTTGCGGTCAAAATCACACTTGGCAGTCGTCTCGGTAGCTCATGATAAGCAATGGAAAAAGCATCCGCACCTCCCATGAGGGAGCATGCATCACACTTGGAAACACCCCGGGCCATCACTCATACCCAGCCCCTGGTCCGCCCACCCCAACCTGGCTCGCGAACGCAGTGCTAACGCTCTGCACATCGTCATCGCGCTCCAGCGTGCTGCGGTTCACCCTTCCACTCCCGATAGGCGCCAGCGCATTCCCACCCGGCACCTGCCCCTCCACATACCTCCTCAGCTTGTCGCTCTGACTCAGACTAGCCTGCTTGTTCAAGTCATTGATGCTCAGACCCACGAGACTAACACCACCCTGCCCAGGCACTTTGACAGACCCATTAGTAGTCAGGTCCGTGATCTCCGTCCCAGCCTGCGATTCACTCGCAATACTCTCCGGTGCGCGAGGGACCGGATGGCCGTTCGTGCGAGGACCGTTGGGAAGCGTAGGCCACGAGCCCTGGAAATCGCGGAACTCGGGCGGGAAGTTGTGCGGTAGGGCTGCGCCGCCACCGAGCGCGGAGGAGTGCACTGAGGAGACGTCGTCGGGGATGTAGCCGATTACGCTTCCGTCGGGCGCAGTGCGGGGAGCGGAGCCGTTCAGACGGGTGTTGGTTGACGAAGCCATCTGGTTTGCGTGCTGGTAGGCCATTTGATAGCGCTGCGGGCCGCGGTAGGAGGTCTTCGGGCGGCTGAACTGGAGGAGAGAGACTTGCAGATTGTTGAGCGGGCCTTCCACGAGAGTATTGCGTTCCTTGAAGTGGAGGAGCAGGTAGTGCCAGAGCGGATGCTTGCTGAGGACCTTGGGGTTGCCAAGGATGACGAGACCGTACTTCGCGCGCGTGAGGGCGACGTTGAGACGGCGTGGATCAGACAAGAAACCGATACCTTGGTGCTCGTTGCTGCGCACGCAGGAGAGAACGATGAAGTCTTTCTCACGGCCTTGGAAGGCGTCCACAGACGCGACTTCGATCTCCTTATAGTTCTCCTTCCTGAATGTGCCAGTTTGCTGCATGCTCTGCACAACGAAGCTGCGCTGTCCTTCGTACGGCGTAATGACGCCGATATCCTCGGGCTTTACACCAGCCTTGAAGAAGCGAGTCACGATCTTCTCAACATTGGAAGCCTCGGTCCTGTTCAAGAAGCTGGTGCCAGAGGCAGAAATCTCCTCAGAACCCAGATTAGACCAGAACATCATCGGACTGTCAGCGACTGGCCAAGGGAAGTCAACATCCCTGCGAAGGCGCTGGTGCATGGTAATACCATTCTGCAGAGAGCCTTCGTAGAACATGTTGCTTGGGAACTCGGACAGACAAGGATGCATGCGGTATTGCACCTGCAAGCGGATGGGCGCACAGCCGAGAATGACTAGGCGCTCGAACAACGATTGGTTGAGGCCTGCCTTTGCAGCCTTCTTGTTCATAATGACAGGTCCGAGCTGCTGGTGATCCCCGACCAGCACGATCTGCTTGCAGCCGAGCACAAGCGGGATCATGCACTCTGGCTCAGCAGACTGGGTACTCTCATCGATAAGGACAGTCCTAAACTTGAGCTTAGCAAGACGAGGATCGCCAGCACCGACGCAAGTGCAGCAAATGACGTCCGCGCTCGTTAGAATCTCACGCTCCGCAGCGCGAGTGAGCGTCTTGAACTTCTTCTCATCCTGGCTGCTCAACTCGCCGAGCTCGGTCTTCAGCTGCGACAGCTTGTTGAGCTCGGTATTCGTGTCGTTCATGCGGACCTGCTCGTGTAACGACAGAAAGCCGACCTTGGACTCGACGTCCTCCCTTGACTTGGCAGTGACGCGCACAACCTTGAGCCCCGTAGTATGGATGCGCTCGGTAAGCTGATCGACTGCGACGTTCGAGGGTGCACACACCAAGACTTGTCCACCGTTGATCTTACTCAAGTGGTAGATGATCGTGGCTGATGTGACGGTCTTTCCAGTACCTGGAGGGCCTTGGATCAAGCTCAGTGGCTTCTGTAGGACGCTCTTCACGGCATTGATCTGCGATCCGTTGAGCTCAGGGAGCCCGGGTACGCTGAACTTGCGCGGGATTTGCGTCTTCATGGGGGCTGCTGCAACTTCGTGGCCGAGAAGACGATGGAAGATGTAGCCGGACACACTCATCTCGTCAAGCGCGAACGTCTTCATGGCGTGCTGCATGCGGTCGAATGAGGTAGCTTTCCAGACGTAGTCGGCAGTGAAGTTGTGAGTACACTCTGTAGGAACGCTCTTGTGGTCGCCGCGCGCTCGGAGCTCGATCGTGACTTCGTCGCTCTGGTTGTTGGGAATCTTGATCACGTAGCCAACACCCTCCCAGTGCGGACGTAGCTCACCTTGATAGCGGATGCGCATCTCATCTCCTACAGCCAATTTGACGTCTCCGAGCTCCAGCTTCGGCAGGACAAACGATGCCAGATGCTTGTTGTTCAGCCCAAAGTCCCAGCGCACGATCAAATTGTCCTGCGATTGCGACTCTTTCAGCTTGCGATCGTAGTCCGCCTCAATTTTGACGAGCGGCCCAAACACATTCTGGTACTGATATGCATCATCATAGCGCAACAGCACAGGTGCAGGCTCATCATCAATCCCAGCATTCTTCTCCAGATCCTGAATCGTAGCAGCACTGTTGTCCTTCCACATCTCTTCCAGCTTCACAATGATTTGCGGTGGCAGATGTCTCGCACGCATCTGCTCTTGATCCGTCGGTGCTCCCACCAGCCAAGGCAGGAACGAGCGATCCTCGATCAGCGGCTGCCAGCGCGAGGTGTCCCAGTTCATGTCCTTTCCACTTGGCATAGCGGCGCATGGCGAGCGACAGAGTAGCACGACAACAGTATCGCTCTTTGCCGGGATGAAGCCAAGGAGGAAGACATTCTTGGTGCCGCAGTTGTAGCACTCGAGGGTAGTCTCCCCGAGCTGCGAGGTGGGATGAAGCTGCACTTCCTTGTGCCTGGCGCGCACCAAGTGATTGATGATGTGACTGGAGCTCGTGTTGCCGCGAGCAGAGCAGAACCACTTGTTGCAGGCCAAGCACTTGACGACACTGCTGGGGTTGTGGATGCCACAGTAAGCGCAGGCATGTGGCGGCAGCTCGACTTCACCTTCCGGCTGCTGTCCAGCGGTCCCATTCACGCCGTTGACTGCGTGGCTAGCCAAGCTCTCCAGATCATCGTCATCGTAGACATCGGTCTCGTCGTCGTCGCCGACCCGCCGGCGCCTCGGTCCGCCGTTGAGATTGCCGCGGCCGTACTCGCCGTCTAGGGCGCTCTCGCCGGCGTCTAGTGTGGAGAGGTCGTCGCCATCGTTGATAGCGGAAGTGGAGTCGCTGACGAGGTGATTGCCGGCCTGTGCGAAGGCTGAGGCCATCCCGTGGGGGTGGTGCTCTCGGAGTGAGGGGGTGGGTAGGACTTCCGCGTGTAGCGGATGAGAGGAAGCGGTACCTCAAGACCGCTGTATGCGCACGTTGGGAGCGTCGTGCAGAAGGGACAGGTAGGGGAGGGAGGTGAGGTGAAGCAGTGCCAGTGGTGCTGGGTGTTGCTGTTCCAGTTCGTTCAAACAGAGCCGTGTCTTGGCACCGCGGAAGCGTCCCGCCAGCTTAAGATAATTTACATGTGAGGCTCCATCTCACTGAAGTACATTCACATTACACAGTCAAGATGATCCGACGACAAGCCCGCCAACGGCGCGACTACCTCTACCGCCGAGCATTGACTCTGCGCGATGCCGAGATTGCAGAGAAGAGAGCAAAGCTCAAGCAGTCACTTGCGACAGGAAAGCCACTGGACTCCAACATCGCCAACGACAAGCAGCTAAAGCAGGACTACAAGTACGACGAGTCGCGCGCAGATCGTACCACACAGGATGAGCTTGATCTGGACGATGAGTACAGCTTTCTCTCTGGCGTCGTCGACCCTCGAGTACTGGTCACCACCTCCCGCGATCCCAGCAGTCGCCTTTCCAGCTTCGCCAAGGAGATACGCCTCCTGCTCCCCACTGCCATTCGTCTGAATCGCGGCAACCTGATCTTGCCAAACCTCGTTGGCAGCGCAAAGTCCTCTGGCCTCAGCGACCTGATTCTCCTACACGAACACCGCGGCACACCCACCGCTCTTACAGTTTCCCACTTCCCACACGGACCCACTGCTTCCTTCAGCCTTCACAATGTCGTCCTCCGCCACGACATCCCCAACGCGTCCCGCGGCACAGTCTCGGAATCCTACCCCCACCTCATCTTCGAAGGGTTCACCACCTCGCTAGGCAAGCGCGTTGTCAAGATTCTGCAGCACTTGTTTCCCCCGCGCGAGACGAGCGCGAAACTTGGCAGCCGCATTGTGACTTTCAAGAACATTGAGGACAGTGTGGAGGTGCGACATCATGTGTTCGTCAAGACGGGGTATCAAAGTGTTGAGTTGGCTGAGGTTGGGCCAAGGATGACTATGAGGTTGTTCGAGATCCGGCAAGGGACTGCGGACGACAAGGATGGGGACGTGGAGTGGCATATGAATCAGTATACGAGGACGAGTAAGAAGAAGGACTATCTCTGAGGGATGTTGCGAGTGCTGCGGCAAGACATGACAGCGGGCTAGATGCTGTGCGCTGGTCAGACTGGGCACGAGTCTCGTGGGCGAGACCAAGTCGTACTACCACAAGGCACCATAGGGCTAGTCCATGAGAGGTACAGGGACACAACGGACGGGTTGATTTGTCGGTGCTGAGGCAATGCCGACTCGGAACCTGCTGTCATCGAAGCACATCTGCTACAATACGGTATCACTAGGTGTGTAGGCACCTAGGAGGCTTCGAGCCTAGAGCATGTGAGACGGCCGAGCTGGGGAGGAAACCAGAAAATCCATCACCTTGATGGCAGCATGACTCGCGATGGATGACGTAATGAGGGGCGACGCCCAGCTGCGTCTGTGGAAAGTCCGGAAGAGAAAGCGAAGAATGAAGCTATTCGAGGATGTCCGCGGCGACACAATGCACATTTCAAGTATAGCACAAGGTCGAGTCCAATCTCTCAACTAATGTCTCTCCCGCATCATCTCAAGATGCAGCAGCTCGACATTCTCATTCTCGGCGCAGGCTGGACATCCACCTTCCTGATACCTCTTCTCAAGGTCAAGAACTTCAACTTCGCCGCAACTACCAAAGATGGACGCGAGGTCGAGTCTCACAAGACGATCAAATGGTCCTTCGACCCGGACAGCAAGGGGGACTCAGACCTCAGTCACCTCCCCCTAGCTCAACATGTCCTCATCACATTTCCCTTGACCTCTGCAGCGCAAACCGACTTCCTCGTCTCAAAGTACATCTCAACCCACACCCCTCACGCCGCAGAAACCCGCTTCATCCAGCTCGGCAGCACAGGCATCTGGCAGATACCGCAGAAGCAGCAATGGGTCTCCCGACACTCGCCTTACAACACCACGAACTCTCGCGCCATAGCCGAGGACGCATTGTTGAAGCACAATGGCTGTGTGCTTAATCTAGCAGGGCTTTGGGGTGGCGAGCGAGAGCCACGAACATGGGTTGATCGCGTTGCTACTACTAAGGAGGCTGTTCGCAGCAAGAAGAGCCTTCACATGATCCACGGACTTGATGTGTCGCGCGCTATCGTGGCGGTGATGGGGAATTGGTATTCTGCGAAAGGAGAGCGGTGGATGTTGACGGATGGGTTTGTGTATGATTGGTGGGCGCTGTTTGCTGGGTGGGCGGATGGGAATGTCGGCAAGGACGATGACGAGGCTGTGGAAAGGGAGCCCAGCAAGCAGGCGAAGTGGGTGTATGAGTGTATGTTGGAGGAGAAGGTGTGGGCGCTGCCGAGAAGTATGGGAACGCTGGAAAGGTGTTACTTCGGGAGAGAGTTCTGGGATACTTTCCAGCTTGCGCCGGTGAAGGCGAGGATATGAGCAAACTCCGGAAGGGAAGAAGTCGTAGCATACCACGTAGGTGTGTATGTGCGGTATTGGCGAAACAGGCAAACCATGTATAAATATCATCGGATCATCTCTCGCGGAGCTACGTGTGACTTCCCCACCGCACGCATATGCGTTGACATCTCAATAACCATCTCATGCATGTGCTTCCACACCACATCTGACTGCCCTCACACTCCACAGAGGCATACTCACATCAACTGTCCCTTTCGACCTTCCGTAATCCAGCAACGCGACTACCTTACCCCACCTCCACCGCTCCTCCACCGCCCTTCCCACTTCCATCCCCCATCATGGCCGACCACTCCACGCCCTCGAAACTCGACCCCGACGCCCACCTCCTCCTCGAGCAATCCCTCCTCCGCCTTCCACACGCCCTCCTACAAAAAAACCTCAAATCCGCCCAACGCGCCATAGAAGCCTCAAACAAAGCCCTCGCCGCTGCCATCCCCGCGCCAAACTCCCCAGACCCGCTCGCAGCGCTAGATGCCACGATAGCAAAGGCTCAAACCCTTAAGCGAAAGTTGGAGGCGTTACATGCGGAAGAGCGGGCTCTACATGCACAGCAGAAAGCGAGAATCGAGCATCTCGAGGAGTTGCATGGCGTGGTGGGGGTGGGTGATGTGGGGTATGAGCGGTGGGCGCATGTGAGGCTTGATCGGCTGCTGGTGGACTATCTGCTCCGGCAGGGGTTTACGGGGAGTGCGAAGGCGTTGGCTGAGGAGAAGGGGCTTGGTGGGCTGGTGGATCTGGGGGTGTTTGAGGAGTGTGGGCGGATTGAGGAGGGGTTACGACGGGGTGAGTTGGCGGGTGCACTGAGTTGGTGTGGGGAGAATCGGGGGGCGTTGAGGAAAGGAGGGGTGAGTTTGATGGGGTTGTATTGCGCGAAGGGAGGGATGTGCTGACGAGGTGGCAGAGCGAGCTGGAGCTGGAGTTGAGACTACAGCAGTTCATTGAGTTGGCTAGGACGGGTGATACGGCGAAGCTGATGGAAGCTGTTGTGCACGCACGCAAGCACTTCTCTGGCGACCAGGTGGCGAAGTTTGGGCTACAGGCAGGAGGACTCATCGCCTACGGGCCAGACACCTTCGTGGAGCCTTACCACGTACCATCTCCCAGGCCCCCAGCCTTCTACAAAACCAAAGCTAACGCAAGACAACAGTCCCTCTACTCCCCCACCAGCTACCCGCACCTTGCCTCCCTCTTTACCCAAACCCACCACGCCCTCTTCTCCCTCCCGCCAACCCCTCTCCTCCACACAGCCCTCAGCGCAGGCCTCTCAGCGCTCAAAACACCCGCCTGTCATAGCGCCCATGCCCTTGCAACCTCTGCGAATACCGGCGCGCCAGTCTGCCCAATTTGCAGCACCGAGCTCAACGAGCTCGCCAGAAGCGTACCTTACGCGCACCACACGAAAAGTCATGTCGAGGAGGATCCTGTGGTGTTGCCGAATGGGCGGGTGTTTGGAAGGGAGAGGCTGAGAGTGCTGAATGAGAAGTTAGGGACTAAGCGGGGGTGGGTGAGAGATCCCACAGTCCTTGACAAGGGGGCTGTAGAATGGGAGGAGGGGAGCTTGAGGAAGGTGTTCATTTCGTGAGTCAACCTAATTGTGATCAATAACGTGAGTGAGTGGAGATCGGATCACACTTTGACGACCAAAGCGTCCAACGCGACATCTTTCTTCATCCCACCGACGACCGCTGCGTTGATCATCCTACTGCTCTGGACTGGTTGGCCAAAGAGAAGCCGCACGTAAGACCACTACACTGCGAAAGCGAGCAGCGGGACGGCGTCCCAGCCTCGAGCATCGTCTACGATATCATCGTACAGCAGCTGCGCAGCGTCGAACACTACCGTTTGCTCGCCTCTGGCTACGTGAATGTGTCCGAAAATCATGAGTCTAGGCTTCACTCGGGCGACCTCCCGACGAAGGAAGGCACAGCCAGCTGAGGGTCTGATATTGTTGAATCCCGCCGGCGGACCATGCATTATGAGAATGCCAGTCGATGAGGGCACGCGGTTGCTCCAGACATCGTTTCCTTGCGGGTACTGGAAGGCCGAGGTGCCACATCGCGGCGTCCACGGCGAGCCATACATGTTGAGAACCCGCTTGCCATTTGCGAATGAGAGCGTTTCGCTTTCATCTCGAAGGTAGGTCACGGAACCGAAGTCCAGATCATCTCTCTGGCGGCCCTCTGGATCTCGATGCTCGGGGTGTTTGGCCAGGAACGCCTCATCGAAAAGGAGGTCGTGATTCCCAGCGATCACGATCTTGTGCTCATGGGGCTGCGACGAGAGCCAGGAGAGCTGTGCCTGGATCTCGTCGAAGGTCCCCCATTCGGTCAGATCTCCTGCGTGGACGAGGAGGTCACCTGGCGGGAGCGGGGGCTGCAGGTTGTGCGTGTCAGAGATGCAGACGACTGTGACGGGCGAGAGGTCCTGAGATGCCTTTGGCGTATCAGCGCCCCACAAATCGTTGGAACGAAAGCTCAATAGCCACTTCGCTGTCTTTCGCAGCCGATATCGAGGCAGCTGGACGTGGTGCAACGCAGCTAGTTTCGCGGTCATTATCGGAGGCGTAGCTTGAGCCTATCGAGTGGCTTGAACGCCGGCTCAGCGACAGCCATAGCCTTAGACAACCACTCCTTTAGTGAAGGGCGTAGATGCTGTTCATGGTGTACCCTTGAGACGCCCGTGGATGGTTCTGAGCAGTTCGCAAGCAGCGAGGGGTCGTCGCTCGGCGAAACACTTTCACCGCAGGCCGGAGGGGCTCTCACTTCACCCCCACCAAGGCCAGGATTGCATCACCTCCTCATAGTGCGTTGTCGTCACGTCAGAACATAGCACCATGTGACGAGTACACGCGACCACACATGCACATATGACAGCACCTGCGGTAAGTGAGCGATTGTAGGTATCTCACGCTTGCTCCCAACCAGAACTCACAATTGCCCACACACACTTCCTCCTACCAGAAAGACTTCAATCACTTCACTAGATAGACACTCAAAATGTCGACAGCTTCCAACGTACTATTGCCCCATTAATCTGCCCTCTTCCTCCCATTTGACCTTTCCTAGCCCAACGCCTCGCAAGGCGATTACAAATCCGAGAATCCCGGCACCGTCCTCTCCGACTCTCTCGCCGCAGAGTCGATCGAGTCAGGTGGCGACTTCGCAGCTGATAGCGATGCACGAGGTATAAACCCTGCGTCTGCGAAAGGCACCACGACCAACACGACAGATACTTCTGGAGCAAGCGAGCTCAGCAGCGCGCGGTCGAGGGCAGAGAGGGACGACGACAACGAGACAGGAGAGTACAACACTGGCAGCAGCTCAGGCGATGGTCTTAGCTCCGGCTCTGCACTCCCGAACAGGAGTGATGAGGGTGGTAGCAGAGAGATAGGCGCAGGTGGTGGCTCCTCCACGTCCTACGCCGATGAGAGCTCTGGCCGCAACAGCACTTCGTCTTCCAACGTCAACACGTCCTCCTCCACCTACGGCTCTGGCTCTGGCTCTGGGTACCGCTCTACCCAGCGTACTTCGGACGTATCCAGTGGTGGTAATGACGAGGACTTCCCCTCCGACGCCCCGAACGCGAGTTTCAACAACGAGATCGGCACCGAGAACGATCCTGGCCGCGAGGCGGTGAGGAAATTACAGCAGGATAACGTGCCTAGCATCTCCTCCGGACAGCAGGGCGGGAAGGAAGGAAGAGTCAGTGGAGGAGATGCAGAGGGAGGGAGTGGGTACGCGAATGCGTTGGGAGGGGATACTGAGGCGTAGAAAGGGAGATCACATGACGATTAGTTATTCGGATTCGTGGGTCCTCAAATCCACCGGGCTTAGATCATTTTCCTTTCTATCCCCGATTTTGCTGTCACAATATTCACGCCCGCCTGGGTATCCTTCCGTGCAGTCCATCCCCTCCAGTCTCGCCGTATGCAGCGTCCCGTTCATGCCAACGCCTCCACACTCCAATCTCCCTCTTACGAATCAACGCCTCATCCTCCTAAGCCAATGCGCTTTCTTTTCCCTTGCCCTTGCCTTCCCTCTCATCCACTTTGAGCGCATCCAGTATACCGCTTACACCCCTCCCAAGCCCTCTCCCATTATCCACAGCCTCAACAAGCCCCGCAGCCTTCTTTTGCAAACCCCGCAGCACGCGCCGTGTGTAAGCGAACGAGCCGACAGACTCCATATACGCGACCGCGTACCTCTTGACATCCTCGTCCGTCGGCTTCTGCTTCAGAATATTGATGAGCACCAGATTCTGCGGCGCCGCGCGGATAGCATGCAGTATCGGGAAGGAGAATTTACCTTCTGTCAGGTCTTCGCAGAGGCCTTTGTTCGCTGTGTATTGTGCGGAGCTGAGGTTGCGATAGTCGTCTAGGATCTGGAAGAGCAGGCCGATGGTGTTTACTAGTGGGGTGTAGTCGGCGGAGGTGGAGGGATTGCGTTGAGCGGGGGAGCAGGCGCACATCAGTTTTATGGCGAGGCGGAAGAGGCCGCCGGTTTTGTTGCCGACCATTTCGAGGTAGTCGTCTTCCGAGGGGCAGGTCAGGGTGTCCCGCCAGAAGAGGTCCATTCCTTGGCCGCGGTGGAGGTTCAGCAGCTCGGTGGTGTAGATTTGGATCGCTTCGGGGTTGTTTAGAAGGAGCAGCTCTTGAAGGGCGCGGAAGTAGACGTAGTTTGCGGAATTTATTGTCTGGGCTACGCCGAAGATTTGGTGGGCGACGGGGACGCCACGGCGGAGGTTCGAGTTGTCTTCTACGTCGTCTATGAGTAGAGAAGCGGAGTGCAGCATGCCCACGACACTGTTGATGATTGCGAGGTCGTGTTGTGGGACTTGCAGCCAGAGGTTGAAGGCGTTGATCAGCTGTGTGCGGACATCTTTGCCCGGGTGGGATTCCAGGTAGTCAAATGGGCCCTTGACTATGTTCTCCTTCTCGGTGCTCCAGCTGGAGCCATGGCCGTGGATCAGATCTTGACCTATGGCTTGCGAGGCATCGGGGATGGACTGGGATTGAGACATGCTCTTCCGGTGAGCCTTGTGCTGAGGCGAAGAATGTGATGCGCGTGGGGTCTTGCTCGGGGCAATCCAATCTGTTTCGGGCACTTCTGATCGTCGCTGTGGGTCGGTAGGTAGGGTCATGTGGCTGTTGCGCTTTCGTGGGCTGGTCGGGCTTCTAGGACTGTCCCCGTTGGTGAACGCTTTTGAGCTACTAGTCCTTGTCGGTATCGAAGCTGGGTCGATCGAGATAGGTCTTGCTACCTTCCTCTCAGGTGATGCAGGCAATTCTGCTATGGCTGCCATCGCCCGGCCTATGTAGAAGCTGTATTAGGTAGTAGTGTTGCTCCGCCTTTGTCAGGCTATGTGAACAATATAAGGTGGGACTCTGCAACATCAACAATACTAAGCAATATGTACAAAGCGACGGTGCGACTGCCAGCACGTGGCTATGTTTGTGTCCTTACTGCAAGCGGAGGCCTTCGCCATACGAGCGGAGTACCTCTGTCGCTTGGCCATGAGGCTTAGAGCTCTGACATTGTATGCGAGGTGGAAGCTTGGACTTCGAGTCGAGTGGCATGTGATGTCGCCGGAACCGGATCATCCGTGCTGCCGAAGTCCACAGCAAGCCGACAAACAGGAGCGCTATCCTTCATCAAGGCAGCTACTTATATGTAATTTCCTCTTTGCCATCTCTCGCCTCCATGACAGCACTCAGTTGCGGTGCTGCATGCGACCCAGCGGACTCACACAAGGCACACCATATCTGGAGCCTATTGCTACGAGCTACGGTGACGGGTTTTGTCGCGTCAGTGCATCTCGCACGCGTCAAGATGGCATACACAGTGCCTTTCCGGCGTTTCCAAATGCATGAGCTGTTTAGGCATCACGCGTCCAGCCACTGGTGAGGGCGTGTCGTCAAAGTTCTAGTATCATGATTAGGTAGGCACTAGTCTCTTCTTTCCTACGCTTCGCGATTGCTTCCATCTTTGGCAGGTCCCGCTGCTCTGACACGCGTAATGCAGCAGCCTTGAGGCAGCGTCGTTGGCTGGAGAGCTCATATTAGACTGTTGTGAATGCAGCATTCAGCTGTCCTACGAATTGCCAAGGTAGAGTGACAACAGAATAAAAGACTTCGTGAGGTCGCAATACAAGTGCGGTCCGATATGGCGGATCATGAGCTTAATCTCCTCACTACAACAGCAACCGACATTCAACACCTCCTCTCCACGGGCCGCACAACCTCAGTCTCCCTAGTCAAAGCCTACCTCGCCCAGATCGCCGCCCACAATCACGCTAGCCTCCACCTGAACGCTCTGATCTCCATCGCCCCGGAAGCCCTGCTCGTCCAAAACGCTTCCACCCTCGATCAGGAGCGCGCCAGAGGCCACATTCGCTCCCCTCTCCACGGCACCCCTATAGTTCTCAAAGACACCTTCCTCACCTCAACCACCACCCTCGGCCTACCAACAACATGCGGATCCCCTGCTCTAGCCACCGCGACGTCCGAGATCAACTCCCCTCTAGTTCAAACCCTGGTGGATGCCGGCCTGATCATCCTCGGTAAAGCCAACATGACCGAGCTCTGTGGCCTCAAGATGCGGCCCTTGATCCCTGGCTGGTCACCCATGGGTGGTCAGACGCAGAATCCTTATGTCTTCGGTGGACTGGAAGAGAACGAGGTCATGCTCGGGAACTCCTCGGCTGGCGGATCTAGCAGTGGCAGCGCGGTGAGCGTAGCTGCTGGTTTCGCGCCACTGGCCTTGGGCACCGAGGTCGTGGGGAGTGTAGTCACGCCTTCGAACCGGGCTGGGGTATTTGCGTTGAAGTGTGGGGTCGGGACTGTTGAGGGAAAGGGTGACTTTGGGTACTGGGATGGGTTGGATTGCGTAGGGGCTATGGCGAAAGGTGCGCAGGATGTCGCATCGCTGGCGAGCGTGATCATGGGCAAGACGGTAGGGTGGAATGTAGAGCGTGGCTTTAACGGACTCAGGATCGGGGTATTGGATCCTGAGGTCTGGAACCTGCCGGAGAGCGTTACTGTGTACCCTGGCGAGACTAAGCAGATGATGGAGAAGGGCTTTTGGGCTGCTGTCGAGAAGATGAGACAGCGAGACGCTGAGATCAAGAATGTTGACTTGCCGTTACCTTGGGATGCTTTCAAATTCAGCGAAGCCGATATATCAGCGGATGATGAACACGAGAAGGCTGTGTCCGAACCAGGTGCAATGGGAAGAGAGGCTGAGAGCAGTGGAAAAATTGGCGATGGGAAAGCCGGCGAACAGAAGAGTCTTTTCCAAGAGACCTGCAGTGAGTCCCAGACTTGCATGAGCGCCTGACGGAAAGCATTAGGCACTGACAGCAGTTTCAAGTGCACCACCTCCGAACAACTCGCATGCCGGCCTTCCTCTCATCTTTCAAGACCTCTGAGATCCGATCCCTCGAAAACATGGTGGCCTGGAACGAAGCACACGGTGATGTTGCTCTGCCACCGAGTGCCGCTCTCCGCTTCCCCGTGTACTTTGGACTACCTCGCTGACCATGCTACGTTCCAGGCCATCCGTCTCAGCATGAACTCGTAGACCTGCTCTCGAACAGTACGACTCCTGCTCAAGCTAAAGCCATGGCACACGAGTTTCGAAGACGCGGCAAGGAGGCGGTAGACCCAATCTTCGAGGGCGTGGATGTGCTGGTTGCGTTGGGCGACAGTCCGTTGTGCACTTATGCTGCTGGCGCTGGTGAGTCAATACGTCGATCAATATAGGAAGAAGGAAGCTGACCACATTACGACAGGCTACCCAATCGCGACTGCACCTTTGGGAACCATACAGTACAGTGAGACGAACGAGCGGCCTTTTGGGCTTTGTTTCGTGGCCCGGGGTGGAGGCGAAGAAATACTGCTCAGGTTCATGAAAGGGTGCGAAGACGCTTCCGCGCCTCGACCGTTGCCGAAGCCTCTACTCGACACCAGCAACCAACCACTCTAGACATGTATGCTACCATGTAAGCTTGCCCAGGACCGAAGAACGCCGCTCTGTGATTTCATGATCAACACTCTCACTTCAGATGGACCTAAGCCTTGGGGAAAGCGCTCTTTGTCTTGATCCAGCTCTCCATGTCCAGCAACCCGGGGTGCCTCTTCCTCAACTCCGGGATGTTCGCGCCATACCCATCGCTTCCGAACCAGTTGATCATGACACCGAGATCAGCAACCATGTACTTCAAGAAGCTGCCCAGGAACCAGAACGTGCCCTCGAGGGGTGTGCCGGTGGCCTTCTTGAAGACTGCAGCGATTTGGTCCACTGTCAGCTCATCACCTGCGAGACCGAGAGCCTTGTGGTTATATTCGCTTGGGTTCTCAAACGCAAGCTTGACGAAGTGTCCGATGTCTGAGGCGGCGACCCATTGCAGGGGTTTCGTGCCGAGGGTGTCGCGGAGCGCGGCCATGAAGACTTTGGTGGGGAAGCCGGGGGCGAGGTTGTCCATGAAGGCCACTAAGGGAAGTCAGCATTACGCGCAGAGTGCAGATTTCCCAAGAATCTCAAAACACATACCCGGCCGCAGAACAGTCCATCCCATCTGCCCAGCACTCGCCTTCAGGTGGTTCTCAATCTCCCACTTCGTAGCAAAGTGATCAATCGGCGTCTTCTCGCTCCAGCTCTTCTCATCTCCACCGCGATCAACACTCGAATACACAAACTGCTTCACGCCCGCCTTCACACTCTCGTCGATCATGGCCTTCCCTTGCCTGATCTCGCCCTCGGAAGTCACGCCCTTGCCCTGCGAGATCTGCACGCTGTAGACACCCCAGATTGGTGTGCCGGCAACCTCTTCTGCGGCGCGGAAGAGCGCCGGCACGTCGTCCATGTCGCCTTGCACGAGCTTGATGTTCGAGCCTTGAGATGTGAGCTTTGAGGCCGAGGGGGAGGTCGCGTTGCGGGTTACGGCCAGGAGGGTGAAGGCTGCATTGTTGGCGAGGGCGGCGATGACGGAGCCGCCCTGCTTGCCTGTTGCGCCGGTGACGAGGATGGATTTGGCGGCCATGACTGAGCTTTTGCTGTGATGTTAGGATTTGGTGATTGGCTTCGGAGTGTTTCTGTTCGAAATCTGACGTCAAAGAAATCGAAGGCGAAGGAATGAGAGATCGACCATCACCTACTGCGCAGTATCCATACCCTACACTCCGGATCCTGCGCCCCCACAGCGTTGAACCCACAATTCTTCAATCCTACCATCCGTGCTCAACTCTGTGCGTCCCTATCGATCGCTGATAACCACACGGATGTCCGAGTCCATGCAGGTACATGTACGCACGGCAGAGCACGAATTCCAAGCCCGGTGCTCGGCAGGCAAAGCTTCGATCTGAGCATCATCGCTCAGGCACTTGACGGATGACCTGGAGTGTCAGAACTCTTCGCCGTCCGGATGCTCGCTTCTCCCCGTGTCTGACGGTCATGCAGGCGCCATACAGATCTTACCCCTGTACATTGTCGGCTCCGCACTTGATCTCCGAAGCATTGGAGACTTGGCGCATGTGAGATTTGGGGGCGGGTTGGGGTTGGTGGCTTGGTGACACGAGATTCAGGGGCGGAGGTCTAGACTGCAGGTGAGATTGGGCTCGTTGGTGGGAGATGAGGATTACAATCAGCCTCACGAGAGAACCATCACACGTGTGCAACACTGTGGTTTCGATGTAAGAGTGTTGCCTTGAGGCTCCAAATGATGGAATAAGTGTAACGATACGTGCAAGAGCCGATGTCAGTCACAAGGAGCGGCAAGCAGTTGGAATCACTTTGAAGTCGGAAAAGATAGTCGTTGCAATGAGGACAGAAGCCCATTATCATTAATGGGGTATATACAGAACAAGATCGCAGGAACTGCCGGATCAAGGCGAAATTAGAAGCTCGATCGAAGCAAGAACTCCAGATCTATCCCTTCAACCCCGTGAAGTCCATGTCGCATGTCGCAATTGCCAGCAAACCCAATCATGCAGAGACCGCAGTCGACGCTCCAGCGTTGATCTCCATCTTCTCTTGGTAGCTGATGGGCACTGTCGTGCGAGCGTGCTTCGCGTTAGCGATGAACTCAGCCCTCTCCCGTGCATCGCGAGCGCTCTCCTCTGCCCACTCGGTCTTGATGCGCTCTCGCTTCTCGGCTGACCGTGGCGTGAAGGCCATCTCGTATGGGTCGGGCTTGACGATGAGTAGGCTGTTGGACTTTGTGATTGAAGCGTCGATGCTCTTTCCAGCGGCGTCCTTCTTGAAGTCCAAGTTGAAGCCCCAAAGAAGTGCGCCAGTAGCAATGAGAGTCTCGTCACGGGTCAGCGACATGCCAAGGCAGGCACGCTGACCGAAGCCGAAGGAGTGGAAGCCCATGATGTCGGGGAACTGGGTGAGAGGTGCCTGGAAGGTTGGCCAGCCGGCCTCGAGCCAGCGCTCGGGACGGTAGTGCTCGGCGTCGGGGTACTTGGTCTCGTTGCGGCAGAATGCGCTGAAAAGAAGTCAGTGTGATTCAGGGCTGATCAGGATAAAATCATGCTTACTAGTCAAGAGGCAAGATGCGGGTGCCCTTAGGAATGAAGTAGCCCTCGTAGAAACCATCAACCTCAGCCTCGTGTGCGACACCAGTAGGCACGTTCGGTCGCCATCTCATGGTCTCTTTGATGCAGGCGCGGAGGATGGGCAGGTTAGGCATATCGGTAAGCTCGGGCTGACGTCCGTTGCAGGCAGTGTCGATCTCCTCCTGGCACTTCTTCTGCCATTCGGGGTGGTGAACCATGGCCAACAGGAAGTAGTACAAAGGTCCAGCGACAGTGAAGATACCGACAAGCGCCATCATGCCGATTGCGCAAGATGCCTCGTAGTCACCAGACAGACCACCAGTCCTCTCTCCCTGAAGGTATGTTCGGGTCATGGAAGGACGTGCCTCGCCACGGGCAAGCTTCTCACGCGTCCTGGTCAAGTTCGCCAACCACCAAGCGTTCTGTTCATCGTGACGCTTGCGCTCGGCGATCTTCCAAGGGTTGATGTGGAATGGCAAATCCCAGAGGGGTGTGATTACGTTTGAGATTGGTCCAGCTGGCGACATCTGAGTCAACAGACCCCAAGCGCTCTTGCAGCAGTACTCGCTGAGCTCCGGCTCATCCCATGCAAGTTGTGTCATGACCTTAGCGCACATGTCCTCAAGCGAGAAAGCGAAGTTGTCGGGGTCCTCAAGGATGCGGTGTAGCCATCGCTTCGACTCGAAGTATAGAGCGCCGTTGTAGTGTGCGTTGGTGCACTCCATGAGGTAGGCGTGGCTGAACTTGCGCTGGCGTGCCCAGTACTCTGTGACAGTGTCAGAAAATGTCATGTTTCGTTTCAGCTTTCTGAAACTTACGGTTCTTGCCCATGAGAGGGAGGTACTCCATCGTGCCGTTGGTGCTCTTGGAGTCGAACAGCGATCGCATGGCGGGGCGGTCTGAGTAGGTCTTCGCACGCTTCACCAGTAGATCCTCAGCGATCTTCTCGTCAGAGATGATCAAGAAGTTGGCTCCGAGCATGGTAGTCCTGTAGATCGGACCATATGTCTGCGCCCACTCGTAGAACTTCGTCCACATGAGCTCAATGGGCAGATCGTGAATGCGTCCAACCCAGGGTACGAGAGCTGGCCCAGGAGGCTCGCTCGACTTGTGGTCCCTCCATGCTGATAGCGACTTCAAGCTGTTGAACAGTGTGAGAAGAGCGAAGCCTAAAAAGGCCACCACCAGGGCAACGAGTGTGAGAGGCTGCATCGTGAAGATGCTGTGGTCCAGATATGGGGTTCGAGAGGTAGCCGGAATGGGTCAGGTGCAAAGAGAAGGGTAAGTAAAGATGGGCGCTGACGAAGTGATAAACCTGGACTAGGAGAGGAGACCGGGGATCCACAGTAAGAAGGCTTCGCATCAACTACGTTATCTCGTGGCGTGCTTGAAATGAATGGAGATACCGCGTCTGACGGAAGGGTATCGCGAGAGAGCCGAAGCGGACGTGAGCATGTTGTGGAGTACAAACCAGGCGCGTATGCCAATCGTATCTGTTACCTGTAGATCGATACATCCCTAGTGCCGCCAATGGCGTGGAGTCTACCTTGCAAGGGCATGTATTTCGGGCAGAGGCCGATCACAAATCATGCAAGGGAGGGAGATTGTGCCGCTGTCTTGCTCGGCTACCTGCCGAACGCAGTCAGCTTGCGTTTCTTGTCTCTACTTTCCATAAGACGGCTTGAGCTTTTTGAATAGTCGGTGCCACACTTTGAAGCGCAGCATCTCACAAGCTGCTTGGAACAAAGGGAAATCCTGGCCGAGACACACCGCAACGGTGCAACGGTGTTGACTATGGTGGCGCACATATCAGCCACAGCAATCATATAAGCTTCGCAGAGGATCTGAAACCCAGGCGTCCAGGCACGTTGATCACTGTTGACCCGGCGAAGTCTCGTCAGGCCTGCAGCCTCAGCCCTGGGACACTATGCCACGAGGGGCTTGGTGGTGCTCTGCTGGTGCATCGTTGCACCAGATATCTCCACTCTAGATCGGACAGGTGCAGAACCAACTCGTCCGCCCGTGGATACTGATGACATCGCTACCAGATTGCCTCTTTCACCATTGGGACACGAGCGTGCCTTGTGCACCAAAGCCGGGTATACTGCCATCATGCAGTCGGGCCTTGGCCGCCACATGTTGTGGTAATTGCGTTCGCCTCATGGGGTCAGCATGTCCGCACGCCAGCCGTGCGGAACAGGCCTTCGATGACGAGATATTACCTCCGCCGGGGTACCAGCCGCTGCATTTTGTGTGCGTTGGGGCTGAACCTTGACTGGAGGTCTGGCACGCGAGACGCATCGTAGTCGTGCTCACACATGCTCGAGAATCGCTCTCGAACGTTGGCGGTCTGTCCGTCGTTATCACGAGCGTGGTCGTAGCGTCGGACCACCTTTCGGAGTCAACTGCGAGGTTGCGATAGGGTAGTGGCGCCGCAATCGACGGGTACGGACAGGTCGCTCCACCTGTCAACATCGAGATGCACCAGCAGCAGCACGGCTCACGTTGAGGTACAGAAGTACATGCAGGAAGTTCCCTCCGTCGGGACTGTCCGCTGCCGTTGAATGAGGAGGGATCATCGATGTCAGAAGTCGAGACATTCACCCCACCTCCATTGCGTTCCTGTGGCTGATACACGTCCAACGCTCAGGCACAGAAAGAATGCGTTGAGCTTCCACGATGGAGAGCCGTCGAGTTTCGTGCAGGAACATCCTCATCGTCACCACAACGCATCGGAAGGGCCGGCTACAATTAAACCCGACCCAGCTCTCGGTCTCTCGCGCGCCGACAGTATGCTCTGCAGTACATGCTCGTCACCGTAGTTTGGATGACGGACTCCCGATGAGAGCTAGTAATGTAGGTTTCATGCATGAGCTCTCTCTGCTATCGTCTGGGCCATATTTTCCTTTGAGCATCGTTCGCCTTACCATTATCAAGTCTGTGTCTCAAACCTCTAACGAATATCATCATCATGGCTAAAGAAGGACAAGAGAGCAAGCCCCTCGGGTCGTACCCCAAGTCCGGCATCAATGTCCTCATTGTGGGCACTGGGCTCGCAGGGCTCACCGCAGCGATCGAGTGCATTCGCAAGGGTCACAGCGTCCAGGTCCTGGAGCGTGACACCGCAATCAACACTGCTGGTAGGTTGCCATGGACTCCTATGAGCTGATCGCAAGCTAATGGCACGTAGGTGACATGTACTTCATGGGCCTCAGCGCAACGCACTTCTTCAAGCACTGGCCAGAGATGAAGGAGGAGTACGACTCCATCGGTCTCCACAACGCTTGGATCGAGACCTACAAGCACAGCGGCGAGATCATGGTCAAGCCTCTGAAGGTCGCCGAGCGCCTCAAGGCCGCCGGCCTGGATCCCAATACCCCACCAGGCACCTTCCAAATGCGCCCTCTCATTTACAGAATGTTCGTGCGCCAAGTGGAGAGACTCGGCGTAAAGATCGACTTCAACTCTCGCGTGACGGACTACTTCGAGGATGCGGAGAAGGGCACAGCTGGCGTCACTACTCAGGACGGTAAGCGCTACGAGGCGGACGTGGTCATTGCGGCTGATGGCGTGGGGTCCAAGTCGCAGAAGCTTGTTGGTGGCGCTGTGAGGGCGAAGTCTTCAGGCAGAGCTATGTGGAGAGCTGCTTTCCCGATTGAGCATATGGACAAGGACCCGGCGGTGAAGGAGCACTACTCAATGGTGGGGCCAGATAAGGATGAGCCGATCGTGCGTACATACTTGGCGCCTGGAGCTTATGCTCTGACGCTGACGAGGCCGGATACCATGATTTGGATCTTGAACCACGATGTGAGTGTAATATGAGCGTGTACGGAAGCCAGAGGAAAGCTGACAGTACCAGGCAAACGACACCTCGTCTGAATCATGGGACAACTACATCAGCTCGGAGGAAGTACTCAAGGGCCTTGACGCTGTCCCCGGCGCAGACAAGTGGGACCCGAAGTTCAAGGACCTCGTTGCGATCACCCCTCCCAATACCATCGTCAACTTCGAGCTGTTATGGCGCGACCCGCAGCTCACCTGGGCTTCGCCGGCACGACGAGTCGTCCAGATCGGCGACAGCGCCCACACTTTCTTGCCAGCGTCCGGAAACGGCGCTACGCAGGCAATTGAGGACGCAATCACGCTTGCATCCTGCCTGCAGCTCGCGGGCAAGGACAACATCCCTGATGGCATTGAGGCACACACCCGCTACCGGTGAGTCGTCTCCCCGTATCTCCACACTTTTCCAAAACAGATCGCTGACATAACCTGGTAGCTTCATCCGCAACTCCTGCGCCCAAAAAATGGGCTTCTCCAACGCCGAGCTCCTCCAAGACACCGACTGGTCCAAAGTGAAGCTCAACCCGCGTCTCGCACAGCCCAAGCACCCCAAGTGGGTCTGGGCGCACGACCCGGAGGTCTACGCGTACGAGAACTGGGAGAAGAACATCGAGACGATGAAGGCTGGCGTGACCTTCGATGAGAGTGGCATCCCGCCGAACTTCCCTGAGGGGTACAAGTGGGAGCCGTGGACGATTGATTATATCATGGAGTGCAAGAAGAACCAGGTGCCGGTGGATCTGGGCCCAGGGAACTGGGATTAGAGGATTGAATTGATATGGAGTGCATATAGTGCATATATAGTTGCGCCCTCTTGCACTTACTCCCAATACAATGAGCCACATGTGCATACCTCACATGATCGAATTTTATTTCGTCTGTGCCAGTAGAATTGACTTCACATATGAGTGACCTAGCACAGACCACTGGCGCATATGCTGCACTTGCACTTGCACTTAAATTCAGAGAGGTCACACTCTCCTCATCCGACAATCAGCATCATGCCCTCCTCCGACTACAAGAACACGATCTCCGGCGGCCTGAAACTCAAGGGTGCTGGCATCACCAAGCCAAAGCACAAGAAGTCCAAGCCAAAGCCTGCAGCAACGACGCCCACAGCTCCCGAAGCCTCAGAAACCATACCTGACACCACAGATGCCCCGTTCGAAACCACAGAAAGAGATGCGGGGGCACTAGAGCGAGCACTAGCAGACGAGGAGAAGAGCGCGGAACTTGCGCAGCCCGAGCAGCTTGAGCGACCGGCGCAGCAAGGTCGAGGCGATGGCAAGACAGAGACGCAGAGGCGGCATGAGGAGACGAGGCGGAAGAGGGTACGTCAACTACATGTGCTCCGACTCTGTGCGACGGTAGAATTGGCTGACAATGTCGCAGCTCGATGAACGACTGAAGAAGGAAGGCGTGAAGACGCACAAAGAGCGAGTCGAGGCGCTGAATAAGTACCTCTCGGGTCTGAGCGAGCACCACGACATGCCACGTATCGGACCTGGCTAGGGCTTCAAAATTTCAGCAGCGTGGTGTATTGGCCTGCTGCAAGCTATTGTGCAATGTCTTTTGAGTGGAAGAGGCAGTCTGCGCGGCAATGGCCATGGCCAGGCGAATGCCACGGAATACAGGCATTGGATGGACGTCGCTGCCATTGACTCTACGATACTATCTGGTATCGCTGCACTCGCTCGACGAGGCGATATTGTATGTTACATCTCTGGGTATGCTCGTTCCCTCCTACATCTCGCCAGAGAGCGTCGCTGCCACCACAATTACCATTACTTACACACAATCTCAGCAAATGACCAGCGCCACAATGATCGAAGGATGCGATCGCAAGAAGGAGCCGTTGTAAGTATGTCGAGTACCGATATGTACAGGTACTGCTGTTAGTGCGTGTGTGTGAGAGAGAGAGAGAAAATCAACGCCAGTGTCGCGGCAACGGCGCACGGCGTCTTGTGAGTCTTGCAGAGCTGGCCATTAATGTCGTGAGTCCATCAGCGAGCGCGTCCAACGCCAGCATGCGGATCAGAGCGGACGGTATACGACCGATCAACCCTCACATTCTGCCCAATCTTCTGCATCTCCAGGTCATCCGTACCGCTCATACAGCTCTCGCGATGTCCAGCGGTCACGCCGACTTTTGTCTCTCCTCTCGCCTCAAGCTTAACAGGCGAGCTGTGGTAGCTCGAAGTCGGAGTCTGCGAGGAGGCGACGAGGGTGTCCACAGTATCATCATCGACGAGCTTTCTCTTGGAACTGTACCCGTCGTCGGTAGTGTAGGCGGAGTGGCCGACAGGGATTGCTCGGTGAGCGGAATTGTTGGCTGGCATGGCGACGCGTCGGCTCTTAACGTCTGTGGACGCCCACATGCTGCTCAGGGGGAGGAAGATGGCGACGAGTGTTTCGACAAAGGAACCGAGTTGAGCGCCGCGCATGGCGTAGTAGTCGAGAATTGCGAAGATGACTGGATCGTCGTCAGTAATAGGACAGCGCACTCAGTGAAGAAGATGGGGACTCACCGGGAACGAACAGCGTCTGGCAGCCCATGATGAAGATGATCTGCATCGCGCCGAATTGCTTCAGACCCATCTGGCGACGAGCTCTGATGGCAAAGCCTAGCTTCGCGACAAAGATGAGGCTGAATGTGCAGATCGCCACGATCTGGCAAATGTTCGAAACGCTCTGAGCCCAATTCTGCGCGTCGACAGCTTCAGGCGACAGCGCTCTCGAGTTGGTCGTGTTCTGGCAGTTGATAACCAGCAGATTGAGGCGGAAAGCGATGGCGAGCAGGGAGATTACGCAGCAGAAGCTCAAGATTGCAACGCGCTGAATTCTGCCCGCCGTCATGACAACTACCTTCACCTGAAAGATAAGAGCAGCTTGCAGGAAGATGAAGACCAGCGTCGTCATGACGCTGCAGGTGACCGACTGGGCAACAGCCTCGTGAATGCCAGCAACATCATATATCTGCATGACAACGAGGACGAAGTCCATGAACGGGCCGACCATCTCCACGCACTGGATCGTGCAGCGGATGACGTTGCAGACTAGAGCCAGCACGTTGAAGATGAAGGCGGAGCTGCGGCGCTTGCTCGATGCGGTCATGACCAGCAGCACGCAGAGTAGCATGGCTGAAGCTCCCAGCTGAGTGGCGAAGATGATTGCAGTCTGGACGGCCAGATTCTTGACTGTGTTGATGTCGTCGGTGCTGGTTGGCCAGAGCGTCACGCCGTCGGCGTCGACGAGGTTGAAAGTTTGGTTGTTCACATCGAAGCCTGGTGGTGGTGAAGCTGCCAGTGTGTTCATGGCGATGTTGGCAAAGGGTGCCATGGCTCAGCGATGGCCCTGCAATTTGTATTGTGGCGCGTTCGATTTTGCTATGTCGCTGTCAGCTATGTTGACCGTGTCGACAGCATTGGGTCGCCTACCGAAAGTGGGTTGAAAGTGAGGCAATGACTCAAGGAGTGGAGGGCAAGTTGACTGTGTCGTGATCAAAGGTATGACTGGCCGCCACTCGCGGCGGCGAGCTTGTCGTGCAACTGGAACAATACGACAGCCCACTGGAGAAACGGAGGGATTGTAGTTGTAAGGATTGTTGTGGTGCAGTGGCTGGCACAATGCGAGTGAAGTGAGGGTGAGGGACGGACTGGAGAATATGAGGTGCTAAGCAGGGCAACAATGCCACGTGCAAGTGTTGAGCAGAAATAGCAAGATCGGAAGTGGCAGCCATGGTGTGAAAGTGGAAGGATAGACGAGCATGTGTATGGCACTCGACACTTGTGGGATGTTGTCTTCATACCACGACGGCCCAAGCGTCCTTAGTATTGTACTTGATGTTGCCCTGGTCTCACCTTCAAGACACTCGACTTACAAAACACGCGGAATTATTGACCTACGTCGGAGAAGATTCACATCGGTCGTGCCTTCTCCTGTAGATTTCTTAACCTCTTGAGCATCTCCCAATGTACCCACGTCAGTGTGAGAGCGAGTGGACCATGATGGAGCGGGTACATTTTCGCATTTATCAAAAATCGCTTCTCGCTGATATGGCACTGCCTTGTACGTTATTGCGGCTACCGTGGCAGATGCACGTTCGGGTTCCATATGTGCAGGAGCGAAGAGAGGTCGTACTTTGAGGAAAGAGCGAAGCTGGTCACCTGATGGCGCGGTGTTCTCGCGTTCACCATGAACTTCATTCACCTTGCTCCTCCCATTAAGGAAAACACCACGCTAATCTGTCGCCTGCATTAACGACGCACGATGTCGCGCACAGGACTGGCCCTGCGCCAGATGCTCAAGGGCAGAAGCAGCAGAGGCTCGCGGGGTAACACTCCTCCTGGGTCTGAGAACGAGGTCAACTTTGCCACCGGCCAAAACGTAACTTTCGCGTTGACCAAACTCGACGACCTCGTGAGGCTCGACGATAACGAGGGCCCTCCAGAACACACGATCGCGACGTTCCGGTCGAACGGGAGGAGCGTCGTCCTGTGTCCGCTAGCTTCGGTCTCTATAGAGCTGCCATCCCATCCTTCGACGTCTGAGCTTGTCGAGAAGGAGACTCTGGACATTCCAGCCAGCAGCGAAGTGCAGACAAATTTCGTGTACCTCCGTGTTGGCGATACTGTCGACTTCCCAGGCCACAACTGTAAGATCATGCTTCTGGTACAGGATACCGGAGCATCATCTGCAAGTGCTCGACCTCTGGACGTTCAAGTGAAGTCCTCCGACGTGGACCAAGACGACAACAATGGAGTTGGAGATGAGCTCACAGAGGACGAAGATGACCTCAATATGGGCCATGTCAGAATCACAACACCACTAGCCAATGACGAACGGCAAGCGCCTGCCATTGAAGAGACGCCTCAGGGGCGACCTTTGACTGCAGGCACAGATGCTGTGTACTCTACAGCACAAGTAGAACAGCAAGATGAGCTGCCATCCACCCAAGACGTCGCACCAGAGGATGAGGCCTCTCCTTCTACCTCGGACGAGGATCCACTGGGAGACTCACCACTTCACAAAGCAAATGCTGGGGCAGTCACGAACTCAGCAGCGGAAAGATTAGCTTCGACCCCACCGCAACCCGTTCTGTCTTCCGCAGACTTGGACGAAAGATCTGCTGCGTCTTCGGCCGCCGAGCGGTCGATGCGCTCTTCGAAGAGATCCCTTCCCGACGATGAGGAAGATGCTGTCCCGTCGAAGAAGTCGAAGAAGGCCAAGCCAGCTGTCTACAAATCTGCACGCAAGACGGGGCGTAATTCCACCGAATTTAAGTCGTCTCCTCGTGTTGAGATCCCGCCTGCATCTGCTTCTTCCGCCGCATCTACAGCGCCAGCCAAGGTCTTGCTAAGTTCGAGCAAGCACGCGGAGAAAGCAAGGCTCTGGCTCAAGGGATACAACATCACAGTCATCGAGGATGTGCCCACGAGAAAAGCCGACTTCATCTGCGTAGTCGGCAAAGGTGAGCTGCCGAAGACTGCGAAGGTGTTGAGATCCTTAGTGCTCGGCAAAGCAGTGGTCACAGATGACTGGATCACGGAGTCCATGAAGGCAGCCCATGTGTTGCCTGCGACCGACTACGTTCATGACGATCTCACCGAGACAACCGAGATAGACCGCTCGAAGTTGTTCTCCAACAAAGTCATCTTCCTTACCCAACCACTTCACAAGCAGTACGGAGAGAGTGGCTTTGCAAGCCTGAGGGCGCTGCTTACGGAAGCTGGTGCAACGCGGGTGGAAACCGGCACGCCTCGCAAAGGCCTGGACAGAAAAGGGAATGTTATCTTCATCGGCTGTGAGGGAAAGGACCAGGACGTCAGCGAACTGATGAACGGTGGCAAGAATGTGTTCAAGAAGGACCTTGTTTCGCAGTCAATCATTCGAGGGGAATTACTGCTAGATGGGAATGTGTTCAAGATTGACGGAGAGTCAGTGAAGGCTGCTCCGAAGAAAGGGAGGAAGAAGTGAGGGACTGTGACTGAGGGAGTGAGTGAGGAAGGCATGATGAGCTACGGAGATGGAGGCGGACTCGCTTTGAACGATATGATACGCCCTGGAGCGTTTAGCATGGTGTTGGGGACTGTCTGTGAGCTTGACGATGATGTCGCTGTATGTCTGATGTACTGTGTAAAGCGTTGCTCTGGTCAATCTTCTCAAACGGCATCCTCGGGATACTTGTGCTACTGCGTTGTGCGCCGCAAGTCTTGAAGCATGCTCTCATGTTAGTGAGATGGCATACTGACATTCGCTCTCCATAACACTACACTGCTGTTCTGTTCCCATCAGAATGTCCGCGAAGGAAAGCATGATCTATATCATGCCCTCGAGAGACATGATGTAAGCTGCATTTATCAGTATTAGCGGCCTCTCACGGGCGTCTAGGCGTGACAGATCGATCGCACAGCCGACTCTACAGAAGCAAAACATGTTCTGGGTCGAGTGCACAGATAGGGTCCACTATTCATACTATCAGGATTCGCTCTCATCTTTCTTCGCCACGCTGTCAAGCCCATAACGTGCCACGATTCCCTCTCCGACACCCTCTCCTGCCCAGTAAGCTCCTGTACTTGTCCCCAATGCAACGAACGGCGCCGTGTGCTCCCCAGCAAACCAGACACCTCGCTCTGGCATCCCCGTCCTCATAACCTCGATGTCTTTGTCACCCTCCTCTAGCCCGACCTGGAAGTTCGAATAGCTCCCATACCCAGCCAGCTCGTCTGCTGCCCAGGCCGTTGCTAGCGCAGCCACGGGCTTGCAGGAAGGTGATTCGGAATTGTAGTTGGGTAAGAGTGCGATGTAGGGTGTGAAGAAGTCTATCAGAGCTTTCTGAAGGGCTGGTGGGTCGAGTGTTGTGGACAGCTTGGCTATATGAGATGCGCAATCACCGTAGATGTAGAATAGAAGCGTTGGATGCGCCGTCGGAGGTGGTAAGGCGGCCATGTTTAGGGCTTGAAGATCCCAAGACTGTGGATTCGCAGCAGAGGCGTAAGTTGGAGGTAGGTAGTGGACGAAGCCAGGAAAGCTTGGAGATGATGAGGGAGGTTTGGTGGGTTGGTGGAGTGGCAAGGTCGGGACGTGAAGATTGGGCGTTGTATGCTTTGGGTCTAGCCCATTGGCCATCGATACCTCGCCGTTGACTGCCGTGTCTGAGTTTGGTAGGAGTGATTTCGAGTCGTGCCAGAAAGCAGCCGGGAAGGTGAAGTAGACCTTATCTAATGTGCCGTAGCCAATGTTGTCAATCGCCTGCGCCAATCGGGGCGTGAGCGCTGGGTGGAACATGTCGTTGTTTCGCTTCAGCCAGCCCAAAGGAGATGTGACGACTACCTCGTCGAACTCGTATCGCTCTCCTGATGCAGTCTCTATCACTGGGTTTTGAGTGCCCTCGCCCACCCGTGAATGCACACCAGTGACTCTCGTCCTCAGACGGATCTCAGCGCCCTTCAGAACAGGGGTTGTAACAGCCTCCAGGATCTTCGTGTAAGTCCCAGCAACGAAAGGATTCTCGCCTTCAATGCACTCCTCAAGCCAGAAGAACCTCAGACTCTGCTTGTGTGTCGCCGATCCGACGTACGCACCCCACATACTCGCGGTCTGCAGAAATCTCTCCCGCTTGCGGCTAGCAGCCTCAGCGTCTAGGTCGGTGAAAAGCTTCGCTGCACGCTCGACGAAGAAGTCGTACAGGCTCGTCGAAGCCGGGATCTCCGAGCCGTGCTCATTACTGTATTTAAACGCCGCTGCAACTAGACCATCATCCCAGATCAAGCGAGTGAACTCGGCAGCTTCGACAGGGTCGACCTCAAGACCCTCAGCGTCGAACACAGCTTGATGCTCCTCATCCCAGCTATGCAGTTGCGTGCCAGTCTGTTGAGCAAGCTTCATGATGGGATTGTCGTCTGTGCCGTGAATCCAATTCGGTCCCCTGCAATAATATCAATGACGTTCAGGATGCTGTGCGCCGCGAGCAGGGTGCGCTGACCTACAGATCTACGACATGACCCAGCGCATTGCTTTGGGCGACTCGGCCGCCGATCCGGTCGCGAGCTTCAAAGATGGTGACTTTGACGCCACGTTGGAGTAGCACGTCCGCGCATCGTAGTCCGGCGAAGCCAGCGCCTATGATGCCCACCCTGACGGACTGTTTTGCGGAGTCAGACATCACGACGGGACGCTCTCGATGGCTCAAGCTTCTTCGACGATCGGTGTCTTGTCGCATGCGGGATGTGCCAGATGCGGAGATGAAAGAAACGTTACGGAAGCCTTCCATGTTGCAGTGTTAGCTATGCTGATCGTATCGCTCGGCGTGCCGATGCATGTCTGCCATTCTCGAAGGACGCCAATGAGAAGAAAGTTTGCTACCTACAATGCGTTGGTGAATGCAGTTGAAGCTTAGCAGAACGCCGTGTGATCTGCACGGTGTTCGAGAAATCAGACTTACTATGTTGCTGTCGAATCCCAAAGCCCATAAGCGAGAAGCCCCAATGCGGCACGGTGGACTTCAATTTGAACTCGAGACAATCGCTCGTACCGATGGTTGCTTTTCTATCTTTCGGAGCGGACTTACTTTGTGCCGGCCAGAACAGTAGATTCGCTACAAGAAGCGCCACAAGAAGCTCATGCTCTCCTGTTGCGCAGATGCACTGCTCAGACAGCTATCCGCTGCACCATTCAGGGCAAGCACCGATCACTGGAAGCCAGAGACATGACTCTCATCGCCACGCGCCCTGACTCAGCGACAGCAGTCCTTGCACGCAGTCCAATTCCTCATCGCCAGAAATGCTGCGACTTCTTCGACCACTGCGCATGAAGGCAGCCAGCTCTGGGTCAGCGTCGGGGTCAGCGTTTTCATCATCGCCAGTCCGCCGAAGTCTCCCCTTGAGCGGAGACTGCTTCCGGCCGCTCCTTGCCGCGTTGACAGCACCACGCTTTTCGGACAGCACTCCCTTGTTGACAGGCTTGGTCAGATCGTCTGAGGCTGCCGTTACCGCGCGATCTGGCGACCAATTCTCCTTGTCAGAATCGTTTCCTGGAATGATGACCTGAGCATTCGAGAGTGAGTAGCGCAGCTTTGGCGCCCGGATCGAAGCAGCCTCATGCCGTCCCTGCTGAAGCCTCCCGCCGGAAGTGCTCGAGCGAATCAAGCCCGAGTGCGCTTGATCCAGCCTCGCTCGTTTGGCGGACGAAGTCCTATGCAGACCCGGATTCCTCCTACCGGTAAGTGGGCCTAAGATCGACCGTCCCGAAGTAGCCCGCATCAGACCAATAGCGTTCGACGCTGAGCCAGACTCGTCTGCTGCTGACTTGTCTTCGAGCTCCGTTCGTGAATCCTTGTCGCACCAGAACTCCCAGGCACGTGAGTCTCGCGATCGCCCGCTCATGGATCGACGTAAAGACTGCGAAGAGTTGGTAGAACTACGTAGGTCCAGGGCAGCGGGAGCTGGGCCCTGCGAGACATCTAGCGTGGTCTGAGCGGCGTCTTGCAGCGGTCGAGGTGGCGACGGTGACGATCCGTCTTTCGTCGTGATGCGCGCTGCGCCGTCGGCGTCCATCGCTAACCGGACAATCGACGATGATTTCTTCAGTTGTCGCTCGGACGATGGAATGCACATTCGACTGGCGATCAGCGAAGAGCCATCATCGTGTTGATGCATGGCAGACTCTCGCCTCTTGTTCGAGAAGTAGCCGACATTCGAAGTAGTTGCTGCGACGAAGCTGCTACTTGGAAGTTGAGACATGCTGCTAGTTCTTCGCAGAGGTTGTGAAGCAGCGGATGGAAGACTGCCTCCCATCGGCGACTTGAGATTGCTGCCTCCGACAACATCTCGATGCTGCCCCGTCGCAGTGTCGCGGCAGACCGGATGCATACCCTCGTCTGCTATCGTGGCGTTGCTGTCATCACTCTCGGGATTCGCATCGGGCTCGCGATATGCTGCATGTTCACCCAACTGTCCAGCACGAGCTGCATGGTACTGCGCGACTTCGTGGGGTAGCAGTGGTCGACTCTTCCGTCTCGAGCTCTGCCGTCGATTCTGGAACCATATCTGCACTCTGTCAGTATTTGCAGCACTGCGGGATGTCGTGGACTTACCTGGACTTCCTTCTCACCCATAGCCACCAGCTTCACCAATTCTTGGCGTGCTATCTTGTCTGGCTTCGGATCACGTGAATAGGCAGCTTCGAGGGCGATCTGATCCTCAGGACTGTTCAGCAGGGTCAGCAACTATCCAGGTGTCCATGCCTAACTTCATGTATAGCTTGTGTACCTTGTCCTCTTCCTCTTCTGTCTTCCGGATGGTAGGTCGTCCATAGCTGGCGATATCGAGCCTACAGTCGCAACGGCGGCAGGTTGGGGGGCGTCCTGAGGCATTACCGGAGATTTACAATAATGTCCATATGATGCTGGTGTGTGACCGGGCCATGGTAATGAGTTGGCTGCTGGTGGTCTATGTTGATCGAGACGCGATGTTGTAGACGCGTTCTGGTATGCCAAGCCTTGATATCGATACGCATTGGCCCGGTCGCGCCTGCATCTGTGTCCGCCTACAGAGTACACTCTCGCTTTTTTCGACCTACCATCACATAGTTTCTTCCAGAACACCAGAATCAGATACAGGGCGTAAAGCCACCGTGAGATTGGGTCGTCGGAACATATTTCTACATACCTTGATGGCATACAGCGTCTGTGAGGTGAGCTTTTCTGCTTGGCCAATGGGGCTTTCCACGGCCTTGAACACGTCCTCCACGCGGGTGCCCGTGACCTCCTGGACCCTCGAACTCTCCACCTGGCGATGGCGCAACACCAATCTCGCATTGGCGACGCACAGTGGATGCATGACGGTACGCTGCAGCCCTATGCCTACGACCCGATGGCGCGGGTCTATCGCTGACGACACCTCATCGCTCCTCATCTGCGGGTGCTCACCGGTATGATGGTCTCCGGAGCGTGGCCGCGAAACCACGCAGCCGCTTCCACGTTGTATGGTCATACCCACAAGACCACAAGCTCCTTACGATCGACGCGGAGATGATCGGCAGTACAACTTCAAATGCTCGACCTGAGTCGACCAAACGACGTCGAGAAGCTCCATTCCCTGCACATATGACTTACTAGGAACCCCACCAGCAATCGGGTTCGCATCTCGAGAGCACACTTCCCCCACGGTAACCCTAGTGCTGCCGAGCTTCGGAGTTTCCATACGCTTGTTTGCAGATCTCACCGCTCACTCCGCAGTGGAACAATAGTGACACTCGAGCAGGTAGCGGCTTCACCGCTCGGCCACCGCGGGAGCTAAGCTATCGAATGCCTGGAGAGCTACCTTGATATCTATTCCGGCTCCACTCGTGGGGCTGTGGGAACGTTATGACTATGAAAAAATAAGGTTTAGCCCCATTTTCTTGCCGTATGTCACATTCGTCTGCTTGCTTTCGCAGCCACGCGGTCACGGACCGGATGGATTACACGCGATTCCATTCCTGCAACAGCTATGGCTTCGCGTGGTCATGCCGTGGCCTCTTTCTCCATGACTCGGGAGACCATGCTTTGCTAGACAAGCTTATACATTCGACCGGCATGCAATGTGATTGGACTCCCCATCCGCTAGTCGCCATCCTTCGACATAGCCGTCACTATTGAGACGTCCTTGCGCTTCGAATGTCTGCAGTTCGGGCATAGGCTGCTATGGACTAGAGGCAGGACGGCTCAAGCATGCTCGTCTCCAACATGTTGCGGGCAAGCCGGAATGCACTATGTACTGCTTTGTCTCATACATCTTGGCCCTCTGTCCTATGGAGCTGTCGAGATCACTGTAATATCAAGGTCAAGTGTGCGCATTCATTGAGTGTCAGTTTATTCCGCGTCAATTCTCAGCCCTTCCTGGCGCCTTTCCAGAACTTGGTTGCGCACGCAAGACACATCGGCCCCAAGGTCTCAGCATAGCCCTCTTATACTTCAAGCACACAATCAACACCAATCCACTCACTGGGTCCAAGAAGCTGGTCCAGTATGATAGCTCTTGACTCACACAGTACTTTCTAGTAGCGGCAAGCTTTTCCACCTCACGGTCCGCTGCGCGGGATCCTAGTCTCCCACGCGACGCTTTGAGTACCGAGACATCCCACCTGCTCATCAGTACCTTGCGCCGCTGATTGGACGGTTCCGACAGGATCATAGACTACCCGAAATATTAGCCCTGTCAAACGTTCGACAACGGTGCTGCGGCTCTGCGCACCGACTGCCTTGGTAAGTGAGGATCACATCTTGCATACACCAACAACCTGACTGAACAGCCGTTAGATCGTCGAGGCGTACAGCGAAGATGCAAGTTCGGCTCGACTACCTTCACGAACCCTCGATACGGGCCTCTCATTCGAGACCGGCTAGTTGCCTGATCTGCAGTCTCTACCTGCCGTCCACACGTGCACGGCCGGCCAGTACATGCGACCGAAATAAAGCGATCAAGACGGGATGGTGAGTTGCAAAGGCACCAGCACGGATATGGGTCCGCACAATACAGTTCATATGAAGCTGTCTCGCCGTCAAACAGAAATACAAAGCCCAGACATGTCGATGATGCGTATAGCGGTCGCTGGTACTGGTGGTCTCGCTCGTCTGATTGCTCATTACATCAACGATGAGACTAGCCATCATGTTATGCTGCTATCACGATCGGTACGTTGCATCCCTAGAACTGACGCAGCTGCGTAGATCGACGCCGTCGGCGGTGCTATGCTGCAAGAGGACGATAGTCCATCTAAACGGACTGATGCTGAAGCCTATACATGATCGATCGGAGAAGTGACTGACAGCATCATAGCAACAGCCAGCCCTCGCCGCTCGAGGGTTCCAGATCTCCGTTGTAGGCTACACTGATGCGCAATCGCTTACCTTTGCCCTCAAAGGTATTGATACAGTCATCTCTACCGTCACTGGACCGAGTCAAGTCAATCTCATTCGAGCCGCCGTGGCAGCTCGAGTGCGACGCTTCGCTGCGTCCGAGTTCGAGGGTCTACCGAGCCTCCGACCTGCTGGAGATCCCCTCGATCGGAGACGATCCGATGCAACTCGATGGCTTCAACACTACGCACAGAACATCATATCGACCGTCTTTGTTTGTGGCATCTTCTACGAGCGATTTCAGCCAGGTGGGCTTGCTCGCTCTCTGGTCGGACTGAACGCTGGCTTCTCTGGCGAGGGGGACTACATTCTGGACATCGCAAACATGAGAGCGCAAGTGCCTGCTCTTACTAACGAGGGCCAGCCCGTGATGATGTGTATTACGGCGATCCAAGACGTTGCCCGCTTCGTCACTAGAGCAATAGACCTACCGACTTGGCCGCCTGAGCTGCGAATGTGTGGGGAGCGGCTGTCGGTGCAGAATCTTGTACTAGTCGCGCAACATCTCAAGAGTGTGTCATGGAACTTCTAGTCATTTGAGCTTTGCTAACGTCGGTCAGAACAAATCTTCAATCCGTCAGTCATGCACAATCCCGCAACCCTTCGAGCAGAGCTTGCTGTCGCTGCCGCACAGGGCGATCGACCGCGCGCCATACGATTGCAGACGCTCATAGCTACCGCAGAAGGACGATACGACTTTACGCAGCCGAACATGAACGCCGCCTTCCCTGACATCACGCCTAAGCGATTCGCTCAATGGTTCGTGGAGAAATGGGATTTGCAATGATGAGAATCACCCACTGCGACGATACACGAATAGCTGGGAGTCTGGGATACACGCATACTGGGGAATCGACAGCACAGTACGAGGAATGTAGGTGAAGCGGGCGCCGGCGTTTGGTTGATTTTCTGGGTATACCCCATCTACTGTCGCTTCTGTCGACGTAAGAGCATCGCATCTCTTCAAACAGCATCGTATTGCACTCATCTCTACTCACGTCCCAGTCATACTTGCTACTCAAGACTCATTTGCTTCTCCAGCCAGTCATGAAGTGAAGTCGACGTTTCTTGGCGCAGGTGGCGAAAGGCGAGGCAGAAACGAGGCAACCACATGCAGGAGTGCATATATTGGCATCGCGTAGCGTACCCGTCATCTGTAGTGGTGCCTCGCGTTCGTTTTGATGCGGCCGGAGATTCCATATACCCCCTGCCGCGACGATGTAACTCGAGCCGACAGCTGAAGGTGGTCTTCTTTTAGGCCGACCAATCAGAAGTGACTGGGACCTTTTACTGAATATGGCTGGCGTGAAGGATCTACTATGCGAGATATGGTTCTGGACAAGCGAGGAGGATGGACAAACGGCCGGTACTGGGTTGGGTTGTAGCGTTGGTGGGATCTGAGTTTTGCGGCTGGCTGAACGTGAGGTAGTGCTTGAAAGCTGCACGTATAAGTCGCGTGGCAGGCGCGAACGCGTCGATCAGAGAGCATGGTTGACGGATCTTCCTTTGCCATACGGAGTAGTATCTGATTGATCTCGCTGGCACTTCTGGACTTACTAACGCACGTATCTCGGGCTCCATACTGTATTCTTCGGCGGGGACGCTCCCATAAAGGCCTGCCGACGTACATCTTCAGCGCGACCTGGAGTCTTCCAGAACCTGGGCGATGATATCGGCCCAATATCTACCTACCGTCCCATAACAGTCTACTGTTGGCGCAGTACTCTTCGAGCCGCTCTGTGAATGCTTACTGCGGAATGAACTACGGTCCTATGTAGTCGCTTGTTCGGTGACTTATGATCCTCGCACCTATGGCACAACATCTGGGATGACCACGTGAAGAATTGAACGTTGACTTAGGACAATAGCGAGCTCTGGCAGCAGCTCTGATGGCGCTCAACGACTCTAGATGTCGCAGGCAAGAATGCTTGCTGTGCTTTGTGCTTACATGTACGTACGCGATTCTTACCTGACGCTGCTCGGTCCAAGATAACGCCGATATCCGACATCACAGTATGGCGCCGTGTCCCTCCGGAGCATGTCCTCTATTGACACTGTTCCGTAGGTACACACATCTCTGCCATCTTGGAGAGCTATGCACAGTCACGACGGGACTTCTACGAGCTTCTGGACGCCCTGCCTTGCCTGCAGCCGGAAAATAGAGCATTACGATTGTGCGGCCGTACAGGCCGAGCTCCCCCAGACGCTATGGACAGTATCTTGATATTTTACAGAGCATGATCCTTCTGAATCGAAGAGACGGGACCACTTCAATGAGCTGGACTTACAGTGCGGCAGCCTAGGCTCGTCGAGACGCCCCTCCACTTCTCTCAGCGCTCCTGGGACTGTTCTCTGGCAACCTTCTTCGTCGTTCAACCTTTTCAGACCTCAATCGTTGGACCCTTCAGCGTGAATACTAGGTAGACTGGCTCCAGAATTGTCTCTAGCGACCTCTGTGGTGCCCTTGAGTCTTCTCCATCGCGCTGTTTCCTTAGGGGCTGGCCACCAATGTCTGGAGATCATATTCTAGCTTTGTCTCATGTTCCCCATCGGATCCAGTAGTGAAACGGTATCATACGCGCTTGCCAAGCAAGCAATCCTGCGCGTGGCCCGAGTTCGACTCTCGGCTGGTTCATTCTTTTGCCGGTCCTTGGGTCCCTGGGATGTACCAGCCAATTTTTTTTGACAGCCTTCGGAAACGCCCCATCTGTGAGCGCGAACCGCATCTCAGCTGGAAGGGGAGCTCCGAGGGTGTCAGGCTTGTGGCAACGAAAGCGACTCGAGCAACCTCGCACGTCTCCAACTCTGCCATCCCAATACAGTGACATCGTTCAGAGCGACCTCTTGCGCAAAATACGCGATAAGACTACTTTACCATAGTCTAGCAAATGTCATGTAGCTACGAGACCGGCGACAATCATGAAGCAGTGACGGAGCCCTAAACGCGGCGATGAATGCTCGTGAGGCAGCAGCTTCCGACACTGCGTATCAGGGGGCCTTGCCGATTCCCTATCACTGACGGATCTCGATAGCATTCCTATACCCCCCTCTGCAGCGTACATTCGGCTGCGCTCCTATCAGAAGGACTCACGCCAGTGGGTTCAACCACGATTCCGCAGCGAGACGTCTCACACATTCCAGAGCCCAGCAAGATACTATATCACCTTGAGTCTCACCTCGGAATAACATATATAGCGTAGAAGATGCATGCGCCGCATAGCTACAGCCAACTCGGAAGCACCTTCATCAACACTGTACAGGCAGGAGAGTAAGTGCACATCCGGCTTCGACTTACCCAATATGACTACGATATGAGCAGATCAACGAACCACGGTCCCCCGGCTATTTCATCTATAACTCCGATCGCCGTATAGCTTGGCTACCTTGTCTGCAGCTGTATTGCGTGAACAGTGGGAGCGGTTGTTCGCCATACCTCACGCTCATGGTACCACGGGGTAGATACGCGGATCTCCCGAGGCACCGAGGATACCCTGCGCCTGATCACCTGGAACAACAATGAACCTATACACTGGATCAAAACTCACCGATGCTGTTTCTACTTTTGATTGGTCGACAAGCAAATCACGTTTGCCAAGGCTGACCGTTAAGACTTTACTACATTTCTTGGCCTTCGTCTTGACGGCCAACCATCACTCCAACTTCCTCCTTCGATTAGGACAGATTGTGACCATACACCCCTATGCACTACAAACGCACCACCGCGTGCTTGGCAGCCTTGACTCCTGCGATATGCAGTACACGTCTGCATGCCAAGGGACGCGCACCTGCCCTCTTGGAGGATGTAGAGCAGGTGACCGATAAGACATGAAATGAAGTTGCCGTTGCCAAGTGCGAGCATGAGGCAAGCGATCGTCTCCGGCGCTACATGTGTTGCGTTAGACTTCACTCTATGGTCCAGCTGCAACAGAACAAACGCAGTGTAACGCGGAATTATTGCCTATGGGCTGTACCGATCGCTCACGGTGGGTCGCTCGCTTGGGCTCGGTAAACAGGTTTGCGGCAGGGTCAAAGTAACTGCGATTTCGTGGCCTTTGACATTGGTCGGTCTGATATTGCGACCAGCAGTAGAAGCACTTGGCTGCAGTACACTTGCCCCATGAAGATAGGAGCCCGAGGGTGAGAGACATTGCAACCTGATGTCCACACCACTGAGGTAGCATCAGCGTGGTCTCTTGTTTCCCAGGCGCGGAAGGGTACGACCTTCTAGGTATAAGAGGAGGTCAGCAAGCAGGTGAGTGCGGTTTTCAACACATCAGTCTATTTCTTCCCGATTCAGATTCGACAGATTTGCCCGCACTTTACGCATCACGTCAACGAGAATCCTTAGCAATCATGCCTTCCTTGTCAACGCTGCTCTGCGTCGTCCCAGCTCTCCTACAGGCGGTCGCAGCTGTTCCTCAGATCAATCGCCGCCAGACCGAGGAGACGATTCCAAACAAATGGATCGTGCGTATCGAGGATTACGAATCGCTGGACTCTGTCCTCACCACTGTGCTTGAGGAAGCAGGTGTCGAAGCCATCGGCAACTACAGCGTCGGCAATGTCAAGGGCTTCAACTTCGAGGGCGATGATGCCGTTCTCGACACGCTCCAGCAGATGGGCGCCATCAAGTCCGTTGAGCCCGACACCCGCATGTACTCCAGTGTTCCAATGCGCGATATCTCAGCCCGTGCATTCGTCTCTCAATCAAATGCTCCCTGGGGACTTGGCCGCATTTCTCGCAAGACTCGTGGTTCGACGACGTACACGTACGACTCGTCTGCTGGCGCGGGTACCTACATCTATGTTATCGACACCGGTGTAAACTCAGGGCACACCGACTTCACTGGTCGCGTCACCCTCGGGGCTAGCTTCATCTCAGGATCCAACGGCGAGGATGATCAAGGCCACGGCACACACTGCGCTGGTAGTGCTGCAGGAATCAGATACGGCGTTGTAAGCTTGCCTCTTCTTGTAGACCCTCATCTGATATTATGCTGATATATCATACCACCAGGCCAAGAAAGCAAACATCATCGCCGTGAAAGTCCTTGACTCCTCCGGCTCAGGCTCCAACTCCGGTGTCCTACGAGGCATCGACTGGGCAGTTCAAGATGCTCAGAACAAGGGCCACATCAGCAGGACCGTCATCTCAATGTCACTTGGCGGTTCCTTCTCGCAAGTCACAAACGATGCAATCGCCGCCGCAACCAATGCTGGGGCCTTCGTCGCCGTGGCTGCAGGCAACGACAATGCAGATGCCTCTCGCTACTCGCCAGCCTCCGCTCCCTCTGCGTGCACAGTCGGCGCTACCACCAGCGCGGATGCTCGTGCGAGCTACTCGAACTACGGCAGCCTGGTCGATATCTTTGCGCCGGGGTCAAACATCCTCTCTGCTTGGATCGGGTCTTCAACCGCGACAAACACAATCAGCGGTACCAGCATGGCCACGCCTCATATTGCTGGGCTCGCGGCTTACCTGATGGGACTTGACGGCAGCAATACAGCTGGGTTGTGTAGCAGGATCAGATCTTTAGCTCAGTCGGGTGTCCTCACGGGCGTTGGTTCCGGCAGCCCCAACTTGCTGGCGTACAACGGTAACGGGTTGTGATGTGTAGATAGCCTCTCCGCTAGACGAGTACATGATAGACATAAGGTACAGAGCTAGTCGTTCCGCCGAGTTCTCATTCACCCGTCCTTCAAAGCCTCTATCGTACAGCATGACGTTTGTGCCTCAGGCATGCGCAATGGCGCATGTCCGATGCCTCATCATGTTTCTGTTGCCTAATGATCAGCTTGAAAGTGAAAGTTGTAGAAGTGTGCCAGAACGAGTGGGCAGTAGTAGTGCAGTGGACTGGGACTTGAACAAACGCGACGCGGCTCACCAGCAACGCCAAGCATGGCTGACAACGGCGCCCAAGCTGCCCTCGTCGACCCCACTTTTCGAATCGCAAAAGCCCTACAGGAAGCCGTCGCAATCCTTCGAGCCCATTTTCCCGATGCCTACGATCTCGTTCTCACGCGCGAATCTGCGGATCAGCGCTTGGAGAAGCCCTCTACACCTGCTGCGGTACCGCTGATCGCAGGCGGCGAGACACTCACGGCAGCTCTGCTGGTCGGCCTCATGTCCTCTGCGTTCCATGACCGCATTATACACACCATGAGCGTGGGCTCTACAAACGAGGATCTATCTAATCGTGGAGATCAGCTTGTTGGAGAGTGTGGTGCTATATATTGCATTGATGCCAACGGCGTTGATCTTGAGTATCATCTGAGGGCATCTTCGAAGGGCTACACAGGAGTTGAGGGATTTGGGATAATTGTAGACCTCACTGGCTTTATGCGCGACAAGCCGACGCTCGGGACATTGTTGGTGCAGGGTGGCGTGTATGTGGATCGGGAGATGCAAAAGGAAGAGGCAATTCGCGCACTCGCAGCAGGGACGCTCGAGGGCTTTCACGACATCGTTGGCAATCTATCAGCCGACATCTTGGGTTATGGGAGCTAGGTCAGTGAGTGGAAGATGTGCGCATCGCGCAGTGAATGCTTCCAAATACCGGTCTACGAATATATGTAAGGCTGTATTGCGTGTACATCTGCCTATGCATTGTTCCTCCAATCTGCGCTTACGACTCTGCACCTCTCTCGCTTTAATGCAGCATATCATTCAGCAACATCAGCTCTCTACGTCTGCTCTATTCAGTCGGCTGTCGTTCTTTTCGCGAGCTAAAGACCTGTGTAGAAGCTCGGCTGACACGTTTGAACTTCTCGGTCCAAGACATCCCCCTCCTGTTCGCTCTTCCCGGGTCGAGATCGTCACTGGCATCAGAAGAGGGAGAGCTGGTGCGTTTACGTGCGGGTCGCTGTATCATTCTCGTTATCCGGGCGGCGATCCCGCGGCGGCCGTACGCAGGTATGGCAGCTTCATGCCGGGTTGCACCAATACCTTCCACAGATGAAGTGGGAGATGGTATGCCCATCGACGCTGTATAGCGGACCTCGTGTCGTCTCATCTCGGTGCCATTTGTACTGAAGAATTGAGAGCCAGCTTGCGACAATGGCTCTTCGAACATTACTCCTTGGGTCCAGGAATGGGTGGTGGCCACATCGCTAGAAGAAAGATTCTCGTCGTGGCTTGAAAACCCGCTCATGCAGCCGCTCGGGGAGACGGCGTCCGGCAATGGACTCGATGTCGCATGAAAACTCGGGTTGGACTGCTGCGAGAACGAGACGTCCGTATGAGCGTTCGAAGATTCTGCGTGAGACCGAGAGGGTGACATCAGATTGGGAGCTGGGTTGTGCGGAGCGTTGTTCCCAGCATCGGTCGTTACGCTCACCGCAAATGGAGGTGCGCCTACATCGTCGTTCATGCTTGCGTTGGCTTGTGTTGCTGATAGGTGGTTACAGCCATCCAGCAGGTCATGCAGTATACCTTCCCCAGTCTCGCACCTTTGCAGGTGTTGGATGAAATCAATTGCAACATCTTCCTCCCAGAAGAGAGGTGGTACCGAAGCTGCACTGCAATTGAAGGCTTCGGATACCAAGCCAGCCCAAGCATTCACGTAGCTCGGCCCACCAAGTAAGGTCCATATCATGTTTGTGAGGCTCCACTGCTCTTGAGGGGTACCAGCTTCAAGGTGCTCAACGACATGATTCACAAACTCGCCATGAACTGCATGCATAGCTGAGGGGAGTGGCGTGCCGCGTTCAATACGCAGCAGAAACTGTCGCGGGCAGAATCCGCAGGCAAGCATCTGCCAGTGATCAATGATCTTTGCTGCCCTATCGATGTGAGTGCATCGCTCATCATTGCAAGTGTGTGTCTTGTGATGAGTACGGAAATGGTCAAGTCGCGAGAACTCCCGTAGACAGTTCGAGTGAGGGCAGAGGTAAATCATCCAATGGCTTTCCGCATGTCTTTTACAGTCTTTGCCCTGCTGGTAAAAAGTCGTTGGCTGATCGCAATCGACGTATGGACAGAAGATAATTCCGATTTGCCCAGGTACTCGGTCTCGGCACAAAGCTGAGCTACCGGAGACGGGTGGCGCGATAGCTCCTTCATGCAATGGACTTGTCCCCAGCCCAAGATCTTGATGCTCGACTCCGCTATGCTGGTGATGAGCATCAAGGCGGATATTCGGCTGGTCGCTACTATGCACTACAGACGAATGGTCAGAAAGTTCCGAGCTGCATGAGCATTGCACCCCATAAGGACATGCTTACCGACGGCTTGAGCGGCTTCGTAGCATTTTACCAGATCTGACGACGGTAAGCGGCGCTGTGCAAGAGCAAAGAGGACTTCCCGAAGGTGTCTCCGAAGGTCAACCGGTATGTTGTCGATCGGCGTGCTGCCGGCCTGATTTGAAGCACCAATGTCGGCTGCAGAGGGCAGCTCCATCCGGGCTCATCGAAAGATGTATGGCGCAAGGTCTTTGATGTACAGCATCGTGTACGGAGAAGCGAGTTTATGCTCAGAGCATGCTTAATGTATGTTTTCGCTGTATATTATGTCGCCAGTCCTTGATCAAAGATGATGAATGAAAATCATACCGAGGAGACTAGACAAAGAAAGATATCGCCCTTGACGATCGCCGACAAAGACTGAGGGCTGCAAGCTGACTTATACAAGCAGACCGAACTTCGGTATCGCGGACAACCTACCGAACACAACTGCTACGCAACAGATGATCTCGCTGTAAGACCACCCTGCCATGAATGCCATGAGGGATGATGTTTCCAGAAGCTAGTTCCCGCAGCGCCCTGGGCATGGGCGACACTAGTGCGGGCCTGCCAAAGGTGTCCGCGATGCCGAAGCTTCGTGATTGGTGGATTCGCATCGCCCAGTGGGTCAGGGCGACTCGCTAGGCCTGCGCAGCACTGCAGCAGATGCGGTCCGGATGTAATGTCAGGTACAGCTGCCACGGGGAGTGGCTAAGCAGCACAGGCTTGATCCCACCTCTGCTCGTTCGGAGCACAAACTACTGCATCACTTTCCGCGATCCGGTCGTGGTGTTGTACCGAGTGACATAGCCAGGCACCGTTTCGGTGTCTATGAACACGTTCCTCGCGAGCGCAAAACCGGCTGCATATTCTGCAGACGAGCTCCTTGTCAAAACCCGCGGACACACTTCCTATCAAGATCGTTTGCTACTGCAATGTGCTGATGGTGAACTTTGTTCAGCGGCTGCCTCGACTCAATATTCTCTGTGGTGGAGGAGCCTCCATCTATTGCCATGTACCATGATGCCAAGGCGTTCAAGCCCATTACCACGCTCCCACATCACCATCGTTACGTTCATTTGACTTTTTTGCGCAGTCGGCTTCGCCCTGCTCGTTCCGATGTGGTTGCAGAAAGCCAAGGGAGAAGGCGTCAAGCTATGCCCGTTGCAGTCTCGAGTATGCTGCGGGTGACGCGGCAAACAGTGGTGCATGCGGCTCTGCAGTTGCGCAGGAGTTGACTGGCTTCCGCTGCCTCGCCAGACCACCGGGGACAGGCTGAATTCGCCGGTCGGTGGTTGTGCGGATGAATCGTATGTCGGAAGAAAGTTTTTGGGAATGGCTGATGTTACACAAAGCTCGCTAAGCATGTAGGTTGGCGCCCGCGTACCGCACCGCTCAGCACAGCCCCCATAGCCTGGTAGCTGGGCCGCGATGCTTGTAACACATCAATCTGTTACCACTCTATCCGGCGAACATAGATTACGCCGGCATCTTCCATGCGTTGCTTGAGCTCATGGCGGTTCATGGCTATCGGTCGCGACTCCGAGCCGTGTGAATGGAGCCGTGCCGCGGGCACAGCTCTGCGCCGAGGGCTGTGTAAGATATTGAATGCGAACGCGAAGAGCCTCACATCGATCATGGGCTTCTTGGAGATTGTAATCGTACATGTCTCCGCTGCGCAGGTGGTCCCTGTCCCTTCTCTGCCCATTGCAACGCCTCGCTATGCTTCCACACCCATCATACACATTCCCTTCCCTTCATTCATGCAACATCCAATGCCCCCTTCGCAACCCTAGCAGCCTCCTCCACCAAGCCCCTCCCCTGCTTCGTCCTCGCAACACTTTCCTCACTCAGATTCCCAGCCACGACTCTATCCTCCAGGCTCCTCTCTCCCCTGCACAATCCCTCCAAATCACCTCTCACGATATCCTCCTTGTAAGCCAGAGACTCAACTTCACTCCCGTCCACGCCCTCGGCGGCGCCAATATCCGCAGCCGCGCGAAGCGAGGACGAGATGAGGAGAAGCGAGCGGGCTTCCTTGACAAGACCTAGCGTGACTTGACCAGCATGCGGATCCCTGGGTGACGGGCTGCGAGGTGACAGTGCCGTACTCGCACGCTCGAGCTGCTCGGGAAAGGAGTTGAGGAAGGCGCTGATCTGTGGCGCTATACGCGGTCCCAGGGCAGAGAGGAAGTGCAGACATATTGGTAGGAAGCCCTCGGCCCAGACTGCGAAGAGTCGCGGCTGCTGGTCGAAGGGTCCGATGCCAGAGTGGCGGCGGAAGGCATCGCTGAGTGAAGCAGAGCTGAGGGCTACGAGCGCGCCGTCATCTGCTATGCTCTCCGCAAGAGGCGATGTCGAAGTTAATGTGACGAGAAATTGGATCGCAAGCTCGCCGTAGATGTTATCGTCGCCGATTTGTCTCGAGAAGCTGTGAGACCATGAGAAGAGACTCAGTGCACCGCGAGCTAAGTTCGCGGAGGTGAATGTCTGAGCAAGTTGAGCATGAAGACTTGAAGCGCCTGGCATAGCGAGAATGCCGCGTAGCAGGGAGGTGACGAGAGCGAAATCCGAGGGCGAGGCGAGCGACGTCGAGCTATGTAGATTCGCGCAAAGAGCACGAAAGGCCGGTGCGATAGTGTGAGCGGCGATGTCTAGTGCTATCGAGCCTGTCTGCGTGGCCAGCAGTGGCTGCGCTCGTTCGCCAGTCGGAGGCGAGATGTAGATGTGAGGTCGCAAAGCCAGATAGAGCGTCTGCAGTAGAGTGGTGTAGTATGTCAAGTCCTCAGGTTGTGTGGCAACATCGTAGTTGGCTGGACTACTCTTCACGAGACTCCAGGCCACTGGCAGCAGTGTCTTCATCTCAGGCTCCGATGCCTTAGCAGTAGTCAATCGCTCCACCAATACGAACGCAAGCTCTGCTCGTGTCTGCAGCATCTCCGCCGCGTACGGTGTCTCCAGTGTCGCGTCGAGATTGGCCTCCAATGCCTGCTTGGCTGCTACAATCATCACGGGTAGTAGGGTAGGCTCAGCCTGCACGCAGTCTGCCAGCTCGGACGCTAGCGTCCTCCAGCTCCGCAGCAGTCTCGTTTCGGCATCTACTAAGCTCAAGTTGAGGTTCGCCTTCTGCATCTCCTTCTGGAATCCGCGCTCGCCTGCCCATCCACCGAGGTGCCCAAGCACTCTGTCAGCTAGCTCGACGTCGTAGACATGTAGATCGCCAATGTCAGCCGGACTCACTGCTGTCCGTCGGAAATCGGTAATGTCCACGCCCATTCGTTCGGGCAGATTCCTGGCCAGATTCCGGTGGAGCGAGACATTGTAGCCGTCCACCCGCGCCGCATGAGATGCCAAAAATCCCAACTTAGGGATCATCAGAGTCAGTAGCGACTTGTCTCCAACTTCCAAAGAGGCATGCAGATTGACAGCCAGGATTTCAGAGATGAGTGAAGCCATGATATATTCCTTCGCTGTCAATGCCTCATTCACACTATGCCCGCCTCGGGCAGCAGGTCGCAGCTCCTCAAGCCAAGCGAGAGCGTTCTGGACAAAGTCACCCTTGCGTACCTCCGTGGTTGCGAAGATCCAGGCTTCTTGCGCTCGAGCTATGAACGTGAGGAGAGCTATGGCACGATCAGGCGGAAGATCGCGGATGCCTGCTAGCTGCTCAAGGGCATGTGCTAGCACTGTCGTGCCCTTCGCAACGGGAGATGTAGCACCGTTCAAAGTCCGTAGCTTCTCTCTGGGTAGGGTGCCAGTCAGCAGGTACATAGCGAAGAAGTGCTGATTGCCAGCTTGTAGCACAGAGGCGAAGAATTTCCATGTTGCGCACTCTGTGGCACTGTCTTTTACGGGGCTATCAAGGTGTGAGAGGAGTGACAGGAATTGTTTAGTGGAGGGCGCTGAGAGCTGGCTCAGCACCGAAGGTACCTCGTCAGTAGTCGATGTGTTCAAGTCACTCGAGGGTGATGTGGTCAATGCCTCTGTCAGCACTTCAGCGACAGGCGCCTTGAAGCTTGGGCTTACTGCGAAGAGCGCAGCAAGGATAGGCATCGCTATCAGAATCTCCCCGGCAACAGCGCCGGTGGGTCGACCGCAATGCTTCCGAGTGCGCAGTGTGGTCGTCAAATACGATAGCGCAGCATCCGTTTGCGTTGTGATGGCCTTACGCCGTGAATTGGCAAGCGAGCTGTCACTCAGCGCAAGACCTTGCTGGAGAGCTGTCATGATTGGCGTCAATGAAAATGCTGACGTCGCATGCGCCTCGGCCGCTGGTACAAGCACACTAGCCATACCGGCTCCTACACCAGCTACGCTGTCGACGAGACCGGCTCCATGTGCAGCCTTCATCAATGTCGTCGCGGTGGTCAGCAGTGCCGTGACTATTTCGATGCGCTCTTCAGCGATGGTAAAGTCCCATTCGGTCACGCTTCTCAGAATGTCGCATGCTAATGTCGTAAAGGAAGTCAGGACGGCACTGATGGTCCGCTCGGGTGTCTCTTCCGGAGGCTCCATCGGCGAATCCCATCTTCGTCGGCCAGATGCGATGTCCATTCTCTTGACGGGCCTCCGGCGTACAAGGCCAGTGATGGCATCGTTCACAAGATCTGTGTACAACTTCGTGCAAGCGCTCAAGAAGCGGAAGCGTCCTGTCGGCACTTCCGCAGCAGACATCACAGCTACCAAGCCGCTGATGCCCGAGTCGATGCCGAGTAGAGCGCTCCTGGCAAGCCATGACCACACGCGCTCGGGTGAGAAAGTCGTGAGAATGGTGAAGAATGAAATGCATGATACGAGCAGCTCCAGACTCCCTTCTCCAGCGCTGCGATGGTGGAAAGCCACGAGCTCGGTGTCTGTTAATTCGGCGATCACGCCAACGATATCGCTGTTCGCACTGAGCACATCTCCGAAGCGGCCGAGAATATGTTCTGCATCATCTCTCGTCGATGCGGCTTTGAGCAACGCGGTAATCAGTTCAACGATCTCTGCTGCCGTGAGATTGTCAAGTGGTGACGCAGGCTTTGCAACAAGACGCTCGGCGTTGGGGAGGAGTGTCGAGAGCAGCGCACCCAGATGAGCAAAGCCAGAGTGGTGATGCTCCCATCTGAAGACGAAAGGCCTACTGTCGGGATTCAGTACAGTCCCCAGTGAGCCTGACTGCAAGAGCGTAGCTTCATGCGTATCTGCGCCATGTGTGGTGACGAGCGCGGTAGAAGCTCCAGCGTTTGACTTTAGCGAGGTGCCCGGTCCAGCCGTGAAGAGTGACCAATCAGTCATGAGCTGCACCTGGTTCTGACCCTCGTCTTCGTTGACGATCTGGTAGTCCCTGAATTGTGAAGACGATAGCACTGTCATGCTGTCCATGTTGTCAAGATACTGCATCACGATGGACTCCCCACCGGACGGGGCAGTGCTCAATGACGCAAGAGCAGCGGACAGCCGGAGCACTGGCGACAGCTCGTATGGATATCGAGCCAAGGCCTGCTCGAGTAGGTACGTTCTGAAGGCCGGAGTATCGAATGCATACTTGGCGAGCGGTCCCGATGCTTGGGGTAGATGCTTCCCTGGCACGTCCGGTCCAAGGAGCGAAAATGCAGCACCGAGCACTTCCTCGCCATACTGGATCAGTGGCAGACTGACCTGCAAGACGTCAAACAGTACTATCCGGCCAGCCACCGCAACGGGTGTATCTGCAGGCGCTGACATTGAGTCCGAAATGACAGCACTCATCCTTTCGATGACTTGATGCACGTGCATGCTGTCGACGGCAGCAGCGGCGAAGTAGTGCGCAGGTTCGCTCTGCTGCTCACCAAGGGTATGGTCTTGAAGCACGTCCAAGATCCTCTCCATGGCCAGCATTGGTCTTTGCCCGCGGCTCGATGACCTTCGAGCGGTCGGGCTGTCATTCGCAGCCTCATCGGTGATGAAGCGCTGCGTCGTCACGCACTCGCTGATTGACTGCGTGATCAAGCTCCATGCGTATATCGCGGGGCTGGCGAGTTGGATATTGGCTTCGGTGGCAGATAAGAGCACACCGTTGACCTCCTTCATGCATTGCTCATTGGCGTAGAAGCAGTCAGTGCGTGTCAGTTCCGGGTAGGCAACGCCGCTAGCTTCTGCCTCCGTCCTACTAGCCATGTCGTTGACTGTTCGGGTGAGATTGAGCAGTGCCACGCTGCTGATGGAGCTGAGGCACTGTATAGTTGGTATATAGATTTGCGATGCGGGACTCAGCGGCGTCATCTCGGCGAAGAACGCACTGTCGCCCATCAACTTGTACCAGCTTATGACATCTGCGGACCTGACGGGTGTCTCCGACGCGTACACGGTGGACAGCAATATGCGCAGTACACTGATAGAGTCCTGCAGCATATGATCCGAGTAGATTGCTTCAAGGAGAGGGCGTGTCTTGATGGCGCTTGGCCATTGTCCAACATCCGTCAGGCTCCGCAGCGTTTGTATGCACGCGCCAGCTGAAGTCGATGATCGTCCCATCTCTTCCGAGATCGACTTCGCGTAGTGTCCGAGCCAAGACTGAGCCCATGGACTACTCGTGTCGGTCGCGAGGCCTGCCAGTACTGCACTGCAAGCTCGTATCGCACTTATCTCCTCGACGCATGTTCGCAGCAGTTTCGACCTGCGCCTCTCTGTGGCTTCATCCTGCCCATTGACCTGCCCATTCGATACACCATCATTGAAACGCACTCGCTTTCGCGCCGGCCCGTCATCTTCGGCCTCGAGCCTACCCAGTACAAGACCTGCCGGTCGAGCTTGCCATTCCACGATTGCACATCGCAGTGCTGACTGCTCATCAATGCCCACTTCCCTGCTCAGCCACGTAGCGTCGTCCTTGAGTTGCTGCAGGTCGTACTGCCCATTGGGCGACTGCGTGACATGGATTTGTGCGGTCTTGTCATCATATGCCGCCTTGGATGCTGGTGAGGGCGCTGGAAACGGTTGCAATGGTCGCGACAGCACTGAACGGGTAGATGCGTCCTTGGGAAAGGTCTCGATTGCGGTGTCGGAGGCCGCAGAGTCGACATTGCTCAGCAGATCTCGGGCTGTTGTCCACGGAAGTACTGGAGAAGCTCCTGAGAGGCATGCATGCAATGGTGGAAAGTAAGTCGAGGAAGCCATTGTTATAAGTCCAGTGCTGCTCCGGCAGGTCCTTTCATGCCGATGGACCAGTGATGAACGCGGCTTTCTCCACCACTTCCATCTCTCGCCCAGTCAGATACGGCTTTTCGTGGCAATAGCAGCAGGTGAGGTTGAATATCTCCCATTCAGTCGCGTGAAGCGCGTTGATCTCCAAAAGTTGCTCCCCTCGGCTCAGCCCAATTCGGCAAGTCCGCTTAGTCACCTCTCTTGAGCTCCCCCATCAGACAGCGCCTCACCACGAGAGTCGCGCGCATGTTGCTAAGTACTGCAAGCCCAGCATGACGGTCACCGAAACAGTGAAAGAGGCCATTGGGCTGGGCCATGATGCGCCAGTCTCATCATCGATTCGTATCACTCGCTCACTTTCCGCTCCGTCGAATAACTACTTACACACCACTTCCCAGCTGCCACCCGCAAACAAATGTCCGATGCCCGCCTCCCTCTTCAATACCGCGACTCTTGCGCCAATCTCCTCATACCTCTGAACAAATGCCGAGTGCAGAATTACTACATGCCTTGGACATGCACGGTCGGTCCTCGCAGATACTGAAGGTAGTGCATACTGGAGCTGACGAGGAGGCAGGATGAACGCCACGGATATGAGAAGTGCCAGTACGAAGAGTTCAAGATACGTGTAAAGAAGATGGAGGAGCTGAGAGCAGAGCGGGGAGGCGAGAGGAGTAATTGAGGCCTTCATTGGGATATACCTCAGACGCACAGTCAGGAGGATGTACATAAGTGCAGGAGCAATGTCAAACCAATGACCTCAAAACCCTTGCTATCCAATCACTGATTGGCTCTAAACCCTTGCCAGCCTTATGCAATTGCTTCGAGGGATTGAGCTCGCAACCGCATCTGCTGACAGCCGTCGAGCAGGGCGCAGGAACTCGGCTTCACACCTCGACATACCGTTTGCAGCCTGGCCTGCTTTCTTCAAACACCTGCTGACCTCCAAGGACCTAGCTGATAAGACTCTGCGCCGGCTGTACTCCACCCTCAGCACCAGAGAAAGAAGCCAGCCCATCAACGTCACCCTCCTGCTCCTACATCTTCCCGTCCTCGGCGAAGAACGACGCATGCTGAGTGAAGTCAGGGTCATCGAAATTGAAGTCGAAGGGATCGGATGGTGTGAACGTCTGACCCGGATCGTAGAAGTTCGTCGGAGGCTGGGTCTCGAAGTTGATCCCCGCGGACCAGTCATAGTTCTTATCTTGCGTCAAAGTGGCGTCAAAAGTCGGCAGGGAAGCGCCAAGCTGCTCAATCGTGGTGTTGGCGCTGAAATCACCTTCGGAGGGCTCTTTCCCTGGCTCTGCGGTGGCGCCAGTGAGGGAAGCGCCGTCGGATGGTTCGATAGGCGTCGCAGCAGAAAGCTCTTCCATCGGCATGGGCTGGAAGTCAGTCACGTTCGGCGACTTCGGTCTGACCGGCCAGCTGAGATTGGCGTTGTGGTCGTCGAAATCCAGCTCAATAGCACCTCCCGCATTGGCTCCCGGCACCTCTTCATCTCCCTGATACTTGAACATCCTCCTCTCGAGCTTGATCAGTTCACTGGACCTCCTCTCATCAGGCCCATGATTGCGATTCGCCCAGCGCACACCAGTCAGCTCGAGGAAGGCATTCTCGAAAAAACGCTTCGCAGTCGCGAGGCTCGCGCCGCTGCAGGCCATGATGTTGTTCCTCTTACGCAGCGGCGTGCCTTCGAAGTGGATGTTCGTGGAGTACTGCTTTGCGAATCCTGGGACGGGTTTGGACTCGTGGATCTGGAGCTGCGGCTCATGGTCAGTAAGTCTGTTCTACTCTCTCGCTCCGAACAATCGAAACATACCACCACAACCAGCACCTCCTCGCCCTTCTCAACCACGCCCTTGATCAACTTCGCACTCCACAGCACCACCTGTCCCCTTCTTTCCCCTCCATCCCCAACATAAACTTTCCACTTCCCCCAGTACTCCTCTCCCGCTTTCGCATACCCTCCTCTGCGAAGTGCCTTGTACTCCTTACGCTTCTTCACATCATCATCACGTTTAAGCGCTAATCTGACCTTTTCCTCGAAAGCCTCCTTAGCTTCCAATCTCTCCCTCTGCTCCTGCGCAATAGCCAGCTTCCGCTCAACCTCCGGATTAAGGTACTCGTCCGTGGCCTCGAAGAAAGCGCCTGTCAACAGAGATGGCATACCACGACCTCTAGTCGAATCAGAAGTCTTGGCCGCCTTTGGGGCGAGGATCTTCTCCCACATATACAACCCCTCAGGCAACCGCTTCCGGCTATCCAGAGACTTTTCCAACCAATCTGCGCCCAAGATCTTAATCAGCCCCTCTGGCTTCTCGCCTTCGCCTGCAGCTTCGCGGACCGCTTCATTGCGCTTCTTCGCCTCTGTGATGAGATCGTGTGGCGCCTGGTACATCTCCTTGGAACAGACTAGGTGGGTGGTGGCATCGCTGAGTTTGTTCGCGAGGAGAGTTCCGGAGCCGGCTTCGATCCAGCGGGGAACGTCAGTTGTGCGACGCTTGGTGAGGTACTCGCAGTTGAGATTTGGCCAGAGAACGGAGATGTGGAGGTTGCGGAAGTGCTTGTCTTTTGCCATGGTGAAGGAGTGGGGCGGTAGTGCGGGTGGGTTTTAGTGATTGGGGTATGGCTACAGGTAGGGCGAAAAGATGGAAGGGTTGATGTTGAGGTTGTGGAGTGGAAGGGGGAGAAGTAGAAGAAGGGGAGAAGTCTTATACTTACCTTACCGTCATAGGTTCCGTGGCATGTGATAGCACAGGCTCCCATGTCGCTTGCAAATGCTCAGCTGATGAATGCGTAGGCGAGTGAGTGAGGCCAAGTGAAGTCGGAAGCGTGAGGTCGACTCCCTGTCGGTCGTGCCTGCCCACGACGGCAAGAACATATATGATGAGCAAGATGTACAGGAAGCTGCGCGGATCGTACACATAGAATACAAAAGGTCAGCTGTGTTGCACCGTGTCAGTGTATACATCGCCGTGTACCGATATTAGTCATGATTGCGACAATGCCTTAATCTCGCCTATACTTATGTAGACAGTGAAGTCGACAACTTCGCTTCTCATCAGACTACCTACCGGAAGCCCTTGGCAGCCTCCACAAACCGCCGTATCTTCGCCAGATCCTGTTCACCATCAGTCTCAACCCCACTACTAACATCCACCCCCACAATCCTCTCTCCTTCCACCTTACCAATCTTCCCCAGCACCTCACTCACATTCTCCGGCGTCAAACCGCCAGCAAACAGCACCCTCAATCCCTCATCTCTCCTCAGCACGCCTTCCACTTCACTGACATCCAGCTGCGCGCCGCTGCCGCCGCCGGACGAGTCTAGCAGAGGCACTGCATGTGCGCCACGAGTGCTGAGGCCAGCATCACCTGGCTTGAAAGAGCGAATGACGGGTACAGGGATTAGGCGTGCCCATTCGAGAGGTTCATTGCCGTGGAGCTGGACGATATCGAGGTTGAGTAGCTTTTGTTGCTGTAGGACGTAATCTAGCGATTGGTTCTGAAAGACGCCGACGAGGAGAGTGCGAGATGGGTGTTGTAGGAAGTGCGTGGTTGTGTGGGTGAAGTAGGATGAAGCCGTGTCTGGTTTTGACATGGCAGCAGAGCTGGAGGTGGTTCGTTTGCGGGTGTCATGAACTGTTTCAGAGATCGCGAGAGCAGTCTCGGTGCCCACACAGCGTTTGCGACCGGTCACGAGGATAATGCCAATCAGATCTGCGCCTGCTTCGATCGCTGCGCGGGCAGCTTCTGCGCTTCGAGTACCACATATCTTAACGAGCAGCTTAGCCACTTCCTTCTGTTGCACCTGCTGGGTATCGCCACCGAGCAGCTCGCCAATGAAACTTGTGGTATCTTTGGCGCGCATCAGAGCCTCACCCACCAGGACTGCGCCTACCCCGGTCTTCAAGTAGGGCTCGACATCTTGAGGCCCAGTGATCCCAGAAAGCGCACAGAGTATCGTATCTTTTGGCACCATCTCCATCAGTCGACTCGTCGTTTCCATATCGACATCAAAGGTGGTAAGATTGCGGTTGTTCACCCCGATCACCTTGGAGCCCAACTCAACTGCGATCTTCATCTCATCGGCGGTGTTGACCTCAACGACAGCCTCCATGCCCAAAGATTGACCGTATTTGTACAGTCTTGTCAAAAGCTCGGTATCAAGCATCTTCACAATGAGCAAGAAGGTGTCGGCGCCTGCCAGACGTCCTTCCAGGATCTGGTACTCGTTGAAGATGAACTCCTTCCGTAGCACTGCTGGGCGATTTGGCATCCCCTCCAGCGCTCGTCTGACCGATCGCAGACCGTCTATCGATCCCTTGAACCAATCCGGCTCTGTGAGGACGCTGATAGTGCTTGCGCCTGCCATGGCGTACGTTCGCGCTTGCGCCGCTGGATGTGCTGACAGCGATATGATACCCTTACTAGGCGACGCTCGCTTGATCTCAGCCATCAAGGATAATTTGTATGGCGACTGTCGTAAGCGAGCAGGGAAGTTGATCAGTTCAGGTGCAAGGTCCAAGTCATAGTCTGCTTGCAGGTCTTCAGGTCGATAGTCTGGCACGAGCTTCTGCGCAGACACGAGCTCTTTCCGGCGATCGTAGATGCGATCGAGAATGCTGCCCTTGCTGGACCCGTTGGACGTCCCGTTGGTGCCTTTCGTCGTGCCGTTAGTCTGTGGCTTCAACTGCTTCTGCAGCCGCTCGTTTTCAGCCCAAGTCCCGCCTTGCATGTGCAGAAAATTCTTCAGCATAGTTCTCCCGCCTGCGGTAAGTATACTTTCCGGGTGGAATTGCACGCCCTCCACAAGGAACTCCTTGTGGCGAACACCCATAATCACGCCTTTGCCGCCGTCTGGGCCTGCAGCAATCCAGGATGAGACCTCGAGTACATCAGGTAGTGTTGGGTGAGTCCCGGCAAGTGAATGATACCTCGTCACGGGAAGATCCTGCGTGAGACCGGCGTAGACTCCCTTACTATCATGACGAAGTGGCGAAGTCTTGCCGTGCAGTATCTCTCCCGTCTGCGACACTGTACCACCGAATACCGAGAAGATGCATTGCTCGCCCATACACACTCCCAGTATCGGGATCCTGCCCGAAAAGTGCTTGATCGCATCCTTAGAAATTCCTGAGTCGGTCTCGGGATGGCCAGGTCCAGGCGAGACGACAAGCTGCGTCGGCTTGATGTCTATGAGCTCCTCGAGCGTGATCTCATCGTTGCGGTAGACCGTGACCGAGGCACCCTCCAGCACGAGATACTGGTAGACATTCCACGTGAAGGAGTCATAGTTGTCGATCAGAATCAGATTCGAGGCCGTGGCAATGGGCTCGGCGGCTTCTGGTTGTTGTGGTGAATGGTCAATTAGATCAATGTCCGGCATCTTGTCCAACTGTCGAGTCGCGTCACATGCACAAAGGTTATGTGTTTGCTCGAAAGTGAATGAGACAATTTATCGTAGCTTGCTCGTGACATTGTGCCGGGGAGCTTATTGCCGACTAACGCCGACGTGCGACCACTTTACGCGACCGTCGCGTCTTCCTCCACCACCTCACCTTGACCTCTACACACATTGCAACATATTGTAACGGCATCGGCTACATACTATCGCTCGACGCGTTTACCATAGCTTAGGTCGCCAAGATGACCGACAAAGTCTACTCCGCGACGTACTCGAACGGTGCGCATAGATCCTGCTTTAGGTCGCGGTGTAGGTTGTTCTAATTTGTTCGCAGTGCCGGTGTACGAGTGCAATATCGACGGCAATCATGTGATGCGCCGCCGAGCCGACGACTGGATCAATGCGACCCACATCCTCAAGGTCGCAGAGTACGATAAGCCGTCACGTACGCGTATCTTAGAGCGAGAGGTGCAGAAGGGAGTACATGAGAAGGTGCAGGGAGGATACGGCAAATACCAAGGTAGGTCACGTGCACATGGGGGGCGGTGTGCCGAGGCGGCGCTTGATGTTGAGACGACGTAGGTACCTGGATTCCTCTCGCAGAAGGTCGGTTGTTGGCAGAGCGCAACGGCGTGCTTGAAAAGATGAAGCCCATCTTCGATTACGTCCCCGGTGACAAGACGCCACCGCCTGCGCCAAAGCACGCCACAGCAGCATCCGGTAAGCCTCGCACTGCTCGACAACCGGCACAACAGAGGAAGCCGGCAATCCGTAAGTCCAACCCAGCGCCTCGACAAGCAGCCGCACACTTATCGCCAGTAGCTACATACGCCGCGATGGACGCTCGTTATGAGCCAAATGATCCTCATATGCACGAGCGTGCTACGACTCCGAGCAATGAGACTGTCGCGTCGGAGTCAGTGTTTGATGGCTACGATACTCATCCCTACGGCTCATCTCGTAAGCGTAGACGCATTGCAGATGATCCACAGGCGCAGGCAGACACGCAGCATCAGCTCTGGGCAGATGAGCTCCTCGACTACTATGTGCTGCTTGGCACTTCACCCGAGACAGCTCAGTCGCCTCCACAGCCTCCTGAGGGAGCTGATCTCGACAGACCAATCGATGATCAAGGTCACACTGCACTTCACTGGGGTGCTGCTATGGGCGACATTGACATGGTGAAGAAGCTCATCCGCGACAACGCACAAATTGACGTCCAGTCACGCGCTGGCGAGACTCCACTGATGCGGTCAGTGAAGTTTTCTAACGTGTACGAGAACATGAACATGGAGAGATTGTCTGCGCTTCTCATCAAGACAGTGAGCATGCAAGACTGGTCCGGCTGCAATGTCTTCCACCACATCGCCAACACGACGACCAGTAAGAAGAAGTACCAGTGTGCTAGGTACTACATGGACTGCGTTCTGAATAACATGCAAGAAGTGCTCTCGCCGGACCAAGTGGAGCGCGTACTTAATGAGCAGGACAACCAAGGTGATACTGCTATCACAATCGCAGCTCGCAACGGCGCACGCAAGTGCGTCCGCAGCTTGATTGGCCGCAATGCAGCTGTCGATATCCCCAACGGCATCGGTGAGACGGCAGATCAGCTGATCGTCGCGCTCAATCACCGCCGTCAAGAGCGTACTCGTCAGATGAGCTCCTCGCCTTTTCAGTCCGCAGAGCTACCGGGCTCCACGAGCGGTCCGTCACGCTATCGCGACATGCCCTTCGACCCACTGAATCCAGATCACGGCGCAGACGGTTCGAACGACACAGACAATGCAGTCTTCAAATCCGAGCCGGCGCTCAATCTCACCGCGTCGATCATGCCTTCGCTATTCGCCAAAGCCCGTGAGCTGGCCATGAAGTTCGACAACGAGCTTGCAGAGAAGGACGCCGAGCTTGCGGAAGCTCAGCGAGTTGTTGACTTGCGCCGTGCTGAGCTCGAGCAGCTACGTCGGCAGGCTGACAATCTGCGCATCCAGGAGCTTGAGCAGACAGCTGGAGGCGCGCAGACTGATGAGCAATTGATCGCACAACTCGAGACCCTCGAAGCAGAGTGCTTGTCCATCGTCGAGGAAGAGCAGAAGCAAGCTCTCGCAGCCCAGCTCGCCACGCCCGCACCATCGGATCGCGCCACGTCCCCTACGCGAAACCTCGCCCCAGAGCAAATGCTCGAGACACAGATCTCCTACGCGCGGCAAGTTATTGAGCTCGCAAATCAGCGCAAGGAGCTCGTGAAGGTCGTGGTGAAGTCTATCTCTCTAGCTGGGGAGAACGATGGCAGGATCAGGGACTACAAGCGTCTCGTCACGAATGCGCTAGGCGTGGGAGAGGATGAGGTCGAGGGGCTGTTGCCGGAGATCGTGGCGGAGTTGGAGCAGGCTAGGGGGATGGAGGTCTGCACTTAGGTGGGCGGACACTCCTATCCGCTTTGGCGGGCGAGTGTATTGGTGGTCGAGCGGCATCCGGAGTGCTTCCGTAATTGACCTTGTCCTTTCCCTAGGACTGAAGATACGGTTTACTGGAAAGTTGTGGATACCAACTCAAGTCAAGCGTTGAGCGGTGGCAAATGAGCGCATTCAGTCCAAATCCTATCACGCGAAGACATCATCTAAAATTGTGTCGCGAGCTTTTTTGAGCAAGCTCAGATTCGCGCGCACGATGGTAGGTGCAAATGACCGCCTGTTGTAGCTGCCTCAGTGGTAGTTCCGGATGGCAGGAGCACCAACAGGCATATCTCCTTTCCCCAACCCATCCTGACGGGGAAACGTGAGCACTTCATCTCTTGCCTCGCGATGTATCTCGCAATTAACGTCCCGCTACTTACTGGAGATTGATCAGACGCCGGCGACATGACCGTCAAGCCATCACATCTCCGTGCCGATGGCGTTGACATTGTTGCGAGCGAACGCAAGACGGAACCCCTGACTCAGAGCACATCGACCACCGTCGGTGCGAAGACATTGCCTAAACCCAGTGGAGAGCTCAGCTGGCAAGGTGCAATCCCACTCTGCCCACAAACCAAGGCCCGGACGACTGACATTATAACAGAATGTTTCCTCATTGGCACCGGCTCGTTGCTAATTGTCGCCTTGTGCCTGGCCTACCCCGTCCACCTCATGCATAAAGCCATCACCACACCTCACACTCATCCCTTCGTCCTGAACGTCACCCAGTATCCCAACATTGCCGCTTGCACTTCGCCCACCGAGCAAGGCCTCACCGGGTTCCTCTGGTCCAGTGACGAATGCAGGAACTGGGATCCCGCGAACACCGCAATGAACTTCACCTGGCTCCCTGACCACGATATCCACTGGCTTGAAGACTTCGGGCAATGCTCGATCTCGTTCTTTCACGACGCTGACTGTTCCAAACCGGCGTGGGTGCTGCACGATGTCGCGAAGAACGAAACGCTGGACAAGTGCTATGACTTGAGGAATACAAGCCGCGCAGTGTCAGCATGAAGTGTGAGAGGGATTGGAAGGCGTCGTTCTGCGAGAACGTGAACGGGGCCACGGAGCGCAAGCAAGGGTGTGATGAGTACGGAACATTCGGAAAATGGTACAGGAAGATTAAGCGAGCGTGGACCTACTGAATGCGGTTGGTGGATAGCCAGCGGTGCTGCACAAGAGCGGTATGGGGAGAACCTAGGTGTGCGGTCGGTGTGAAGTCAACATGAGTTTCGACAGATTGTGTTACGAGGAGCATGGATCTCAGGGAGGAGGAGGAGCGTGATGCAGCATCGCACGAGATATGTCACTCAATGCAGGAACCAGCTCGGCACCTCCGGTCCCCATACTGCGAGGCTCTCATCTCCAGCACTTCCCCACCCAACCGGCGTGTCCTCGTTTACCAGATCGCCGTCAGCATAATGCTCGATCATGTTGCCCGTCGTATCCCACCCTGTGCTAATGTCAGCGCATACTCAAATCACCCTCGCAGGCACACAACTCACAATAATCAAACAATTGACTCCCCAAAATGTGCCTCCCAATCCCCCAAACACTAGTATACCCCTTCCCAGCCAACCACTGATGTCCCAAATGCTGCGTATCATAGTCATGCACTTCAAAACTACAATGATGCACATGCGCCGTCTTATTCCCACTCATGAAGAACGTATGATGGTCCACCGGATCCGCTCCCCGATCAATGTGCAAGAACGCCGCAACGTCTTTCGTCGCTTTCCCGCTCGTGCCTTTGCTTGCCTCGTCCGGGAGAGGGATGTACAGGAAATCTGTGGGCGCGAGATTGAAGTTCTGCGTGTACCATTGCAGTTGCTTGGGGAAATCTAGCACGCAGAGGCCGTAGTGGCCGAGTTTGTGCACTGCTGCTGGCCCGGGGGTGAAGCGGTTGAATTTTCGGACGCGGGGTTTGTCTTCTGGGGCTTCGAAGTTGTAGATCACTTTTTCGGGGTACTCGCTTTTCTCTACTGGTGTTTGCCCGTAGAGTAAGTTTACCAAGAAGCCTTCAGGGTCCTGCAGTGTCACTAGCTTGCCGCCTCCTGGTGCGTCACCGAGATCTTGGATCTTGCCTGCGCCTGGTATCCGCGAGGCTTTCTCAAGCTCAGCTTCGGACTCGACTTCGAAGGTCCCGCCGAGGAATTTCTTCTCGCCTTTGACAGCGTAGTAGACGTATTGATCTGGCCCGTAGCCTCGATACCAGATCTCTGTTTCTGTGCGTTTTGCGATATGCATGCCAAAGTCTCGGAGGAAGGTCGTAATCTCGTCCAAGTCAGGGTGTTGGTATCGCATATGCGCTAATTTGACGATCTGGACGCGAGCGGAAGGGTCTATGTTGGACTTCTTGTACCATGTCGCCAGAGGCTCGGACTCGTCGCCTATGGCATCTTTGTCCGGTATCGATGCGCCGGCATTGGGGAGGAGGTCTACTGTAGTCTTGCTTCCATCTGCACCTGTGATAGTGACGGGTCTGTCTTGGCCGTGCTGGGCGGCGGTGCCGTTGGCGGGGGACGTATCAGCCATAGTCGAGGATGCTGTCGTGGTGTGGCTGGCTTTGTGTTGAACAGAAGCCTGGCAGTCCTACGAATAGTGCCATGATGAACCGCGAATATGCTTGGGTCATCCACGTTAGGCTCAGCCCCGCCGACGTGAGGTCGGCAGAGGAGATGGATCGGCAGTTGATGTCACTCCACATCGTCCACACGGAGTGTTGCCAAGAGGAGCTGGCCTCATGAAGCGCGAAAGATCTCCGTACAACTTATCTCGAAGACTCACTTCCACTGAATCTCAATTGGACCATCATGCCTCCAGAACGATTGTATTGAGTCATTCTAGGTGCATCACATTGGCGAGACTAGCGGTCCGAATGCGACTCCATACGACAATCGAATGAAATGTTCCCGCCTGAGGCTTCGCCATCAACGAGGTTGGTCAATTCGAGAGCAACGGCAGGGGTCAGCGCTGGACCGCATGCCACCATGTAGGTGATCGCTGCGCCCATCATAACAATAAGGTATCTCTCTTTCACTCGCAAACCTCCGATTTCTCAAGTCATTCTAACTTATCCTGCTGTTACTCCAATCACTCCGAGGCTCAAGATGCACGCTTTCAACACGCCCTCATTACGCTGGCAAGCAGTCGTCTCTCGTGACCCCACCGCAGACGGTCACTTCGTGTATTGCGTACGAACCACAGGGATCTACTGTCGGCCGATATGCAAAGCTCGATGCGCAAGACGTGCGAATGTAGAGTTCCACACAAACGCCAGTGCCGCAGAGGCGGCTGGCTTCAGAGCTTGCAAGCGGTGTCAACCACAACTATCCAGCTACGCACCCGAGATGGACAAGATCGCGAAAGCCTTGGAGGCCATTAACGGCCTTGCTCCCGGTCAGCCTCTTCCGTCACTTGAACACCTGGCACGTTGCGCCGGCCTGACGAAGCATCATTTCCATCGCAGCTTCAAGCGTGCGATGGGTGTTACTCCACGAGAGTATCTGCTGCTCAAGAGGAATGTCGGCAGCACTAGCGATAGCTACCAGGCCTCGGCCACAGATTCATCATCAGCGAGCACGCCATGGGCCTTATCAGAAACATCTGATGCTGCTTTTGCACTTGATGCCTCGGACCTATATGTGGAAGAATTGTACCCGGACTGGCTCAACACTCTCAACATCGGGACCGATACATGTATAACATCCGCGCAGAGCGAGAACTTGAACCCTGCCGCACAGCAATCTGCAAACGTCTTCTACACTATACGTCAAACAACATCAGGTCTACTATCGATAGCTTTCCTGCATGGCCGTGTACACAAGCTTGAGCTCTGCGACTCTCTCGAAGATGCCATCTCAGAGCTGAATCTCAGTTTCTCGTTCCCCGCATACATACTGATTTGCCTTGACACGAGCCGGTCAAAGGACAGCACAGAATTTGCGTCGCTTGGTACCAAAGCAGATGAGCTCGTCCTGGCCATGGAGCAACCGAGTGGGAGGATGGTATATGTCTCACATGCCTTGTCAAGCGGCTCTCATGTGGGACTAACGTAGCTGAGTGATAAATGTGAGAAATCCTGAACATTAACTGGATAGGCAGCGCATCCAGCCTACTTCCACGTTCTCGCAAGTCTTTGTGTTCAATCGACGAAGAATCTAGTCGACGGATGTCTGGGTCACAGGTACATATCTTCAAAAGCGCAGAGATACGTCTGCGTTGCTGATCGTATAGGTCCTTACTTGCTGTGTGTGACATCTTGTCAGACTGCGACGAACTCACGATGGGAGATATGAAGGAATCGAGAAGACCACTTGGCAAATCATCCAATGCTTCTACTCACAATCTCTATGTCTAGATGTCAATGGCCCTACTGTTGAACGATCGGATGATTGACCTTCATAACCTCAACTCCTCAGCCGGCAATCGATACAACTCCTCCTCAATATGCGCCAACTTCGATTCCGCTAGCCGACCCGATTTCAACCCATACATATGCTGGAAGCTCATGATCATCGGTTTCCAGGCATCAGGATCGATCCTGTTGGCGTGATCAGGCAGCCGCAAAGACTCCACAACGTGTGTACGGAGGACTCGGATCTCGCAAGCCATGATGAAGCCCTTCGCCTGGCCAGGAAGATCACTCATCATCTCGTGCACGCCCTCCAGTTCGCCCTCCATCTGCACCGAACACTCTTGTATCCGCGGCGGAGCGATGAGCTCCGATGCTTGTGGCGTCAGGCCAGCGGCGGCGAATTTGTCTTTCGTGTAGCGATATCCGAGGGCGACTTTCCAGTCGGGTATCACGATCGTGCCGGTCGTGCGAGCGAGGGCGTTGAGCGCTGCCACCTGGTAGTCGGAGGCGAGATTGAGAACGCACTGCTTCGTGCGGAGGAGATTGGCGGTTGTTTGTGACGTTTGCGCGAGGCCGAGCATGCAGCGGTTGCCGAGCCACCATGCTGAGGACATTGGGGCGATGTTGGGGGTGCCGTCTTCGTTCAATGTCGTGATGAGGACTACTGGCGTGCCCCAGTAGTGAATTGCTGGGCTGATGACGGAGTGGGTGGACATGATGGGCATACAACCCAGGGGACACTTCTGGTGGGAGTTGATTTGAATGTGAACTTGCTGGTAGTGAGTGCAATTTGATGGCAGGCGACCGAGTCTTATACTGCACTGTTGGTCCTGTGAGACGAGCCCCCGATGGTATTCGACTCCTCCGCAAGGTCGCGGCATTGCTCTGTTGTGGTCACTGCGCAGTAATATCGCTAGATAGAGCCCACTGCTTTAGTTCGTCAATTCCACAGCAACGGCTGCGCCCGAAATGCGAAATGTCAGACGGGATCATCTGAAGATATAAGACTCACTTCGCTCGTCATTGATAGCGGCCGTGTAGTGGATCATTGAGGCCATACACTGGTAAGTTCCACAGCAAGATCATAAAGGCAATCTCCGTGGCCCCTCACACAAGCGATGCGCAAGCCGTCCTTGACTCATACATTTCCCGTGGTCACTAATTTCCCCATGCGCCTCAGAGCACAGCTGCACACCTTAGATCAGACTGTATCGCTCCGTCAGGCTCGGGACCTCCCGAAGACTCCCGTGTAGCCTTTCACGAAGATCAAGATCACGTGCAGACGTTGGACCCATCTGTGCCATGACGTGGCACTGGCGTACGAAGCTGTCGAGCAGTACGAATGCGCGCAATGGCGAGATGGACAACTTGTCAGTTACGTGGACGTCCATTGACGGCGTCGCGATGCTCGCATATGCTTGTGCAGGCTTCCGGTGGCGGGAAGCGACCATACACCCCGTCATCAAACTGTGTTCGCTGGTGGAACTCACAGAGGGTAGTTTCGTGCAGGAACGATATCGATGCCATGAACCTGGTGCGTCTAGCAGCTGATGTCATCTTGCTTCTCCGATCAGTGATCTGATTGGGGGGACATGAGCGGCGCGCTTATAGTAGTCACTGCGCAGCCGCCTTCTGTTCTCCGAACGTAATGCCAGTCGCAGAGGTAATCGTCTCGATGATCCATGATGGTACACTCGAGCCTGAATTCGCAGATTCGTGTGTTGAGCAGGCTCACATGACAAAGCCTGTAGCCGTAAACACCGGCGGCTGGCATACAAGCATTGAGTGAATACGGCGACCCGGTATCGGATCTGGAACACCAGGGCGTCGGACTTGAGAGTCGAAACAGGCGCTATACGGAGGTTAATCTCTTCGAGTCCATCGAGTGCCCGGTTGCGGAGAGAAAACCCCAGGTGCATGGTGAGGACGGTCTCGACAGTCTAGGCGGCTTCTGGGTCTCCTTGCAGAGACAGCTTCTTCCGCAGCCGTGCCGACTGCAGGATCGAAGTCGAGACAGCCCTGTTGATTCGCATAGCACGCAGCGCATCGTTGACGCTGAAGCATATCAATACACATTCGAGGATCTCAGGCAGAGCTAAGACTCCGTGGCAGGCTACGGTCTTTTTTGGGCGCACTCAATCTTCACGGGTAAGACTTTCGGGGGTTTGTAGGTGGTTCTCGTATGCATCTACCATGTTCTTAGTGCATGCTTGAACGTAGCTCAACGAGGACCACTTACTTGCAGCTGCCGCGATGGCATCATAATGTTCGCGTACATTGATCATGACAGCCTTTCGCCGTGAGGGTAGTCTGGAACCCATGTCTACTCTTTCGCCATCCAGCCCTTCATGCGTTGACGGCTTTGATCGTCTTTCTGCAGCAGTATGGGTACTTCCAATATGATGATACCGGAAGCGCTGGGGCTACCTATCCGCCAGAGGTCTTTATCAAAACACGTGCGCGTCGCTCGTTCTACCTTCAATGTAGCCCGCAGCACTTCCGCCCAGGTCAGCCCAGTGCTGGAAATAATCATTTAGACGATAGACGCTGGAGAAGAGGAGGCACGTCGCCCAAGGCCACGAGCTAAGCAAATGCAGGGTACCAAGACCTCAGCCCTGAAGACCGGTAGCTGGCAGATGAGGACCGAGCGGTTCCCGCATTCCGACAAGTGATCGGGCTGAAGTCGCCGTAAGGGATTACTCAAGACCAAGGTGTACGACAGCGAGACGGTCTTTGAGCGCTCACTCGTATGTTTGCTAATGGCACTCTCTTGGTGCCATATAAGAGGCTGAGAAAGCTCAAAATGCGCATTCGAGTTGCCTTCCAGAAAGAGTATGCACCGCAAGCGTACTGACATTTTGATCATATCTCTGAAATACCGACTGACTTTACTTGCGGTGAGCAGATCGTACTGATCGAGGAAAGACAACACGCCTTCAAGGAGTTCCGCTGTTGAGAAGACATCGTTGCAGGCTACAGCTCCTTTTGCGCGATCACCCAGATACCGAGCGATGCTCTGAGCAGCATCTAGAGCCTGATGTAAGTCCAAAGTCAGTTGTTCTGGTGTGTTGTGAGCTATCTGTACCAGATTTTGGATCCCGTCCAGGCTCGCAAGCAATGTCTTGAACTCATCCAAAGCCGCGTCGAGTGTAGCCGTGACCTGATGCGAATATCGCTTATGATACAGCATACGGCATGAACCAGGTCTGGGAGTCGAGGTGACCTTTAGTGTCTCAGAGACGCAGGGAGCGGTCACCCGTCAGTGCCAGGACCTCCTTGCGAAGTCTATGCATTCGTGCTGTGTTACACAAGGACTCGTTGCTCCCTGGACGGGCGCTTCGAGTCTTCAAGGGTGCCTTGCAATCTTGCATCAGCATCCGATCGCCTCCTCTTACTTCGATTCCGGCTTCTGCGCCATCGTGGTCCGCAGTCCTACCCAGCCAATACGAGCTTCGGGCGGAACCCCTCCAAGACCCTAGGGTCGTCATCCCGTAGTACAAGCTGACTCTCAAAGCGAATGACACTTGTAGCAGAAGCGTCTCGATCCACGTAATCTGGATCTGTGAGTGGATATATGCAATGCGCTGCATGTAGCCTGCGTATCACCTCGACCATATCCCCAACAGTGTGTCCGGTGTCGGACCGGATGTGCACGGTCTCAGGCTCAGGGTATGGCGATACGAGAGAGCAGGGACAGACCACAGTCCCTGACATGGCAAATATCGGCGGCTGGCATATAAGCATGGAGAGGACTCGCTCACTCGGAGTGAAAGACTGCCAGCGCTCCACATTCAACATGCAAGTGACAGTATACACGCACGAGGCTGGTGCTACTGGTTTGATAGGCCTGGGCCTACGGATGTTGGTGTGGAAGGGTAGCTTGACCAGCTTGCCAAGCAGAGCGTAATCAGCTTCGAGATCACCCTCCAGGAATAGCTTTTGTCGTAGGCATTTGGATCGCTCGATCGAGGAGTTGAAAGCACGGCTCGCGTTGGACGCGTTCAGCAAGTCAGGGGGGTCCAGGTGGGAGAGGATGTGATCAACAAGCTCTGCTGTCGCGAAGACTTGGTGGCATGCCTCTCTCGGCGGCGAGCAATCGGTGAATGATTGCATGGTGTTCTCGACGACACCCTGGGCCTGCTGTATGTCACCCGTGAGATGTCCGCGGTTTTCACTAGGTGACAGGGGAGGCCGATGATTGCTGCTGGGGTTGGGAGACTCTCTCGGTATGTTCTCCAGTCTTGAAGTTGAGGCACCCACAGCACTTCACAAGATTCTCTGCGAATAGTGTCGAGGCGGGGCGGTATTGTCAGCGAAAACATCTGCATCATGAATCTTCGACCTATCGCGATGCACTGGGTAAGGAGGCGCTGCATAGCCCCCATCATGCACAGGCTCCTCACGGGTTGCAGCCGGAGGCACCCAGGCAGTCTCTCACCACGTCAAATACTCGAACATTGCGCCACTATAGCCGTGTCCCGGGGCTCGTTGGACCAAATACTACAACATACCTCCGTATATGCAAGAACAAACCCCCCCGGTCGTTCAGAAGCATCATCAAGCTTTTGATGATCGAGTCATGAACGCGCCCCCCTCTCGGCTCCACCTCAGACGTGAGGAGAACCTGGAGCTCATCACAACTTCGTGCATCTTGCGATTACAACCATCATCATCGAGCGTAGAGTTCCGCCAGTCGTTCTCAGAGATCCACAGGTACTGCTACTCCGTGACGCAGTGAGACGCACGACGCGCAGTACAGGCTGAATATTGTAGCCGCGATGTTCCACCAACCATTCGCTGACGGCATGCCAGGCTGTCGAGGTATATATCGACGACTCGTCCATAAGGGTGATAGATCGCATATTGTAGGTACTCTTCTACGCTCTGTACGATGTGGCCGCTCTCTCGGCTCTCAATTGCTGCTCTCGGCTTCTGCTCCGGAGTCTCCGCGCAGTCCCCGTACACTAATAGCAGCGACTCGAATTACTTCCTCCCTAACACTACAGGCGTCCGGCTCCAACATGGCTTCGAGACCGTGCTGGTCCAGCCGTATGGCTATGATGGCTTCCGCGTCCGGGCTTGGGCATTCCGGCCACCCAGTGGAAATGAGATTTCCTTTCTGTACGACCCACCTCTCGAGGGTCCTGGTAACTCGAATGCCGCCCCTGCTGGCTTCACCTACGACACCACAATCGACGGCTCCCAGAATCTGACCTTACGGAACGGTAACACGATAGTCAGAACCTTCAGCCCGAATGGCGACAACGTTACGAACGTACGCTTTGCATTCTACAGAGTCGACGACGATGGCTCCGAGTCGTTGCTTACCAACGAATACGCTCCCATCAAAAGTATCAACCCGCGATACTACGAATGGACTGGAGCCGGGTATGAGTTCTCGGCTGCCTTTTCGTTCTCCACCACACCAGATGAGCAGATCTATGGCACTGGCACACAGCAGGACCACATGGTCAACAAAAAGGGCATGGTGATCGACATGATCAACTTCAACAGTCACATCCCCACACCTGTATTCATGTCCAGCAAGGGCTATGCCTTCGTGTGGAACTCGGCAAGTGAAGGGGAGATGGAGTTCGGGCAGCTGAGAAACCGCTTTACCTCGAAGTCTACAACGCTGGTCGACTACGCGATCGTCAGTGCACCTGTAGGCGACTACGACACCTTGCAACGTCGACTCTCTGCTATGACTGGACGAGCGCCCACGCCACCTGACTGGTCGCTTGGCTATCTGCACAGCAAGCTACGCTACGAAAACCAGAGCGAGCTCATCCAGCTCGCGCAAAACTTCCACGACTACAACATTCCTGTCTCGATGCTGGTCATCGACTATCAGTCTTGGGCCCACCAAGGCGACTGGGCGCTGGATCCAGGTCTTTGGCCGAATGTGAGCTACATGTCACAACGTGTCAAGGACCTCACTGGCGCCGAGATCATGGCCAGCTTATGGCCCAGTGTGGAAGATGCGAGCGACAACTATGCCACGATGCAGCGTGAAGGCTACCTAGCCATGACTCGATCCGGTCCCGGCACCACAGACAGCTGGAATGGCAGCTACATCCGCAATTATGATGCGACCAACCCTGATGCAAGACACTTCCTGTGGTCAAATCTGTACGAGCACTACTACATCAACGGTATCAAGAACTTCTGGATTGACCAGGCTGATGGTGGGAATCTGGGTGAAGCTTATCAAAATAACGGACAATCGAGCTTCATTCAGAGTCTACCCAACCCGATCTCCGATGCATTGTACCATGCTGGCACACAGAAGTCGGTCGGCAAGCTGTACCCATGGGCTCATCAGCAAGCCATCGAAGAGGGTCTGCGCAATGCCACAGGCACTGAAATGGGTACTGCATGTGACTACGTGTCGTTGTCAAGATCTGGCTACATCGGAAGTCAGCGCTTCTGTAGTATGATCTGGTCTGGCGACACCACGGCTGTCTGGGAGACGCTCTCCGCGCAAGTTGCGTCTGGACTGTCTGCTGCTGGTACAGGCTGGGGATGGTGGACAGTCGACGCTCGTGGCTTCCAAGGCGACCCCACGGTGTCTTGGTCGAACAACATCGACGAAGAGCCCTACCGCGAGTTGTATGTCCGCTGGCAACAGTGGACGACCTTCCTACCGTTCATGCGCAACCAGTAAGTCGTCCCTGTAGTTCTCTCAGCTGCACATATCACTGACTCCACTCTCCCAGTGGCTCTCGTGCCTGCAACACTCAATCAGCCTACACCTGCGACAACGAACCGTGGACGTACGGCGCCGCCAACACGCCCACGATCGTCTCATACATCAACCTCAGATACACCTTGGCACCCTACCTCAAAGCCATCTTCGCCCAGCTCTCGCTCACCGGCCGCGCCATAATGCGGCCGCTCTACATGGACTTCTCGGTCTCTGATCCAAACATCGTGGAGATGACCAGGAACAACAGTAATTATACGACGCAGCAGTACATGTTTGGGCCGAGGCTGCTGGTAACGCCTGTCACGCTGCCGAATGTGACAAGCTGGGATGTGTACTTGCCGAAGACGTTGACGGGGAGTGGGAACGGGACGAGAGAATGGATGTATTGGTAGACTAATGTAACGTACGCTGGAGGCCAGGTTGTCAGTGTGCCGGCGCTGAGGGAATGGATTCCGGTGTTCCATGTGGGGAGTAGGCGGGATGTGCTGGCGGGACTTGTGTTCTAGATATCCAGCCTTCCGCTGTAGATACGTCAGACGCAGTCGTTCAATCGTGTTGCCATGCTTAGGTGTGCCTTCGTACCTTATGCACAACATTTGCTTCCGGCCCGCATTTGTTCATGCACGCCATGACGTCGCCTCCACGTCGCCCGCGACAGCTCGGGAATGCAAGATCCGACAGCACGGCGATGTCAAATGCACGACATCTGACAGGCGCACAGAACTGCATTCACCGCTGCCTACCAGGTTCAGTGACTGTCAGTATCACATCACATTGCAGTATAGCAGATTTTCGTGCTTCGTTCCGGACAATCCATCCAGCTTCCTGTAGGCCAAGCGTGCTAAGCCACGAGTTTGGCCGTCATCCGGCAGACATCGCATTCGTACCCACATTCAGCTGTTCATACTGTAGCAGGCAGTAGCGAAGCGTCGGATACAGCTAAACGATCCCAATCATCCGAGTCAGCAAGACGGCCTCGACAGCAGTAGCAACCTTCAGATCTACCATCCCAGCCTACCGCCAATATGAGCTGGAAAGGCTTCCAACGGGGCGCTACAAGAGTATACCTACCTAGCCCTCCATCTGGGCATACAATGGCTAACAGTCTCAGGCGCCCCAAATGTTCAAACAACGCTTCAACATGGGCGAAATCACCAAAGACGCAATCTACATCGACTCCGAGCGACGCTTCGCAGACCTCGAAACGCAGACGAAGAAACTCCACGACGAGAGCGAGAAGTACTTCAAAGCCATTATCGGCATGCTAGACCACCAGATCGAGTTCTCGCGCGCTATAAAAGAAATCTATAACCCCATTTCCGGGCGTGCGAGTGATCCGGATAGCTACGTGATAGACGGGAATCCCGAGGGAATAAGAGCGTGCGAGGAGTACGAGGTGATTGTCGAGGAGCTGAAAGCAAGCTTACAGCCGGAGCTTGAAATGATCGAGAGCCGGATCGTGAAGCCCGCGGACGAGCTGATGGAGATTGTCAAGGTTGTGAGGAAGACTGCGAAGAAGCGGGATAATAAGCAGCTGGACTACGATCGACACCGAGACACGCTAAAGAAGCTCACGGAGAAGAAAGACAAGAGCCTGAAAGACGAGAAAGCACTCTACAAAGCCGAGAATGACGTGGACATGGCCACGCAGGAGTACGAGTACTTCAACAACCTGCTCAAAGAGGACTTACCGCACTTGTTCCGGCTGGAGAAGGAGTTCATTCTGCCGTTGTTCCAGAGCTTTTATTACATGCAGTTGAATGTTTTTTATACGCTGCATGAGAAGATGCAGAGTATTGATATTGGGTACTTCAATCTGACGCTAGGGATTGAGGAGGCTTTTGAGGAGAAACGAGGGGAGGTGCAGCAGGCTGTTGAAGGGCTGGCGATGGTGAAGTTCAAGACTACTGGAGGACCACGGAAGACGACACTTTCGAAATACCAAGGCCGGCTGGAAGGTGCGAAGGGACGGCTGGCAATCACGAATGGCTCGGCATCCTCGACAACAGCAGAAGACGACCGACGGCGATCGCACGACTCGTACACCCCCAACAACGCACCTCCACCCTACAGCCCCAGCGGTCTCGCAGCCGCCACAGACCTTGGCCGGGCGAACAGCACAGGTAGTAATTGGACTTCCGCCGCGAAGGCTAAAGCTGCACCTCCTCCGCCGAAGCCTAAGCCAGGACGACTTAGTGGGATCCCGACTGCAGAGACTGTGATGGCGTTGTACGACTATGAGGCGCAGGCCGAGGGGGATTTGTCATTTAGTGCGGGGGAGACTATTGAGATTGTGCAGCGGACGGGGAATGAGAATGAGTGGTGGACGGGGAAGATTGGGGCGAGGCAGGGGCAGTTTCCTGGTGAGTTGCGCATCTTTTGATGAGGAGAATCTGAGGACCTCCAGACTGACTGGTGTTCTGCAGGCAATTACGTGCAGCTCAACTCGTAGCATGCGTTGAGGCGGTTTCGTGAATCGAGGTCCGAGTGAGCCTTGCTGTACACAGCTGGGGGCAGCATTGTCAAAGGATAGATGTTTGCGGTGGTAGTAGTAGTAGTAATGTCGATCGACCCCTGGACACCATAACTGACTGGCTCGCATTGACACATGCCTACAATTCCATTATTGAATGATTAGATCGCTTCCAAGGTTCTTCACGGGGGTCAGAGGCAGCATGAGACATTCCTCGACTTCACACATACAGTACACCGGGTATCAGTCTATCGTCTCGCCCGCTCTCCTCCTCTCGCACGACCTACGCTCATCCATATTACACCTTCGCCCCCGCCCCCTTCTTAATCTCCTCCTCAATAGCGCCCTTGATACTCTCCGGCTTTGTCGTACTCGCCCACCGTCCCTTAACTTTGCCATCCCTACCTATCAAAAATTTCTCGAAATTCCACTTTATCCTTTGCAGTCCCATCAAGCCGGGCTTCTCATTCTTCATCCACTCCCACACTGGCTCCGCCGTGCTGCCGTTGACATCCGTCTTGCCGAGCACTTTGTACGTTACTTTGTGGCCTAGGGTGCAGAATTCTTGGATCTGTTCGTTTGAGCCGGGGTCTTGGCCGCCGAATTGATTGCAGGGGAAGGCGAGGACTTCGAAGGTGGAGGGATGGGCGGTTTTGAGGTCTGTTGATGCCTGTCAGTGAAGAACTCCGCTCGTCGGAATGCTGGCAGGGCAATGCGCACCTTTGTAGAGCGCTTCGAGGTTATCGAGCTGGGGCGTGAAGCCGCATTTGCTCGCTGTATTCACCACTAGCACGACTTTGCCCTTGTAGGCTGACAGATCGTGCGGCGCGCCCTTGGAGTCTTTGGGCTTGAACTCGTAGAAGGTCGTGGCGGACGACATGGTTGCGTAGCGGGCTAGGAGAGGGATGCTGGATTTGCTGAGGAGCTTTGGGGATGTCTGACAGAGGCGAGGCAGTAGGAACATATGATATACTTTGCACGCTGCGGGTTTGGGCGGCGATAATGCTGAGTGCAGTCACTTCGCCGACGTCTAGAATGCTGGCGAAGTGTTTTGGTGCAGGCGCACGTCATGCATCAGCCCACTTGATCCCTGTCTCGGATCACATGCTTGCCGAGGTTCTTTCGGGAGGGTCCGACGTTTGGCTAACAAAAGTCTTGTGATATCGAGAAGACAAGGCTGAATCTACAGAGCTAGCCAGTACCTGCCACGCTTGTCTAGTCGTTGATCGTACCTGCTTCTCGAGCGTGCGAATGCTCCTGCCTCTATTCCATAGCCAGACTACATTTGAAGTGCATGGCACCCCTGGAGCAAACGCTACTGCCTACGCATCTACGCTCTAGTCATTTACTAAGGGCGAAGACATGGCAAACTAAGCACGGCTCCCTACTGCGGTCGAGCTTCTTGCTATATTTCGATACAAATCTAGTTCTAGCTCTCGCTATTGCTCCTCTCTTGCCAATTCAAATCGGACCTATCGTGAAGCCTCTCTATATGCAGAGCATCGTTGCGTCCGCGGCCGATATGCCCGAATGCGCTAGTCTGCATCAGATCACTCGTATATTCCTAAGGGAATCGGTCCCAAGAATGTGGCAGCGCGGCCCTAGGAGCATGTATAGAGTAGTCAATAGATCTATACCGTAGTCGAGAGATTTTCTATAACACGATCCTCGCTTATGGATACGATCAAGAAAGCGTTTCTGGATCATTCTCTGAGAGTCTAAAGCTAGCGCAGTACTTCCGTTGGTCGAGAGTGCTATGCTACCTTACTTATCCAATAAAAGACGACACTATAGGAGAGCGGCGTTTAGGCTTTTGGGTCCTAGCCTGTACTGCATAGCGGTTTCATTGGAGCTAATACAACGGAAAGGCGTTCATGACTCTTAATGGCAGTGGTTGCAAGCGATTGTCTATAGACGCCGATCTATAAGCGCATCAACGACGCAATGCCGCTGTCCAGTCATCCAAAGATCGCCTTCCTCGTATCATAAGTATACTTCAGATCCAGATGCCAGTAATTCGCCGTCGTTGCCTTCGCCACCAGCCACGCCTCATCCAGCGCCTTCACAACCTCCTCGGGCAGCGGTCCCTTCTCAACATCTTTCAGATTACCCTCTAGTTGCGCCTCGCTGCTCACCCCAATGATGATCCCATCGTTCCCGCCGTCTTTGATGTTAAGCCCAGAGTGATGCGTCAACCACCGAAACGCTGTCTCTAGCAACGTCAAACCGTGCTTCTCCACGACCGGCTCGATGATCCTCAGCGCATCGAACGTAGCGTCCTTGTAGTACCTCGCGCGGTACATGCCGCCTCTAGTGCCCTCAGCATCGCTGAAGCGGCCAGACGCAGGGACGTCAGCGGTCTTGTACTTGCCGCTGAACAGACCACCAGCGACAGGATTGTAGACGACTACATCCAAGCCGTAGCGGCGACAGGCGGGGATAAGCTCGGCTTCTATGGAGCGCGTGATGGCGTTGTACATGCCTTGGTAGATTGTTGGACGGACCCAGTTGTTGTATTTGCAGTGGAGGGCGACTTCGGCGACTTCGAAGGCGGTGAAGTTGGAAAGGCCGAGCTGGAAATGTTAACCGGATACATATCCACTGCAGTAGGCAATGTCAACATACCTGAACGAACTTGCCCTGCTTGTGCAACTCGTTCAGCTTCTTGAGCGGTTCTTGAAACGGTATGCTACGATCCGCAGCATGCAGGTAGAAGATGTCGACGCAATCAGTACCGAGCTCCTCAAGACTCTTGTTGAGCATTTCTTCGATCGTCTTAGGCTTGTGGGCGCCTGCATAGTGAGGATACCATTTCGTCGCGGCAGTAAGTCCCCGCTCCTTCCATTTGGCATCGCGAGTGAAGGCCTCCTGCTTGCCGCCGACGTAGACACGGGCTGTGTCGATTTCGTTGTAGCCGGCGCCTTGGAAGCGGTCGAGGATCTTGTTGTAGTCTTCTAGCTTGGTGATGCGGGCGCCCTGCTCGGCGTCAGGGCCGAAGGTCATGGTGCCCTGGCATCGGGATTAGTGTCTGTTATCGGGGGTACGAAGAGTAATATGAGTGTACCAAGATGATCCTGGGCTTGCCCGTTCCTGTAATGAGAGGCATGTTGGATCGCGCTGTCGTGGTAAGTGGTCTGGACGAAGTAAGGGAAACGGCTGCGAGAGATGCTGATGCTGATCGGAGGGCTTGAGAGAAACTGGAAGACTTGAGCATGAACGGAACGAGAGATGTATGTGCCTTCCTTTCCTGGAGCAAAGCACGTTGTCTCCGTTGGTTGCGGCGATATGAATTAACCCCGCAGGTTATGACGCGAGAATCGTTCGCCATGGGACTTGCGGCACTGCAATGCTCCAAATCAGGCGCATGTTGAGACTGCCGAAGGAGCAAGCTTTTGTAAGCATCTCAATCGCCATGGCGGGTGCGACGGTTGCTGCGGTCGGGCAGCAGTGTCCATTGAAGAGTAGGCTGAGGCTAGGAGTCGAGGTGAAGTCAACGGTGAGATCGACGCCTCAGGCATTACAAGTCGCGGACCCTGACGGAGAGGGACCCCCGACCTGAAAGCACATGCTCGGAGGGAGAAACGAGCTGGCGCATGTCACGCACCCAAAGCACGACATTCGCCTGCTACCGCAGCGCCGTGCAGGACTAGCCCAGAACTACTGTCCCACCCACGCTCGTTATAGGACACAAGTCTCACGTGCTACGCTAGCCCAGTCCGTCTGACTACGCAGGCGCGTGAGCCCTGTCTGAGAAGGCACTGCACATACAAAAGTCTCCCTCCTCCCCCTGGATCGCATGGATGTCGAAGAAAGCCTTCCAACGGCTCGGCCCTGATTCCACACTCCCTGGACTACAACATCTTGCACCGCATCGCCAACGAGAGCAAGACGATATCTCCACAGCAAGTAGCGATTTGGTGCACTTGAGCAATAGTGGGAGCAGGCAGCCGTCACCATTCGAGGACCTCCCACACCCAGACGACTTTGCAGAGGAGGCCAAGACATCGATCACGGCTAAGAGGAAAGAGACAGCGGATCAGCGGGAGAGTAGCGACTTTGACATTCTGGACGAGGACTACGACCCCGAGAGCGGCGAGCGCAGCACCGCGATGCCTTCAGATTTGCGCGCGCAGCGTTCGTCGCAGCCTCTGCTCCCCAATGGCAAGCGAGAAGGCTACTTGACGAGAAGCATATCACACACAACGACTCGGTCACAATTCCGAGAACGAGACTCGGAAGAGTTGGCGAAGCTCGAGACGCGCAAGCGATATACATATGCTGCCATATTCTTGCTCATAAGCTTGTTCGCGTTCGCGGTGCAGACCGAGACAGCGGTGTATATCCAACATAATCTTGGGTGGAAGAAACCGTACTGCATGCTCTACTTCACCCATGGCAGCTGGACTCTGCTTTGGCCAACGCAGCTTCTCATGCTCCGGCTGCAGAAATGGCGAGATCCCTGGCCAGTATTCTGGCGCCGGCACGTGGCCATCATCCGCTCCACAGCACAGATGATCGAGCATGGCACGCTCCACATCCCTCCAGACTACCAGAAGAAGAGCCCTTGGCCTTACTTCATCCGCACGACATCATACGTGACATGTGCGCTCACAGTCGCCGGCGGGAGCTGGTACCTAGCGGTCGATTTGACCACAGCTAGCGATCTGACGGCAATCTACAACTGCTCCGCGTTCTTCGCATACGCCTTCGCGATCCCAATGCTAGGTGAGCATCTCCGCTGGTCGAAAGTCTTCGCCGTCGGCGTTGCAATCGCAGGCGTACTGATCGTAGCATATGGCGACACTGCTTCGACAGCGAAGCACGGTTCCAAATCCGGTGGCGGAACGGGCGGGAACGATGCACCGGTAGACTCGGAGGCGTCAAATCGCTTCGTCGGAAACTTGGTCATCGGTGTTGGCTCAGTGCTGTATGGATTCTATGAAGTGCTGTACAAGAAAGTCGCGTGTCCTCCCGATGGCTGTAGCCCGGGACGGGGCATGCTCTTCGCCAATACTTTCGGCTCAATGATCGGGATCTTCACGCTAAGCGTCCTCTGGATTCCGCTGCCGATCCTGCACTTCACCGGAATCGAGATCTTCGAACTCCCGCAAGGTCGAGCGGCGTGGATGCTGCTCATCTCAGTCCTCGCCAACGCGACATTCTCGGGCTCCTTCCTCGTACTCATATCGCTCACATCGCCCGTGCTGTCTTCAGTGGCGGCGCTGCTGACAATCTTCCTCGTCGCGCTTTGTGATGAGCTCTTACCGGAGCCATTGCACAACGACCTCTCGGCTGCGGCTGTGGGAGGAGGCGTGCTGATCATTGCTGCTTTTGCATTGCTGAGCTGGGCGACGTTTAGGGAGATGAGGGAAGAGAGTCTGAAGCATGCTGAGGATATCGCGGAGAGTGATGTGGAGGATTGATGCATTGGGATCATGAGGATTGGGGGAAAAGGAGATCGGCCATCTTGACCGGGAGGAGATCTACAGCGTTCCCGCATCTGGACTGGGGGTAGCATCTAGAATCGGTAGACTGAAGTCCTGACATAGCATAGTGCATGCTGTGCAGGCGTGGCGGCTTTGTATTGGATACTGCTAGATCTTCGAACACGAGCTTCCACATCTCCTTCCTGACACTTCGAGGTCTTTTCAGCTAGATTATTGCCGGTGGCTTACCTCCATGCTGACCATCATCAGCATTCCTGCGACGCACGCCAGTGTCAAGGAAACCGACATCTCTCAGCGACTCCCCCGTGGATGCGGTCGCTGTTATGTCCAGCGCCGCAATAGCGCATACGCAGCGGTGATGTCGGTGAGAGAGGTGGTGTCTTCTACAGAGGCTCTCGGAGGCAGCGTCGGCAGCATCTCGCTACGTCAATGCAGTATACAGTATCAGTGCCGATCGAGTGGAACCCTTCGAGAGGTCCGTGACGTTTGTCCTTCGATTGCAAATGTATGCTATGACACCACCAGCACCGTGATATGTCAACACGGCGACATTGTTAGTGGAAACTGGTAGTGGATTGTGTAAAACGCCTTGCGACTGGGCTCCACATGGACTCTGGCGCCGGGGTCAGAGTTATACGGAAACTGTGGAATCTCAAAATGTTGGAGAAGCCATTCTCGAGTGAGATCGATTGGGCAGTTTCCACGAACAGCTTTACTTCGACAGCACGGAGCTTCTCTCATGCTTCATGCACAACAAATGGCTTCGACTTCCGATGCGCATTCCCAACATGTCAGAGTAAATCCGGTCCTACTGCAACTTGGTCAGCATTCAGCACATGTATTGCCGAAACTGTGACACAGCATCAGTGAAGATGTATTGTATATCACGACATCGAAAGATGTCCAGCGCCCCCTACGACCCCAGTACTGCCCGACGTTGACCCTCAAGCCACGAATCTGACTCGTAAAGCCATTTCTCGGCTCCTTCCCGAAAACACGAAAGATGGCTCCACTCTCAGAAAACTGGAACGAGAGAACGTGGAGAACATGCTCCACTCCTCATCTACCCCCCTCTGAACCTCACGATTGGCTCCGTCGATCCAGATCATCCCCGACTAGCTTCGTCTCACTGGCTCCGTACCTGAACGTGTGCTGGCAAGGCTGGGATAGTCGGTGAGCGAACCTTTCCTACCGTTACGAATGTCTCAAGTAATGCCCGAGTACGAGCTCAACATGGCTTCCTTTGTTTGTTCGAGCGGAGTAAGTTTGGATGAGCATGCTGTGGAACATGCTACCACGCCTGTAGGTGGGGTTGATAGCAGGCAATGCGTGTGATAGTGGGTTCTGCGGGCGAGACGTCCGCACCAAGCAGCATCTTGCGTGCCTGCGCCGCGAGGGCTCACGAGATCTGATGTCGCGCATTGGCGTGGCGGATGGCTGCAGTAGCTTCTCGGCCAATCCGAGCGTGGACTTGGTCGAGATTGGCGTCGAGGATGTTGTGCAGAGTCTGCTGCTGGAGAACTTGGCTTTCACATTAGTAGTTGGAAGAGGGTGTTGTGTGAGCCGTTCAAGTATGCACCAGCAACTTCGCTATGAACTAGCGGTGACGGGTGTCTCAGAAGTCGTCATGGCCTCGTGAACGTTGGCGTGGAGCATCACGAGCTCAGCTGGATTGGACTGCTGACCACACTCGAGCCTCGAGTTACCGAAATAAGGCACCTTCCCATGACGGCCCGCCAGGCGAGAAATCCACTCTGCCTGCAGCTCAATATCGAGGCGTTCTTGAAGAAATGTTGTCTTCGGGCCTGAGAAGCTAGCCATAGTGAAGATGCAGTGGTCGTAGCCAAGTCCTATGCTCTGATGATTCACTCCGCAATATCATGAAGATCAACATGCCCGAGTGAGAGCGACTGTCGTAAGGTGCAGCAGCGAAATAACCAATCTTGCATGCGGCTGCTGCTTAGCGACGACAAGGGTAATCCTAGCGGGGCCGCACGGATCGCCAAACTCTCACGCAGGCTCTCGCTCACTCGCAGCAGCAATCCCTCCAGCACATCACTACCTCCACCTCCACCTCCCCTCACCACCACCATCCTCACCGGCGGAACAGTGCGGTGCAAGTGCGTCGAACGTACTTGCTCTGCACTTGTGTCTGCGTCCACTCGTTACCGACCACCACTCTCTTGCTGCATTGCCTTCGCGTTCACTTCGATACCCCCAGGCGGCTGTGCTTTGCCGCACTTCTTTGCGCTGAGCTTCATTCCAGCCTTGCTGTATGTACCGCTTCCCTATCGGAGGTTGTGTCAGCCTTACCATGTGACTGACTGACATTGGATAGTCTGATCATACTCGTTTGCATAATCTGAGCGTCTTCCGCGTGCGCTTTTTCGACGCGGCACTTGGAGGGCGGTTTCATTGCTCCACAGCATCCCAGCAATATCGGCAGCACACTTGACGAGCATCACATCGACACCTAATCGCGGGCGAAAGGCTGTAGCAGATCTTGACAGGAGACGCATTCGGCCTCTGGCAAAAATCCACAATGGCCGACGTCGCGTCGCCCACTCACGGGCAACACCACAGGCATACCAGCAGCATAGGCTCAATGACTGCCGGAGCCTCAGTCGGCCCTGAGCCAGTCTTCGAGATGGTGCCCAATCCGACCTTCTCCTTTCCCATGCTGCCTCGAGCATCGGATCCCACAACTGCTCCAGCCTCAAGCAACCCACAACGACGGCGACATCTGTCAGTGCAACTCGGCGTCCCTAGCACAGGCACACCACGCACTGCCGCACATAGCCGAGCAACCTCAGCATTACCGAGCTTCTCATTCAACGCTGCGGACGCAACCGGCTTGCAAGACGCCAGCACACCACCCGAGACGCCGACGGAGAGTACACCTGCAACGCCCAACAAGCGTGGTCACAAGCGGCGGGGCAGTGAGTTTGTCGGTGGTGATTCGAGGCTAGGGGTGGACAACGCCATCAGCACCAGTCCGACAAAGACTGATGCTGCTCCAATGACACTGCCGTCGACCACACTCTCCACTCTCCCACCCTCCAATCGTCGAACGCACAGGCGGGATCGGTCATACGTTTCCACCCACGACGCGAGCGAGATGATGACTCCTCCGAGTGAGGTGGAGCCAAGGACTAGCAGCAGCCTGCCAACCACGCCTTCTGGCCACCACGGCGACATGCCCTCACTCCTGACTGGCTACCCTTTCTCATCCGAGTCAAACACGACTGCCGGTGCTGATCGGGATGTCTCGCCTGTGCGACCAACTTCCCGCCCTGGCCGCAGTGTCGGTTTTGCCCGCGAAGTCGAGATCATCCCACGACCGCTTTCGACCATCTCTTCTGGAAGCGAGAGCTCCAAGGGCCACTCACTGAGCAGCAGCATCGACATGATCAGCATGAGTCCGGGCAGTCCATCCAGGAACACGCGTAAGTCACTGGATGTTCACTCGCCAATGGATTCGATCGACGAGTCGTCAAGGCTGCGCAGTTCGTCGGAGATTGGGAGGGAGCAGAATGAGCAGGAGGGACAGTGGCTGAAGAGCAGAGCGTCAAGCGCCACGATTGATAACGTCACACCCATGACCGAGTCCACATCGCCAGCCCTGACATTCGTCGAGCCTACCGTTGCAGATGCACAAACAATGTCACACCGGATGAAGCGCTCTTCGGGAGATGGGCTAGGCTTCGATAGGAGACGGAGTGAGCCTGCAATGGCCTCGAAGTCGGCAGACATGTCACGATTGTCTGCACTGTCACTGCAAGAGGACGCCGTCGAAGAGCAACAGTACATGGGAGATTCGGAGCTGGATAGAAAATCGTCCACTCGCAAGATCAAGGACTGGGCGCTCGCGAAGCTACACCGCAGATCGAGGGACTTCAACCAGAAGCCTGGCAGTCCATACGCATCTGGTGCACGCCCTCGGAGTGAGGGAGCAATCCATGAGATCATCCCACCGAACCTCGAGGAAGACCCTGTGCCTGCACCTCCAATGGCTGAGACCGACCTCGACACTGTCTTCGATGCTACGAGTGACGGCGTGGACACTAACAGCAGCCATGACACGACCAGAGTCGCATTTTACACTCCGACCTTCGAGCCCACAGCGATGTCCCGTCTTGAGAGCTCCGACAATACCATGATTGATCTCGATGCGGCTTTTGGGGCAGTACGCACATCGCCAATGATCGGCAACTCGCATCGCAAGACTCTGCACAGCGCTCGCACTGGCGGCGGTCCCACCGCATATCTCCACCGCCGAGCTGAAAGTGCACCGATGCTTACGCCCTTCGACTTCAGCCGCCACAGCACAACTTCGTCAGCCATGGCTGACGTGTTCGAGGAAGAGGAGGAAGAGGATAGCAATGACGGCATCAGTCCTGGGACGCACTCAGGTGCGACACAGGTCAGCGGCATGGGCATATTGGCCGGGGATGCAGACCACGCTGCTGCGAACGGACTTCGCATAAGCAGGGGCAGCTGGACACCGGATCGTCCATCAACTTCGCACGGCAACATGAGCTTCGGCTCGAGGTTGTCGACGCCTGCCAACGATCGTCGCACATCTTCCATCATCGAGGACAGGATTGTCGAGGAGTCGATTCCTGCCGACGTTCCCGTCGAGCCTGTGCAGATCGTGGAGGATTACGAGGAGCCCAGGGCGTCGTCTCTGACAAAGTCCTCTGACTCCAGCGAGACGCCCACGCTCCTTGCTGTCGCTTCAGAGACCGAGACTTCGATCATGACGCCAGACACCTATCAGACCTCGACCTTCTCCTCCCCTGACCTACAGCGTCGCCAGGGATCATTCGAGGCTTCTCGTGTTGGTACATCCGCCTCTTCGATCGCAGATACTCGCACTACGAGCTCTGGCATGACCGGCGAGCACTCCCACGATATTCGCGCCTCGGTCGATGATGTCCCGTCGTTGACCAGCAGCCGCTCGACCATGCTCAGCACTGCGCACGCCAACACCTCCCGCCGAGACTTTGGTGCCGACCAGCGCACTCCGTCTGCATCGTCGACCAACCTTGCACAGGGAGCTGCAGCCGACCGTCGCAGGAAGCGTTCTAGTGTGGCGAGCTTCTCGCAGCTGATGAGCCAGTCATTCGGTGCAAAGGCAAAGGCTAGCGAGGAGTTCAGGCCAGCCACTGCCGGCGCGGCTATCAAGCCGAAGAAGGAGCATAGGCTGAAGAAGTTGATGTTCTGGAGGAGCAAGAGTGCTGGTGCGGTGCTGACAGGGTCGGGCAAGCCGTACAGTGGGTGAAGGAAGCCTGCATTGATGGCTTGACATTCTCCTCTCCGGCTTGTTCGACAACACGGCGACGACAAGGAGTGGCACGACCTGGCCACTTCACAACACCTTATCACTACACACTGTAGATGTCCTCTCCTTTCTGGTGTTATCACGAGGGATCGGATCAACAACAGCATGTTATCATCTTCTCGTCTGGCCGTGCTTACACAGCTTCACCACTCTATGGCAGCTGTCTGTACGAGCATTCTCATATTGACGGATTGTGCTTGGCGTGGCACGAGGGAGACTGAACGAGGAGGGCAAACACCACTCCGGTATCACTGCATGGAAGGGGAAGGGAGACCACGAGGGTTGGAAACGCGATGATGAATAGTCTTATTAGCGGGTACTTGATGCCATTGGGTTTGGGCGGGTATGGTAGAGACAGGCATAGTATAGTGTCAATGACGACTCGGGAAGTACTCGTGATGAGGGCCTTCCTGATTAGACCAAACACCCTGCGTCCCACTATGTACTGTCTACACTCGCTCGCGATGTGGAGTTGCTGCAGGCCGTAGCTGTCACTATAGTCGCCAAAAGCTGGATGCGGGCAGGTAGAGTACTCAATTGATGATGGCTGTGGAAGCGCCGCTGTGCCTCCGCCATGCAACGATACAAGCGTCTAAAGTGGATGATAAGAGGGCGAAGGATCTGGGCAGCTTGGCCGTGATGGATCGGAAGCTCAACCTCACTCTGCTCCATCTTCCTCTTCTCGTTCTCGTACCTTCCGCCCTCCCTGGCGCCATCAATGGCAATGCAGCCACTCAGCGAAGAAGGTATGGCTGCTACGGTCGATGGCAGGGCATCGAGACACGATCCCGGTATCAACGAACGAGAGGGACAGGTGCACCGCTGCACACTCAGCATGCCGCAACTATGCTATCAGCATGGTCAACGTGGCTATTGAAACAGCACACCATGCAAGTTCATACACAGGGTTGGCAGGGTGGTCGTCAGCTTGTGCAGCCACTGGTCATTGCCAAGCATTCAAGGGGAGAGGGCTCGCGTGCTCTCGTTGGCCGCTCGGGGGTTCACGCTACGCGCATGCCACAACGTTCAACAGAACGGAAACCTCCTGTTGATCTCTCCTGACTGTTGGTTCTTCCATTGCACTTTCTATCTCTCCTTCCATTATTCCCTACCTCACTTCATTCGTTATTCTTACTATTGAATTATTGACCAGACGATCGTTGCCGCTTCTTTACACTCACTAAATTGTTCGAGTCCATTCGCTTGAGAGATTCGACTTGCTGAATAGCTTTGACTACCTTTCTACCTCCGCCATCATGAAGACTACCACCTCCCTTCTCCTCGCGGCCACCGCTGCGCTCACTTCCGCTGTCGCAACGCCTGCCCGCATCGAAGCCCGCGCCTCTGGCACCTCCTCCACCCTCCCTACAGTCACCGTCAAGGGAAACGCCTTCTTCGCCGGCGACCAGCGCTTCTACATCCGCGGCATCGACTACCAACCCGGCGGCTCCTCCGGTGCCGCTGGCTCAGACGGCGCCAGCGACCCAATCGCGAATGTCGAGAACTGCAAGCGCGATATCGTCGAGTTCAAAAAGCTCGGGATCAACACCGTGCGCGTCTACACTGTTGACAACACGCTGAACCACGATGAGTGCATGTCCGCGCTGGCGGACGCGGGGATCTATTTGGCACTGGATGTGAACACGCCGAAGTATTCGATCCGCAGAGACAAACCGGCGCAGAGCTATAATGCTGTCTACCTGCAGAGTCTCTTTGCCACTGTAGACGCTTTCCAGGGCTACAGCAACACGCTGCTGTTCTTCAGCGGTAACGAAGTCATCAACGACGACACTTCAACGCCTTGCGCGCCGTATGTCAAGGCCGTGACGAGAGATCTCAAGCAGTACATCGGCAGCCGTGGCTACCGCAAGATTCCGGTTGGCTACTCGGCCGCAGACGTTGAGAGCAACAGGTACGAGATGGCCGATTACATGAACTGCGGCACCGACGATCAGCGCTCCGACTTCTACGCTTTCAACGATTACTCTTGGTGCGACCCGAGCACTTACGAAGTTGCCTGGCAGCCAAAGGTCGAGAAGTTCGGGAACTATAGTATACCCCTCTTGTAAGTTGCTCATATCTTGTACCACCAGCCTGTGGAGCTTCACTGACTTGTCTAGCCTCTCCGAATTCGGCTGCATCAAAGGAACCCGTACCTTCGACGGCCAAATCGCCGCCCTCATGTCCTCTCAAATGACCTCCGTCTATAGCGGCGGCCTCGCCTACGAATACTCCGAAGAAGGCTCCGGCTACGGCCTCGTGACCCTCTCCGGCTCCTCCGTCTCCGAGGGCTCCTCCTTCACAGCCCTGCAATCGCAGTTCTCCTCCAACCCCGCGCCCCAAGGCGACGGCGGCTACAAAATGAGCAGCGCGGCTTCAGAGTGCCCGGCGCAGAGCTCGACCTGGGAGGTCACGGATTTCAGCGGTGAGGCGCTGCCGGCTATTCCCGATGGCGCGCAGGATTATATGAAGAATGGCGCTGGGACGGGCCCGGGTTTGGCGGGGAGCGGGAGTCAGGATGCGGGAGGGCAGAGCACGGCTACGGCGAGCGCGGGGAGTGGGAGTGTGACTGCTGTTGCTAGTGGGGGTGCTGCGAGCGCGACTCAATCTGGTGCTGCGGGGTCCTTGAGGGCTGGTGGCGAGATGGGCATGGCGCCTTGGGTTTGTGCGGCGGTTGTTGTGTGCAGTACGATGTTTGGTGCTGCGTTGTTGTAGGATGTATTGGTGGGACTTTGACAATTGGGCGGATTGGACAGTTGAAAAGGCCATTTGGCCTTGAGGAACGGGCGCTATGGTCTATTGGACTGATCTGATTTGGAAGCAAAGTGCTTGTCTCCGGTCTCGAAAGCTTTTGGCATCTTTTGTTGGAAATATGGATTGGGCTAGCTATGTAATCTTGACTTTTGTACTCCGTATCACATGCAACTCCGTAATGCTCATCAGTTCATTTGCCAAAGATGCAGCCTGTCTGGGTGATTCCGTTCATACACGATATCCTACGATTCGGGTGTCTCTGCCCAAGCGGTCCCTCACTCGCCGTCCAGAGAATAGTGTAAGACCTGTAAGCCGCCATCTGAAAACCAATTGCGAAGGACTTGGTATCGCTTCGGCTTATGTGCAAACGTGCTAGCACCGGGCGGACCCGCAGCGTGGATCATCGTGCCCATCCATCCATTGCAGTATCATAATAAGCTCATCCTACACGCTAGAGGCTCCAGCCCAGCCGGCGACCAAGCACAGAGATCCACTCCGAACAGTCGCCAGTATCCGGACGGCCAGTCCCACGCAAGCGAGTACATCGCTAAGGACATCAGCATCAGGACTATTGCACATAAGCCCAACGCCCAAGACCTCCATGCCGGAACAGTCTGGTTCCCGAAGTTCATCTTCAGCACCGTCAGCGGCAGATCCTCGGCGCCGGCCTCAGGGAAGTCCATAGCAACAATACCCAGTCTCCTCCGTCCTCGGGTGCTGAGATAGCCACCAAGTCGCTTATTGATGCCATCCTCCCATCTGAACACCCACCAGCCTCCAAGCGCTAGTTTCTTGGGCGGGATCTGGTAGTACAGGTTGAATTCGAAGCCGGAAGTGAAGTTGATGTACCAATGCTGCGGATCTGGATCACTTGCCGCTTTCTCGAGGAGGTTCGATATATCGCCACCTTTCTTCGTGATGAGAGAGGGAAGCGACTCGGGATCAGGGAAGGCGTAGTGGTCTTGTATCGTGAGTTGCACGCCGTTCCAATTCCGAATCGTGAAGGGTATTTCGGGGTTGTCTTGCCAGCGAGAGACGTCTATGCCAAACGCCCAAAGCGAGGGACCTGTGAAACGGCGGAAGAGCTGGATCCGTCCGCGAGCTTCTCCTAGTGTTGGAGTCGTGTTCGCTGTGCTCCAGTGCTCGGGTTTTGAGGATATAAGACTAATGATTGCCTGGGCGAACGAGATCGTCGAGTTTTCTTCCTGGCGGTCCCGCTTGATTTGAGCTATCAAAGCCTCGGTCGGATGAGAGAGTAGCCATAGATACATCGTCATCAAGACGTCCTCCAAGCGAAGACCTAGAAAGGCGGTACCGTGGACCATTTCCACGATGTCGTTGCGGAGACCACACCGAAGGTCGAAGTACCGGATTCCAGCGTCTAGCTGGCCTTTGAAGTCCATCGTCTGGGTTGTGACGAAGGGTACTTTGTAGGTGTATGCAGCGCTGTCGTGAGTTCCTGGGATAGTCAAGGCGGACAATGGAGTATCATCTTTGAGCAGGGCCATCCAGGCTGTGCTCGTTAACGGTGCCTTATGGTCCTGACGTCGGATTGTTTGTGTCTCATACAGCGATACTGAAGTGGCACAGCCCTTCTCGAGCTCTGGCAGCTCCAGGCTGCGGTCAAGCAAGGAGGGCTTCGCGAGCCATGTGGCGACCATGACGATGCTGTTGAGGGCCGCCTCAGTTTGCTATGGAACGCTTCACAGCCATAACGTTCAACAGCGAGTCACCGTTCTGCAGACCTGCTGCAGAAGTTCTCTCTTGAAAGAGAGGCTGTGCAGAGAGCGGAATACCTAAGCCTCGAAACCTGAGGTCACACTCTCGTGGTCCGTGCGACAGCTGACTTCACGACACTGTTTTGGCCATCACGCATGCTAGATGACGATGATGATGAAACGAAACCACCTGGTAGATGCTCGATTCGTGCACGTCGTTCATCAGGCCTAGAGCGTCTTGACACTGCTCGGCGTGATCGAAGGCACGAAGGCGAAGATGTCGCGACCTGGTCCAGTCAGTCGACGCTCGGTCAAGACAGAGTACATCGAGACAGTAGGTTGCAGAACATTACCATACTATCGAGACCACGTTTCTTCTCTGCTAGCTCAGCATTCCCGATGTTGTCCATTGGTTCACGTGCCTTACTGATACCGTGGTAGGAGACGGGCAACCGCATATCACGCAAAGCCCGCATCGAGGGCAAACCACACATACAGCTCGGCGGCAAATCAATGATTATGGCAGGCGTGATCCTACGAGGTGATCTTCATCGAAAGCCTGAATCGTCTGCCGACGATGAACGAAAGGACAAGACCGTCATCACTGCGATCTCAATCGGACGGTGAGCGCCGGTCATGAACCTCCAACACGCTGAAACCTTTGGCTAATGCAAACCCAGTGGTTGTGTAATCAGCACAGGCTGCGTCCTCCATCCACCCTCTCGCATCAGCAAAGAGCAGATGACTTACTTTCCTATTCGCATCCAAGACAACGTCTTCATCGGCCCAGACACTCACATCTCCGCCGGTACTATCGGCGCGAACTGCCACATTGGTGCTGGGTGTGTGCTATCACCTTTCAGCTACATTCGAGAGAATTGTAAGATACTGCCCGGGACTGTTGTACCCCACTCCATGACCATCCCTCCAGGATGCGTCGTCGGTGGCAAGCCAGCAAGGATTCTTGGTGAGGTCGGTGATGGGTGGGGTCATGGTGGTGGCGGAGACGGCGAGGAGCGGGTTGAGGGTGGAGATTTGAAGAGACTGGTGAAAGCTATCAAGTAAAGGTAGACTGTCGCTTAGACCTCCGCAACCGGTGCAACTTATGGCTGGGATCAAGTCGACATCGATGTGCGCGACGACTGGAGGAAGACTTCGAGAAGCTCCATCTCTTAGCAGGGCGGCGGTGGCGCTCAGAGCGACACACACCACCGGTGCGAATGCTGTTCGACGTACACAACGTACCCTGAAGGCATTAATCACATCAAGCGGAGAGACCCAGTGTTGATGCGCTGTGGGCGGATGCTGGGGTTTCATGTGCTACGGCGGATGCCGCGGTCCTCAACATAGCGATCGACAAGTCTGGAGTACTTGTGGGCACTCTCATACTCAACACCAAACCTGATGTCACGTCTAACAATTGTGCTCCGCTATGATTCCGATGACAGGGCATAGATGGCGTTCTAGATCCTCAATGCCATCTTGCCGAAACGCGCGGTGCGTCGGCGATCAATACTGCCGACATGCAGTTGATGTCCGTTAATCACAGGGAAGAGTCCGAGGTAGAGCGGCTACGCTGCTGAAAGGGTAACAGCTGGGGATGTATGCAGGGCATATGACATGGCAAGCGACCAGATTCTGTTGAGGCTGGAGTACGACAGCGTCAGGTGACCACTGGTAAGGTACTGCTCTTTGCAGCATGAACCTTACGCCAGCCCTACCTGTCGCCAGAGACCACGCCATCTATACACGAGTCAACATAGAAAGAACACGAATCAATTCTCCGAGAATCACCGTGGCGCAGTGAAACATCGAATGCTTAGCTCATCCCGCAGTCTTCGCCGCTCGATCTCCGTATTCGAGACCAGGGTACAGGCATCGAAACCACGCATTGTACGTTCTTGGCGCGTCCGGACGGGAAAACTCCGAAATGCGTGTGAGACATTGGGCATCGCATCTTTGATCGTGCAGGGCCGGGGTGCGCGGTAAACGCCATATGATCTCGGGTGTTGGGCAAGCGAGATCTGGTGGCAACGGTGCTCTGCAACGGTGTGCAGTGCAGTACTGCGGAGATGCTGACTCGCAGATTGGACATTTCGATCATCGCAATAGAGTGGAAGCTATATGGAGACACAAATATACAGCACACCCCGGATCTGCGACGACGACGACGACGACTAGCAAGCGCGTTCCTGACTTCGGATCTCCTTCGGCAAGTGGACACAAGGAGGTTGCCGGTCGCTTGCAACAAGGACGTGCTCCCTACAGTATGCCACCCTGCAGTGCAACTCGGTGCTCACAAGGATCTAGCACACCGATTGGACGCTCCTGTGGACGACCTCACGCGACTCGTTTTCTCGCCCGGAGTGTCCTGGGGCCGTGGTGTGCGCAAGACAAACGTTTCCTAGCCGTTGCGCTAGTAGAGTCAAATACGTCAAGGCAGCGGACGGGAGTGATATGAATCGTGGGGTGCAGATAGATTGAGATACTGACAGCGGAGTATAGATTTACCAACGTCTGCGTGTTCATGCATCATTGCAGCATGAAAGATGCGTGAGCGTGTTCAGCTTGCGAGGACTGCGGCAGCATCGCTTTATCTTGCACCTCATCATCGTCCACGTGGCTAGCCGAAACGCCCCAGATCTCGCGAGCTTATTAGCGGCGAAGGCTCGTGATCCACGACTTCCGGCAATGTATGCCCCGCTGTGAGCGCCTTTGCCAAGTGAAAAGTGTCACTCTCGACATGCAGATCTTGCATGATCTCGATTTTCATCGCAGCGTAGATTGTGAGAACGTCGGGAGAGCTCGCGAACATTTTGTTCGTTGTGTTCGTTGCGCATGCAGCCCATGGTGATATGCGTAACTGGCGTGGTGATTCAAAAAGTAAACGCATCGGCTTGCTGATTCGGGGTGTAGATCGGGCAAAGTGTCTTACATTTCGGGGATGGCAGCGCCCAGCTGGGCAATGATCGGCGAGCTGGAAGGTAGCATCTCTGGGAGTGGCTGGTGATCGTGACTAGCAGGGAAGAGTGCGACGTGTGCTATCGTTGGTCAACTCTCAGAAGTGCACGATGTTAAGACAAAAAACTCACTCCAGACGAACAATGAAATCGATGCTCCAGGAGATGGCCACCGCGGCTATCTCAAAACCAGATGCACCGCATCTCGATCTGCGCCACACGGCCACACCACCTCGCGGCCAACATTTGACTTGCAGCCGTGGTGTCAGAAGTGCAGGAGACGTTCCGAGTGGCTCAGGGCAGATCGCGATCAAGCCCATCTCAAACACGACTGAGATTGAATCACGGCTGTCAACGTTGCTTCGCCCAACGACCCTGGTGACTTTACAGCCTGGCTATGCGACGTTGTCGGCGCGTATGGACGTTGATGATATCTCTGCGGACAAGGCTGAGTGTCTTCCACAGCGAATCATGTCCACATTGTGTGCCCTGTCTGTGCTGCAGGGTTGTAGGGTTGACTAGCTCCTCGATCATCGGAGATTCCTCTCGTGATCCATGCGCGGGCCCACTTTGCCCTCCGTCGATTGTGCGCGTAGCCAGATCATGCATTCACACTGAGTTCGAATTTGTATCGCCACTGTTCGTTCTATCGCTTCGAGTTCTATGGGAGATTATAGACACTCTGGCTTCCCATATTCTACCTCGACATCAATACGCTACCGATTAAAGAGCTGCTCTCTTCGCCGTTTCAGCTGCTCTGCTTGATCCACGACGCCGGTACTCGTGTAGTCCCTTTCAGCGCCGCCTCGCCTCGCATCGGTGCTTCGATCTGATTCGGATCTTTGTCCGCCGTTGCCTTTGCATCCCGCTATTCGACAACTTCGACCCTCACTACTCTACACTCACCTACCGCTATCCTGGACGAACACCGACTGTAGACGACTTGGTCAAATCACACTGGATCCATTGCCCCATAGAACAGCACTGCACGCTACAGTCACGAGCAGAACTGGCACGGCTGCCATCTCGGCATCATCGATTCCGCAGACCGCGACCGCGCAATCGCGAGACACTTCAGAAATCCCGGTACGACGTCAACGCCTGAGATTGGTTTGGTCGAGATCGTACCGCATGCTTCAAGATGGATCCCACGAGTGTAAAGTAAGTTGCTCGCGTGCTCGCACAACTGTGCCATGGTTGCGACAAAGCCAACGCCAGACGTCCCGCTTCGCAATATACTAACTTCCGTATTCAGACCACAATTGCCCTCTGTGGGCTACCTGGACATCGACAAACCACACAGAGATGATGACGGCTATCAGAAACAGTACGGGGGTCCGCCACCATCAGCATTGCGGTCGTCCGCACTCCCTAGCCCAACATCCCAATATCCCAGCGGCCCGCCGCCACCCTATAGTCATCCTGCGCCTCCGCAGCCTAGACGTCTAGACGGCATTCCCACCGCGCAACCCGGTGCCCCCACGCCACCTGAGTCACGGCGCATGAGTGACGAGAAAGAGGCCATCAAACAGGTGGTCAGGCAATCATTGCCATCCATCTCAGAAGCGCTGGGAGTGGACAATCAGTCGCCCTATCACGCAAGTCTGCTCAATCAACACATACCCACATCGATGCACGCTCCGGCTGTCAAACCTCTGGAAAGATCGCCGCCATCGCCATCGCGAAGGACGTATGCGATGGAGCCACCACAACTGCCGCCCGATCACCACGTTTCTGCGCACTCTCATTATTCGCAATATCGGCAGGAGACGCCGGTGAAGCCGACATATCCTCCGATTGATACTGGCAGATCCAGCTATGGCGAGTCGAGACCACCGATGCCACAACACCAGTATTCCGCACCACACTCTCCTCGCTTACCCCGCGAGCCGAGCCAGTACGCACCTCCCCCGCGATCGCCTCGAATAGAGCACCACGCACCGCATTCTGCAACCATGCCACCTCCGGCACCTGCCACATTTGCATATGGATACACGCCTTATCCTCCCAGGTATGCTCAACCAGTAGCTGCACCTCCACCAGCTGCACCAGGTCCGATCTATCAGCCTTCTTTGTCACACGCAGCACCTTCAACACCCACGGCTTCATGGGAATCGAAAGGTGCATCTCGTTCTGGAGCACCTGACGAGCGAGCGTATGGCGATTCGGTGAAACGGCACTTGGACATGTTTGATATTGAAGCTGCGCTCACAGATGTGAGTTCCCATTATTATTAATTTGTCGTCCCAAAGCACGTATACTAATACTACATCAGGTCACACATACGAGCACCAGCTTGACTGACTTTTCCCGCCGATATGGCGATCGCCTGCACCACGCTGCACGCTCGGAACCTTCACTATCAACCCTACCGAGTATCGTGGAAGTGGAGGACATGATGGCGAAATCACGACTACAGCTTGACGCTCTCACGAAGATCCGGGAGGTCGTGGTCACCCAGCAGATCGCGTTCGATCAGCAAGCCGCAGAGCAACAACAACATCGCCAGAAGGTACAGTACTCGGAACCGCCAACTTCTGCCTCGGATATGGATTTGGATGATGCCAAGCTCGGTTTCGCAGGTGCAGAGGCCAAGAAACGCCGTGGTCGCGCTGCTCCCCCAGGTAGATGCCACAGTTGCAACCGTGCCGAAACCCCGGAATGGAGACGGGGACCAGATGGCGCGAGGACGCTGTGCAATGCGTGTGGCCTGCATTATGCCAAATTGACGAGGAAGCAGAACAGTGCTGCTAAAAGTGGGATGTCGAATGGTGCGAGTGGCAGCAATCTGAGGCCAAAGGAGATGATCTAGGCTTAAATCCGGAAGGGTCACGACCGCCGATGTTTGAGGGATGCATCCTTCGGGCGGCACCATTTAAGGTCGGAGACTCAACAGCATCACAGAACTACGCACCACCGGCAGATTGTCAATGAGGGATAGGCAGAGAGAGACGAAGAGGGTTTACAACTTCACGAAACGGGATTTACCATGGAAGATTTTGTCTTTTCGATTCGAACGGCGTTCAAGGGGTACTACCGAGATTGGGACGAATGTGAATGATACCTAGCGCCTATCAGGGCTGCTTTTGCATGCGGGAAAATGGCGTTCACCAAACTTTATCAGAAGTATTTGCATCCTTATCAGAGGATGTCGCAGGCGAGGGCATAGCGCGTATGACTGGCTTTCAGTTCAAGGAGAAGAGGAGCTAAGCATTGTATGAGACGAGGCATGGAAAAGGGATGGTGTATATAGACGGGAAAGAAGATCTACTCGGTCAATCAGTCCATGGCGTAGCCTTCAGGACTTCTCACAGAACAATACACGTGATTGCCCACTCTTTCCTGCTCGACTACGAAGGACATACGACCTCCTCGTGACGACTTCTCGCGCAAGCGCAGTTCCTCACCGCAGGTCCCAGTCCTCGCAGCGCAGTTGCATCGCATCGCATCGCATCGCTGCCCAACGTCGCACGCTCCCTCATCGCCTCGTCTGCAGTGCAACGCAGAAGCGCGTGAACGGGCAGCTTGCAGAGACTTCGACCTGCTGTGCTTATGCAGTCCGGTTGTGTGCAGGCACTGTTGGCGATGGGCGGATACTTGCGGGTCACGGCATGGGTTTGCATTTGCTGATTCTGACAGGCGAGTTGGACGAGGGTGTGCTATTCTCGGAGAATGTTGTGCACGACTCAGGGTACGATAGGTGACACATATGATGGCGGAAGATCTTCAGCAGCTTACAGAGCGGTGTATGAAGGCGTGGGAGAACACTGTCGTCATCTGAGGAGACTTGAGCTCTCAATGTGGTCGCGGTCGAGCTTGGTTATGGCGATGCGGTTCGAAACCGTGCGAGTGCTTAGACGAAGCCCTTGAAGTGTTGCAGGGGCATTGCTGGTGTGCTACCACACTGTCAGACTTCGTACCACGCTGGGTCTCGGCAGCTCGAGGCTTGCATTACTTCAAGAAACAGATCGTGGGCTAGTACGGGGCTGAACGTAGAACTCGGCGCACTCGCCGAAGGTCGAGAGGGCTCTTCGGTGATGATGCCGAAGTCATAGTCGTACAGAGCTATCAACTTCCTACCACGTTGATCGTGAGACCCATGTTAGCAATGTCTGCAACAGCGATGCCGCCCATGCCACTCGCAAAGCCGGGCAGAGCGACATCGTCACTCTCATCGGTACCATCGAGTCCTGCGAGCTTTTTGGTACCAGCATCGATACCAAGTCCAGCGAGTGCATTCACGCCTGGCGGGCGCACCAGCCTGGACTCGCCAAACTCATCCTCCTCGAACGCCCACCCCAGCTTCCTCACCCTCTTCCATTCCAGTCCGACCTTCACTCTCACCAGGTCGCCAGTCGAGATGGCATCTTCGAGCGAATCGTGCCCTCGATCGCCGCCCGTCTGAATGTCCCGCTGCAGGTACTTCTTGGAGAGCATTTTCAGTCCGAAGCGAAAGGGAAGACCTCGTGGGTGAGGGTATAGCAGCATGGTGTCGATGACGGTCGGGTGGCAGAGGCGTGTGACGTTCAGGTCATTCTCAATTGCGTGGCCGATGAGTGATGTGGTTGGAGTGAGGAAGGAGCAGAGGAGCTCGCGAGCTTTCCGTGGTGATTTTACGACTGGGAGGGGTTTTGATTCGCTGGGAGTCTGAGTAGGATCTAGTGCGGGTAATGGGTTTGCCAGCCATGTCTCATAGGGAATTGCGTTTGTGAAGTGCTCTGGCCAGACGCCAGAGAAGCGACTGTTGAGATCGATGATGGTGCCGAGAGGTCGAACGAGAATGTCAAGTAAGTCGCGGCCTTCTGGCCATGTGACAGCGGTGAGGCGTACCATCTCGAAGCCGAGCGAAGTGTAGCCCATCTCGCAATCGAATGTCACCGCCTTGACCACGGCTCCTCGCTTGTCCCTTGCCTGACTCAGGTTCTCCGGCGTTGTGATGAAGGGCAGGACTGCAGCGAGTCGAGCAGGGCTGTCGGTCTTGAAGATGTGATCCTCTCGCTCCGTGCAGCCTGGCGATCCGACAGCATCGTTGCAGCATGGGTGAAACGGATCTTTACCTCCTGTGTAGTTCTCGATCTTGGTCCTCGTTGGATAGACCTTACGCATGGGATGGAACTTACAAGGACCGTTGGTCGCCAAGATGCCTTCTTCGTTGCGATCTGGGAACATCTGGAACCGTGATCCGCATCGATCACACTCCTCGTAGTGCTTGCTGATCTCGACCGCTTTCGCTGCTGCCTCGGCCTGCTCAACGGTGGGAGGGTCGGGTATGTAGCCATGGGCTTTCAAGGATTGCTGATCTGCGAGTAGGAACTGAGTAGCCACTTCTACTTCTTGTGATGGTGTGAGTCCAGTCTCAAGCGCTTTCGTCGGCACTTTGGCGATAGGAGATGGCGCATCCTTCCCAAAACTGACAAGCACGATCTCAAGCCAAGGTTCAGGTTTCATCTTGTGGTAGGCGACAATGCGATTCTTGATTACATTACCGTAGACTTTTGGGTGCTCACGTGCGATCTTCTCTTCTTCATCGAGTGCGAGCTTTATAAGTTCGGAGTCGTCGAGGACGAGTAAGCGCATTCGGTCTGGCTCCCAGCCACTGATGGCTGTCGTAGCTTTGCTGACCTCTTCATTGAGTCTGACCATGTCTTTATGGATGTGCTGCAAGTAGACAGCGCGCCTTGCATGAGACTCTGGCGCATTTGCCAGCATGCGTGGATTGAGCGACTCCGTCTTTACTGACGCTGTGCGCTTTGCTGGATGGTCGTCTTCAGATGCTTCGTGGCTTCGTTTTCGTGGATTCGTGTTGCTTGGAAGCTCTGCCAGGGATCTTACCGTTGGTCGAGGTGGAGGAGAGACCTCTCTCAACAGGCTTGAAGGTGGTTTGTCTTTCGCATTTGCTTGTTTAGCAGTCACTGTAGTAGGGGTTTGAGACGGCTTAGACTCTGCATCAGCTGCTTTGCGCAGTCTCGCAGCCTCGAGATCGGCCTTGATCTTCTCAGCTCTACTGAGCGGCTTCTCGGCGATAGTCTGATACGTTGGTCTGCTGCGCTTAGCGGCGATTCTATTGGTCGCAGCTAATGACGAAGTCGATTGAGCTGGTCCATTGGTCTCGCGTGCAGAGGTCACGCCGGACTGACTAATTGCAGCCTCGTTTGTCCGCTCGGACTGTTGTGGCGAGTGACCAAATATGCAATTCGTGAGCATGCACTTGTCACTCTGCGGACACTGAATCCCCTTGAAGAGATTCGTCGGCGTGAAAACCATCCTGCCGTTCACTCCAGCTCGATATAGCTCAACGGATGGCTGCTCTGCTACGACAATATCATCATGATTGAAAGGCTTCGACCTGTGACGATGATAGCTTGACTTGTGGCGATGATGGTTTCGCGAAGGAGGTCGTTGATGTGAATATAATGAGATATCATCCAGGTGCCCTGGCGATTGAGGGTGTAGGAATGAGGTCTGGCGTATGGTGTACGTTTGGTCGAACACGTGAAAGCGCTGATAGTTTGTAGTGTCGTGAGTGTTCGACTTTGTTTGACAGCATGTGATGCAGTTGCCATATTAGCACGCATGAGGTACTCAAGGGGAGACCAAAGTGAAACATATTGGAGGTACCATAGTCGTCACGTGACACAATATCACGGTCTCACTCGGTCTACATATACCTCACAAGCCAGCTGCTTGCAACGCAATATCCTACACGTTTTGCAAAGTCTTATCTGGAAAGAGGAACTGCATTGCCTCTTGCTTTCACTCTTTGCCGCTGCGTGATGCTTCTCGGCAAAAATGCTGCTCTGTCAGGCACCTCATAGGAGAAGCATCTGTCATGTCCACGCAAGATCCGCACTCAACCTCCGTCCCCACCGTTCTTCCACTCCACATACCTCTCCTTGAGCCTCCTCACGACATCCCCAAGTCCCTCAGCACCAATCTCCCCTCCTCTTCCACAAAGCTGGCTCGCCTCCCCGATCAACCTCGCCATCTCTTTCAGAATCCACTCCCCATCCCTCTCCAGCCCTGCCGGCTTCCTAACATTACAAACCCACCTCCACTTCTCCTCGATCCTCCACCGTCCATCCTCCCACTTCAACCCCACGCCAATGACCCCACCTCCCCTCCCGTCTCCACCCCTCTTCCAGAACCGGATCCACACCTCCAGCGCCCTCAACTCCTCGACCCATGTCCCCAGTCCCCTCAGCCATCTGTCCCGCTCCTCGCCTTTCTTGCCCTCGCTATGCAGCACGAAGTTGTCCTGTTGATAGAACAGCGGTAGTGCTTCTGCGCGAAGCTGCCTCGACACGCGGGTCAGGGCAGACTGCGCGGCTTCGACGTAGTCTTCCCGTTGGTAGGGATCCAGGTGGAAGGTGACGAGAGTCTTTGGAGCGGGGGAGAGGGCTAGGGCGAAGATCTGCAGGCGGAGTTCTGGGGGGAGGGTGAGGAGGGAAGGTGATGGTGTGGGCGTGGGGCGGAGGGAGAACATTGGGCCCGGAAAGAGACTTGGTGGAATCGGTTACTGAAGCAGACACGTGAATACTGTCATCCGAGCATGAGATGCAGTATATAGTGCTTGTCTGGTCGTTAATAGAGATGGACATAAGCGGAGATAGTCTCAGCTCCATGAGGGAAGAACGCTTTGCGCTGCATGAAGACATGGAAGGTACTTCCTAGTAGGCATGTATTCTATGGAAGCGAACGGACGTGGATCAAGTAGGTTCCAAAGGAGTGGCTATATCATACTCGGCCGTAAAAGCTACCTAGTGTAGCAAGACAATAACAATGCATCCTCCATCGCTCAGAGTAGAGCAGGACACGCTCCAATATGCACATGTAGGACCTCAGTGCTCATGCTCCAGTCGAACAGCATATCGCACAGCGATGGCCGCTCGCAGCCGGTAAAGCAGAGAGGTGTAGTAGTAAGGCTCGTGACCTTTAGTCGCAAGCAAAGCCAATCAGTATCGGCATCCAATATCGCCAAACAATCCAAGTCGTCCATCTTAATTCCTTTGAAGGTTACAACCCAGCACTCTTCGCCTTCTCCAACCCAGCAAGCAGGCTTCCAACCGGCGTAGCAGGCGTAGACGGCTGCTTAAATGCACCCACCTCCTCACTCTCGCTGCTGCAACCGCTGCTGCAACCGAAGTAGCCCTCGCTGCTGCCTTGGCTGCTGCGTTTCATGAGCATCTCACTGCCGATAGGCGACATCTTCCGGCTCGTCGGCGCGCTGTCCAAGACAGGCTCAGACTCCTCAGGAATCGAGAAGCCGAAGTCGGAGCCCTCATTGACTGGGCTGCCAGAGGCCGCGCGGCGGCTAGTGCCAGCGCGCATGAGACTGTCGAGCGCACGGCGGCGCTGACGAGTGGCGAAGTTCTTGCTGCCTTCATGCTTGGTCGTAGGCGCAGCAGTCAGCTCGTCAAGAGAAGGTGGCCCGCGGGGCTGGCGGATCGGATGGTCGCCAGCACGAGCGGCGCCAGGAGCGAAAGTGCCAGTCGTGGGCGTGGGAGGGTAGACAGTGCGCTGAGTGCCGAAAGTGGCTGCTGTAGAAGTCTTGGGACCCTCGAGCGCGGTGGCGAAGGGGTTCAGAGCAAGAGACTTAGCTGTCTTGTGGCCGCGACGGAAAGCAGTGGCGGATGGAGGTGGCAGTGGCTGGACTGGCTCGGTCGAGAGTGGTGAAGACGACTTCTTAGGTGGAGTGAAGGAACGTGTCTTCTCAGCTGGTGGTGGGGACACGCTGAAGCCGGGAGTTTGCTGCGCGTACTGCTGTTGGTAGGAAGTGAATGGATTGGCCTGCGGCTGCTGAGAAGGCGACATGGTCTGCTGAGCCTGCTGCTGAGCGTTCGGATCGACCATGTAGGAGTAGCTCTGGGTAGCCGGGTTGAAGACGAGGTACACGCCCGGCTGGACCTCTTGCATCTGCTGACCATACGCATTCTGCATGATCTGCGGAGCGACAGGTGCCTGGGCGTACTGATTGCCACCGTACATGCTTGCCTGGTTCTGAGCCTGGCTCTGCAGGGACAACGCAGCAAGCTTCTGCTGCAACTCCTGCTGACGCTGAGCCAAGAACATGCTGGTCATCTGCAGCTGCTCGACCATGTTCGGGTCCATATCTTCGGCAGGATCATAGGTCGGAGGAGCCAAGACCTGACCAGGTAGAGAGTAGTTTTGACGAGCAGCACTCATGCCGTACTGCTGAGGGATGCCAAAGCCGCTTGCAGCAGCAGTGCGTGGCACACCCTGTTCGTATCCATTGTAGTGATTGCCAGCCCACTGGGTCTGACCACCTCCCTGTACATTGTGCTGAGTCTGGTTGTAAGGAGCGGAAGCCGGGACTGCTGGAGTCTTCGGCTGAGTGCGCAAGCCCGCAAGCAAGTGCGAGCGGCTGGTGCGCGGGGTAGGATTATCCACCGAGTCCTCGCTGATCGGGGTGATCTTTGGCGGGAGCGCGACGCTCAACCTCTTAGAGTTGAAGCGAGAGCCACGGTTGCCAAAGCCATTGCCCGCAGCTCCGAGGCCAGAGGTGGTGGGAAAGCCATGCTGATTGTTGTTGTTGTAAGTCATTTGAGCAAGACCGCCAGCGTCGTAGCTCATTTCGGTGATCGCGAAGATCTATTCGTGCGTCTTGAGATGTCGTGAAGTTGATAGACGGCAATCGATACCGCCGTGTGGGGTGGAGTGCAATTAGCAGCGTGTGGCTGTGAGAAGACCGGTGGAGAAACGTCGATGATGAGTCTGCTGTACTGCAGCACTCGCACGTCTATCGTCCGGGTCAGGCACTCCGATTAGGCTGCTGTGGCAAAGCGCGCAGCGGGTTCTAGAGTCGTAAACGGAAATTAAATTACAAGTCGAGTATGTGTCGTAGCGGAGATGAGTCTAGTGGGGTTGCCGAAACAATGATGATCCTTTGTCTGATGATACCACGCCGATGTATTGACGCGCCTGCTCTTTGTCGTTTGCTGGTCGAAGTCGAGGTAGGCAAGCTGATGAACAGGAGTTCACAAGGCAACCCTGTGCGCAAGGCTGCAAGACTGATGTCCTAGTGTTATGTGCGTCACACTCTTGGCAACGTCGAGTCCGTGTCGTCCAGTGTATAGTGAGACGTGAACAACGAGTCTGGCTCAATGTCCTCGGTGGTGTAGCGCGTGTTTGATTAGGCGTGGCGGGTGGCAGGCAAGGCTGAGGCGACCGAAAGAAGGAGATAAACAGAAGTAAGTGTGCGGCAGTGAGGTGTACCTGCAAGAACGATGGATGGATGGTAGTACTGCGCGAAGAAAGGTCGTGAGGAATAAGGTAGGGAGGATGAGAACACTCAGGAGATCTTGGTCGCGTGGCGTACTACTGTGGGCGCGGGACGCCCATGCTTCCCGAACCAATCGTATCGCTGTGTTGGGATAACGTTGTAATTCAAATAAGGGTTACGAATGGTTATGTCTACGGAGGCTCTAGGACGGCGGAATGATATGGTAGTATAACGCATGACAGGTAACGAAGCATTACGTCTTCTATCGCTTGAAGCGTATGATCACTGTTGTCTAAAGCTACATGTACCAGTAGGTATGCTGATACGTAGAGCGGCAATTTCGCCATCCCTTGCCGAGCTCCGGCGGGGATGATCATGCAGGTCGAGAATCGCAGCTACTCATCATGCTTCGTCTCCATCCACGCCATGGTCCGTATGTCACCACGCTTGGGCGCCTTCTTCTTCAGATGCTTGGACGTGTTACGCTCCGCAAAGCTGTCGTTCGCTCCACGAAGTATCATGGACCTGCTGCCATACTTCCTAATGCTGCGCGCCGGCAATTTGCCGCTGGCGTGGTCGGAATGACTGTCTGAAGCGGCATGCTGCTGGCCGGCGGCTAGCTCCCCGTCGGCAGCGGTCTCTTGAACATCCAGGTCACTAATAGCAGCCAACATGCCCTCTCCAGGATCATCCGTTACTCCCACGTTCTCACCGTCCTCAATCTTGGCGAAGGCGAGTGCCTGCTCCCCAGTCTTGAGAGCGACAGCCTGCTCCCCAGTCTTGGGAGCGACAGTCTCCTCCCCAGTTTTGAGAGCGGCTGTCTCCTCCTCGAACGCGGCAGTCTTGACGGCGGCAGTCTCTTCCTCGACCGTGGCGGTCTGCTTCTCGGCAGCGGCAGTCTCTTCCTCGACCGTGGCAGTCTCTTCCTCGACCGTGGCAGTCTCCTGCTCGACTACGGCAGTCTCTTCCTCGACCGTGGCAGTCTCCTGCTCGACTACGGCAGTCTCCTGCTCGACTACGGCAGTCTCCTGCTCGACTACGGCAGTCTCGTCGGATTCGTCGTCCTCGTCGTCCTCGTCGTCCTCGTCGAAGTCGTCCTCGTCCTCGTCGATCTCATCGCCTTCGTCGGATTCATAATGATCGACACCGTCAGCCTGATCGAAGTTGCGGTCGCATTCATCCATCCAAAGCAGGCGAGCCTCGATGTCACGTGAAAATTTGGTGTGCCTGCGTCGCAGAGACCGACAGTACTGGCCGACTGTTTCTCCACATTCTGCGATGGCAGCTTCATCCTCGAACCAGCTGAGAAGGTCATCGGCCTCAATGAGATGATCCTCTTGGACGGCGAGATCTTCGTCAAGAAACATTCCCGCAAGGTAGAGGTGGACTTGTGCTCGATCGAGAGGGTGAAGGTTACGCTTTTCTAACAGCGCGAAGCAAGTCTCGGAAATCAAGGACCAATCTTTGAGGACCACGCCTGGCACGGGTTTGGCGAGAGCGATGACGGTTTCTTTCAACTCCTGTAACAGTGTCGCAAGGTAAGTGGGCGCCACGTCGACTTGGAGGGCTTTGCAGCGCGTGGCAATGTCCGCCTCCAGTGGTGGACGGGGAGCTGCGGAGCCGACGGGCAGACCATATAGACCGCGTCCAGACATAGTGGCGATGCGGTGCGGTGAGCTTTGGTGTGAATGATGAGGGCGAGTGTAGTGCTGTCAGGCTGAGGTGCGCAGCAAAGCGTGCGCACAGTGATGGTACAAGTTGCGGAAGGTGCGAGTGAGACCTGGGTCCCTCCTTCCCGCTCGCGCTTGGATCACGTCAAACGGAACAATGGGTCTCACTGGACACTTACGATTCTGGCGAGTGATCACTTTGCTTCACAAGATGATCACGCACCCAGCAGACTTGCATTCGCTTCTCCAACGTCACCAACCGCTCCAGCACTATCACGCCCACGCCTTCGACTGTGATACTGTTACATTGTATCTGCGCCAGACGAACCTTCCCGCAACCCGCGCCAATACTGCCAACGCGAGGTAGTCCTCAGCTCGCCGATCACCCACCCACTTGCTCCAACCCACGACACCATCTCGCCATCATGTGTCCTGGTCCAAATCCCGAGAAGACATGCGGGCAATGCAGCTCCAACAAGTCGCTGAACGCGTTCCCACCCGATGCAGGGACGACCGACGGGTACAGCGACATATGCGCAGACTGCTCAAAGAAGAAGAAGGAATGTACCCAATGCGGGATCGAGAAGCTGCTCGTGGAGGGGTTCTACAAGACGAGTCGAGGCAACTATCAGCCGAGATGCAAAGCCTGCCACAATCAGGAAGTCGGTGATCGGAAGACTTGCAAAGGACTTTGCGGTCTTGAGAAGCCTATGGATGATTTTCCTGGGGCAGGCCGAGGCAGATACAAGGCGAAGTGCAAAGACTGCATGAAGGACGAGGCGTCTAAGAAGCCCGACATGTCGCCTGATGATCGGAAGACTTGCAAAGGACTTTGCGGTCTTGAGAAGCCTATCAATGATTTTCGAAAGTCAGGCAAGGGCACATACAGGGCGAAGTGCAAAGATTGCACGAAAGACGAGGAGTCTAAGAAGCCCGACATGTCGCCTGATGATCTGAGGGCTTGCAAAGGAACATGCGGTCTTGAGAAGCCTATCAAAGATTTTGCTAGAACAAGCAAGGGCAACTATAAGGTGAAGTGCAAAGATTGCACGAAAGACGAGGTGCCTGATGATCAGCGCGAGTGTCGAGGACCTTGCGGGCTCACGAAGCCGGTCGGGGATTTCCATGGATACAGGAAAAGGTGCAAGGACTGCGAGAAATCCCGTATCACGGAGAGGGACATGTCAACATTGACTGGCGACATGGATGCTACAGGTGGTGATACCGCAGAAGGTGAGTCTAAGACTGCAGTCCTCCTCCGCTCTATGCTTCCTGGCCTCACTGACCACTCACAGCAGATGACGAAAGTGAGGAAGAGGATACGCTTTCATCCAATCCTCGCCTCGCTGAGTTACAGCGCGTCTATCGGAACCTGTTTCGTCGGCCGACCACGGTCGACAGGCGCTACACTCGCGGTGCCGATTACTGGGTGCTCAGCAAAGAAGAGATTTTGTCACGATATACCGACTTACAGAACACACTTGCGACCAGGCCCCGCCTTATACGCGCACTCCAGCGTGACGAAGCCGCTCGGGGTTATTTACCGATACCTCGATCACTGCACTCGCCATACCATTACCTGGAAAAGCAAGCCTTGGTCGACCTTGCAAGACGCCGGGGGTGGACCGCTTTCGAGAACGCAGAGGAGTCAAGACTAGCGTCCGAGCGTGATGAGGATCGTGCGCTGGCGACAGAAGACGGCGATGGCGATACAGATATGCTGGATGTTCACGACACTATGGTGCCGGCGGGTGGACCACCTCCGGGACGAATCTCAGTTTCGGCTATCGACCCACGACCACTCGACCCGCGGCTGCGATCCTCCAACAACAGCCTCCGCAGTCCAGCTACCACACTCGATGAGGATGATATGAACAAGAAATTGAGGGGTCGACGGGTCAGATTCCTCTTACAGCAGGATCATAGCAGCGAGGTGGACTTCTGGGAGACTATGGACGATGCCAGCCAGCAGGCTCTGGCCGCTGTACTTGTGGACGACCTCACTGTCGGTCTTGGCTTGAAGCCTCGCACTCGGGAAGCGTATGAGCGATGCAGCTCCACGCTCAACCAGGCCTCCCAGCTTCGGCGTGTGCGAATCGGCGGGGTCGTTGGCATTACCGGTACACAGACTGCCTTCGACTCGCTATACCATTTGCTTCATCAGGGGCAGATCGTGCCACAGGCCACCTCTTCTCGTGGCTTACTCTGTGGGGTGTACGCACTTGAGAGGTCTCTGAGGTTCATGCAGCAGCGCCTATACAGGAACAACCCCGGATTGTGGCAAGTTGATCCTTCGATCAGGTTCATCCAGCCTCCGCCTGTAAGGTATACCGACATGATGAATGTGCTCTTCTCGGATTGGGATCCACTCAGACAGTACAACGATGGCGACACGGCTACTCCGACGCCTGCTTACGATGCATACATTCGGCAGCAATACAGCTCTTTGCTCGCCACTGGAGTCGATGCCGTACTGTTCAACGACGCATACATAGAGATGACGCGGGTCACGAACCTGGACGCCTTTCAGCTACAGGCTATCCTCACTTTGCTGCATAACGGCGGCAACAACCCTGACATGCCAATGCACTACCAGCTTGGCGTCATTCGCAGTGGGTACTGGCGTGATGTGCCAGGGACTGCTCCAGCTCAGGAAGAAGCTGTTCCTGCACATGTGCGCTTTATCAACAACTTCGATTCGAACCACGCCCGACAAGCTGCGCTGTTTGTTCACAACAGAGTGGCACTTGGTGACGGCTATAGTCACTTCGAAGGGATGGATGACAGCGGCGGCAGCGGTTACTATGATGTGCTGTCATGGGGGATGCGAGTGAACGCTGACGAACATTACGTCCCTGGCCGCGCGGGCAACGAAGATCTCGACGAAGCGTCTAAGACGGACAACGATCGAAGACTAGCAAAGAATGAGCGCGTAAGGACCAAGGCTGCCGCCAAACGAGAGCACACGGGATGCATACCCTGTCGCGAGCAGAACAGGCAGTGTACAGGTGATGTCTGGCAGGTGCCTTGCCCACAGTGTCAGGACACCGAGCTATATGACGACGGAGACGCCCCTAACTGCACCTGGGATGATCACCTCCGGCCGATGCAGTTCATACCCTCAAATGCCACGCCTCAGCAGCGCGAGGTAATGATGCAGCGTTGGAATACGCCCTTCAATCCGGATAATATAATAGCAGGGTTTGTTGCTGTTGATCCCGTGCCAGCAGTCAGGCATTTTCTCGTCATTGCGCTCGCTCGCACCTCCTCTGCACGAGACCCAGCTACGATGGCAGCAATAGCTGCAGACCAGCAGATTACGCTTCATCACTACGACAACATGCTAAACGCAGGACCGAACGCCAACATTCAAGTCGTCCATTTCCCGGTAGGTCAGCGTCCGACCGATGAGAACGGTGGATACCTTCATATGCGCAAGGCTCGGTTCACGATTGCTCGACACGGCACTAGAGCCGTGCCTACTACAGCTGGCAACGTCAATAACCCTGCGGTCATTAGACTTGTCGCGCTGTTCCACGAAGTCTTCGCATATCAACAGCCGGTCCCTGCTAATCATCCATACGAAATCCACATGCTGCTCAATGGGTTCGCTGGTTTGTCTGTGGGTATTCCGGCCTGGGGCAGTCTCGTCCCTTGGGAAGGTTTCTACGCTTGGGTGAGCGATCTGGACATCCAGAACCACACCGCGTTGGCCGAACGCATCTTCATTGTTGTGCTTGCGGAGCCGCATGTTGTCGATGGAGTTCTTCCTCATTCGCTTGAGTTCCCTAACCGCACCGCTCGCTGGCCACGCCACAGGGGTAAGCACATGCATAAGAGGAGGCTCGTCGATCTACTCACCCGCAACGAGGATCTCAGAGCAGCTGCACTTGGGTATGCGCCGCTTCCACAGCGCTGGCCTGCTGCCGATGAGCACGATCTCGATGTGATACTAGAGGCTATGTTCAATGAGGCTCGATACCGCTCAGGCCAGCTTGATGCGCTCACTGCACCGAGCGTGCAAGATGTAGCGGCACGCAATACCGGTCGGAATGCGCCCTTGCGCTAGGTTGCTCATCAGGCCCGGGAGTGCTCCACTCGATGACTTCGCATGCTCGGGGTTCCGGAGCGCAGGCATACATGAGATGATGGTGTGGACATGGGGGTAGGAACGGTTGCAGATGTTGTGAGGAGACGATGGATATGACGGGCAGAGAACGATCGTCAGCATTGCGGAGAGGATTGGATTTGTTCTCAAGTTGCCGGCCTTGCTCTGAGGCCGATGCAATGACGAGATGACAGACGAGGGCAAATTGAATTAGCAGTAGGTCGATGTATTACATTGTAAATGCCTGTGCGTGTCACTGTGAATGGCCTCGCGAGACGCATCACAGCCCATCAACATGTAGGCCGAGCAGGTCCTTCCCATTGTGACTCCCAACATCATCCTACGAATGTCTACTTCCGCTTCTCCGAAAGTCCGAAGAGCATCACAAGCGTGTATAGTGTACACCAGAGCAGAAAAGCTGTGGAAGACCCGCTCCGGCGAGATGTAACGCTGCCCTCGTCGCAGCAATCTCTTGTGCTTCTCGTAGGCTTACCTCAATGGCACGAGAGTTGTCCGACGCAGCTTGTAGTAGTCTTGCGAATTCTTCCGACTTTTGGAGAAGCGGAGGTGTGAGGCACTATGCTATGTCAGGTCTCCCAATCCCCCGGCCCAGATGCTACCTACCAGATGCAAGTACGCTCACCAGATGCAAGTACGCTGTAAACGTCCGTCCTAATACATCCAACCCAGTCCATCCCGCTCTGCTAGTCCATAATGCATCAGTCCTCAACATCACTCTCCGCAATATCCTCCGCATGCTTCAAAATACCGGCGAACCCCGTTTGACAGCACCGTTGGATGGTTAGGTTTGCGACTATAGTCGACCACGATGTGCTCGCACGTGTCCACTACGCTACTGTCATCCTAATCCGCGGCCTTGACGAGGAGGACTGAAGCTATCTTCGCTTCTCCGAAACTACGCAATGCTCCTCTGATGCTTCAAGCTGCTTCGCTGCCGTGGCTTGAGCGCAAGAAGGCACCCAGAGACACGTCGTCCTAGTGAACGTTCCCACTAGGACAGTGCCTCTCAGAGACGCTTTACTATAGTGCATGAGTGACCTGGTCAAGTCAACAGACACATCTGTACTTTTTTCAGACTTTGAGAAAAGCGGAGGTACATTTACTGCAGCATTTGACCGTCTGCTCTACCACGGGATCTCTCCCCCATCGTACGCCTCAATCTCCCCGAACTTATACCCAGGCACCTTGATGTTCAGCAACTTCCCGTTCTTCTCAGGCGTGGCCTCACGAACGATTCTGACAACCTCCCCTGCGCCTTGCTCAACGGTCAAATGCGCGTAGTCCACGCCACCGAGCTTGGTCTTCAGCCACTGCATCGGAAGTCAGCAAACAATCATACCAGTATGGGTGAGAGAGAGTTTTCCATACCCCTGGGGTCAGTGCGAAGACCGTAAACCCTTGATCCTTGAGATCGAGAGAATACTGCACGGTAAGCATGTTCACCGCTGCCTTGGAGACCTTGTAGGCGTAGGTCGGGGCGAAGTGCGTATGCGCTGCGAGGGAAATGGAGGCTAGGGAAGTAGAGCTGCTCATCGGCATCAGCACTATTGATCTCAACATGGCCCACAAGGTAGGACTGACATATTGACGATCTTCTTCTCCATCCCCTTCTCCAACAGTGGCAGAAAAGCAGCCGTCACTGTCTGCACGCCTACAACATCAAGCTCGAACAGCTCCTTCATCTGCTCGGCCTTGACACTGCGCATACCGCCAGGATTTGCGTCTGCAGCCCCAGCGTTGTTGATCAGAACATCGAGGCCTTTGTCGCCCAAGGCAGACGAGACCTGTTTCACCGCCGCTGCAACTGCTGGACCATCAGTGACAGAAGCGATGACTGAAGTCGAGCGGTCGGAGTGAGCGTCGAGCAATTTCTGAAGGTCGGGAGAAGGGGCGCTGCGTGTGAGGGCGAAGATGTGCGAGACTTGCGATGCGGGCAAGGACAGCAGCTTGGTGGTCAGGGCCAGACCAAGACCCTGAGATGTGCCGGTGATGAGGTATGAGGCCATTGTGGTGCGATGTGTGATGATGGTCAGAACGCCTGTGCAAGTTGATGTCCAGTGCCATTGAAGCTGCTGATATAAGTATTCTGCCACAGAGCCGGCTGACTTGCACGCTTAAGTCCGGCGACCTGATTCGCTCGTCACTTTGCCGCAATCGGCTGCGTCGTATAGTAGGCTACGTCGTATAGGTAGCATATCGTCCATTGTTTCTCGTCCGGTGGCATGAGTAAGCACGATGCGCTAAGGCCGTGTGCAGGACGGTTCTCTCGATGATCATCGCGCTTTCTGGCCTCAACCCACCATGCTCTTCTTCCTCCCCCTCATCCTCACCTCCTCCAATCTCCTCAATGTTCCCTTAGCTCCCTTGAAGACCTCTCTATATCCCTCTAGCACTTCCGGAAACGTCCCCTCCTCTCTTGGATGCGTGCTTCCGAATGCCCGCTCAAGCACATACAAGTCCACCGCCCGATCCTCCTCCTGCACAGTCTGCGTCGCAAGACCAAAGTCAATAAGCACAATCTCCCCTCTCAGTCTGTCTGCTGTCTCTCCTGCAATAGGTCGTAACATCATATTACTCGTCGTCAAATCCCCGTGCACAACCCCAGCTGCATGCAACCCCCCCACAGCCCGCCCAATCCTTCTCATTAACCCCTTCAACACCCCGTCAGCCCCATTCACACTCACATCCCTCCCTCTGACAGCCTCTTTCACACTCCCTCCATCAATCCACTGCATAGCCATCCACCCTGTCTCCCAATCCAGGCCCAGTACCGCCGGCACAGCCACGCCTTCCCGCAGACATTTGACCAGCACGCGCGCTTCGGCGAGGATACGCTGGCGCGTGAGCCGTTTATCTAGCGTTGGATGACGCCAGGGTTTTGCAGGGCGGATCTTGAGAGCGCAGGGTGTGGTGGGGGAGAGGAAGGTGGTGTGGTAGAGGAGGGCTTCGGCGCCTTGGGCGATGAGCGTTAGGGGCGTGGTGGAGGTGGAGAAGGGAGAAGGGAGGGCGTGGGAGGTGGGAAGAGGGTCTGCGGCCATTGGGAGGGATGTGATGGAGGGTGAAGAAGATGACAGGAAGTGTGATCGTGACTTCGTTACCAATGAGACAAAGTCGCAGTTCGACGTCACATTTGAAGCTTGCCCTGAGCTACTTTTCAACCTTTCGCTACTGGCAGACATACTATCTTTCTGCGCGTCTTTAATCGGTGAGCTCCTGCCCTGTCACCGTTGTTATGCGCACATCGCACGCGGCGAGCAATACGGCGCGTCCTGCCTGAACCTCTGGCATATTATCACCCACCGCACGCCCCCGAACTCGACAACCTCAGCCCATGATGACCCCCATCTTCCGCTCCGCCAGAATGGCGCGGTCCTTCGGTCTCCCCATCCATCGCACAGTTCTCCACTCCCGACGGCGGTACACTACTCCCCCAAAGACCTACTTCCAACCCCTCGACCAACCGCCTCCACCACCACCTCGAACCTCATTCCGAATACTACGATGGTCCCTCTTCGGCGTAACAGCCTTTGGCATAGGCTTCTACATGCACGCCTACCTCTCCGCGCGCTTCGGTCTCGACGTTCTCGAAGAGCTAGCGGGCGAGATGGACCCCCAAGACGCCACGGCCATGCAAGGCGCACTTCAGGACGGCGTAGAAGTAGCGCAAGCACGTGTCGTGCATGCCTTCACGCACGAGCAGGCCACTGCAGTTCTGCGGCAACGGGCCGGCGTAGCAGTCACGCCGACTGTCGTAAGCCATGTGTGCCAGAGCCCGAGCAACCTACCGTGCGAGGATACGTGGAGCTCGGGGACGTACATGTACCTCAAGGACGCCGCGAAGGATTGGAGCGAATGGGCTATATTCGATGGCCACGCGGGGACGAGAACGAGTCAGGCGCTTAAGGAGATTCTGCCTGTTGTTGTCGGCGAGAAGCTCTGGGAGAGCGGGTGCATGCAGAGGATGTATGTGGCTAACGATCAGAGAGTGTGGAGGGTGATTCAGAACGCTTTCAAGTATCTTGACGAGGAGGTGCTGGGTGAGGCGAAGCGGTGTCTGGAGGACGATCAGGATGGGTTGCGGCCCGGCGGAGAAGGTCAGCTTGCTGAGTAATATGTTGAGCGGGAGCTGTGCGCTTTTGGCCTTGTTTGATCCTACCAAGGGTGTTCTGCGCGTAGCCAACACTGGGGATTCGAGAGCCGTGTTGGGGACATGGGAAGATGGAAAGTACGTGGCTCGGCCTATGAGCGAAGATCACACAGGCTTCAACCAAAAAGAGGTCGAGCGGCTTGCTGCAGCGCACCCAGGCGAGGACGTGATCGATCCCAAAACCGGCCGTATCTTCGGACTAGCCGTTACGCGCGCATTCGGCGACTCTCGATGGAAGTGGTCGCAAGAACTCACGGCAAAAGCCCACGAGCTCTTCTGGGGCCCAGCACCACGACCCAACAATGTCGTGAAAACGGCGCCCTACCTAACAGCCGAACCTGAAATTCAAGAAGTCCGCGTGCAGACCGGCGCACACCCAGACTTCCTCATCATGGCTTCCGACGGCCTCTGGGACAACATGTCCAACGACGACGCCGTAGCCTGCGTACAGCTTTGGCTGGAGCACAACAAACCTCTCGACATCGTGCGACGTTTGAAAACCGACATGGAAGAACTCAAGAACGGCCCTGCGATCACCGCCGAGAAAGCTGGCACCGCCTCTGGGAATGCGAAATCCCGCCTTCCCTTCTCCTTCTCCTCGCACTCATCTCCGTCAACCGATGGCCTCGAACCCCCATCGATGCCCGACTCGACGCCCGACGCCGACCCAGACACTTACTATGATCCCGACCAGCGGGCGCTGAAATGGCGCGTGAGCCCTAGGCACTTCATTGTTGAAGACGACAATGCGGGCGTGCATCTCATCAAGAACGCTTTTGGAGGAAGTCGGAGACGGCTGTTTGAGAGCGTTATGACGGTTCAACCGCCGTTGAGTAGGGATGTGAGGGATGATGTGACGGTGCATGTCATCTTCTTTGGGGTGGATGCGAAGGCGGAGGCGAAGGAGATGGAGCAAGCCGGGGGAAGGGAGTAAAGTGGTGCATTGGTCAAGCGGTAGCCATATCTTGTCAGGCCATGGTCCGACCAGGGAAGTTCTGGTATTGCATAGCGCGGCGCGGGACCTCGTGGCGAGGGCTACACATGTAGATTTACTATATCCGAGCGAAGCACATATCCTCCGCACTCTGGCGCTCATCTGTGCCATACGGGACAATTGGACGCTGTCACGCTGTAAACTTGATTGATGCCATGTCCAATCAGCGAGATGCAAGGAGTAGCTGCAGTCGGTTCTTCGGTAAGGCTGAATGAGGTAACCCGAGCTCTGACCCTGTGCAATGGCTTACGGATAATACTTCCTTTATTTACCTCAACTCCAATGGTTGATGAGCTAGTATCGAGCCTGCGGTGCTTCCACCGTCGACACTGATATTGAGCAGCAAATGTTGTCCACCTCATGCTTTTTGGACTATACAAGCCCTGATCAAGTCCGATGATACCATCCACATTGCCAATCGATGTGACTCCATACCAAGATTGCGACGTCAATCATTGGCGCTTGGCGCAATGCATATCATCCATTCATAGAGACCGCACCTGCAGTGCCGAGAGATATCGCCATACGCAATACCGAGCTACACTCTATGCCGCGCCGTGACGGCTGCGCGAACGGCCTGTTGCGGCAGGTCATCAGTATTGACTCTGTCGAAACTCGCTGTTATAGCGCCGCGGGTACCTGATCACCGAGCGGCCTCGGGCGTCCTGCCAGGATTGGCTTGCAGTTGAGAGTAGAATGCCTTGGCTACGTTCGGTGTACGGTCCATGTCTGGCAGGCGACAAGAAGTCTGATCTTGGGAGTGATTGCGAAGCACTAAAGTCATGGACTAACCTTCAGCGTGGATGCAGCCCTTATATGCGTGGTCAGTATCTTTCTTCGAAAATTTGCTCAAATCATCTCGTTAGTACGAATAGATCAACATGAAGTTCTTGTCTTTGGCTGTGCTCCCGGTGGCGGCCCTTGCCGCTTATACTTCGCAGGAGTATGCAGAGGGCGCGGTGCATGCCCGTGTCATGGGCTTGAAAGAGGTACGGCCGCATGACTGCAGATTGAAGTCCAACTCACTAACATTTGTTCAGTCGCAATGGACTCGAGACCGCACGCAAGGCAAGCACGCCAGTCGCAAGTGGAACTCTCGCGACAAGAAGAACGGTGGCTGGCGCGAGAGAAACGATCCAGTGAGATGCAGGAATGGTCTTGCCGTTGTCGAGCCTGGCAATGCCAACCAGACTTGTTCGCCTCACTAATCTGTGGCATCGTGGAACTTGCTAACGTTCAACCAGTCCGTTGTTCTGGAATGGATCTGTACGACTTCAAGTCGCATGCTGATCTCGGAAGCTATGTTGGCGAGGGTTCTAGTAGTTGGGGCTGGGTCTCTGCAGATGGCCGTGAGTTCGCAGCTATCGGACAGGCCGATGGCACGGCATTTGTTGAGATCACCAAGAACGGCAAGATCAGCTACCTTGGTCGCCTGCCTCAGCAGTCCGTCTTCAGCATCTGGCGTGAGATTCGTATTCTGGACGATCTGTGCATTATCGGAAGCGAAGCTCGTGACCATGGAGTTCAAGTCTTCGACATGAAGAAGCTGCTCACCCTTAGCCCGACTCGACCTGCAAACTTCAGCACAGCTACCGACATCACTGGCCTGTTCACCCAACTGCCTATCGGTCGCACGCACAATGTTGTCGTCAACTGGAACCTCGATTACGCTGTAGCCGTTGGTGCTCAGCCACGCAACTCCACCTGCCGCAGTGGATTGATCTTCATCGACCTTACTGATCCTAGCAATCCCACCTCGCCGGGCTGCGCTGGACAGGACGGCTATGTACACGATGCCCAATGCGTCAAGTACAAGGGACCCGACAGCAGGTACGCTGGTAAGGATATCTGTATTGGCTATAATGAAGACACCGTGACTGTCTACGACGCAACTTACAAGTCTGGCATCAACTCGACGCAAGTCATCGGGCGCCTAGCCTACCCGGGAGCGTCTTACACCCACCAAGGTAGCTTCATCGATCAAGAATGGATGCAGTATCTGCTTCTGGACGATGAGCTTGACGAAGTCGACGGTGTGATCACCGACGGCGTGCCTGTAACCTACATTGTCGATATGTCCGACCTTACGAATCCTAAGCTTACCGGCACGTTCAAGGCCACCGACTTCAAGGGCATCGATCACAACCAGTACGTCTACGATGGTTTGTCGTACCAGTCCAACTACGGCAACGGCCTTTGGGTCCACGACGTGTCTTCCATCGTCGATGATCCTACCGGAGCTAGTGTTGAAGTTGCCGGCTTCTTCGACATCTACCCTGAGGACGATGCGGTAGGAGGCATTGTGGAGTTTGTCGGGACGTGGAGTCACTACGGGCCTTATCCGAGTGGGTATGTCATCGTCAACACCATTGAACGTGGAGCGTTCGTTGTGAAGTTGGCCAAGTTCGGTAAGAAGGGGAGTGGCAAGAACAAAGGCCGCGGTCGTGGGTCCTACTGAGTGTGAAATGATGCTGGGCGCAAGGACATAAGGCAAACGGGTAATATTCCAGTGCGTCAGCACGAGAGTAACTACAGGAAGACTGTAGTCTCGGACCAATACACAAGTCGCACAAACCGGCTGACAGATCTGCCATCACTGTCTTCATATTGCTGGCAGCAGAGCAGGATCTTAGCATCGAGGGAGGGTCTAGCCGAATCAGGCAGGTGTTCGTCCAGTATGTCCACATCCCGACATCTCCATCTCTCCATGCTTCCCCTCATCACTCCACATCATCCTTGCCAGAACATCATCAGCAGTCTCGGCTAGCGAGCAAGGCTGCTCTATTTGCTCTGGACCAATTCTTCCGTCGCTACCAGTGTCAGTTCGCCATGTGGACCGCACGCGAGACGTGATGACCATGTGGACTTTTCTTGTGGAAGATGCCGCTGACTCGGGTGCCGACTTCAGCCATATAGCAGACTGCTCGCAGTATGGTGTCTAGGTAGGTATATTCGAACAGTTAAATCGTCTCGATGTTGCCCACTTCTGTGCTCAAAGCGTTCACGGCTTTGTGCCTTCTCGCTCCCACTGTCACAGCCTTGCCCAACGGCCATCCCAATCACTCTCAAAAACCATACTTCTACGCTGGCCATGATCTCTCGTCACTCAAGATTGAAGAGGACGGCGGTTTCATCTACAAAGACACCGCTCGCGGTAACGCTACTCGCCCAGTAGAGGACATTCTCGGCGATGGCGGCATGAATACTGTTCGCCTGCGTCTGTGGGTGAACCCTGTGGTGCCTTTCGATGATGGCTACTATGAGACCTACAACCTCGACTACGTGACGACTGTAGCTCAACGCTTCAGTAAGAAGGGCTACAAGATCTACCTTGATTACCGTATGGTTCTTCCTCTTCCCTTACGAATATCACTATCCTGACCTTCACTCCAGATTTCAGCGACTACTGGGCCGACCCAAACAAGCAGGCTCGCCCAGTCGCCTGGCCTACTACCGTCCCTGCACTGGCCGCCACGTTACGCCAGTACGTGTCGTCTACACTTCTGCACCTGCACGCCAACGGCGTCGATCCAGCACTTGTGAGTCTAGGCAATGAGATCAGACATGGTCTGCTGTGGCCGCAGGGCTACGTAGATGTCGACACGCAGCCACGAGCGGCGCTGAACAAGAACTTCACCGACCTGGCGACCTTGTGGGCGGCCAGTCGACAGGGTGTCAGAGACGCTGTTAAGCAGGGAGCAAAGAAGCCGACCATCATGATCCACATAGGTCAGTGTTATTTGATCGCTAAAGGCTGTATTGGGCATAGCTGATCAACTCTTTGCTAGATGACGGCTACAACGTGACATTGCAGCAACGCTGGTTCTCAGCCTTGACTTCGTCTGGCCAGGTCAAGACGTCTGACTGGGACGTGTTTGGCTTCAGCTTCTATCCCGTGAGTCTTTGCCCGCAGAGAAAGCAAGACCAACATTGACAGACCTTGCAGTTCTACGGAACGGCCGCCACTTTCGCAAACCTCAAGACAACCTTGAACACCATCTCAAAGCAGTACGGCAAGCCCGTCCACGTGGCCGAGACCGATTGTAAGCTTCCCTGAACCCTTCTCGGCCATCAGGTTGAGACTACCATGCAGTACTGACACACCAGCAGGGCCGGCGATGTGCACCAACGAGACCGGCACTGCACCGGAGCTCTCAGAGCCAAGTGTCCCGGCATCAGTCCCTGGGCAGCTGGAATGGGTACACACCATCATCGACATCGTGAAGGCTGTGCCACACGGACTGGGCCAGGGAGTCCACTACTGGGGTAAGCTGCGCGATATACTATCTCCGTTACGTCCCACTGACATGTCCAGAACCCGCATGGCTCAACAACACTGGCCTCGGCAGCGCCTGTCAAGACGCCATCTTGTTCAGACCGGACTTCAGCCAGTGGCCGAAAGTGACCGGCTACTCGCGCGAGAGCGTGAATATCTTCAAGAACATTTAGACGGTAGGATACTGGTAGAAGTCATTGAATCATTTGGTTCGCGCGAACCACATCATCGTATCAGGCATCTCAGGCTCCATCGCGATCTCAAATCCTTGCAACTTGCCATCTGCACCTATCTTGCTCCTCGCTCGAAGTGCGCCTCTGGCGGGCCAAACGCTCACCCAACGTTCGCCGAGCCAATGCTCACCATTAACAGGCCGGAAGATGTACTCCGCGCCAAATGTACGGGAGACTTCAGCATAGAGATAGGCGCCTTCAGAGTCCGCTTTGTAGACGAGGGTAATGGAACCATACCCAGCGTGTTGGTATGTGCCTGCGTAGCTTTCCGCCGGTAGTGAAAGCGGTGCAACACGTCTATCTGGCACATCGGGGTAAAGCTTCGCTTGCTGCTTTGGGAGTGCATCACGCTCCTTCCCGAGCGCAGTGATATATCTGGCAGATGTCAGCGCATGTGAAACGCCAGCTCAGGCACTTGACATACTGCTGGTCCAGAAAAGCTGACTTGCGCTCATCTGTGGGCGTGCTGAGCAGATCGTCAATGAGCCAGAATGCCAACGAGCTCATCAGGGCACTGGCACCCATGATGTTGGCAAAGAAAGTGACGCCCCACTTCTGTTTCGGCAGCAGCATGACACAGCTTCCAGCGCCTGTCACTCCACCAGGGTGCCACACGACCTCTTGACCTCGGTACGTAGCCTTGAACCATCCGAGACAGTAGCAAATGACGCCGTCAAAGTGCTCTCGCTGCTCTTCCTCGTCAGGAACAATGGTACGTGGGGTCCAGAGCTCCTTAATCATCTCAGGACTCAGAGGTCCGGCACCATCCAGCAGACAGCGCATCCACTTGGCGTAATCGTCTGCCGTGCTCATAACATAGCCGGCCCCGGATATGCCCTCCAGGTCTTTATTGGGTTCCTCACGCAATTCGCCGCCGGCCTCACCTTGCTCACTGGGAACATGGCTGAATGTATACCCAGTGGCTACAGGGTTCTGCTGGCAGCCAAGTTTTTGGGGCATGCCGCCGTATGTCTCGTGCATTTCAAGTGGATCCCAAAGGTACTTGCGAAACGTCTCCGCGTTACTGCTGCCGGTGACGACCTCGAGAGCATGCGACGCTGCAACGTACATGGTGTTGCAGTATTCGAAGTGGGTCCTGAGTGTATTGTGAATGGGCAGATTTCGAAGGTTGCGGACGATGTCTCGAGAGGTCTCAACGCCAGGTCGCCCATAGCTAGGCTCGTGTCGTGGCACTCCTGTACGATGCGATACACAGTCTTCGAGCGTGATTGCATAGGTAGTTGTGGCATCCTGAAGGACGAAGTCATCTCGGATAATTTCCACCATAGGTGTCGACCAGGATATTCGACGCGAGCCATCACTATCGATGTTGGCCGGAGAGGCGAGATAGATGGCCCAGGCAGCACAGAGGATCGCCTTTGTGGTGCTGCAGACGTAGTACAGCGTAGAGGTTGTCGCAGGCTCAGCGGGGAGACGAGCCAAACCATAAGCCGTTCGTTGCTGTCAGTAGGAAGGTTCAGGCCGCCAGAATAACTGCCACATACCTTCGACGATGTCTCGTCATTATGTACTACCGAGAATGCGATGCCTGGCGTGTGCCATTTCTTCAGGGTCTTTGCAACGATCTCGTCGAAGTCGGGAGTGAAAGGTATCATGTTGGACTGTGCGTGGAGATGAACAAGCAAATTCGTGCAAGGAATGACAAGAACGAAGCAAGAGACGATCGCACCTCCTATAGCACGTCCCGTGCCTGTTGGAGGTGCTACGAATGCCTTATCTTACGCAACAGACGCATTCGTTGCTGTGAGCTCCGCTCCCTTCGGAGCTCGCGCGACGATCGTTCGATGGCGCGGCACGCGGTTAATACGTATGCAATACTATCACCGATGGCGCAAGAGCTGCTGGCGATGATGTCAGTGCATGAGGTCCGCCAGTGTCAGTGGTAGAGGCCAAGTTCGCCGACGGAGGATACACCTGGATCTGGTCAGGCAGCTAGAGAATGCCTCAGGCGCCAGCAGAGAAACTTCGTTACATATACATGTATCGAACGGCAAACCCTCATCAACAAGCAATTCGGGTAACATGTCGTCAATCGATAGTCTCGTCGCCAATGGCGGATCCAGTAAGGCAATAAGATCGGACGACGAAGATGATGTGCCCGCAGATCTCAACGGGCTAGACATTCGCGAAGACAGCGAGGGCTGGAACGATGTAGAAGAAGACGCCGAGGAGTTGGCCGTGAAGTGCCTCTTGTGCGATGATCTGAGTGATTCGATCAAGAACATGGCAGACCATTGCCAGCGAGAGCACGACTTCAACATCATCGCTCTTCGCAAACGCCACGGTGGGTAGGTCTAGGCGTGTGTGTGACACTGCAGTCTACGCGGTAAGCTGATCAGTATGCAGCCCTTGACTTCTATGGGAGTATCAAATTCGTAAATTATGTACGTTCGCAGGTACAGGCAGGAAACCTCAAGCCGCAATGCGCGGACTCTGCATGGCAAGACGACAAGTACCTACAGCCAGTGCTCGAGAACGATGCAGTTCTGTTCAGTCTTGATGAGCTTGACGATGTCGATGAGGCATTACCAAACGGTGGAGGGCATCAGTCCAGTTCGACTGTGCAGGCCGAGATCGCTACACTCAAGGCGCAGATCAGTACGCTGCAAGCTCACCACGATGCGTACAGGGAAGAGGTGAGCAAGACCCTGGAGAAGCGGTGGACTGAAGCCCCCGATCGCACAACAACTACCGCAGATGATGAGGAGATCAAGTACGACAAGTCTTACTTCGAGAGCTACTCCTACAACGACATCCACCAAGTCATGCTCCAGGACCGCATTCGCACGAGCGCATACCGAGACTTCATCTACGACAACAAGCATCTCTTTGAAGGTAAGACTGTGCTAGACGTTGGCTGCGGCACTGGAATCCTGTCAATGTTCTGCGCCAAAGCTGGCGCCAAGCGGATCTTCGCAGTTGACAACAGCGCCATCATCGACAAAGCTCGCCAGATCGCCGCAGACAACGACCTCCTCCAACAAATCACATTCGTGCGCGGTAAGATCGAAGACTTCCAGGAGCTTCCTGGTGGCATCAAAGAAGTCGACATTATCGTCAGCGAATGGATGGGCTACTGCCTGTTCTTCGAGAACATGCTGCCGAGTGTACTCTACGCTCGTGACCACTTCATGAAGCGTCGCTCTGATGGCTCACTAGATGGACTCATGGTGCCGAGTCACTGTAGTATCCACATCGCACCCATGGCTGATCCCGATTGGATCGCTGACAACGTCACGTTCTGGTCTGACGTCTATGGCTTTGACATGCGTTGCATGATGGAAGGTGCACTTACAGATGTGGTGGTCCAGCACCCGCCCGAGTCGACTGTGGCCGGGCGGACGAAGGGGCACCTTCCAGTACGGCTGTGGGACTTGCATTACGCCAAGATCGAGGATCTGAGTTTCGAGACCGACTTCGTCGCGACGCTTGAGAAGAAAATTGATACTCTTGACGCATGGTGCATCTGGTTTGACATGGTCTTTTCAGCGGATGCGCCCACCGGCAAAGGCTCGGCGATCATAGATCCTGCTGAGGAACAGCAACTTGCAAAGCGTACAGGCGCTGTGACGTTCAGCACGGGACCTTTGTCGATGCGAACCCACTGGCAATGCGGCGTATGCGTTATCGACCGCAAGGCCGACGATGCCCATGCGCTTGAGTCCGGCAGTCAGCTCAACAGTAAGCTGACGTTCACGAAGGGCCAAGAGAGTCGAGGCTTGGATGTGAAGATCAATTGGAAAGCAGAGCAAGGCGGTGAGGTAGGCGAGCAGCTGTGGAAGCTGGCTTGAACCAGACGTGGTGTTTACTAGTGATGACGCGGGCAACTCAAGACTTAAGGATCTCATGGTGCGGTGATGCCCAAACCATGCCCCGAGGCTCAAGCACATGATCACGGCATGTGTAGCTGGATGAGTGTTGGTGCGTCACAGGCACAGCTAGACCGCTGTAACTCACCTCAATGATGGAGGCGGCTGCGGAAGGGAGAAGTCAGGCAGTCAGGTGGAGCTCTATGCATGTTCAAACAGTGTTAATATACTGTTGCTGTCCAATTTCCCTGCGTCTCAGCCACCAGATACAATCTGCAGCGCCTGAGGCTCACAACTTATGTACACTGCTGTTCCTGCTCCATCGCCTGAACGTCTTCCCGAAGAAGTAGAATGGAATAGCCATCAAGCAAAAGAACGTGATGAGCGACATGTTGGTCATGATGGGCGGGACGAAGCCACTCTTGATGATCCAAGGTGTGATGAACTCAGCGAATCCGTAGCCCCAGACGTTCTTGTTGACCGTGATGGCGACCATGAGTGAGCCGGCAACAGGCTTGTAAGAGTCGACAGCGTAGGTCGTGAGGATTGCTGGCAGGGCGGCGACTTGGATGCCGGCGCATGTGAAGCCAATGATGACGATGGGCTTCCAGGACCACTTCTGTTCGTATCCGAAGGCCACAACAAAGTTGCCGAGCATCATAATGAGGACATATGGGACTGCAGTTATTGTTAGTCACTTGAAGGGTATGGTCAATATACGGGGTGAGATACTCACTCATAGCAACCAGGCGCATCTCTGGCTCACGAATCCCGCGATTGCGTTTGGTGGCCCGGGCTGAGACATAATCGGACAGCGGGCCAGCGGTAGCAAGCCCGATGAGCGCGCCAACAAGGATGGCAAAGTTGAAGAAGCCGATAGTCTGACTGCTGTACTCGTAGGGCGGTGCGGCGAAGTTCTGACTTTGGGTCAAGTTCAAAGTAAGGAAGGAAGAGCAAGACCACGAGACAATGAAGGCTGCAAGCTCAACAATCGGGAATGCGAAGAGCTTCCACGGGATCCAAAGGTCCAGGGCCATGGACTTGAAGGGATGCGCGTTAGACTGGAAGAGCTTCCACTGCTGCTTGCTTGGAGTGCCCTTGCCGAGATGTGGGTCGCGTTCTGCCGTGGCTTGGAGGGAGAGATCTGGCATGGTGCCCTTAGTAGGGATGTGGGAGACAACTCCACCAAGTTTCTCTGGATCCTCAGCAGTGGCTGTATTGACTCTCTCGGCGGAATCGGTCGGCGATGGTTTGCCTTTCTCTTGTGCGGCAAGTTGCCGAATGATTTCGTTGGGATGTAGGCGGTGCCACTTGGTCTCGGGGAACATGAACACAACCATAATCAGGGAAGCCGCGATAAGGCCGGTGTTGAACCACCAGAAGTTGCGCCAGCCAACATGCAAAGCCATCGATCCGGATATGATGGGTCCGACCATCAAGCTGCCCATGTAGAACACCCAGTACACGGTATTCCAGAACCCTCGGTCGTTGAGGAAGAAGATGTCGGCAATGACAGCAGGCTGAATGGTCTCTGCGGGTCCTGCACCGATGCCGTTGAGCACGCAGGCGCCCATGAAGCTCGAGTAGCTGACAGCTTTGGCACGCCAGATGGACGACACGAGGCAGACGATTTGCGAGGCGATGTATACGGGGCGGCGACCGAAGGATGTGCTCAACGGCACCCAGATGAAGTTAGAGAAGCCAAGCACGAGAATTGCGACACCCGTGAATTTGATGACATCCGTGAGATTGCTGTCAAAATCCTCTGCGGGGGAGTTAGTATTTTGACAAGCTAGGGTGGGCAACAGTAGGCGATCTTACTGATGTAATACGGAAACATAGGAGCGAGGGCAAGAGGCCCGAAGCCCTGTGTGAAGGAAACGCTCGTAGAAGCTGCGATAGCGCAGCCCTTCCAGAACGGGCTCCAGTTCAGCGGGTCGTGAGGGTCGTCGCTTGGCTGAGGGACCAGTACGCCTGCGCCTCCTTTGACGAAGTGATGGCTTCCTACGTCTGTCATGATCTCGGTGCCAGGCAAGATCTCTGTGCCGAGCTCTTGCTCGAGCTCGTGGAGCTCCTGTGCACTCGTCAGTATGCGTTTACGTTCCTGAATCCGGAAGTGTACATGCCCGCTCATCATAGTTCATCTCCATCTTGACGGTGTCGCCTCTGATTGTTCGAGTGGATGAAGAGCAAAGGTCGAGGGATCGGTGGAGACTTCAATACCAGAGGTCGTGAGCCTTGTAAACCCCTTCTGAGACAGCTTTTGTTGGTGCTGGTGGGACCCCGGCACAAGCGAGATGGCCAACGCTCGGGCTAGATGTCGCGAGCCGCGTGTCGATAAGAATAAAGAATACGAAGAAGGTTAAACAACACGACCTTGAAGGCTGCTCGCGCCGATCATCTGGGGCGATGGATGCAGCTATATGAACCACTCCTTTGCGCCATCCTAATGCATGTCGACCAGCCGGGGTGATTGCCGTGCCCAGCGGTCTCGTGTTTCCAGAACGTGGCCGCGCTCATGTGCGATGCACGCTAGCGGCTGAGCGAGCGAGAATGGACTCTGATTCGTCATGTGCATCAGCATCCCTGTCGTTAAGCGGGTAATGATCGGTCGTGCTGTCGCAGAGTGCGGAGGTGATCTGGGGCTCCATGGAGCTTGTCGTGCTTGGACTTCCTTGGTCGTGTCGGCACTTGTCATTCGTGGGGATGCTCATATCCTGTGTTCCGTCGCATTTCTTCGATATCCTACGTTTTCGCAAGATCTGTCTTTCATACATCCTGGCGTCATAGCTACGCGACTGTCAACGCTTGGAACACATGCTCGACGCCTCGCGAAGGGCCAGAATAGATTCATGGAGTGATAGCAGTGCTGTTTGAACAATTTCTAGAGGACGGCAGATGGCCAAACGATGTGCCGGTCGATACATCGCCATGTGTCGGCAACAGTCAACCTTACGGTGCGCCATCTCCACGTGGAATGGATAGTCCAAACCTTCGCGATTTCGACTCCACGTCTCGCTAAAGGCCACCGCACTCGTGAACTTGGCCATGTAGCACCGATGCAGACATCACTTCTTCGATCGTGGCCTCTTCTGGCCACTACCTGCCAGAGCCGCGAACATTTCCCGGAGCTTGCGACCGAGGCAGGTGTACAGTGTGCTTGCTTGCAGTTCTGCCGATTTGTGGAACAATCCACTTTAGCAAAAGCCCCGAGCCCATGTAAGTCAGCATATATCTCTCTGAGCGTGGCTAGGTAGTGAGTGCTCGATCGCCAATGTGGGGAGCAGGGAGATCACGTGACGGACTACAGAGTCATCTCACCCTGTGAGCAGACACAAGTATTAGTCTTCTGGCATACCCTTCGACCCAAGATCCTGAGGAAGCCACGATTCAGGCAATACGCGTGTGGTAGCGCCGCTGCTTACACAAGAAGAAGTGGGTACATTACCGTTTCAGTCAAGAGCAAGACTGCGTTTCTCAACCAAGGGCCCAATCGTGTTCCTGACATGCAGCTGCGACCTGTTGACGCACTGATACTCCCAATACAGAGCATTTTGGCTGCTGTCGCAAGGCTATCAGCGAGGTCAAGGTGAGCAATACAAAACGGGCCTTGGCAGGAAGGTGCGCTCGACACTGTATGTCCTCACAGATACCTCATCACTCAGCCTGGGAAAGATACTCACTTCGCGAAATGATGCGGGAACGGACACAAGGCTGCATGTGCAGACACGTGTTAGTGTTCCGCATTCATTCTGTGCTCACAACATCACTTAGCAGTGCACTTCACTCCACTGAATCTGTCTGCACGACAATTCGTCCTCGACGGCAATCCGTCTGTAGGCTTACACGGTGAGTATCATACAATCACTCATGCGGACTTCTTCGTAATTCTCGCACCACCTACGACATTCTTTTTTGGCACCTGCAAATTCAGGTAGCGTAGCAGCTTCAACGCCACGTCCATCATCCCAGTGAGGGAACATATCAACATTCATCACTGACCAGTACTTACTATGGACTCTGAATATCCGGCCATTGCCCTGCGATTGGCTTCAGAAAGTGAAGGCACCGGCCTAGTGCTCAATGAGCGCTATACCTTTGAGGAGTACATCTACCGCCGTGGCAATTTCCTTGGAAGACAGCCGGAGTATGCGCATCTTCAGAATGCGTGCTTCATCGCAAGGCGCCACGCGGCAGAAGTCTACCCGAATGACCAGGCAGTGTTGCACGTGCAGGACGTGCGCGCACGAGAGATTGCAACTGAGCAAGATCCCCTGCTACCCTTGCCTACGACGTCCAACACAGAATCAATCGATGGGTTCGCTACTTGCCTGCCCGATGGGTTGGCAGGACAGACTGGCAACAGCCAATCGCCGAACCTCAGCCTTCAGCCTCGTGTTAGGGGGCCACGCACGCGGAATAGTGCCTCACGGGTGGCACGTGATAGAGTCAGCACTACGCCAGTATCTAGTAGGCCACTTCCCTGTCGTGGAGCAGATTCTGAAATTCATGCTGATCAACTTGAAGTCGCTCCAACCACCAATGACGAATCTGCGATCACGTCGTCTCTCAATACGGCAGCTGCATCAGCACAAGCTACTGACACCTCTTTTACACTCCCAAGTTCGCCAGGTTCAGTCCAAGCGTCAAGCAGTGTACAGCATGTGCATGAATCACAAAAGCGAGGGGAAGCACCGACTGAAGCTAGTGCTATCGAGCTGGCTATGCAAGCTAAGAGGAACGAGCCATTAAATCCTCCAGATGGTGCCACTGATGCGATAGAGCCTCCTACCGGCCTCCCCATCCCCATAAACCGACCGCAGGCTTTAGCTATTGCAGATGGCCCCATCACAACACCGCCCGTCAAGCCAACGGAAGCTACACTCTCCGCTATCGCGACAACTTCCAGAGTCTTGCGTGAGCCGAAGTTGACTGCTGCGCCGGGCGTCTCTGCTATGGCAGGGTACGGTATGAAGGTTCCCGTAAAGTCTCGGGGCAAACGCAGTCACGACGAAGATGAAGAAGGGGCGGAGTCCGACACTACTCTGACTGGTGATGACGACGAGAAAGATCACGCTACAGCCGAACCATCAAAGAAGAAAACCAAGACTGCAGCCATGGCCGAACAGATACCATTTACAGCAGATGCGCCACCGAAAGGCGTTGCCCGAACTGTCAAGAAATCTGCCACAAACGTCAAGGCCAACATCAGCACACCACGTGCCTCAGCTCCACCAAAAGTAAAGGCAACTGCTTCGAAGGCTACCACTCCTAAGACAAGCACCCCGAAAGCAGGTACACCCGCAAATCTGAACGCTGTCATCAACGGTCTCGCCCTTCCCAAAACCAGAGAAGCCGCTATAGCCGCTTCATCCCAACGCCGAGAGGCCCTGATTCGCACTCGTACCTCTGCTGGCCCAACTCCGACGATGTCTCGCAGTGGGCGGCACCAGAAGCCGACTCCAAAGAACCCTTCCGCCATAAACTCTGTGCAAGCCAATCTCATGCCTGAGTTCTTCCCTCCCTGTACCGAGAATGGCAACGATGTCCACTGCATCTGTGGAGTCGAAGATGATGACAATGGGCACATGGTACAGTGCGAGAAGTGTTTCGTGTGGCAACATAGTGGCTGTCTGCTGCCTGGGCTGACGAAGAAGGAGGTCAATAAGGTGGACTTCTTATGTCAAGTGTGTGATCCTTGGAAGAGGAGGGCGGTGCTCCAGGATCTGAGGAAGCGAGAGGGGAAGGTAGATTGAAGACATTAACACAGACGGAGGCATGTTTCGTCATGACTCTTGTTGGAGTGCAGTAAAGCGGATCAATTGCATAGAGCCTGCAGCTTGAGATTGCTGGACCCGGGAAGGCTTCCTCTAGGCCGTCTGCTATTGAAGCGAGAGTTGCGTGAGCTAGCAGAGTATCATTGTGGAGGTTGATGATGTAGACTTGTATGCTCAGGCTTGGACCTACTTACTGATCATGTGATGCACATGTGTTAATTGTAGCGTCTCATCAAACGCACCTTTAGCCCCCGATTGCGATGACTGGTCTAATGTCTGCCTCAACTGCTGGCGACGGGCTCGATGCGAACTGAAGTCTACAATGCAGTTCTTCGTTCGGGTCTAGTGTTCTATACTACCAGTACAGCTACCTCGAAGTCAAGCATCTCCTGTTCGCTCGGCTAGCCTGGTACTAGCACGACCGAGCCTTGCTGCCTCCTAAATGCCGGACTGCCCACTGTCCGGGCGACCATGCCGTCAACTCCAAACCTGCAACACCAGCGCTATGCGTCACGTTCCAAAGCAATTGAGCAAACCCGAACACATCCCTCGTTCCGTATCATTGTCGTCATCATCATCATGATCTTCGTCACTCTTCCCTTTCCGAGCAGTGTCACTCTACAACCCCTGCGCCATCATCTTGAAGTCCTCCGGCTCCTGCCAGCCATGCGCCCTACAAGCCCTGAGATACCCCTCAGCAGCCTCGCCAGCGCCGTAATCACCCCTCGTAGTCATATCAAGCCTCGCAAAAGGCTCGCTTGCGATAGCCATCCTCACCTGCAGTAGCACACTCTCCATAGGCAGCACAGAATTCCAGCCGGTGTTTGTCAGGAGCTCCATGCACATCGCACCACCCATGACGATGTGCCCGCCCCCTCCCTGCGCAAACGACAGGAAGCGCGGGCGAAGCACGCGAATGTATGGTGGTGAGAAAGGGAAGGAAGGTGGAAATCTGGTTTCGAGAACGATGCTCTTGTGCCCGGCCTTCTTGAGGTCTGCCGTCAAAGGCAGAGGCTTTCCGGCCGAGGTAGTGAGGGTATGAAATGAATGGAGCTCGATGATCCATTGATATGAATTCTCGAGCTGCGATGGATCGATGTACCAACCTAGCTCCGCGGCTGGGGTCTTCTCTTGAATCGTCGTGAGGTTGCGAATCTCGGAGAGAAGGCGTTTGGTGGTGCCCGACGTGGCGTAAGTCGGAAACGGCAGCATGGGTAAGGTTGCAAAGTCGAGGGCACCGGGTACGAAGTCGGTGGCCGATGCTGGGGAGGGCTTAGCGACGACCACGGTTTTGCTGACAGGTGCTAATGCTGGCTCTTCGGGCTCATCACAGAGGATCGCAAGGTCTTCGTCATCAGTCGCCACGCTTGCGCTGTCATCATCAGCTATGCCATCGAGCAAGATCGGGTCGCCAAGATCGCCTTTCTGCTTCTTCGACGACAGAGCTGTCCCGAGCCAGCCTTTGCTGATGCCTCTCTTGGCACTCTGCTCGACAGCCCGGCCGGACTTAATCGCAGCAGCTGGTATGATGATGGGACCGCCTTGAGATATGCCTGTTGGCGTGCGAGCCGGATCTTGCGGATGCGCATTGGCCGGCTTTACCTCCTCCGTGACATTCAGCCCGCTTCCCTCTGCAGGAGAGCACTTGACGAACAGGTAGCGAGTCTGAATCCAGTCCAACTGCTTGACCACGTAATAAGGGTTGCTTGAAGTGAACTCCTTGGGGGCATTGACGATCTCGTTCAACGCCAATGCCATCGATACTCGTAAGACGCTCTGTGGCCAGTCTGAGACACCACCGTAGCCACGGTGAGCGTAGCTGGTAGAGGTCATGGCATCTTTGGCGTGATAGACACCATCGCCATAGGCGCGACCATGATCGGAGTTCTTGAAGTGCAGTCCCTCGCGGATAATGCTGTGCCAATTATAGAGAGGCGATCCGTGCCAGGCGAACATGGTAGGGTACTGCAGCGCAAGGCGCTCCTTGGTACTGCGTACCTCCGATAGGAACCGCTGCTCTTTGTCTGGCGCACCCATGGCGAAGCGGAACTGCATGTATCCTGGCATGCCGTATAGGCGCTCTTGCTTCTTACCGTCCTCGTTCCCGTCTACTTGCATGATGCAAGCGCGGTTGCTGGCGATGATCCAGCGCAGCAGTGTCATCGCAGCCGGCGGTATGCGACTCACCCAGTTCTGCAAAAGCGCGTTGCGATTCATGACCAGGTACTCCTTCATCTGCTGGACCCCAGGTAGCATATCCAGCATCTTGCAGATCGCCAGACATTTGGCACCAGTGGCGAGCTCTTCAAACTGCTGATTGTAAGGCACAAAGGAGGCTGTCATCCACTTCGGCGTAGCCACAGGTGTTGCGGGTTTGTTCGCAGGTGTCTTTGCAGTGGGCTTCAAACCTTGTGGCGCTTCGACTGTGTTAGACTTCATAGGCACAGGGACATCCAAAGTAATGGTCGGGTAGAAGGTGGTCTCTGTTACGCGGCAGTGGAGTTCAGTGGGTGACGCCTCTGGAACAGTCTGCTGCACAGTGAGGACAATCCAGCTCCCTCGAGCGACTGGACAGCCGCCCTCTGGCTTGTTGAAGAAGATAAGCTCACGCCGCTCGGCGTCCCAGCCGACTTCGTAAGCCACCACATCGGCTGTTGTATCTTCTGTGGATTCGTCAGGAACGCCAGGGTAAGGTCCATCAATGTACGAGAAAGCCCCGCGGCCGACGGGCTGTGGCTTGCTCTTTATTGGAGGAACCATGAGTGCCAGTCCATCCGGGAGATCTTTCAACTTCAGGCACCTCGCACTTGCATAGCAGAACGATATCAGCAAGTCAACAACATAGGGCTGAGCCAGGATACCGTGCTCGATGCTGGGTCCAAAACCCATGCTCATGTATTGGAATAAGCAAAGCGGGCGGTCGCAAACGTATGGCTTAATAGCCTCCAGGTCCGTGTCCAGTTTGCGGTGGCAGACCATGCAGAACTCCGTACATCGAGCGAAGTGGCGGACTGTGAACTGCATAGCAAGCAGTGGGAAGGAGTAGTAAGCCTGTCCGACTGGCGCCTGTCTGTACTGATCGCCAGTCACGATGGAAGGGAAGGCTCGATCAACCACCTCCTCTTCGTAGTACTTGTCAGGAACGTAGTCGGGCTTCACACCAGCGCTGTTCATCTCGTTATACCACATCTCCGCGCCTTGCCAGTCCATACCATCGGCACGAAAGCGCAGGATGGGGACGAGAATACTCTCCAGCAGCTCAGTGAGTGGACGAGAGATGAAGGTCTCGCGTAGCGATGTCACATCCTTCTTAGCGTCCTCAGCCCGCTGTTTGTCACTGGACTTTGCCTTGGTGAAAGCTTCGATGGCTTCTTGCAGAGTGGGCTTGTATGTCTTGCCGGCAAACACCCGCATAGCTAAGTTCGGCTTCAACCGGAGATTATCCAGATCCTGTAGCTGCTCGTTGTTCTTGTACCCATTGGGATACTGTATGATGAGCATGAGGTAGTCATCTGGCTCCACCTGCCACGCCTGCATTGCCTCTTCGGAAATGCCAAGCTTGGCGATGCGGATGGAGACGATCACATATGCGTTGTATCCGTCGAAGAGGTGACCGAGCTGACCAACCTTGAAGCCAGCAGCCTTGACAGCTCGGAGGTCAGACCTGACACGATCGCGAAACTTGCGATCGCTCTTGGTGCTCGTAGCTGTTGGTGCGGCAGTGGCGGCCGAGTTACTGGTGGCCGTGTAGCTGTCCTTGGCTGGCTGCCCGAAGGAGAACGATTCATCTTCGCTGTCGTAAACATCATCGGCCTCTTCGTCCTCTGAGAACTGCTCGTCATCTGCCTGACTGTCGATCATGGGCACATCTCCATCCACATCAGTGCTCAACAGTGTGGCAGCCACCATGTCGATGAGCTTGAAGACAGACTTGTGATCGGTCGACCGTACGTCTTGTAGAGCTTGAGCAATCTGCGGTGGCGCATCTTCGCCGCAGAAGAGCATGTATGAGTGATCCTTGGGGTAGTCCGATAAATCAGGAATCATGGCTGTGATCTCGACCAGGCGCGCGGCACCGCCCGTGATTGGGCATGCGACCTCAAAGATGAATTGTCCGTCATCCTCGCCTCCTCTGATGCTGTGAACTCCGGCTGGCTTCACATCGTTCTCGACCTTCCGTAAGTCGCTCATATATGCCTTGCGAGGCATCGTGGCGATGATGGGCTGGTATGGCGATGGTGACGAGAAGATTGGTGCGCGAGACACCCCTCACGTGAATCGCCTGTATGCGTTTGCGGCTGTGGAAACACTCAGTGCTGTGGCGGTCAATATAACATGTACTGGAGAGATGTGATGGAGTGTTCGAGCGTTGAAGCTGAGCAGATCCAAGTGGTGGATGATGTTGGTTTAAGGAGTGGCACGTCCCTCAGGACGTCAAATGGTGCGGTGCGATAGTGAAGGATTTGGATTAGTGTTGCAGTGAAGTGAAGTCCAAGAGGCAAGGTACAGGCACGCAGGCAGCAGGCGGGACAAACGCAGGAAGGCTCGACCGTGGCGACCTACCGCGTTTTGTGCTGTGCAGATTTTATGGCTCATAGAGAATGTGTCCTAATGCTCACCATTAGGTGTACTTCGTTGAGCGAGCGTGTATTGTCAGTGACCTGACACCGGTGAACCGGTCACGGCGAAGTGATTGAGATGACTGCGCAAGGTGGAGAGGTACATGTAGTGGTGCCTTGCAGTATTGAGGCCTGGTTGCCTTACTGTAGGCCTGAAAATATATGCACACTAATCGCTTCAATGCAGCATTCAACAATGGCTATCCCAGTCCGAACTTCCACGCGAGTCGAGCCCAGATCCCAGCACGTGTCCGACGCATTCACAACTCCCTTCCTGCAGTCCGACTTCGACCCTGCTGCCTACCTCAACGCTGTACTACCCCCACTCGCGATCACCAGCGCTCGCGCTAGCCATGGCAATGCAGTACCGTTGCCAGAGCTCGCCTCTCAAACTCAAGCCCTACTCTCCCAGCTGAGCGCGCAGACGACGCGTTTGTCCAATACCTTGACACAGCTTACCGACGAGATCATCCGAAGTGGTGGACGCTTGGCATACGAGGTTGAAGTCCTACGGGGCGAGACGACAAGCCTAAACGATGCACTCGAGAATGGACTGAAGAATGATATTACCGTCCTCGCCCCTGTGAGGAGCACATCTGCGCCTACAAACACCGAAGTAGAGGCGCCGGATGTACTGCCTTCGGTGCGGTCTACGGACCCGTCCTTTCTGACCGGCCTCCGAACGCTCTCTACCCTGCGTACCCGTCTAGAGTCAATCACCCAGATGTTCGGAGCGGCAATGTCATGGCCAGTCGCACCTTCGGAAGTTGCCTCTACAGCTTCAAGCAGCTTTATCTCCGTGTCAAGTCCCGAGACTACAAATCGCGAAAGCAAGGCAAAGGCTTACACCGACTCATTACGCGCCGAGATCGAGACGCTCTTAGCGACAGATGGCATCGAAGCTGCAGCTGAGCGGGTTGAGGAGCTGAATGTGCTCGCCGAAGTCTGGAGAGGGACTGTGGAGGAGAAGGCAAGGGGAAGGGTGGTGGACATGTTGGCTGGGGTTGTGGAGGAGAGAGGACGAGGTGTTGGAGGTAGAGGGACAGCGTCCTCAGCGAGGAGCGACATGCGATATGGGACGTTAGACTCGACAGTGGGATTGTTGTAGTGGAAACCAACACATAGATTATGACAGTCTTACCTTGTTCATTGTCTGCTTGCCTTGACCCCTCGTGGCCCGGCGTGTACCGCGAGTCATGCTCTGCCATATCCTCAGATTGCAGGACCTACGTTGCACTATGAAGTATCGTTCCGCCAGTCATTCACATGCTCACCTCACCGTGCCATCATCGTCAATCTGACGGTACATCGAAAAGCTACCTGTTTAACCGGCGCACTGCATTCTTTGCCGTGCGACCCGGACGCTCGTGGTTACCCCGACTTTCCTGCCATCCCCAGGTGTGGAGCCGATGGTGTTTGCAAGAGCTCATCCCGGGACCGCGTGGAGATGCAGGGGAGTAAGTTCTGTGCCTGACAAGCCCGGTGAAGCTGCATCTCCAGCACAGTCTTGCGAGAATGCCTCTTGAACGGCGAAACGGGCTCTGTATGGTACACAAAGCGTGGAACGGATAAGCAAAGTCCAGCAACGCAACCCAATGTACTGATCAAGCCCTTGCTTCCCCTCCTCCAACGAGCGCAAAGTGGCTCCAGTAGCACGTAACGCAGCGCGACTCAAGCTCCCGCTGCAGCTGTGCGTTCTACGTCACCTCCCAATGTCTTCTGCGGGGATGACCATCAACACGAGAGTGCAACGCAGATTGAGCCGTCATTCGGAGGAGGGCAAGGGTGGGTAAAGTGGTGCAAGCGAGGCGCACGACGTCGATGTGGTCCTGCTGGTCGGTGCTGATGTTGAAAGTGTTATGATGTCCACTTGGTCCCGGCGAAGGTAAAGAGTCTCTTGTTCCTCAACCTCTGCGACTCAAAAATTTCGCGACCCGGGACTGCACATTCCCCAATCACGACCAGCAAGATGTTTTTGAAATCTGCGGCTGTTGCTGCGGCGCTTCCTCTACTTGCACTCGCTGCACCTCTCGCCGACATTGTGGGCAATGGCAGCACTGTCGCGGATGATGGCAAATACTACGTCGAGAGCGAGGGCATACGGGCGAACTTCATCCCGTACGGCGCGTCGATCAGTAATCTCTGGGTGACCGACGTCCACGGTCTGGACCGGGATATTGTGCTCGGCTTCGACAACGCGAGCTACTATGGCATCGATCAACAGCACCCTCATTTGGGTGGAGGTAAGGCAGACAACGAATGCAGTGGGTATGGAACAACAAGACTGACGCTCACGCAGTTCCCGGGCGCTACGCCAATCGTATCAAGAACAGCACGTTCGAGATCGATGGCGAGGTGTTCCACACTGACCCCAACGAGCATGGCGGCCTGAACACTCTGCACGGTGGCTGTGAGTACCAACGCTGTGGTCTGCGATAGCTCTGCTGAAGTACTGACGATGTCCAGCAAACGGCTGGGATTACCGCAACTGGACCGTCGTAGCCCACACAACCGACAGCATCACCTTCAGCATCATCGATGAGGATGGCGAGCAGGGCTTCCCCGGTCAAGTCATCTCGTACGTGACGTACACGCTCACACCTTACCAATGGCATCTCCGCATGACTGCCGTGGCCACGACCAAGAAGACGCCCATCATGCTCTCATCTCACGTCTACTGGAACTTGGACGGTTTCCAGAACCCCGATGAGCCAACCGCGCTAAACCACACGCTCTCGCTACCGTACTCCGGTCAACGCGTCGGAACCGATGGTATCTTGATCCCCGACGGCACGATCTTGCCGAATCAGCTGTACGATGTCAACGACTTCTGGTCGTCGCCCAAGCAGCTCGGCGCAAACTTCAGCAACCCCGATCTGCTCGGCAACTGCGGTACCAACTGCACTGGATACGATACCTGCTACATTGTCAACCGCGCGCAGAACGGGCCGTATGACTGGCATGACAAGCCCGTTGCCACTCTTGCCAGCCCGTGGAGTGGTATCCAGATCGACATCTTCTCTGAGCAGGAGGCATTCCAGGTTTATTCTTGTGGTGGACAGAATGGTAAGCCGAACCCAAGCTCCCTGTCAATTGTTTCCCAGCTAACAATTACATCTCAGGCTCCCTCACGATCAAGGAGACTCAAGGGTTCTTTAATACCTCTCGCCCCCGTGTCGTGCCCCAGTACGGCTGTGTTGTGATGGAGGTCGAGGACTGGGTTGATGCTATCAACCAGCCAGAGTGGCAGCGCAGCAAGAGGAACATCTTCGGGCCTGGCGATGGGCCGTATGTACTTGAGGCGACGTACAACTTCTCCGTCAACCACGACTTGAGCGCTGCGTACAACGCTAGCAAGGCTACGCTGTCGGGGTACTAGATGGAGCAATCCGAACGGAAAGTAATGGAAATATAGCGTAGCAGAATAGCAATGCTCAGCACTGTAATAAAGAAGCTTCCGACTCGCCATGATCTGATGTTCATCACTGCATCGTGCTCTCTGATCATGTACGTATAAGTCACTCGTGCTGTCTACACCCGATGAAGAGTGCTATGATCCTCTGCAATTCCGCTCCACCCGCCGCAGCCGAGCTCGAAGCCAAAGACCGCACCCCACCTGATCCATCACGTCCTCCGTAACATACAACTGCCGTCATCTGCCCCGCGGTCAAGTGGACTGCAGTGCAAATGCGTTGCTGGAGCATCACTGGGCTCCGACTATCTACCGTAAGTGCAAGTGTCCTGGTCTCCTAGTCCGCACGTTACTGTTTCCCTCATCCTCGACCTGATCGCACCTCTTGTATGCTCGCCCGTCCTAGCTTTCGATTCCTCAGCACAGCCAGAACACCGCGAACAGCTGCAAGACCCAGTGTGTTCGTCCCTATACTTAACCAAGGGGAAAAGTTCTCTCTCCTCCCACTTGCCCTTCGACCTTTCGCGACCATGGCCCCTCTCACTTCCTGGAAGCGCCTCATCCGCTACGTCTCCAAAGACGGCTCAATCAAGTACGGCGAGCCCATAGTCTCCGGGGACAAGCCCGACATAGACGCTCTTGCGCAGTCGGGGAAGCTGAAGGTGAAGGTCCTTGAGGGTCCTTCGCCTTTCGAGGCCAAGGAGACAGGGGAAGAGGATGAAGTTAAGACGCTGCTGGGACCGTTGACAGCGAAGGATGTCCCGATTGTGCGGTGCATTGGGTTGAACTACAAGACACACAGTATGTCCGGCAGTCTCCCGAGGCAATCTCGATTTGCATGCTGATGAGACGAAATAGTCCTTGAAACCGGCTTCGACCTGCCCAAGAACCCAACCCTCTTCACCAAGCCCGGTCCGGCCGCAGGCAACACCCGCTCCCCCGTTCCTATACCTCCTCTCGGCCAGCCAAAGCTCGACTACGAAGGCGAGCTGACCGTCGTGATCGGCAAAGACGCGAAGAATATCTCGAAAGAGAACGCACTTGACTACGTAGCCGGATACTGCACCAGCAACGACGTGAGCTGCCGCGACTGGCAGATGGAGAAGGACAAGGCCGGCATGATGCCCCAGTTTACGTTCAGTAAGAGCTTCGATAACTACCTCCCACTTGGGCCGGCGATTGTGAGTCCGCAGGTGCTTGGGGATGGGAGTGGGTTGCGGTTGACGACAAAGGTCAACGGGGAGTTGAGGCAGGACTCGAATACGTCCGAGTTGTGGTTTGGGGTCAGAGATTTGGTGGCGTTCCTCAGTCAGGGGCAGACATTGCAGAGAGGGAGCTTGATCGTCACCGGAACGCCCGGTGGCGTCGGACTGGCTATGAAGCCTACGCCGAAGTTCTTGAAGGATGGAGATGAGGTGGAGGTAGAGATCGAGGGGATCGGGAAGTGCGTGAATGTTATGGAGTTTGAGAAGTAGGGAATGAAACATATTGAAGTGAGCTGTGCAGCGAGCGGGTGTATCATAAGCAGAAGCGTTGCGGTGAGTTATGTCGCAGTGAGGTATGTTCTAGTGAGGATCTCCACATTAAAATTTCTAGTAATGAAGCATCCCGTGCTTGATGATCTAGTATAGATGGAGGCCATGCGATCTCAGCCTACGATCCGTGCCTTCAATCCCCAGAGCATGTTGCTCACAAGCGGCAGCCAATGTTCCTCTACCTTCCCCGTAGCGCCCATAATCACAGCCTGACCCCTGAACTCCTTCCTCCGGTCTGCAAGTTCAACGAACGCAGCGCCTAGATCTGCATAGCTGATACTCGGCTGTGGCGGCGTTGCTTTGACGTCCGATATGAAGGTATGGCCTGTCGGCGTTGGTCCCGAGTCGTGTATCGATCCGGGATCTACGAAGATGAGATGCAGTAGAGTCTTGCCACCTTCCTCCGCAACGGACTCGAGGTATTTGCAGGCCAAGTCGAGATCGTGGTAGACGTAGTGGAGTGCGTACATGAGGAAGGCGTGGACGGGTGCTGGAATTACTTTGTTGTACTCGTCGTTTAGTGAGCCTGATCGAAGGACTAGGATCGTGGGCACAACGAACGCGGCGCTATCCTCGGTCCGCAAATCTCGAAGCGCAGCTACGATCGTCTCGATGGTGTCTTGCGCCACCCGATTGGATGTTGTAGGCACATTGGTCGCAACGCACATATGGATGACATCTGCTCCTCGAATGCAGGCCTTCATATCCTCGACCGACGAGATTGGACCTTCCGTGATCGTGACAGGAAAAGTCGGCTTTGTGGTCAGATCCGGGAAGGCAGCGATGAGCTTCGACTTGGACCGGACCAAGATGTTGAGTTTCAGGTCTGTGGGAGGATTGAGTAGCAGCGCGCGCAGGATGGCCGAGCCAGTCGCGCCAGTCGCGCCTAGAAGAGCGTGGGTCGGCATCTTGTTTCGAAACTCGCACTTTCGAGAAAGTTCACAGCAAGGTCTTCTCCTTCTTGAGCCAGTAGGTTGGATTTCCACTGCCAATCGTGCGATCGCGGTCAGTTATCCAGATGACGGCGACTTTGACAGCCTGGTCTTGAGTATTTATCGACCAGGAAGTGTCCTCTATCTCTTGATGATACTATGGATCTGAAATGTCCCTCTGGCTACGTAGGCGAGTGCGGGAAAGGAGTCCAGCGAGCAAAGGGTAAGAGATACGAGAGGTGAAGAAAGTGGACACAAGAATCGAATATACCTACCTTCTGAGGTTGACTGTGCACAGCATACACATTGTCAGTTCGCCCGAATGCCCGTCCGGGACTATGACGATTGAACGGCTTGGAACCGTACTTACCGCGTGTGGAAAATGTCGCGAGCTAGGGCGAAGGCTGACGGTCACTGACTGTGCTGATCTCTCGCATACCCATCGGAATGCATTTGTGTTCTGATGCATCGTTCTTTGCACTGTGATGCTGTGTATGCGAGCATGGTGTGATGACATTGATGAAGTCGGAGGTTCGGGCCTTGGAAGATCGAATTTCGTGAGTGACCAGACGTGGGCGATCACACGCCAAGACAGTCGAAGGCAAGCTTCGATCTCCATTCCCGCCTCACACATCGACCTCACTTCTCGGGCTGGGACTTTGGCTTTCCTCGTTATCTCTGTCCCCACTGAGTTTAAGTTCGTCTAAGCTAGACGATGTTAGGCTCAATGTTGGTGTTCGAGAGTCAGCTTGGCATCGAAGTCCTATGCTGCCTCGCTGCCATGCGCGGCAAGCTACTTCCACTCCGGAATGTTCTACTATCTCCCTCGATACACTAACCTGGAGCTCTGCTACGTGCTACGTTTAACAGAGCCTGCGGGAGTGAGCTCACTGCGGGATAGCCGGCGACGAAGCGTCTGAGCATGCCGCTGATGGTTTCTGTCTCTTTATGGCGCGTCGACACGACCTTAACGTCCATGGTACACTTTGCCGCGGATGGGAGCCTTCGCAATCTTCGCAGGTTCTTAGGCGAGCAAAAGGATACAAGAACGATCTCTCGGAGCAAGTGTGCGGCCGCCATCGCTTGTCTCATCCAAGGGTAGGGGGAGCGAAGTCAGTGGCTGCACTACTACGAAGGAGGTTCACTCATTTGAAGTTGGTTGCTGTCAAGTGTACTTGATCGTGGCAGTCGAAATAGTATTCTCTCTCCTGTGTAGACGCTTCACTGATCACATCCTCAATGCATGCATCCCTCCCTAGGTCGCTCTTTCCTCATGTCTTCACCAGCAATCGCAGCTTCACCTCTCTCCCCTTCCACATCGCCTTGGAACTCCAACAGCACTCTACCGTAATCTCTAAAATTCCTTCACCTTCCACATACGTTTTGCATCTACACAGCAACATCTACCATGGAGGACCCAACACCCAAAGACCCAGGAATGGAACGCATCGGCAAGGCAGATGACTGTCGTATCTCGGAAAGGCTGGCCCATATACAGCTCACTAGCTTCAACTTGCATACGATCCTGGGTATGCCGGAAGTGAAGGGGATGAATGCTCCAGTCTTACCGGCCATGATGCCAAGGAGTGTCACGGAGGCCGACAAGCTGCAAGTGAAGGAAGATGGCGGCTTGCTAGGAAGCTGCGCTCCTCTCACTGATGTGATGGAAGGCAATGGACTTGAGAAGGCGCATAATGCATTTGCGTGGCTTGAAAATCTCAGGGAGAGAGTGAAGACGCAGCAACAGACGTGCGAGCAAAGGGCAGTCATCTGTGATCAAAACGAGGGCCTCGGCGAGTTGCAGGGTCTATCCAGGGTACCATCCAAGGGCCGCCGGATGAGTAAGCCGACGCCTCAGAAACCTGCGAAGAAGCTAAGGATCGTTGTGCATCCTCCTACGACGGAGCACGAGGAAGACGAGATCCACTCGGCGCCGATTGTCTGCCCATCCAAGCGCACGGCTCAGCTCAAGGGAGAGACTCTGCCAATTCCTGCAGAACGGACTCTTCGAACATCGGCTAGCTTCCCAGGCATGAGCAAAATCTCTCACATGCCGTCGGGCCTCTCGAACTCGCTGCAACAGCGTAGCATACAGCAGCCTGCGGATATGACCCCATCGACTGGAGAACTACCTCGCAAGGCTGATCTAGAGCCTGGAAGCACGGAGCACCAAAGCCACCTGGCCCCAATGCTCACGGCCCTCACTAGCTCCCAAGCACTCATATCCAGCACAACTCTCCCCACAGCCTCTACCTTCGCCCCCGCCTCCCCTCCACGACCCTACCTCTCCCCCCGCTCCCACTACCTACCAATCCACCAGCCCTTGCACTGGACCTCCCACCTCTCTACAACCCTGCAAACCTGGCTTTCCCACCCCGACACTCTCGCGGTCCAGCACCCGATCCAAGAACTCACACTCACCGCCTCAGCCCAGCCCTGGGCCCAGCCGTCCGGGGGAGCAAGACTGCTAAGTCAGTTCGAGGGCATGGTGCGGCATAAGATGAAATTCACGCGGATTCTACTCCCCTTCTCTGTTAGTCAAGAATTCGCAGACCGCGACTGGATCATTCTAAGCTGCACGCAGCGTCCCATCCCAGCCGCTCCAGTTTCCCATACGCCAGCCCTACGGTCCTCAACTTCGGTTCTCCGCCCACGGTTCATCTCGCCCCCGACATCGCCTGGACTTGTTAAGCACAGGGAGGAATGTGCGCCGTACTTCCTGCTCGCGATCCCAGTCTCGGCGCTGCGGACGTGGAGTGTCACGTACCCGCACTCCGCGTCGCTAGCGCCTCCGATGGTGGAGCCGGTGTATCCTTATGACTCCTCCACGGCCCCTCACGCAGAGTTTTCTGGACCCAAGGATCCGGCGAAGAGACCGCATAGAACGAGGATGCTGGTCCACTCGCCCGGAATTATGCCGTTGGTGCATGGTAAGGGAACAAGTCCGACGTTATTAATGGATTGGGTGGGTGTTGTGGCGAGGGGGCAGGGCGGAGGAGGGATCTGCCAGGTGAGGAGTCTGGGGCCGGTGCCTGGGGGAGGGGGTGTGTTTGGGGCCTGAAAGCCACAAGGCAAGAAGAAACGGGAGTGCATTGATTGCGTGAAGAGCGTGCTGCCGGTGGCACGAAGGTGATCCGAGCGGGGTGAGATGGGACAGATCGAGGCTGGCGTTGGGAGGATCACGGTGTGTTGGATGCAGGGGCTGTGGCAAAACCCCTTCGCTACGACGACGGAGACCCAAAAGTTGGAAACGCTACTAGAACGTAGCATCGTGAACAGTATGTGTACCTTTCATTGCACAGCTCAAGATATACACAGCCGCGCGTGGAACCGCGAACTAACAACGCCAACTTCATGCCTCCCATTCACAGCGACAGCCCAAACCCCCTGAACGCCAGTCCACCGCAGCTCCGCCCCACACATCATCCCAAAACCCCTCTACGCTCCTCATGTCTTAACCTTCTTACTCTTCTTCTTCTCCACGCCATTAACCTTCACCTCCTCCTCAGCAGGCCGCTTCTTACTCGACACTTCCTCAGCCCCACCCTTACCCGCCTTGGCCGCCTTCTTCTCCGCTTTCGCAGCCTTCTTCGCAGCCTTAGCAGCTTTCCTTGCAGCCTTCTCCTCCTTCGTCTCCTTGCCTTCGCTCTTCGCCGCGCTGCCGTTCACACCGGCGGGTGGCGGGGGAGGTGTGTCATCCTCGTCCATCTCTACATCCGGCGCAGCGACGACAATCGGCTCTGTGGCAGGGGTAGGGAGAAGCTTGTCGCGTTTTGCCTTCTTTGACGACGAGGGCTTGGTGTCTGGGGTGATGGGGTCGAGTTCCTCGACCAACTTCCTCTTCTTACTGCTCAACTTCTCCTCCACCGGTGCAGCGGCAGCCTCAGCATCAGCAGCAATCCCATCAGCGTCGGGGTTATATTTCCGCGCTTCCTTGATCTCCCATTTACCTGGCTGACTCTGGCCTTGGGGTCCGATAGCCACACCAGTGCTTCGCAGCGGCTTGCCTTCGAGTGCTCGAAGTCGTCTTTCGACAAGCATACGGCCGTTGACACCGACACTTGCTTTCTCCTCTTCGGTTGGCTCCTCGCCTTTGCCTTCGCCTGCTTGGCCCCAGTCTGAAAGTGCGTCTACACGCAGACCGAGCGTGGCTTTCGTAGCGAGCATACGCGCGATCTTGCCCTTATTCTTACCTGTTGCTTGGCCGATGAGAGAGGCGTGGTAGATGAGTCCGTACTTGGGCGTGTCGTGCTTTGTCTTCAACGCGCGGAACAGAGCTTTCTCGGCGCCGAGAATCTGCACTGTAGAGGCGGGAGACTTGGCGAGGTTCATTAGCGAGCCGGCGTGTGCGATTAGACGGGCGCCGACTAGGTCGCCGACAAGGGCCGTGAGGTTCGGGGCGATGGCGAGCATGCGGGCGGAGAGGTAGGAGGAGAGTTGTTGGCGGTATTCGGTGAAGTTCACCACTTGCTCGGCGAGGGCGGAGATGTTGTCTAGATCCTCTTGCGTGATCTCAGTACCCATACTGACCTCTGCCGCTGCCTTGACGGCTCCCTCAATCTCTTCAGGGAGAATTGAAGTCAGATCTGTCGTCTGTGCGGAAGTGCGCATGCCCATGGCGAGGATCACACGAGAGTATGCGACGTTGTCGTTGATGATGCGGGCCATCTCCGGGAAATGCCAGCCATACCACTCCTTCACTCGCATAGCATATGTATTCAGCTCCTTGTCGAGATCGTCTAGCAGAGCGATGGCCTGTATGATCATAGTATCAACCTTATCCGGGCTGAACTTGAGCTTATGTCTGCTCAAGCTATGCGACAAGCCCAAGCTCATCGTGTTGAAGTCGCTGGGCAAAATATCGGGGATGAGCGAAGGCAAGTGTTCCCGGATCGCGCGGAACACATCGGCAGTCGTAGAGTCGGAGATGGGCGAGATGTCAAGACCAGGCAGCTTTGTGATGGCATTCCCAAGCTTGGGGTCTGCCACGGCGAGCGAGACTTTCTTCTCGTCCTTGATCGAGTCGAGCATGCTGGCCAGCATTGGCGTGACTTTACCCTCGGTCAACGCCGCCGCCTCCTCGAGCGCACTGCTGGCATTCTCGAATTTGCGGAACTCTTTCAGCTTGAGGAGGCCTGCTGTGCCTTGCGCTGTGCTCGTTTCGCTGACGAGATCATCGCGCTTGAGAAGTTTCTTGTCCTTGGCTTTGAGCAGCGCATACCCGGCCGACGTCTCGGTGAGGATAAAGAGGGTCATGTTGGCGGTATTGGTCAGAAGATGGGCTGTAGGGATTAGTGCAGAGACATGCGGGTGTAGACAATGCCCGGCGAACGTGCAGTGGGTGCAGTCCTTCAAAGCTCCAGCGATGAAGCTCAATTTTTCGGGCGGGTTGAACTTCGGCAGAATTCGACGCCAAGACTTCATCCACGGTAAGCTGTCAACCACCCCTCTACGTCTCTCGACATAAGCATGGCGGCCACCGCCAGCAGCAACACAGACTACTTCGCCTCCCGTCCCTCCCCTCGCTCTCGCCCCTCTCTCGCTCCCACATCCCCTCGCACCCCTCTCCTCGGCCGCAGCATCTCAGGCCAGTTCGGCAGTCCGGGTGGCTCCTACCTGCGTGAACAGGAAGAGGTGCTGGTCTGGGAGCTGCATCAACGCTACATCAGTGTTGGCATCGCGGGCGAGAATCGGCCGAGGGGAGTGCTGAGGTTTGGGTATGGAGTAAATGATGGACGGCGGGTCGGCGACTGGAGAGGCGTAGATCGGGATGCCGGGGTGGGATTGGATGAGGTCAATGAGAAGTGGGGACGGGAGCATGAGTTGTTTCGCGCGGATGTAACGGACTTGGATCTTGGGCTGGTGGAGGATGTGCTGGAGAGGGCTGTGCGGACGCTGCATGTGGATTACCTTCAGCTGGACGCGAAGCCGAGGAAGGTCGTATTGGCTGTGTCTTCACTGCTACCCCTGCCGGTTTTGGAAGTCACGCTGAAGGTGCTGTTTGGGCATTACTCGCAGCCTCCAGTGGTCACGCTTATGCCTACGCCGCTGCTGGCTTGTGTAGGAGCTGGGCTGAGAAACGCGCTGGTCGTCGAGATCGGCTGGGAAGAGACGGTGATGACAGCGATCGGAGAGTACAAGACTGTCGCAGAGCGGCGTAGTGTACGAGGCGGGAAGATGCTCGTACAGAACACCTCAGCGCTACTTCGAGATACCCTCAAATCAACCACCAACCCAAAGACTCTTATTCCCCTTAAGTTTGCCGAAGACGTCGCCCAGCGCACAGCACATTGTCCTACCGATCCAAATGCGCCATCATCGCCCGACTCATCCTTCACCATAACCATACCATCCACCACCGACGCGCCTGTACAGAAAGTCACTCTCCCGTTCTCCTCCCTCGCCACTCCCGCCACCAGAACCTTCTTCCCGCCCTCTACCTCCTACAACGACACCAACGACTTGCCTCTCTCAACCCTTATCTTCCTCATTCTACTGGCGCTACCATCAGACCTTCGAGCACAGTGCATGGCCCGCATAGTCCTCACGGGCTCCTCCTCGAACATACCCGGTCTACGCACCCGCCTGCTGCGAGAGCTCGATCAGCTCATCAGGGATCGAGGCTGGGATCATGTGCACAGCTACGGCTCCGCAAAGTCGCCTCTACCACTTCGACTGCGAGAAAGGATTGCGGGCGAGGAGGGAAAAGGAGCGCCGGCGTACAGACCACCCGCCCAGCCTGCCGAGCCCCCGCTACGGACGCTGGAAACACCAGCAGCACGTTCAGACACTACGGCTACTGCTATCGATTCAGCAGCCAACGATTTCTCATCCCCTAGAGCGTCCATCGACCCCGCTACCTCTCTAGCTGCGCGCATCGACCGTCGTCTCGCCACGCAGTCGAAGAACGATGTCCGCGGCGTGGTGCGCGGCGTAGAGACTCTAGGTGCCTGGGCGGGCGGGAGTCTATTCGCGAGTCTGGCGAAGAGTAATGCTAGTATCAGAGGCGTGGCGGAGATCACGAGGGAGGAGTGGGAGAAGAAGGGGGTTGATGGTTGTGATTTACGAGGGCTATGAAAGCTGAGGCCTAAAGGAATATTGGAGGCTCAGTCATGTAGGTCTTTGTGTAGACTATCCTATGACCATAAATCTGGTCGAAAGAGGTCAGGGGGATGTAAGATCCAATATCTCCACACCGCTCTCCCGCCACATCCTCCCCCTCCCACCTCTCCCAGCTCTACCTTTCGCAGCAGCAGGGCCTGCGAGATCCAGCATCTCAGCCTCAACTTCCTTCCAAGTACCCGGCAGACTCTCTCGCAGGATAAACTTGGTCTTGGCGCGGATGTGCTTGGATTGCTGGACGCTGGCCGTGATCTTCGGCAAATCGACTGCGCTTGTCGAATCGAATCGTGTGCTCTGTGGTAGGGGCTGCATGGCGCTCGTGGACGCAGAGTGTGTGCGGTTTGGCGGGCGGAGGCGGGGCGAATGGCGTGTCGGCGGCGGCGGCAGCAGAGGCGGACGTTGAGAGGGCAGGAAGAGATCAGGGAGCTCGTCATCACTACCATCATTGTCTTCCGCAACCATACCAAGCTCTGCGTCCGGAAGCTCTTCGGCAGGCGGCGTAGGCATACTCGCCACACTCTCCAGATCTACCACCGTTACCCCGGACCTAGTCTGGACTGTTTCGTGGATCATGGAGTCATTATGTCGTAGAAGATCATCGAGCCTTTTGTTGATGTCCGTGGCAGCGTCGTGGCTGCTCACAGGTGCCGTCTCCCATCTCCTTAACAGCCCCTTGCGTCGTCGCTTAGTGACTGTACTCGGCAGCGCTAAGTCGAGCGTCTCAATCTCATCGCTCGTCATGATGGCCTTTCTGGCCGTTACGGGCTCGGCGTCCCGCTCATCGGGATATGGTTCCGGCACCGCTGAACGCTCATCGCGTACAAACAACCGTCTTAGTGGCGGAGTGACCTTCACAGCCTGCAATTGCGCGGGCTGTGCAGGCGTCTTCGACGGCGAACTCGAAAGCAAATCCACCACCTCCTTCTCCCTCCTTCCATCTCGACTGGCGGGCTTTGTGGGCGTGGGACCAAAATACCCGGTGATCGCTGCCTTACCCTCAGGGCGCGGTGTCGTGAGGTCAGGCGTTCTTCGCTTGCGGCCCTTGGGCGTGCGTTGCAGGTCTGCGCGGGGCTGTCGGACGGCCGCGCTGAAAGGTGCGAAGGGTCGAGCGGGCTGGACTAAGGGCATGTCGGTGGCTGAGCCGGAAAGAGGGCGTGGGCGTGGGAAGAAAGCCTGGGATGACGGGAGGACAAAGGCGGAGGGATTGTAGTCCAACGTTGGGCCCGCAGATACGACAGGGCCACTGAGATCGACCTGATCAACCACGTCTTTCGCGCGCGTGACGCCAGGTTTCGTGACCCTCACATGCCTTAAGAGCGCATTTTCTTCCATCCCCGACTCTTCCATCCTTGCCTTGCCCCTCTTGGCCGGGGCTTTGGCACCCGCAGCCGCCTTTGCCTTCGCCTTCTTCTCGAAGAACGCTTTCGCGCCTTTCGGCACGCTCTCGTATTCCTCTACCAGTCCTGGAGCTCCGAGGGCGAGCCAATCTCGTAAAATCCAGAGTTTCTCTGGGGCATCAGGGTCGTAAGGTTTCATCTGCCGCGTCTTCTTGGTTGGCGAGGTGGGCGCAGCCTCGGAGTCCGAAGTCTCAACTGGTGTTGACGCGAATGGAAAGCCGCCAACGTCGTCTTCTTCAGCCCCGGGACCAGCTTGGATGATCGCATCGTCTGGAGGCTCGACGGAGAGGTCGATGGGGACCAGTGACGAGGGAACGAAGGAGATGCGGAGCTCGAGATTGCTGTCAGTGGATGAGTGTGTGCGTTTGCCATGGATCGCGCGGATGACTTTCTCCATCTCGTTTTCGGACTGCGAAGATGTCGGATCACAAGACAGACGGAGGTTCCGCACTAGGATCGCAGGTGCTAGATTGCGAATGAACTTCTGCGCTCCACTGACGCAGCGCCAGTCGAAGGCGTCGCCTGCGAAGCTACGAAGGGCCGGGTAGTCGATTATGGCGTCCCAGCGAAGTGTCTCTCGTAGCTGGTCCAGTTTTGAAGCCGGAGACACGCAAGGATGCGTATAGTAGCCCAACACTTCCCGGCTCGGAAAGTCTGCTGGAACCACAAACCCCGTCTTCCTCCGCGAGAAGAGCTTGCTTTCATTTGTCGTGACCTCATACTGCAGCCTCTCCCTCCAGGCCACCAATCCAGCTTTATCACTCCCCTTCAGTGCACACAAATCCCTTCCGAACCCAGCCCTCGCAGCATCACAAGCGAGCTTGGGTCCCGCCCCTGGGATGCCCTCTGGAACATAGTCCCCTCCACTCATCAACGCCACCAAAATCATGCCCTCCCGATCCAATCCACTCTTCTCCAACGTCTCGTCGCTCCGGTAGACATTCACGTGTGTAGGCACTTTGCTGCTGCTTTCAGGCGTCCAGTTCCGTAGTGTAAGGCTGGCGCCAAACATCAACGTATCCACATCATCGCTCATGATCGCGTCCACGATACCCTCCCGCTGCAGCAAAGCACACTCTGCTTCCGCCTCCCCAGGCGCTACATGAGCTGGAAAGCCAAATTGCTTCAACAGCTGCTTGGCCAGGAACTCCGGTACATTCGCCACCCTGACCCCTGGTCCTCCAACGCGCTTCCCCCGTTTCCAAGCTGGTTTGTTCGGGCCATCGAAGACGAACAAGGGGTGGATGTTCAGACTTAGCAGGCGGAGGAGACGGTAGTAGAATGTTCGCAGGGCGGGGTTTGAGCCTCCGGACGCGGCGAGGATCTGGAAGAGCCAGATGGAGACGTCTATAGCTAGGCGGAGGGGGCGGTGATGTTGGCGGTAGTGGGCCAGGGAGAGGGCGGCGAGGGAGGTGCGGGAGCCGGGGCCGAGCTCTTTGAGGATGCTGGATGGGTGGGTTAGTGGAGGGTGGGGTTTGGGAAGGGAAGGGAAGGAGCTACCCTGCGATGCCCATGTTGTGAAGACTGCGCCCGTAGGCTATGAGACGGCTATGTAGGCATCGTTACAGTATGCTTGCGGTGATCTCGTCGTCGACACCATGTCGAGTCGAGTGAGTGCCCCGCCGCCGAGAATCGTCGTCACCATGGCAACCAGAAAAGTCGCGTCAACTTCGACGAGCGCGTAAAGATGCGCCTCGATGATGGATTATATCTATCACTATCGGACTATCGCATGCGCAGGACAGTGTGATTTAGACTACGAAGCGGCAATGGTCAAGTGTCGGCGACGATGACCTCCTCGCCGGACTCCCCCGACCCACTTACCCTCCCCTCCTCCCCACTTGCGACCAGGAGCTACACCCACGCCTTGCGCTCGCCGCGCCGAACGTCTGTCTCGCCTTCAAAGACCTTCCACCTGGACACTACGGATCTTTTGCCGCGACAAGCGTCGCCGTACCGGCTGAGGGTGACTGTGGAAGCGGAGCCGCACCCCGACAGCCCGAGGAGACAACAAGGCGGAATGCAGACTCGCCGGGTCGCGCTGAGAGGAGGCTCAAGTAGCAGTCCTGCCAAGAGTGCGCCGGGTGAAGGCAAGCGGAAACGCAAGGGGACTCCGATCGCCCGTCGCTCGAAGGCTCGTCTGAGCTCGCCCATCCCGGAACTTGAGGAGCACGAGTATGAAGACGGCGGCGCAGCTGTAGACCCAGTCGCTCCCTCATCTGAGCTCCGTAGGCAGCGCATACCACCTCTGCGCAACACGAAGCGCTTCCAACGTCTATCTGCTGCTCGGCAGGAACTTGACTTGGCCCTGCAGGCGGCAGTGGGTTCCTCGTCTCCTCGAGTTGCGAGATTGGGGAAGAGCTCGCCTCATGCCGGTGAGATGACGGTGGCTAACGAGGACTTCACAATGATTAGTGGGGAGAGCTTGGCAAGTATCAAGGAGACGCTGGGTGGAGTGGCGGGTGAGAGGAGTGGTATCAGCGGCGTGCAGTGGCCGAGCAGCCCGCCTGCTTTGGGGACGAAAGGGCAGGTGGAGTGGCCGGACGTGGAGGCAGAGGCAACTGAGGCACGGAATGAAGGCTATGATGCTATGAGCTGGGTGCCAACAGGTAAGGCGATCGACCTCACTCGGCATGTGGAGGCGGAGGATCAGGATGTCGGCGTGGGGGCGGAGAACCCGAGTGACGAGTACGATGAGGACGAGGCCGCTGAGGAGGACTTCGTGGAAGATGAGTCGGAGCTTGAGGAAGATGCAGAAGTCGAGGAGGTAGAGGACGACATCTGGGCCGAAGAAGCATCACGATCGATCGAAGATATCGCGCCACCAGCGGACAAATCAGGTCTGCCGCGGAACCCAGAGCCACTCCCTAGCATCCCGCCGATATTCTCTGACCAACCTGAGCCTCCTCGGCGATCGAAGCTTCCGCGGACCTGGCGTCGAGTGTCCGGCAACGACTTCACGTACTCTGATTCGCCTGCTCACGATTCTGCTAAGGTAGTACCCGACACGGTAGAAGAGGAAGGGCGGTCGGATGCAGGAAGCAGACGGAGCAGTGGTGTGTTGACGCCGCCCAGTACGGATGATGAGCGTAGACAGGGTGGCGCACATACTGGTGGCGAAGATGACAGTGCTGAGACTTCTGGACTCACCGAGCCAGAGGCTGCAGACACTGTACTTGAGGCGCAACGATCACGTCGCCAGCCCCAGGAGCAAGCTGGATCACTCTTTGCCGAGCGGGCCATCGATCGCAGTGTTGAGAGCTCTGCACTTACAGACAGTAGAGACGAGACGGGTCTTTATTGGCGGCAGTCCGATCTGCGTATGAAGGGTCGACCTGTGCCGCAAGCGCGCACTACGCAGAGGTCATGGAATCGAACTCAAGATCACGAGCTGAGTGACATCTTCGCCATGAATCAGACGGAAGTGCTCCAAGGTACCCCAGCTCCCGCAACAGCGGCCAAACAGATCACCCCAAAGAACGCTGCACGTGAAGCGAGGAGAGCTGAGCGCAAAGCAAAGCGCGAAGCTGCACGGAGAGAGCACATGACGTCGAGCCAGGTCGTTACAGAAACGCGAATCGAGCAGACCACGTACACTGCCTCGCTGGAAGAAAGCCACACAACAGATCAGAGTCTGGCAAGCAAAGCTAGCGATCAGCGGCAGATCTTAACCGAGATGTCTCGAGCAGCAACACCTGCACAGCCCAAGCGGCAAGCGCTACCACAGATGGCGACAGTGGATGAGCTGCTTCGCTCTCAGCAGCAGCGTCAGCAGAAGCTCGCGCGAGGTCTTGCTGAGTTTGCGCCAAATGCCTGGTCCGCTGATGCAAGCATAGCGCCCGCAGAAGTGTCACAGTCCTACGAAGAGCATCTCAATCTCGACTCCCCGCAGAAAATTCGCGTGAAGTTCGACGACTTTACGCAGCAGACAAGCGACTTGCTGGCGCCGCGAAGGGCTTACTCGCCGCTGTTCGACGAGTTGGCAAATTCTCAGCATCAGCAGACCTTCCGAAGTCCTGCATCAGTCACTACTCACCAGTACCCGAAGCTGCCCAGCTTTGCGAGCTTGCTGGCAACGCTACCGTCCTTGAGCGACCTTCGCTCCACTGCAGTGTCAAGGATCAGCGTCGTCACGACAGCCATGTCAAACCTCAGGTCCACTATGTGGTCATCTCTTCCGGACCCGAGTCTCCCCCTGCCAGCTGCAAATACGATCATGCCTACCACGCCTCGGATGCGACCTGCCAAGCTCCCGACGCCCATGACGCCCTTCCCGCAACAGACCTACCTCTCTCGAGACCGCCGCACGCAGCTTCGCAAACGGTACGGCGTGATCTCGTCTACCCATCCCTTCACCCTGGTGCACGTGCGTACGCTACACCGTATGCTGCTCTCCACCATGCGAGAGCCAGACACCCTGATCACTACTCGCAATCTTCCACTCCATCTGGCCGAGCTGGTCAACTCTGTCGTCCTCACGCCCGACGAGCGGGAGTTTGTCTTTACGAAGCAATGCGGCGGCATTGTGGAGGCGTTTATGGCGCTTTTGGTTGATGAGAGTGTTGTTGAGGCAATGGACAGGGGTGAAGTGGGTTTCTTGGGCGACAAGGAAGCGAGGAGGGAGAGGGGTGTCATGGGTGGTCGACAGCCGGATGAGGTTGTCTGGGAGGATGAGGTGGCCGATGGGACGGCGATTGAGTGGGCATGGGTTGCTAGCGCATTGGGAGGCGCTGTATTGATCGAGGAGGGGAAGAACGAGAAGGCGACAATCGCGCAGGAACGCGCATAACGACTTTGACGAATTGTATGACGCATGAAACGCAAAAGAAGAAATCTGTTGACTTGAACAACACAAATCCTACAGCTTCGCCACTGCTTCTGTGTCTGCTTTGTACGGCCGTATCGTGAAGCCCACACGGGGGAAATGTATCCGTACAGTCACTTGCGGTGGACCATCTTTCAATTCGACAGGCGTGATTACGACTTCCTCGGGCGAGAGCGCAACGATCTTGCCAATCGTCGGACTGAACTACTTGTTAGCACGAATGTTGGCGTTTGCCATGGAGACTACTCACCTGGATCGTCCTGTGTCGTCTGGAGCAATACTGACTACCGCCCCTTCCCTCAATCCACACTTCTCATCAAGCTCTACATGACCGTTCCTCGGCGTAGGCAACAGTAACGACTTCCGCCCAAGCGCTGGCGATTCTTGCAGACCCTTCAAGACGCCTTCCCACTCCGCGTTCTTGCGCTCAACACCCGGCAACCTCTCCATGAATCTCTCAAGTCTCTCATACCAGCTCCACAGTCCCGGATACCGTTCAGCATTGAATACTGCGTCCGCGCCATCAGCGGCTGTGTCCGAAGTGCCGCCAGCAGTCAAGTTGCCAATGAGACGGCCTTTGGCGATGTCTCTGCCCCACTGGAGCTGATAGAAAAGGCTGATGTCTGCTGAACTTGGTGAGGGCGTTGAGAAGATCCAGCCTTCGCCTAGATCGGTGAACTGGGGTTCGAGGATCGAGAGCTGCGTGTCAAGCCGAGCCAGATTCTCAGGCAGCTTCGCCTCCAGCTTATCGGGGTCGAGAGGATGGCCTATGAGATTCGCGCGGTCGACGCCGAAGTGTGTTCGCCACACAGCTGCCGGGATGAGACCAGTAGTCACCCGAAAGAGCGCACGATCAGTCCAGTAGCTCGCCCATCCTCTCACTAAACCCCTGTGGTCACGTCCATCGGTCGCGCGTGGGTAGAGTGTCCCGTAGCCTTCACTCTCTGGGAAGAAGTGCTCTAATGCCTCCGTGATGAGCGAGGTGTCGCAGTAGATGTCCCTGCCGATGGCTAGCACGGGGATCTTGCGGTAGGTGAGGCCGAAGGTCTTGGTAAAGAGGGGACGAGGCAGCATGGATGGTACAGGGATGAACGTGTAGGGAATTTGTTTGAGGCGTAGGCAGTGCCGGATTTTGATGGTGAAGGTAGAGGCTTCGTAGCCGAAGAGGAGTACCGGGGGAGGGGATGGGGAGGACATGGCTGCAACAGCGGAAGGCTTTCAGGACAACAGAGATGATAAGGACTCGGACCTCTATCCAGGACAAGGTGGTAAGAGGGACATACGGGAGGTTAATAATCTACATCGAAGAGCATCGCCGGTCGAAAGGTGAGGTCAAGTTATGCTGAACCTCGGCTCACATCATTGGAAGGAGTCTTTGCCCTACCAGCGGTGAGTAGACAAGTTTCGAGAAAGGAGATGCCTGGCGCACTTTGATTGCAGTCGGCCTGGGTCTCCGACTAGCAGGCGACCAGCGCATGGAAATGCGATGGCAAGACGGAGGTAAACACTATGTGAAGGCGAGTTAACAAGGTTCGGGAGGAGGCGCGGAGCCGGGCTGCCAAGATTTGACTCCATCCTCTACTTTGTCCACCATCCGATCAACACCGCGCGGATAATGCTAAGGTATTATACTCTAAGAGGCTGTCGGGCATGCTTCGAGAGCGGCAGGGTGCGAGTCGGCCTCCCGGCTCGCGCGTACGACCTCTTACCCGAAACCGAGACCCATCCAACCAAGCCCCCGGCTACGTGCATACGGCAGGCAGCACACACCCAAGATCCGCGTTCTACAAAGCCCGGTACGGTCTTGTAACGCGGTCGATATAATGCTGACAACTGCTCGCACGACATGGCCGCAGTGAATGCGTCACTACGCGCCTTCTAGATACCCCAAAACTTGCCCTCGGTCATATAATCCGACGGATCGGACGAGGGTGACGGTGGCTTGCAAATGACAGCGGCAACGTGCCGATTGAACGAACGGTGGTACAGAACAGCGGTCTGTTCGGGCATTCTAGCATGCGTCTGATGGTCTTGCTGGGAGGCAGAGCGGGCCTTCAGGCCACTGCCTCTGCGAACGCCTGGTCTGAGCCTCGAGCAAGCCATGATGATTGAACGGAGACTGCATGCAAGAATCCTCCAACTTGCGCTCTGGTAATCACCTCAAAGCTGGCGAGCTCTGCTGCGGATCTGCTCAAGGGCAGCACATGCTCAGTGCAACCGCCTCGGCACAACCTGTCGAGTCTCATCGCTATGAACGGCGGATCTCCATCACACAGTCTGACACAGCCGTCCCAGCCGTTGGAGCTTTGATGATTGGCTGATGTCCTACTAAGCCCGCGTAGCGAAATCAGTTCATGGCTCGGTCCCGCTTGCCGGCGAACTAGTCCTGCAAGCTGGTGGAGTAGCGCGGCTATCCATTTGCCCAATGTTCATCTTGCATACGAGACCTCATGTCTTGAAGTGGCCAAGTGCACTGGTACATCAGCAGAGAGCCATTCGCCTTCAAGTCCCATCATGAAGGCTGCTACTCTGACCTTCCGCAGGGCGATCAACGGGCAGCTAAGTGGCTGAGAACATTCTCGCATCCCATTCTGTGTCCATGCTACCGGTACGAGCACTGACACGAGCGTGGACTCCCCGTGCGGATAGCACAGTGGAGCTGGTCGTGGCAATGACAGCGGGGTCTCACAAAGTGCGTGGGCAGCAGCCTAATTCGTCGAGGTATGGTAAGACCGCGCTCTGGCAGATTTCAATTCGAGCGGCAGCGCTGAGAATACCCCTTTGCCCTCGGACGCTGCAGCGCCTCGCAAACGCACACTCGATGCCCTTGGGGATCATGGAGTCGGGATCCCGAGCATATTGGTACCCCTCAACATGGCCCAAGACACTCCAGCGGTTAGCTCATCATTACTGCTTGCTGGTCCGACTCTCTGATCGTCGACTTCGGCCAGCTAGGCGGGCGAACGCATGTCCACATTGTATGAGCCAACAGTGCAGCAAGCATCTGCGTAGCTCCTGCTTTGTCCCACACCGCAAACTCCTGGCATCCGCCTTGATTGACCACACAAACACCCTTGCAACCCAGCAATTGCATATCAACCCTAGAAAGACATGTACGGACCGACTCTTTGCTGCACGTTCAAAGCCAGTCTTTGATCTCCCGGCAAGACATTGCGGGCCGCGGCGTCCTTCTATTTGGCCTTTCTGCACGTTCCTGTAAGATCGCGCACTATGAACGGATGGCTGAGACTCACCCCTGTAGTATAAGGCTCATGCCCTCGCCCTTGAGGTAGGTACTGCCTTCTTCACCGCTGCACTCGTTGCTGTTTGTACGTTCCAGCCTTTGCTGTTCCACAATGTCGAGCACTTCCTCTGCACGGCAGGATCCTCCTTCACCTACCAGCACTAATCACGGTAGTCGTCGTGATAGCGTCGCACACGACTCTGTCATCGACGTACCGCCGTCCAAGATGCTGACCATCAATGCTTTACTCAACCCGGAGATCTCGGAGTGTCGCGAGACCATCTGTACCAGCCAGCCTCTGACTCCAGCGCCGACCACCGAGCCTTCCACGCCTGCATCTACACCACAGTCGGCGACATTCTCTGCTGCTACTTCTGCTCGCCGTCCAAAGCTCACAAAGGACGCTGCTGTCTTTGCGCGCGGTGCACCGCAGGGCCAAGTCAAATATGACACATTTGAGTGTACCTCAGAGTCGATCTGCCTCACACACTCACAGCAAGAAGAGCTCACGCAGCAGCATGAGCGCTTTTATGTCTTTCCTTCGGGTCAAGGCGATGCTGGTCTGATTCGCGAATACGTCCGCCACATCCCGTACTCTAGCGAGAAGAAGTGCTTCTTCGACAAGACTGGCAGAGAGGCATTCGAAGGTAGGCCGCTAAACTCAGTTCTCTTTGGTGAACTCCTGCTGACTCATGTCTAGTATTCCAGTACACCTTCAGCGTGCCCGATGATCCCGATAGACGCACCCACGTCGTCATGTGGGACTACCAGATCGGTCTTGTTCGCATCACGCCCTTCTTCAAATCCTGCAAGAACTTCACCAAGGTGTGCTCACCTGACTGATCGTCTTCTACCAAGCATTGCTGACATACGACCACAGACAACTCCAGCCAAGGCTCTGAACGCTAATCGCGGCTTGCGCGATCTATCGCACAGCATCACAGGCGGCGCACTCGCAGCGCAAGGTTACTGGATTCCATACGCCTGCGCTCGTGCACTATGTCTCACCTTCGCCTACGAGATACGCTGGGCGCTCACTCCAATCTTTGGCCACTCGTTCATCAAAGAGTGCCTGCGTCCAGAGCACTCGGACTACAGAAGCTTCAAAATCAATCCAGAGATCGTCAGGAATGCAGAGCTGGAGGCGGAGTCGTGGAAAGCAACTGCTAGTCGTTGCGGGACACCTGTCAGTGCCACATTCGCCGGATCTAAGGCAATGCCACCCACCTCCGCACCTCAAGAGAGTCAGATGGCGCGGCCGAAGAGGGAGAGACCTACGTTCAAGTCAGGCTCGCTCTTTGGTTCTGGTGGAGGCCGATCGTCATTCGGATACCAAGATGACGACAACGATGTAGACTCCCCATCGTTGTCTCCCAAATCTTCGCCGGTCTTCATCGCCCCGAAACAATCCTCTGGCTGGGCTACAATCAATCGTCCCCGCAGACTCCTCCCTGCACCACCGCACAACTCGCCGACCAGCGGTACATTCGCTTCGTATGCGTCATCAATGCTATCCACAGGCACTACGTCTAAGCATCACCCATCCTCCTGGCGCGATCTGAACGGCTCGCCGGCGCCAAACCATGCTGCCAAACGCCGTGCTGCCGACCTTGACGAGGACTACGATGACGACCTCGCCTCACCTTCATCAAGCAGTACCGGCTCTGCAAATGGCCATGTCATCACATCGCCGCCTCCCTCGCCGGTCGAGCCGCAGCCGAAGCGGCTTCGTCAGACGCCGGCTTCTAACAGCAAGCTGTCAAGTGGGGAGGAGCAGACGTCGATGCGTGTTGACGCACAAGATATGCGTGCAGCAAACTGGTTGCTGCAGTTGAGTGTTCAGGACACGCATCTGGGTCGCGGACCGAGTGCTGAGGAGAAGACAGCGGGAAAGAGGATGCTGAAAGGTAAGGACAGGAGGTCTGTCGCCTGAGGGTTGTTGCTGCGCACAGAAGTCGGAAGTTGTGGTATCTGGCGCCTGGCGCAATGGCATGGAGATGTCAAAGCTCCGCGCCACATTGAAGCATCAATTCGGCAGCGTTGATCGATGTTGTAAAGCGTAGAACCTATAGAGAGCGTCGAACTCCAATGCATTCGTCTTATAGTTAATCACATATGTACATGGCAGAATCGTCTTGCATCGTTTGCGGTCATTACCCTCGCCGACAGCCGGTGGACCTCCAGCGCTGCTGTCTGCGATCCTGTAATAGATATCACAATGATCTGCTCAAAGAAAGGCAAAAGCATATCTTTTGGGCGCCGTAGAGACAGGCCCATGAAACGTTTATGTTATCCTAGCAACTTCGTGAAGAGCAGCTCGATCGGATATCCAGGCGCCAAATGTCGCGGAGGCAACCTTCGACCTGAGAGCCTGGGATTGCAGCAATTTTTCAGCGCTTCTCCCTACGAGCGATTGCGGCACGCCACTAATTCTGGAGTTAGCTTCGTCCGACATCGCGCTGTAAGTCGAGGTCACTTACCTTAGGGTTCAAGAAGTATACTGGAATTCCAAGGAGGTAGATCCCGCAGAAGATCCCAAAGAGGATCATATACGGCGTGAGATAGTTTCCAAATCGGTGCACCATCGGTACCAATCCAAACGATGCGCCGAAGCTCACGATATTCTTCAACCCAACTACTGTGACCAGTGCAGGACCTGGATTATGTGGGTAGGCCTCTGCAGCAAAGTGCGTAGTTGTGATGAGGCAGACAATGAATCCGAATTGAAAGAGGGTCCAGCCTGGAACGATGTCAGCCATGCTCTCTCCAAAACGTTGGAACAGCTCGCGCCACTAGTCTCCACGCAGTGAGCGTCGGGGGTGTTGGTCACACTAGCAGGTATCTCTCTGGCGAAGAGGGCAAGTCTGCGACCTCTGTCTCCCCACGGTACATAAAGTGAATAATGCGCTAGTCTGGTGCCTTACACAGAAGCACAGACGAGTAGTGTTCGACATGGAGACCGGCAGGACCTCGAAGGAACAGAGGAAGACTTACCCATGATGATGCCCCACGCGCTATATCTCGCAGGGTTGTTCGCCGTAACCCCGTACACTACGATCGCGATTGCGCTGACGATAGTGGGGAAAATCAGTGTGATCAGAGAGTGCTCTGGTTTGTGCTCGCCGCCGCGTCGCTTCGCAAGGAAGAGGTTGAGCTTATCGCCAAGATAACCCGCGAAGAACATCGCAGCAAAAGAGATTGGTATGATACCGCAGTTGACCAGTCCGACTTCAGCCTGGCTCCAGCCAAAGCCTTCGGTAAGGATCGATCCGTAGGTGAGAGACAAGGCGATGGTTGTCCCAAGGGTGATGGAAGTCGCCAGTATAGCCCAAACGACTGCAGGGGAACTTAAGGAAGCTGCCATTTTAGCAAGTGCGCTCAGCATCAGTCTGATAGGATGAGGCGCTACCGAGTTGATCGGGTTCAGACTCTGGAGGTAAGTTCGCTGTGGTGCGTACTCTGTCTGCTCCACTGTCATTTTTGTGCCGAAACGGTCACGCGACTCCTCATCACTGAGCACAGTAGTGACGCCGAACTCGTCTGTATGAATGACCTGACCGTCCAGCGCAAGAGGAGATCGCTTGTAACGGGTCTCGGGCAAAAGGAAGATTATTAGAAGGGTTCCAAAGGCGCAGAGGATAGTCAACAGCCAATAGAACCACCTCCAGCCGCGATCTGCGACCAAGTAACTCACAGTGATCGTGAATACAGTGCCGATCAAGTTCTGAGTTCCCCAGTAGATGCCGAACAACAAGCCTCTCTCGTCAATAAAGCTGATGTCGCTTATGATCAGAGGTAGAACGGATTCGGTAGCTCCAGTCGCGAGGCCTTGGCAGATCCTGGCCGCCATGTGTGCGTTGATGTTGTTACTCATGGCAGCGCCAATCGTTGATCCAAGTAGCAGGCAGCAGCAACCCAGCATTACAGGTCGTCGACCGAACACCATCGACAATGGAAGTGTGAACAGTGCCCCTAGGCATCGCGTTAGTATATTAAGTAGATCCAGCCGATGGTTTACTTGCCGAATGCCATCACCAAAGATGGGTACGTGCTAAGATTGACGATAGCCTGTGGCTGAATTCCATCACGCCCGTACAGAGCGAAGAAAGCCGGAAGGATGGATCCTAGCCCGCCCACCAGTACGAGCGAGAAGATCGAGTAACAGCAGCATGCTACCATGATGCCTGCTTTGCGCCATTTGCTCAGGTTCAGGGGATCATTGGGATCAGACGAGGGCACCGGTATTCGTCGAATGTGGCCTTGACGATTGACCAACTCCACGTTACCAGTGGCTGCGGCTATCGTTACCTCATCTTTGGCGACATCGTCGTTATAGTGAGCAAATGTCTTCTCCATGTCGGACTGGGCTGAGTACTGCTTGCGCTTGTTGACCTTTTACGATGCAGTGGGGGACAAAAGTGCCTCATGTCTCTGCACGAGGAGAAGCCTTGTACATGACCCTGGCCACGATCCGACATGGTCTTGATCGTATCGTGGTGTTTAGTCGGTGTTGCTGCTACGAGATCCGGCAGGCGTTGACCTCCGCACGCCACCCCACAGATCAAGCCATCGGCATCTGTGGGCACGCGATCTAGGATCTAGACCAAGCAAGTGAAGCCTGCGGGACAAATGATTGGGTATTCACTGCAAGTCCGCGTGGTATTGATCGGCCGCGACATCCCATTGGATCGGATGGGCGTTCGAGGCAGACTACTCAATAGGCTTGAATGTTTTGTCGACAGGAGGTGGAAGTTGTTCCCCGGATCCTTAGTCAGCAGAATCTTCCACTCACCGCGTTCAGTTTTGGTGGTACAAATGTAGTTGTTCAGTGATGGCCGCCGTGGAGGGCCCAATCGTGCCTCTGCTTCTCCCAATATGTGCGCAGTGCTCACTACCTTCGTGGCGCTTCTTGCAGTAATGGTGGCCCACGCCGATGCACCTCCAAGAGCATCTATCAGGGAGCCGTCCTGACTAGACTGTCGCATCGCGTCTGGGCAAGAAGACCTCCCAACTTTCAGGTCATTATCAAGCACATCAGGTAGCTATCCAATCTGAGCGCGGTGTAGATGAACGCATTCAATCTTTACCAATTCTCGACGGCAGTCTCCGCAGGATTATGACAGCTAGGCAATATGCACAGAACCTTACCCTAGGCAAGAGACCAAGGTCTTCATAAGCTACAATTCTGAAATGTTCAAGAGACAGCTACCATAGCCCGACTCTGCCACTCCTTTGCTCCTTTGTAGCCACAATTGTAGTCCATGAACTCATCCGGACGCAGAGTCACTTCATTACTTCCCTTCGCTGTGGCTGGCTTTGTCGAATCTCGACTGTACTTTTGGATCAAGCTAGCCCTCTCGTACCGGCACTGGAAGACCTTGCTTAATGTCTCCTCCACATCCTCTCGACTTGGTACGCCGTGTACGTCTTCGAAGTACGCACCCAGCGCCTCTGCGTCCTCGAACGCCTGGCTAGCACCTTGCCCTTGCGTTGGCAGCATCGCATGTGCAGCGTCACCGATCAGGATCACTCTACCCTTAGTCCATGTGTCCAAAGGGTCGATGTCGCGCAGCTGCCACAAACCGAGATCCGTCGCTTGTCGGAACACTGCTTTCATCCAGCCGGGGAACGACTTGTAAGTCTCAAGCATCTGGCTCAGGTCCCCTTTCGAGACCCACGATTGCTTGCTATCGGCATCTTCGTTCAGACGATCGTCTGGGACTAGGCCGACGATGCTGTACAAACTACCTTCACGTGCTGGACCCATGATGAGTCGACAATCATGCGCTAGCATCATGGTGGTGAATGGCTTGGTGGGTTCCAGCAATGTGGTAAACTCGGCGGCTTCTTTTACAAGAACATCGGTGGGTATGACCATCCGGTAAGCTGAGAAGCCTGTAGGGATTGCATTGACTTCATGGCCGAGCACATGTTTGCGAAGGGCGCTGTGTATGCCATCCGCCGCAACGATGACATCCGCAGAGAGCTGGTCGCCTGTCTCGAGCAATACAGTTCCTTCGGATGGATTGCAGTCTACGACCTGCGTCCCCAGTCAGTGGGTCGTCCTTTCGAACAAGGTTTCGTGGGTAACCGCCTACCTTCGAAGATGTTCGAATCATGACAGGTCGGCCCGCCCTTTCCTCGCAAGTTGCAGCTCGGAGCAGGCATGCGTGCAAATCCTGGCGGTGGTACATGACTCTGTTGCCATCGTACTTCGTTTGGCTGAGGAGTGGCACCGTGTTGACGAGCTTCCCCTCCGCATTGAAGATCCGGAAGCCATGATCGATCGTGCCTCGAGCCTCATTGAGCGTATCGATTCCCCATTCGTTTCGGACGATGATCTCAGCATTTGGCTGAAGAGAAATGGTCGCTCCGATCTCAGACGCCAGCCTTGACTGTTCCAGAATGGTGATCTCGCGGCCAGGCGCCCGCAGTGCTATCGCTGCCGCCAAACCTGCGATACCGCCGCCGCAGATGATGATCCGGAATGGCATTGACGAGGGCATTTTGCGTGCTTTGTGAGGTGTTTGCGACGCCGAGAACGAGAAGACCGAGCCAGACGCATGAGCGTAATGTTGGAGTAGACATCGCAGCTCGTCGATCTGGTGACCTGGCTGCTTGTATGCTCGCGCAGTGTTCTTGTAGCCGGGTACACTTCCGAAGTGGGAGACCAGTACACCAGCCCGACTTGGAGAATTCCATCACGCACTAGGAAGTCTGTACTCGCATGCATGGTCATGGGCGCCCAGACCCGGTACAGACTTTCACACGACAACATTGCCCACATAAGCCGATGTGCCGACGTGGGCCACACGCAGTGTCTGGACGTACTGTTGAAACCATGGACCGGATTGTGGGCAGACCCAGGCGACAATCATCCACACTAGCCACCTTCAGTCTGGCCTTGCCGTAACATGTGGACGTTCTCGGCGGTGCTATTTCAACATTTACCTCTCCATGAGCCAAATCTGCCTCTGCACTATTCCCCGGATTTTCGAGCCGAGGACATAAGGGCATCAAACGAAGACGCCGACATTCGAAGCAATGGCGACTACTACGATCACGCAGGAGGCACGTCCGGCACGTATGACTGTGCAGCCGTCCAGGAACAACGCCCTCAAAGTTGATGGAACCGACCCGAAATTTGGAGATTGGAGGGATGACTTTGTTCGTGATGGCTATGCCGTGATCAAAGGCGCAGTCCCTCGCGAGAGAGCAGACAAGTATGCCGATGGCATGTTTAGCTGGCTGGAAGGCTTGTATGTTCAGTAGTAAACCGTCCTTAGGTCGTACCGATATTGACTCTCTACCCTCAGCAACCTCGGCTTTGATCGTAACGATCTGTCCACCGTCCATAAGGACAAATTACCAACCATCAATGAGAAGGGCATGTGCCTGCAATATGCTGTCACTCACGAGGACTTCGCCTGGGCAATTCGAGGCGAGCCTGGCGTCATCGATGTCTTCGAGAAGGCGTATGACACAGAGGACCTTATCGTCTCCTTCGATGCAGTCAATTTCGGATTCCCGGGGTAAGTGCATTGCTTCTTACGTGCTTCCCAAGCTTGCCACTGACGCATCTTAGCCGCACAGATATCGCGAAGAATGTGCCGTGGCCGCACCAAGATCAGGATCCCACAAAGCCCGGTTTCCGGTGTCTTCAAGGTTTAGGTGAGACAAACATCAACATACATCCTGTGCATACACTGACAAGCGAAAAAAGTTAATCTATTGCCAAACGGCCCCAAGGACGGAGGCCTCATCGTCTGCAAAGGTGGACATCTCCTGTCCGAGGAATTCCATGAGGCCATGAAGGATGAACCCAGGATTCCGGCGTGGACTAACGAGTGGTTCGGTTTCACTGATAGTGAGTGTATGGTCGAACCGTTAAGGTGAGCGATACTGACGATCCGTAGATGGCATGAAGTGGCTTGAGGAGAAGGGTCTCGAATGGATCAAGATCTGCGCTGAGCCCGGTGATCTACTCCTGGTCAGTACAGTCCTTTCAACACTCGTGTGATGCTCGCAGACTGACTTATACTTTTGCAGTGGGACTCCCGCACACCACATTACAACTTGAGCTCCGAGACTCACCAGCCGCGCTTCTGCGTCTACACATGCTACATGCCCGTTACCGATGCATCGCAAGCTGATCTTCTCAAGAAGAAATCGGCTCTGGATCGATGGGTGGGTACCACTCATTGGCCAAATGCTAGGCATACCGGCTCGAACGTGGCGAAGCGAGATGGCGCAGATGATCCCCACAACCGTTTCGAGCCTGTCAACAAGCCAGTGATGAACGAGCGGACCTTTAAGTTGACCGGTATCCCGTACATCGTAGCGGACGAGGCAGGTGCTGACGCTGTCGAGGCATCAGCTGCAAGAACATGATGGTGCAATAGTGGGTGTTCGGCGCATGTATACCATGAACTTATCCCAAGAGCTTTGATGAGTTCCAGACGCAGCCCGGTCCGTCTTGCTTCCCCGGGAGCGCCCCGAATGTGACTGTAGCTGCTGTGGCTGCAGGATCAGTGGCTTGATCTCGTAGCTCCTATCGAATGAGAGAACCTGGTGGAATCTTCAGTCTGGAAGTGTTGTGCTCATCGAACCCGACTTCCTGTGCACTCCAAATGTCAAACTGCGGCAGCATTGATTTCAAGATGCGTCTTAAATCGCGCAGATACCGCGTCACAGAGATATCGTACATACATTGCGCTCCATAGATCAGTATCCGCCAGCCACACGGACATTGCAAGTCGCTACGCTGACCATGCGTCCTGTCCGAAACAGGCCGGAGTGAGACTGATATCGCTTTACACGAACTTGACGTCTCACCGCAGGTTACCAAGGTCATCCATCAACGTACAGAGGCTCTTGATCAGCTGCGGCATGCCATCCCGAGTCTCCGTTGGACAATTGGCTTGCAGTGTTGCAGAGCCTACGGCCAGCACTGATGACGGGTTGCGCAGTTCACAGACACGGCCGTCCGGAAAGCGTATGCAAGGACGGCCGTCGCCAGTGTGCACGAAGACATCTGTAGATTCGTCCTTGATGTCATCCAATACGACCTGCGTGACACTTTGTGTGCGGAGGAGTCCCGGGGGCGAAGAGCGCCTGTGGCTAGACGCGGGAGTGTTGGTCCCGGTGCGTCTCGCCGAGTCCCTGCAGAGCATTCCATACGTCCACAACACCATGACGGCGTGATAGGTGACGAATGAGTCCGCACCGCGTAGCTGGAAAGGGGGCACTGCTTTCGCTGCACGCATCGCTTGCGCAGCGTGCCATACCGCGACTCTGGCGGACTTTCCCTTTACCCAGACTTGGAGATCGTGGTATGCGCGATGGGCTTCGAGCTCGCCACATTTCCCTGCAAATCGCATGACTGTGTCGATATCGATGTTCAAGATCATCATTAAGAAGGCATGGATCAGGCGCGTTGTTGCCGGTAGGTTTGCCAGGCTGGGCTCGAAGTCTCTCAGCTTTTGCGACAAGGAATGTTGGCGAGCTTGCAGCCATAGCGTGTTCGAGGGGTCACCACCATTAGCTTGTTCTGTTGTAAAAAGGAAGTCAGCGGTAATGTCACGTGGTGTCACTATCGTCGAGACCACGTACCTTTTAGCACGGTGGCCTGTTGATTGTACTCCCAGATCTGTGCTGCAATGCCGTACAGGAACGTTGTGGCCGCCAAAGTCCTGTCGATGTTCTGTGGCAGGAACTGCACCACGTCATTGGTGGACAACAACGACCTCAGAGACACTGAGGATACACGAGTACTGTTGGTCCTGGACATATTCTCCAAGTACAGCGTTCTCCAGGTCTCAGCCGAAGGTGCGAGCCACAGGTCTCTGGAAGCTGGTAGCGGCACTGTCAGCTCGGCGTAGGATATAAGACATTGGCGATGTCTGGCGATAGTCATGAGCATGTCATGTTCGAAAAGATGGTACACAAGCCGTTTGAAAGACTCCTGTTGCGCCCATCGCCGCCACAAAGCCTCAGTTACTTCTGGGCTGTCGCTTGCTGACGGACTGATTTCTTCGTAGGCGACCTTGTCGAGCTTGCCGAATCGTCGCAAAGCTGTGATTACAGGCTGAAGGTTCGACTCGGCGATCTCCATTTTCCTCTTGTAGCTTCATAATCGTCAGCAAAGTTCTTGAGTCGTGCCTGCTGGAAATAACGTACCCGCAAAAGCCGCACACATCTAGCCAGATCATCGATGCCTGGAGGTATTGTAGATCCCGGACGCTGCTGTTGTCTTCCTCACTAGCAGATGCCAAAGCCACACGGGCTATCTCAAGCAGCACGAGTCCAGTACGAGATATTGAAGGAACCCCAAAACATACGCAGCCAGCTGCAATCAGCGCCACTAATAGCTCCGTTCGAGTGTTGTCGGACGAAAACGTGTAGGGATGAATCCAGGCGTCGCTCTCCAGCCGTTTGGTGATGCCTACTTTGAGAAGCAGCTCGAGGCAGTCGTTCGACGGGAAAGTAGGTACAGAGATCTGTGAGTTTGCAGTCTTGATAACGAGCTGGAATATTCGATCTCGAGATTGAGATGACAGATCGTCGGGAATTGCGACCGAAGGGGCATGGGGTGTATGAGGAGAAGCTGCAAGATTCATGCTCCGTTCGTCTACCTGGATACGATTATGCTCGGAAAACGCATTGGAACCGCTTCCAGGCATCCACAGCCTTGTACAACAAGTTAGCAGCCTTTCGTAATCTTGCAACCACACCATTGTCAAGCGTAGGTATAGAGTTGACTTGCCAGGGAGAGTCTTCTAGGAAGATACTGTGGCGCTGTCTGGCTGACTCATTTGGTTTCATGGTTCGTTGGTGCTCCTTCCCAATGACATCGACTTCATGAGTATGCATTGGTACTGCTGCTGGTAACGGGTCCATTGCCTTGTCAATCGCCAAGGAGAAATCGATATCGAAAATTGAGGAACTTCCAATCCAGTCTTCCTGCTCAGGTATCATGGCAGAAAGCTCTGGAGGGACCATAACATCATCGCCGCCAACCCATGTCTGATTCGGCACCATGATCGACTCGAAGAAGGCCGGAAATGCCGAATTGAATGCAGCATCCCAATCATCTGGACTAGCCAGAGGGATAGTACTCGCCGCCATGATCGTCGAGTCGGTCGGAGCTTGAGAAGCGAATCCCATATCTGCGAAACCATGCATCGACCCATTGTCCTGGTTGTTGCTCGGACCATCTGCTCGCGAGGTCGTCGCCGAGGCAGAAGACGGTGACTGATCTGTTGGGCTGGCTGCGAGTCCAACGCGACTGAGCGACTCGCTTGAGCATGCGACTCCGCGCTTTCGACATCGCTTGCAAGGCCGTTCGTCGTCTGCCGTAAGTCTTAGAGATGCGACACGCGTCCATGCTACCAGTGCTATGCTCACCACACTTCAGCTTCGACTTCACACAGGCATCGCAGGCCTTTACAGCCCTTTCTATCGACCTCTCGAGTCCTTTGTTGCCTTGACTGCGATTCTTCTCGTGGGTCGCTTGATGTCGCAGTAACAGATCCCTGCGAGTCATCGATCAGCTTTGAACAACGATCTGAAGGGGGGATCGGTCCATCTCTAGGTACGTACCGTCGATTGAATCCCCTAGGACACTCCGAGCATCGAAACGTTCTTGCATTACGATCTGTGCGTTGTAAGCTCAAGCATAACACGTGGTCAACATTAAAGACACCTCAGACAACCCGGCCATCTTTGGATCGTACTCACGTGAATCTAGATGCCTGTCAAGATGGTCACGACGCTCGTAGCTGCGCGCGCACACTTGGCAAGCGTGTGCGTGCTTGGTGTCCTCATTTCCCGGCGGCGTAGTGCTCACGGTGGCCATCTCCGCACCTGATGCAGAATCAAGCCAACGTACGGCATACGGTCTGAGTGGGAACAAGCGAAGCGTGCGGTCTCAGATATATTGCTGACCCGAAGAAGCGTGTCAAGTGGACAGTGAGACGCGGAGAAGGTGGACCATCTCCAGTCTGGTGCCCCCGCATGGTGCCACGCGATGGGAGCTGCATCTCATCGACGTGTTCACCCGAAGTCTCGCCAGTGATCCGGAGGACACAGCTACGGTAAGTGACACGGCACTCTGTTGCGGTCTTGTCCAACGCGACCATTTGGCCTGATCTCTCCATAGCGACGGTTGTTGTGACAGTGTCCTTCTTCAAATACGTCCAGTCCCAGAAGACCCAGAATAAGGTTACGCAAGACTAACACTCAAGCCCGTGTGCTTCGTCCCCGAGATGATGGTCTGGGGACTGGGCCGAGTATTGCTGCACGTTCAACATGTAGCTGGCACTCGCTCTGTGGATACAAGAACTGATGTAACCCGGGAGGCTCGTCGACTACAAGGAGAAATGCGCTGCCTCTATGCTGACCATCAATTGCGAGTCTACCTTGGACCTTCGTCATTAGCCCGCTGAATCCTACGATGTCATACAAGCAATATACCATGTCATGGGAAGTCACCAGGTGAAAAAGCTGTAGACGGAGCAGTGCTGGTGTCTTCTGAAGAGGCAGACATCGATTGTAGACATTGTGCATTCGTGATCTCAAGTCCATTTCTTTGTCTTCGGTCTTGTACATGGGGGTGCTCGCTCGGCCGTGATTGCCTTGATGTGCATCTCGTGGTCAGGATTACAGTAACACGGAGAGGCACTCGAGGTCTCGGAGCATCAAGGTATGAAGTATGTGGTCTCGTTATGTACATATATACGGTCGACTCCGCAGCGCATGGTGGTCTAGATCGTCGGCCTGCCTCCACATGCAGTCGCGCTCAGTGTGTCAATGATGGCTTGCCTGTCCGCTCCTTGACTGCCCATTTTCCAGTGAACTGCCGAATGCGCTTGCCAAAGAAGTAGATTGGGATGCCGATCAACCCTAGACCCGCGGTAATCCCAGCGTACGCACCAAAAGCACCATCGTATCCTGCGGTCTCGATGAACTTGGCTACACCATAGCTGGAGCCGAACGAGACGAAACCACGCATCGAACAAATGACGACCAAAGCTGGGCCAGCGCGGGCTGGGTATGAGTCAAGTAGGAAGGTTATGCCGACGATGTTGCTGCCAATGAAACACAGATAGTAGGCTCCATAGGCGAACACAATGGCGAACCAGTGAAGTTTGCCAGGGAACTGGGCTGCTTGGCCGTAGAGAACCGCAGCAATAACACCAAAGGCGAGTGGGATGCCAAGAGGGAGCAGTCGAGCTTCGGGTTCGTGTACACCATCCTGAACTTGCGTTAGTAGCGTCAAGCGGCGTGCATCGTTCCATATCGCGACCCATTAGAAGAGCAACGGTACACCATTACGGGAAACTCACATTCTTCCTCGCCTGACGCTTGATTATCCAATCGGAGCCCTTTCCTAGTAGGGGTAGGGCGACCAAGGCCGTGAAGATCTGCGCGACGTTTATATATGAGACTTTGTCATTGCTGAAGTTGTATCTACAATACGAGTCAGTCTCTTGCACCCAACAGCAATGGCTGTAAATTACTTACGGAGGCGCGGACAAGATGGTCCCATAAGTGGTGGCGAGCGCTGGATGTGCGTCAGTGACTGTGGTCCTGAGGTGGACGTCATGCATGTTATGCACTCACCAATATTCACGCCGAGCGTGAACCCATTAAGACAGAAGATCCAGAAGACGTTGGGGAACAGCATGATCTGGAAGGTGTTCTTGAGCGCATAAAACCCCTCGCTCCAGTCAGGTTTGTTGACGAAGAGGCGCATGTCGCTTCGCAAGGTCCGAGGTTGATATCTCACGGTGTCTAGCGCAGGTCGCTCAGACATCCTCATGGGCTTCGGCTCGAATTTCTCGTCAATGTGGCCAGCGATAAGCTCCGCAGATTGTCCGTATGCCGAGAGGTCGCGGACGTACTTTTTCTCCGGCACAAAGAAGATGGACACGATCAAGACGGCGGCTGATAGTCCGACGCCGATGAGATACCATGCCGTAGTACCCACAGCACCAGCGATAGGTGACGCGAAGATGTTGAGGATTGCCGAGACAATAGTCTGCATGGCGACCTGCCACATCAGGCATTGGCTGCGCTCGTGGATGAAGTGAACTTCCTGGATCCTTCCGCGAATGTTAGTCGCAAGTCTCAAGACGAGCGCGTCTCAGTAGGATCGAGCAACTTACATCATGGGCACAAGGGCTTCTGAGTTACCGGCACCAATACCGATCAGCATGCGCAGCCATAGATGGTGGTTGTAGTCTTTGGCATAGGCACATAGACATCCACCGAGGATGAGGATCATGCAGCTGCCAAGGTATACAGGTCGTCGACCGATGGCGAGTGCTAACGGCATAGAGATGAGGTTGCCAACACCCATGAACATGGACGGGTATGTCATCAGAGCGGTTATGTCGGCGTAAGTCGCTCCCTTCTCAACGTAGCCAGGAATGTAGAAGCCGAGAAGTCCACCGAAGCCAGAGACCATGCTCAATCCAGCGCTCGAGACTGCAGCGTGTTAATAGCGTCCACTGTAGGAATGGGTGCATCCTCACAGATGGACAAGAGCACTACAAATAGGATCTTCCTCCATTTCGGCATGTTGAGAGGATCTGAGTATGAAGTCAGCGTCGTGCCACTATGATGTTCACCATTGCAGTGATCCTCACCCCTTGGGTCTGCGCTGGGCTGTGGAACCAACATCAACTCTTCGGTGTCGTTGATGGTGACAGTGCCCATTGTCGCCGTTTGCTTGAGGCCGTTGATCTCATCCTCGGCGAGCTCATGGCGCTCGACCATGGCGATGTGCTTCTCGTCCATGTTGCTGTTTGTTCGAACTTAGAGAAGACGAAGAAGTCTTGCAGTCACAGAGCAGTGCCCAGGTTGAGAAAGGTAGACTGGCAGCAATGCAGTGGGATATCAAGAGCATTGAAGGATCGACGGGATTTGACCCATGTTATACATATCTGGCTCCGAGAGGAGGGATGATGGCCCTCGCAAGCCTGCCCACAAGTGCCAGTATACCCAGATCTGAGCACGTCGCAAGGGAGAGTTCGGCATACACCGAGTCAGACCTGGAGACCCCATTCAGGCCTCGTGGCTAGTGTGCCCGGACCAAGAATCGATTATGGAGGGTGTGGGGATTGGCTAGGGTCCATCGCGCGAGCATAAGCATGGCCTAGATGTCGGCGAAGGTTGACAATCTGAGGGTGGCGTCAAATCTGAGGGAAGAGTGGAGTGGATCGAGAGGTTGAGAACGGCTTTTGTGGGCAATGCGGGGAACGAAATCCGGGGACTTTTCTGAAGATGGTCATGTGATGTCCACGCCAGCATGGCCTGCATGACTGTTGATCATTGTAACTAGCTAGGACATCCGTGTGAAAGCGTAGACTGATCTGGCAGTTCACCGAAGTTGACTGCACTCAATCGTAGCCCACCCACCTCGCCAGCGTCTGGAGCTCCTCTTGATATGATCTGAGTACCCACCGTTCAACAACTTCGTTCAATGGCCCGCAAGGCTCACTATCAACACGAGGCTGCACTTGATCTCGTCCTTCTGGTATTCCTTCCGCTCACTGATCGACAGACTCGAAAGCAACGCCGAGGCCTGCCCACTGTAGGGCGGCCCCGTCAACAGTCATGAAGCGGCGATGAAACATCGAGCCTGTAGCAAAGGAGCGATGAGCTCGTCCAGATCATGCACTTCCCTTGAAACTGTACATTGTTGACTACAACCGCTCTAGCTCAAGTGCGCCAGTGGAGGGCTACCCTACAACGTCCGTGAGCAACGTGACATAGGAGCAGAGACACTTACAACTGCGCGCTCTCCTAGCGATGTCGATGGGGAGATTCATTGTCCCAGGTGCCGTCGCGGTAGCATAGGAGCATTCATACCCTCAAGGAAGCGGAGATAGGGCATTGTACCTTGCTCACAGCAGCTTGTGTTAAGCCGACTCCATAGGTCTGCGTTGTGGGCGGAGAAGCAGAAGTATATCACAAGACATTCGAGAAGCCACCGGCTACGCTTTGGGATGGTACGCTGAGTGACGACGGGGCGACGAGGCGAGGTGGGTGGGCTACGATTCAGTGCAGTCAACTTCGGTGAACTGCCACATCAGTCTACGCTTTCACACGGATGTCCTAGATAGTGACACTGATCAACAGTCATGCAGCGACTGCCCGAGTGACTTGTGCCGAGAAATGGCAGAGCTTTCGGACGGTGCGCTCGTAGTACTGTACGGATCTCAGTCCAATCCGACGTCTCACGATGAAGGTGGTGCCGACGATGCCACGAGATAAGTCAGGCTTCTCCCCAAGGGTTGCAGGTCGTCTACGCTCGAGCCATAGTGACCACAAGCGCTCCAGCAGGAGCTTCCGCAGCCAGTGAGAGAATCTCATTAGACCTTGATACCATCTATAGAGTCTACTGAGGGATAAAAGGCAGTATAATACTGCTGGGATGCTCCGGGCCAATGTGTATCTTGTGCATTCCCTTGTTCTTCTCATGCTCCGGCCTTGGCTTCGAGAATGCATCGTACTCCGTGAACGCTGGCAGTTGGCCGCCAATCTGTACGCTGATGGACTCGCCAGCATCGAAGTCGTATCCAATAGACCAGATGCCGATCTCGAGCTTGACAATCGTGCCAGGTGGGATCTTCTCCTCCTTGTCGTGCGGGTGGAATGGGAATTGAGGGTGTAGACTCCGCTCCGGATCGTAAGCTCTGTGAGAGGCGCGCAGAATGCCCATTGAGCCCTTGTGGAGATTGAGCACTGCCTGTTCCTTCAGGGGAATCTCCTCGATTGTGTCGTATGGCATTGCCTTGAAGGGGAAGTTGAGATGCATCAGAAGATTTCCCTTGGCGTCGCGTTTGCGGAGGGTGACGAAGATGATGAGGTCATCTCGCTCCTCGCAGGAGACATAGAGCACCGCCTTTGGCAGACCGATGAGTCGCGTCTTGTCTTTGAATGTGTACGTGAAGTCGGCGAAGTCGTCTTTGTTTGTACTATCGTACGTGGCCACGGACGTCTCTTTTGCGGGTTCTGAGTTGAGAGTCCCGTTGTGCAAGAACATTTCGCGATACTCGGTACCCGGGACTGGGTAGTCCTCGAGCTCGATGTTGTCGATGGCTTCGCGGTTCCCGAATTGCAGCGCAGACCACCTGACTTTGGGTGTGTCCTGTTCCCAGCCATTGTCCTGGCCTCTCAAGTAGAAATCGAAGTATCGATGAAGCTCGACATCACTTTCTGGGTGACAGTACAGCTCAAACCATTCCTGTGCGCTAGACCAACGGATCCATTTCTTGTCGTGTGGTATCGTCATCCATCCGCGCACCGAGCCCATTGTGTGCATGCTCGAGAAATCGCTGCCAGAGATATAGACTGGACATTTGACCTGAACAAAGGTCAGCAAACTAGACCAGATGAGCAGCCCTACTCTCAGGAAATCGCACCTTGGACATGTCCGCGCGCTTGTCTGCCCAGAATGGGTTGCTCAATGGATACTTCTCGTACATTGCGGCCATGTCCTCGACGCCGTTATTACCCTTGATGATCAGCGTCGAGATGAGGTCGAAGTTGCTCATGTGGAACCATCCACCACGATTGAATTGTTCGCGGTAGATGTCTCCAGACCCCTCCCAAGGAGCGATGGCAGCGAGGTGGGGTGGGTTGAGCTCTGCAGCGCGCCATTGTATGATCGCAAGCGCGGAATTGCCTGCCATGCCAATCTTGCCGCTGCACCAGTCCATTGCCGCAATGGCCTCTATGACATCGTAGCAGTCCTCGCCATCCTGAGAGCCCATAACGTGTACGCTGCCCTCGCTATTGCCAGCTCCTCGGGCGTCGACATTAATGATGGCGTATCCACGAGGGCACCACTGGTGGAGCAGTCAGCCACGAGGTATGCCGGCTGGCAAAGATGAGCTTTAACTTGCCTCACATGGATCAAGCCCCTCAAATTGTTCGTAGCCACTCAGTGCCTCGCGTGGGACGCAACAGTTCCAGACGGTCACAGGTAGCATAGTCAAGGAAGCATATTTCTTACCGTAAGGCGAAAAGCTTTGAGCGTATTGTAAGCAACGTCCTCGTCTCGCACGCCTTCACCTGAACTCACCTAATGATCGCTGGCAGCTTCTCATCGCCCGCGTCGGCAGGTCTGTAGATATCGGCGTACATCTTGATGCCGTCCCTTGCCTTGATCTCGACGTCATGGTCGACTCGAATGTCGCTTTTCAGTGGCTTCGCATTGTTGTTGTTGGAGCCTTTCTTCAGGACTTCCGTCCGGCCGGGCGTGAAGCCTTGGTAGTTGTTGTTGCCGATCTCTGGCTTGCCAATTGGCTTGAAGATGATGGGGGTAGACTGCGGCATGGTGGTGGAGAAGCCGGCGGCCTCTGCTGTAATTTGGCGGCGCGTTCCAACAAACTCGGGACTGCTTGGTGATTGAGAGACCAACAAACACGAATAGAGAAAGAGAGAGGATTGAGGGATACGAAAGACTGCTCTGAGTTCTTGGAGCGCTACTTGACCGTCCGCGTGAGGACATGCTGTACCTTAATGTCCTCTCGGAGTATGTTGTGGATAATGTGGAGGGTCACAGCTCTGGCTCCGGGCGGAGCTCTGGGAGTGTACTTTGCAACTGTTGTCATTTTTGCTGCAGGCGCTTCGATGACAAGATGTGCGCAAGCAGCACAGCGAACAGAAGACGTGCGCTGTAGATTGGTGATAGCAAACATCATGTACATGTAGTGATGGCATTCATGAAAGCGGGCACAATCGCTGACAGTGTGACCTCATCTCGATACACATCAAAATTTTGACGCGACGCGACTTGCCAAGCCTTCGGCGAACATTGTGCCGTAGAAATGTCAACACCTTGATCTAACCCGAGCCGATATCACGAGCCTCGCATGCGGCACACCCGAATCAACTAGACCCGGGAGAGCCGAAGAGTCCGATGCACTGCTGCCCACTCTCCGACAGATCAGACCAGTGCCGACATCCAGCCGCCAAAGATATTCCTGTCATGTTGTGGGGTGCTGGGGACCCCACAGATGCATAGGGACGGGGATACCTGGAGTGCCCACATGTGCCGATACAGCTCTAGACAGTCACTCGAGTTCCGTCACGGGCGGAGGTCTGGGTGGAGAGCTCTGGCGTCGATGTATAACACCGCAGTCGTCGACCAAGATTCGAGATGTAAGTACAACGACACACTTCTCATCAAGAGCATAGCTACCATCATCACATTCCCACCCGAATTTTCCTTTCCGCATCACCAGCCTTGCCGTACACCAAATGGCACCTCACGCAGATGAGCCCAAGGCCGACTCTGGTGTCGATCTCATCCAACACGACGGAGAGAAGTTCGGCGACTGGAGAGACGAGTTCCACAAGACCGGCACAGTGTTGATCAAAGGCGTCGTGTCCGAGGAGCGTGCGAAGTACTACCAGCAGAAGCAAATCGAATGGCTCCAATCTTTCGGGCGAGGCTTCGACCCCAATGACGAGTCAACCTGGACCGCTGACCATCTCCCCGTCTCTTTCAAGGGCGGCATGTACTTTGGTTATGCATCCAACCACGAGAAGTACGTCTGGGAGTCCCGCATGGAGCCCAATGTTGTCGACGTGTTCGAAAAGCTTTGGGGAACTAAGGAGCTCATCGCCTCGTTCGATGGCCAGAACATTACTTTGCCAAGACAGAAGGATCTGACGTGGTCTCCATGGCCCCACTGCGATCAAGCACCATCGAGGAAGGGCATGCAGTGCGTGCAAGGCTTTTTGAACTGGGCACCGAACGGACCAAACGATGGGGGACTGATCGTAATGAAGGGCTCATCAAAGCTGTTCGATCAGTTCTTCGCCGAGACGCGAGAGCAAGACGATCACGAGGACAAGCCACCAGAGGAGATGAAGTTTGGCGACCTCTTCATCTTCAAGGAGACCGACGTCAAGTGGTTTGAGGATCATGGCTGCGAGATGGTGAAGATGAACATGGACCCCGGTGACTTGGTCCTTTGGGATTCGCGGACGATGCACTACGCTTGCTTCCCCCAGGGTAACCAGATTCGCCACGTGCAGTATGTCTGCTATACTCCACGCAAGTTCGCGAAAGACGAGGACATGGCCTTCAAGGCAGAGCTGTTCCGAGACTGGCAGGGCACTACGTCAGTTTCGTCCCCTCAATTACAACCATTCGCATCTGCTAACGCAATTACAGACATTGGCCGCACTGCAACATTCGCAAGTCGGGTGTGCCCATGAGGAACGGCGTAGAGGATCCGTCGAACAGGTTCGAGCCGCTCGAGAAACCAGACATCACCCCAGCGCTGCTTCGATACGCGGGTGTGGAGTCGTATTAGTTTGTAGCATACTTTCCGTTGTAGCGTTTCGCATCAGACGTCCTGGTTCATTACGTACCTCACTCTACCTTGCGACCTGAAGACATGACAATTAACAGCATTGCGTGTGAAAGATCCTCACTGCATAGCCCATCATTCATGTGCATTTGCTCACGCTCAGTTAACAGCATCTCTCATGATGGTTCTTCCGGGAATAGACCACCCCATTACAACGCCCCTCGTCACAGGCCTTCCTATGCTATCTCATCACCAAACTTCTGTCCATCACCGCTCCATCCGTGAAAGGTCCTTGTATGACAGCCATTCACTCCATAGCAGGCTATGAGCGAGTGTGCGTTGCCAGTCTACGACGCCAGTGAAGCCGTAACGAGAACGCAGTCAGTATGCTGCGAAGTCGCCAGATAGATCAGCCCGCCGCAGTCTTGCAGGATCGAAGCAGCGTGCGCCTCGAACAGCGTGAAGTCGATCGTGCAGTCGGCGAGTAGATCTGCCACGACCGGAATGCTTTGGAAAGCCGGCTGGCTCGCATCACGGAGGAAGATGAAGCCACTCGTGGTGTCCGGAATGTAGGCGAGATCGTTCACCCCATTGTAGGTGTGAACAAGCTGAGGAGCGCTCGGATTGCCGTGGACGGTGGTGGTGTTGATGTAGTAGGACGAGGCGGTGGAGAGGATAATGTCGTGGGCGATGAAGGTACTGGTGGTTTGGAAGTAGCCGGAACCTTCGCGGACCTTGAAAGAGGAGGGGAAGGTCGAGGTGCAGGTCGCTCTGGCGACGGGGTTGGCCGAGACAAGGGCGGCGGCGATGGCGCCGAGGAGGGCCATGCTAGAGGAGCAGAGCATCTTGCGACTTCGCTTGTGGTCTGGCTAGTGTTGTGTTTGTGTCTGTATCTCGAGGTGGGAGAGTCGACGATGGGCATAGCTGGAGCGCAAGTGTAGCGATGTGGTATATGTACCTCGTCGCTGTCCCCCACTAACCACGCACGCGGCTGTGCGGGAACAGGAACCGCATGGTGGCTGAGGAATGAACTTGTTGAGGTATCGGGAAGTTGAAAAGGGTCAGCAGTGGTCTGCCATGCTCGTATGCAGCTCATTCAGATTATCGGGAGACGATTAGGCGCGCTCCGTGCGTAGCAAATGTATGGGTTTGCGATCGAAATAGTAGAATCAACCGACTCGATCGTTATCAGCAAGGCCGAACTCGATTGCCATGCTGGGATGAAGTTCCACCAGGCCGAGCCGTAGAGCAATAACAATAAGCCAGACAGAACGCACTGTTGTATTACACAGTCAGAATGCACCTTTGGCCCGACTGCGCTCAGCTTTTCGTGAACACAGTCAGAGGGTGGTCTCGGACCGCCTCACGTCTTAGAGGTTTCGTCACTGCTTATGCGATCAGTCAAACTGCAGACAGTGGCATTGGTCTGCGTGAGAATGATGATAGCGTCTGCGTTCGTCGATATACTGTGGATGCTTGAAACATGCTTTACTCATACAGATACCCAACAAGCTTCTTCCTGAGCTTCCGTGGCCGCTGGTGCGCGATATGGCCGCACTCGAAGTGAATGGGCTCTTCATCGTCATCCTCGTCCACTTCGTGATCGTCCAGGTTCTGTGTTGGTCCGCTCTTCGGTGCACTCCCCTGACCAGCCATGCCCAGCTTACTCGCAGCTACTTTGGAGCCCGGCTTTGGCACTGCATCTGCCTGCACTGGCGCCGGCTTGAGCTTGTCCTTCGGGGAGTCGCGATTACTGCCAGTACCGGCTGTGGACGTCGAATGGCCGTTCGATGTGAGCCTAGGGGCCGCAGCATCCGGCTGCAGCTTTCCCTTCGGGGAGTCGCGATGTTGACCAGCAACCGCACCATTCGGCGCAGCCTTGACACCTTTCTGCTCAGGCTGCAGCTGACTTCTCGGCAGGTCGCGCGTTTGGCCGACCGCGATGCCATTAGTCGCTGGCCTCGACGCAGTCGGCTCTGGCTGAAGCTTACTCTTAGGAAAGTCGCGATGTTGGGCGGGAGCCACACTCGTCGCAACGGCAGCACTCGAAGGGTTATCCGCCTCGATCCCAGGCTTGCTGCTAGGTGCTGAGTCCGTCAAACCATTTGCGTTCGCAGAGCCTGCCCTCTGAGCGCGTTTGGCCTTGGCAAGCTCTGCCTTTGTGCGTGCTAGCTCGGCTCGTACTTTGCTCAGCTCGCTTGTTCCACTTGCAGCATCAACCGGCTCCGAAGTTCCCGTGAGAATGCCGTTAGTGGCGCTTCCGGTCGGCTTGCCTGACGGCGCGCTATTCTTCGGCAGCCCAGCAACAGCAGTAGCTGGCGCCACGGGACGACTGCTGTTCGCCACTGGCCGGCTTGAGTTGGATGTGATCTTGGACTTATCAGCCTCACTCGTCTTCTTCAGAACCTGTTGGGCCACTAAGTTTTTTAGTCTAGCGTTTTCGTCCTCCAAGCGCTTCAAACGCGCGGCATCAATGGCGCCGGTAGTGCTTCCTACGGTCGTCTCCGCCTTGGCCAATCTTCGCTCTAGGTCTTTCAACAATAGCTGTAGCTTGAGATTCTCGTTCTGTGCCTTCAGTAGCTCCTTCTCATCAACACCGCCCGTGCCCGCTGCGCGCAGCTTCTTCTCGAGTTCCACCTCTTTGGCCTTGTTCGCTTTCTCCTTCGCCGCAGCCAGCTCCTCGCGCTTCGCAGCAGCCGCCTCTCGTGCCGCCAGTGTCCTCTCAGCCTGCTCAAGCTTCTTCCGTCCAGCTGCTTGGGCGGCCGAGTCGTCCTTGCTTTTGCCCGACGCCGCAGAGTCGATGTCCGCCAAGTTCTTCCCTTGATTGCTCAACTGATCGCCTTGCTTCCTCACTGCGGCTTCTTTGGCGGCCAGTGCCTGTTCTCGAGCACTCAGAGCAGTGTCTCTTCGGTCAAGATCGCTCAGTCGCTTCTCTTTCTCCGCAAGTGCTGCTTCCCGCCCTGCAAAATCGGAAGCTCCACGCTCCTTCTCAGCGAGTACAGCTTCTCGCTTCTCCAGATCATCTCGCTTCTGCTTTTGCTCTGCGTCCAGATCCTGCGACTTGCGCTCCTTCTCCGCGACGTTTGTCTCTCTAGCTTCGAGATCGCGAGCCTTGTCGTGTGCAGCCCCAGAATCCGAGCTTGAGGTCTCTTCGGTGTCTTGCGAAGCTCCCTTCACATCCTTCGGCTTGAAACCAGGTGCCTGGGCATCTTTGAAGTGCCATGTGAGAGCGTGTGTCCAGTTCAGCTTGACCATGTGTGTTAGCGCAGCTTCCACCACAGAGCTTCAAGGCTATCTCACCTCCCGCGGCCAAGCGTACACCTTGTTGCCATCCGCATGTGCGCCGTACGCATTACACAAGTACGCGTTTGGAAAGTCATTGGACTTAAGCCTACATCTTGCATCAGCTCCACGCTCTCCCGAATACTACACCACGGTCCACTAACCAGTACGATCCTGGCGACCCTGGTCCTTCCTCCAACGTCCACCACTGCTTCTCACCAGTGTCGATCTTGCCATATCCATTGCCGGCAAAGCAATGAAGCCATTGACCAGTCTCGGCATTCTGAAATGCTACAATGTTCTCGCCCTCTCCGTACTCAACAGTCCAATGCTGCGAGGCAGAGCCATTGGCATTCTTGTCGAAGAGGCCATTGTTGGCTTTTGTGACTACCGTGCCGCCGCCGACGGCAATGATGTATATTGCTCCTGAGGACGACGACATAATGCAGAAGACGTGGAAAGGTTGGAAGCTCCGTTGTAGCGAGCAGGTGAAAAGCAGACAGAAGGGAACGATATACTTGCTGTCTCCACCGCAGTGCTCCGCTGCATCACCAATGGCCTACTCGTAAAGCTCCACGCTTTGGCACGTTGATGGAGGAATACTTGGTCAGTAACCTTTGCTCCTGCGTCTGCTAGCGCTCGATGAGGAAACCACACGGCTTGATGCAAGCAAGACGTTACTGACGTCGGAGTTGGAGGAACGCGGCCCGAGGCGATCGGGGAGATCTGAGGCTTGGCATTTTGATGCGAGATCAGACAGGAAGGCCATCATGGAATCATTATCGAGTCTACCTTCGTGGATGCATCAAGTATATCTGTGCTCCAGCTCAGCTACCTTCCGTCTTCTCCCTCTCGAGTTTCAGCCGTCCGATTGCTTCCATCACACCTTCGTGTGCGCCGCCGCCGAGATCTCTGGCAAGCCACACGCCTAGATCGCCCATAGCTTTCCTCAGCTGCCCGTCGTTCAGGTTCCAGATCGCAGTTGCGATAGCCAGCGTCTGAATAGTTGTCAACTGCAGTATCGAGGTGGTGGACGTGATGAGCCGGTCAGACACCTTGTGCTTTCGATCAAGTGCATAGGCCTGGCTGCAGATCGACTGTACGCAAGGCACTGCGATCGAGAGCGCAAGAAGTGTGTAGAGTGTGCCTGTGGCTGCTGCACGGTGGAGCAGAGGTTTCTGAGACGTGCGATGCTCGAGCTGAGACCCACGTTGGCGATCGGACCGCTCTGATCGTATGCTGTCCTCTGCTAGACTCTCCGGCAACGCAGCTCGTAACGCGACTTCCTCCTCAAAGGTGAGAATCTCCGGCAAGCTTCGCAACAAATAACCGACGCCATCGATATACAGTCTTCTCCGAAGCTCTTCATCGGGATCAGAACAGCTCTGCTCTCGCGCTGCAAGGTCCAGTAGTGCATAGCCGTGTCTAGCGGCTTTCGAGTCTATCCCTGCGGTAGGTGTGCTCGGCCCCGATACATTTTCCAGTGCTGTAGCCAAGGCTGTATGTACTGCAGCGACCTGCTCCTGCTCTTGCTCAACAATGCTAAGCTGGCTGAAGTCTGCCCGTGGAGTGTCACTCGCGGGGGTGGTTGGTCGTGATCTGTACATGGGTGGTGGTGTTTCTGTGCCCGAGGATCTAGTCGTCACATCGCTTTTCGACCGACTGTGGTCTTTAGGACTGACATAGCCAGAGATTGTGCGGCGTACTGATGGTAATCTCGGCATCCGCCGTTGCGCAATGCGAGGAAGGCTGGTGTAGAACATAGAAAGAGTGCTGGGCCCACTCTCCTCTTTCGAACCGCTTAAGTCGTCCACTTTGCTTGGGCACGACACGAATGGGTCCTGAAGACCGCCCATCGTCGAGACGAAGGTATGCAACTAGTAATGTGAGAGCAGCAAATGAGGCGCAAAGTACTCTGGAAGCTGACAGGAGCACCCACGAATGCTGCTCGACAAGAAAGGAAGATGATACTTACGCTCTATCTTTACGCATGTGTGGCCCACTTCACATGTCCTCGTTGATTGATAGTAAGCGAGGCAGAGGTGAGGTGATTGTCAGTCGAAAGCATGTGAAAGCCAAGACGTTGGGACAGCTTCCCTCTGCACAGCAGCCAATCATCTGCCACCTTGATAACAGCGTGGGAACAACCGCAACACTCTGAAGCTGAGTGCATAGATTGAGTCCAGTGTTGGAGACACCACTACGCCGTTGATGGGGTTATCCGTGGGCCGGAGGCATGTCGTACTGCACAAATTCGAGGGTGCACATAGAGACGCGCAGCATCGGCCAGTCAACACTTCGATGCCCGCGGGCTCGAGGACCCCATCGCCGTCAACATCGATGCTTTCCTGACGCTCAATCCTATCGCTGGAGGTGTAGATGTCGCAAGGTTGCTGTTGTCGTTGACGTTCTAGATTCCGCCCGTGATCGCGTCTTTAGCAGTGTGCATGTAAGAATGTCAAAATTTAAAAGTAAGGTATAAAGGCGCCTGCGGAGGCGGACATAGCTCCTGCACTCGCGTGGAACAGCTCTGACAAATTTCCTGTCCGTACGACCAGTCTTACCCGTGCATGTAGAGACGGCTGTGCGCGTTCGAGCAAAGTACCGAACATGTCTCTGAAGATCTCGGTGCTGCGGCCGGACCGATGTTGGTATCGTGTGCCTGCATCGGCATCGCATAAGATTGCCATGTTCGCGTGCGATCACAGCTGCAGCTCCATATACGTGCCCCGTCCCGAGCATATCGACGTGAGGGCCATGGAAATTGCGAAGAAGACATATTGCGTTATCTACATGAATGGAACTCAGAAACTTGGCATGAGGAGTTTGAGCGGGATAAGGCTTTTGAGTTTGCCAACTAGCGTCGCATGGCAATCAGCCACAAGTGCAGGCGGAAGAGACGGCATTGCAATACCCGTACGGATGTAGAAATCTCATGTATCGAATCCATGTGGAGCCACGTCCATGCCACCGACAATGGTAATAGAGTCTGCAACATTGGGCAAACACCTCCCTAGGGCTCGCCTACGACGCGGCCGCGTCATCCGAACTCGCCGCAACAATGCCCTGCATCGGCGGAGAGGTAGGCCCTCGCTTGCCATCAACTTCTTATCTCCACCGCCAGCATTCCACCGGCAGTAGGGCAGCAGGGCATGCCCGCGCGGACGCAAATGCCGTGACGTACTCCACAACGCGCGATTGCGCTACTGCTGCACCTCTTTCACACCCTCCATCTTCATTGCTCTGCATTGCCAAGTCTCTCGTTGATTGCATCCTTCCAATACTGTCTGGGCGGAGGGGCAGCTCTGCTATTGCCATCATTCTTTTGCCGTGCTTGCCATTTGTTTCGCGGCGAGTCACTGGGCAGTGACGACGACTGACTCGGCATACAGTAGCAGTCGCGAGTGCTGTACCTCCATGCCCACGCATATCTATCGCCTCATGCTGCGCTGCGATAGTCCAGCATATCTTTGCGCATAGCGACCCTCGCCATCAATCCTTCATGCGCCGTTCATCGCGCAATGAGCTCACCACCATGCTCCTCCCTTTTCTCTTCCTCCACCACCTCGCCCTCTGCCTCGCCGCATCCTCTCGGCAGGCGACCGACCCCTCCATCGAGTACAACGAGGCCATAGACAATGGGACGTACGGCTACTATCCCGCCTACACCTTCGCCACAGAGCCAGAGATTACCTCACCCAAGACCAATTGGCTGCAGTGGGATCCTGTGTGCGATGATGGACTGCTGTACTTCGTTACACCGCGTGGATGGGGATTAGAAAGACCGGGACCGAGTATACTTGATTGGAAAGGCGAGCTGGTGTGGTTTGAGCATTTCGCGAATGAGTTCGGAGGCCAGGCGTATGACTTTATGGTGCAGACATATCTTGGGGAGGAGTTCTTGACTTTTTGGACGGGTGATGATCGGGTTAGGGGACATGGATCTGGAACATACTTTATGGTCAGTGCCCCTGTGAAGGTGCAGTGAAGTAGAGATACTTACCGTGCGAGCAGCTGAACTCTTCATATGATGTGGTGCACGAGGTGAACGCTGCTGGGGGGCTTGCAGCGGATCTGCACGAGTTTCTCATCACGCCTGAGGGCACTGCGCTGATGACGATGTATCAGCCGTACAAGTTTGATGTGACATCCTTCCGGGAGTTTGACGTGCGAGAGAACCCGAAAGACGAGGACCCGAACTGGATCTGGGATTGCTTATTCCAGGAGATCGACATCGCTACTAATGAGCTGCTGTTCCAGTGGCGCGCGTCGGACCATATCGATCTGAACGACACGTATCATAATGTTTGGGGCACCGGGAATCGAGACGATCCATTCGATTGGTATCATCTCAACAGCATTACGAAGGACGAGGCGGGCAACTATCTCTTGTCAGCGAGATATACCCACAGTATCACTTACGTATCGGGTACGACTGGTGATGTACTCTGGACTCTCGGCGGGAAGAACAATGACTTTATGGATCTGGGTGACGGATCCGCGATCAACTTCGCGTGGCAGCACGACGCACGTTTCGTAGATCTAAATGCCTTCCCAGAGTCTTACACCCCTCCGAGGGAACAGAAAGGCATCGAAACGCGCCTAGTGACGCTCTTCGATAACGCAGCCGAGGACCAGAACTACGAATACGGCCTCGAATACTCTCGCGGCCTGCTGTTGGAACTCACATACCCGACTCCAAGTCCTGGCCGTCAAGCTCCAGCGCCGGGTACGGATCTGCGACATGAGCCATCGCAAACCCGCGAAGACGACGAGGACCTCGATATCAATGAAATGAAAGTCGAGCTTATCAACGGAACATCGCCCTCGCACAAAGTGCGTGTGATCCAATCCTTCATCCCACCCGAGGGTGTGCGCTCCTCATCTCAAGGCTCGATGCAAATCCTCCCACAGGAGCCAGGCTTTGATCCTCTGATTTTCGTCGGTTATGGCCTGAATGCAGTCTTCACCACCTTCGCCTCCGACGGCACACCGCTTTGTAACGCCCACTACGGCGCCACGACCTCCTGGGAGCGCGGTGACATTCAGAGTTACCGCGCTTACAAGTTTCCTTGGATCGGAAGGCCGAGATGGAGTCCGAAGATCGGAGTCAGTGATGACGACGTAGACGTCTTCGTGTCTTGGAACGGCGCGACAGAGGTGGCTGAATGGGTGCTAGAGGCAAATGAGGAGGACGACGATGATTGGGCAGAGGTCGCGCGGCAAGACAAAGACGGGTTCGAGGCCTTCTTCGAGCTGGCGGACTCTGGGACGGGGACGCTGCGGTTCTTGCGCATTGTTGCGCTCGATGTGGAAGGCGAGGTGCTGCCGAACGGTATCTCTGCGGTCCTCGATAGAGGCTATACGGCTTCTTTCTTCCCGAAGGTTGTGGCGCAGCAGATCCCGGAGAGACTGTCGCAGGCTAATTTCCAGAAGGTGTTCTGGGGCGTTGTCGCGATTGTGACTGGATGCTACATTGCTTATGAAGCATATCGGCGGTACCTGGGTTGGAAGCAAGGCCAGCCTGCGATCGGGGCGTGGAGGTGGAGAGGGAACGGGTATCGTTTGCTGAGCGATGTGACGGTGTGAACATCTAGTCCACGACAATGGTGGAGCCTGCACGGGCGTCGAGCACAAGAGACTGGAAGCCATGATGGCGATGAGGCGGCCGAGATGCCGCTATGCGTGGCGGTAAAGGAAGACCGCAGAACACGGTAGGAGACCGCGGCCAGAAGTCGTTCGAGGTTAGTCGCGATTCGCGCTCCATGATGCGACCGTGGCCCGAGAAGTTGGTATGAGTCGCGATTGAAGACGACCTAGCGGTCGAGTGATGGTGTACAGCATTTGGATGGGGCGTTCAGGATATTGGGAAGGTCCTGGTTCGAACATACGGTATACCCACGGCTGGCCAGGTCTTGCTCAACAGCGAAGCGGTTTCTTGCGTCAACACGCGGCGGCCATCGCATATAGACTATACATACGAGTACATAGGAGAAACGAGAACATAATAGTATGAGTAGACGAGACAACAGGAACTGGTAATCTTGAATCGAACAGATCTATTGCCTGACTTACCTCGATGCACAGGATGAAGTCTACAGGTCGCATCTCTCGAAGAAATGGAGTGCGACAGACGGTGCGGCGCAGTTTGACCGGATGCCTCGCTTCGCATAGTGGTGAAGGATTCCGTGACCGTCGTGTCGGATCACGCCATGCTCACGTGCATGCTGCACTTTATTTCAACATCAGCTCGGCACCTGGGGCTGAAATGTTTGCCTTGCGACTATGTGCCTGACGAGCACGTGGTGGGCACGTGCGGTGGCGACGTCATTGTGATATCTGGACGCGATGCAGCGCGTCGTTGGTAACAATTGCATGAACTAATTGTCAATCTGTCTACAGCCGAGCAACACTGGACTACGAACCCCATGATTCGTGGTCCGCCGGAACAGCCCCAATCATGAACGACTACGAAACCCAGCGCGTGGCCAAGATCGCAAAGAACCAAGCATTACTGGCTGAACTCGACATTAAACCTTTGACAGGAAGGAAAGCCGTCAAGTCAGAACGCAATGGCGAACCTCAAGCCAAACGACGGAAGATTGAATCCGCTCCTTCTAGAACATCAGCTCGCATAGCCAGCGCTCCGATAAAGCCGGACTACAACGACGATATACCAATCAAGACCATCATTCTTCCCCGATCTGTGATCAAGAAGTCCAATCGAGGTGCCCTCGGATCTGTCATCATCGAGGAGCTTGAAGTCGAAGCTCTAGTCCCAGCCAAAGACATCGACGAGATCCGTGCCGGCTGGACCTCCTGGACTCCCTCGGCCCCAGCACCAACACGAGATGAAGACGCTGTATTCCACTTCGAAGATGACTTCGAGACATTCACGCCTAACAAAAGCCCCGAGGAAATGCTACGCCTAGGGGTCTTCGGGGGCTCTTACTTCCGCCCGTTAAAGTCGCGGAAACTTGGCATCGTGGTGCAGGATGACTGGAAGGAATTACCGCCATCCTGGATCGCAGGTCTAAACGTATCCAAGTGTCTCACATCCCCAGTCTACGACCCGGAAATCAACAAGAATGGAGTGCAATGCGGCCAATCGATCGAGGAATGGGAAGCCGCTGGCTGGATTTCGCACGAGCACGATGTGAGAGGGTGGTTCCAGTGGTACTGTCGATTCTTCCAGGGCCGAAGATGCGAGGATGACGAGAGGCAGATCAGTCGGTGGAGGAAGTGTGTGGGTGTTACGGGGAGATTCCGAAGAGCGTTGTTGAAGCAGTATGGAAGGGCTGGGGTGAGGACTGTGGAGGATTATGGGGACGAGGATGGGGATGAGGATGATGGGGTGGTAGCGAGGGGAATCAGTCCGGTGGTCAGCCAGACTTGTTTGCATTGGGGGTGGGAGGTGAGGCAGGGGGATTTGGATGGGTTCTGGGCCGGAACGTAGTGAGAAGCTGTAATGAGTAAGACATCTTGCGAGCAAAGGCTCTTTGGAGTTCCGAGCCCGCTTGATGGCGAGGTTGCAGAACGCAGCAGCGTCGTTTCAAAACATGGCGGCAATGAACGGTCGTTCATGAACAGCCTGTAGTGGCGCAACATCTTGGCTCTATCATCGTGATGGAGCTTTTCGCTGTTGCAATGACCAGAGCAAGTCGACTTGGTGCATATATAGTGGAACAGCGACCTTATGGTCCGCTGCAGTAAGACAGATGACCCAACGGAGCGTAGACTGCCTGCTGCTCACACGTATCGTTACTCATCTGGACAACGGCATACCTCGCCACAGTATCGCCGGTATCCCCCAGGTGCGCTGTTATACAGACCGTTTTCACAATATAGCTTATGGTGCCAAATCCAAATCGGCCGCATCCGCTCTGCGATGTCCGCTATGTCTTCACCTTGATAGACGTATCCCTCTGTGCGGTACAGGTTTGTTCTGCGGTACAGGTTTGCGCTGGGCGGGACTCTTGGACCGTACGGCACTTTGAACGATGCTACACTCTCTGCCGGATCGGAGGTATAGATACCCGCGTCGACAAGAGTTTCGAGTCGTACTGGGAGCCGGAGGACAGACGCCAGGGAAACGTCGGCCAGCGAAAGGTGTGAGAGTATCGTCGATGCTTGGGCGCTGAGACCAGAGGTGAAAGTCGAAATGCTGAATCTTCGCCCCTCCTCGATCCTATTGTAGACAGGAGAGCTGAAGAGTTCCATCTCAAATTTATGGTTCCAGCGACCAGATTGCGGAGAGGAGCTTTCAACACGCGCCGCACGCATGTCGTGTGGTGAACCGATGGACGATGCCGCGTCGGAGGACGATGCGACTTGAAGCCCTCGGGCTGTGGCACCTGCTTCGTTCTGATGGTGCTGTGGCAGCCTGCGATCTGAAGTCAACGGATCAGATGCAGGGGCAGCTACGCGAGGCATTCGAGTGCTCTCGGTCATGTCACGGACTGCGTCGTGCGCGATTTTGCTTTTTATCGCAGCGGTGTCTGTCGACGAGCTGAGAAGAACGTCAGCGCAGATCACTCCCATGAAAGAAGTCCAGACCTTCTCCGAGAAGATGTTGTCGTATAGTGACAGAATCTCGCTAAGCGTGGTCAGTCTACGCGTCATGGCCGTGCGATCTAGAGACAGCCCTGCTGAAGCTCCTGAGCTGTTGTTTTGTCTCAGGCGCAACGATTTCTCGATTTCGGCGAACACAAACACGGCTTCGGTCAAGACCGCAACGAGATCAACGGCGGGTATAAGAGCCGCACGTTGGGGCGATATCGATGATAGCAGAGATGCTGGTAGTACGCGTCGAAGGACACCGCGGAATGTGTCAACGGCGACGAACAGAGCGCTCCGCTCATGCCTCGGCTCCTCTTCTCCCAGATCGAGCAGCAGCGTAGCGGATTGCAGTATTAGACCTTGCGCAGCGGTAGACACGTTGAGAGGCCCGGTGAGTGCCTCAACATCAGCTTGTGTGATTTGGATCGAACCCTTTTCCAAGTCAGGTGAGGTTATGATGGTCTCGATCACAAGTCACCTACCTGAACTGTGTAGCTATTGATGATAGGGCCCAAATGAGCATGAGCTGATCCACCAATGTTGATGTTATCGAAGTAGAGATCTTGCACTGCGCGTGAGGCGGTGGCGCTTGTTTGCGATGTAGTCGTAGCAGTCGTCGGGATCTGGGAGTTCGCCTTCAGGCTTTCTAAGTCCTCCTCTCGCGAAGGCAAAGCGATGCCACCTAGCGAGGGGTCCTTCTTGTTGTATATCGCATTTGCATAAAGTACAAACCGACTGTACAAGCGGCGTTGCATGGCTTAGCTGTTGCGATCATTCGCCTTCTGCCGTCAGCATGGCAGCCTTCATTGTACATGGGGCCGAGACTTCCCGCGTCATGTTCGAGATCACAGGGAGGGAAGGAGCAGAATCAATGTGAGAGAGAGTCTACTAAGAGCAGAGATGCGAGAAGGCTGGCCTCCAACGCACTTGGTGGCTGCGGCTGTGCATGAAACGCGATTGGATAAGCATCGTTACCCCTAGATCCCACATGCGAGCTCATAGACGGACCCTTCTGGGTGTTCCTGGTGAGCAATGACAGACCCATCGCACCGGTGTACTACATCGCACGCACACGCTTGCACAGTGTTGCAGACTCAAATGGCAGTGATGGGAGAAGGCCCTAGGGCATTGCTGATGTGGTGATTGCAAAGCTTGGCGCGACAAGGTTCCGGCCCTTCCGCAGCGGAAGAGCCCCACTGCACGCACTGTGCTGATCCCTGTCGTCCTGTTGACTGCTCCCACGTCACGAGAAGGTATGCAGCTGATCGGAGTAAGGTATTGTCACTTACCTCTTTGTCTACTACGACGTACAGCTTTCATAGCGAAGTAGATTGCCTCCAGCACGATACGGTCTATCATTCCACCACCAGCGATCCTGGCCCCGGCTGTCGGCCATATAAATTGACGTTACACCCAGCCAAAGCTACACATTCGAAGACTGCCACACTGATCGGGACCGAAGCGCATTACTGAATTTGCACATCTGAAATCAGTCGTACGCATAGTGGCGTGTGCAGAGGATACGGGACGGCATACACTGTAGCAGAGGTCATTGGTCGAGAAGCAAGGCAAAAGCAGGCAACGCCTTGGGCCTGCATCAGAGCACATCCGCAATTATCTCCACGCGCATACATTGCCATGTCAGGCACAGAAAGGCGGAGCGCATACTTTCCTTGAGCATCGGCGACCATGCCGAAGGCTTACGATGTCAAGCATAACTATTGTGAGCGACCCTTGTTGCTCGCACTGTGTTCGCCTACTGATACCTCTCCACAGATGCCGACCTCGAACTTGCACCCACCGCAACTCTCGAAGAGGTGAAGAAGCAGTATCGCAAGCTTGCACTGTCGTATCACCCAGATCGCAACCCCGGCAAAGTGGAAGAATGTATACCCAAATTCCAGGCCATCCAGGCTGCGCACGAGATTCTCGGAGATGCAGTGCAGAAAACCAAATATGACACAGACAGGCGGAAGGTTAGCCTCTACCCGGGACTCAGCACAAATGCTACAGGCGGTGGTGCACCACGAGGCAACCCGTACGCAGCCACATCTGCATACCCACCTCCTCCGAGGCGAACACAGCCGAACCCATCGAGCCCGTATCCCAGCACACGACCGCAGCCGAATGCTGGCAGGCCTGCTGGAGCTGATCGTTTCTCGAGCTCCTCCACACGACCTGCGCCTACTACGAAGCAGGCAGATGCAGATGGAGGACGTGCCAACGCCTTTAGAGCGTGGCAGAACATGAATAATGCGCAACAACAGTCTTCGTCTGCTCCAGGTGTGCCACCTCGAGATTCACAGCAGAAGCGTCCCGTGCCCGAGCGACCAATGCCACCACCGCGGCAAGACACGGCGTTCCCAGGGAGCTTTCCACAAGCCAAAGGACCACCTACGCCACCTGCAAGACCTACGCATGGCGACCGAGCGGAAGATCGTCGCTCAGCGTGGGCTGCATTCCAGAAAGCGGAGCCGAGCACGCCAGGCGTATCTCGAAGTGCGACTACAAGAGCGGCGAAGAAGGGAGGCTTCGACCCTAACGCGCCCGGTTCTGACGAACGAGCCGCGCCTAACAGCTCACACTATGCACACCGTCACCGATCAGCAGACTTCGGCCGTCCCACACAAGTCCCTCCTCCTCCACCAGGTCCACCACCATCAGGACCCACGTCTCCGACATCTCCTCACGCACAGCGTCCATTCGCAGATCCTCTGAGACCGTTCAGGAGTAGGACCATGGACGAGGATGTGCCTTATGCAGAAGCCAAACGGGAGCGCACGCCATACTCGTCGTTCATTGGTGAGAAGACTGACTTCTCTGGTGACATGCGTCGCTCTTACAGCACGCGCGATGCGACGAAGTTAGCTGCAGATGACAATGACCCCCGCGCTCGAAGTAGCAGTCCTCCCAGACCATCGACCACCGGCCAGCCGAATAAGGGACCATCTAAGCCACACTTCAGTGTCGGCAGCAACACGTCAAGTGAAGTCAGCTCGGACGAAGGTGCAGAGTCGTCTTCCGCACAAGAGACGAGCGACTCGGTTCCGCTCAGACATCGCCCGACGAGGGTACCCACATCACCCAGTAGACGCTTCAATGGCGCTTCCAATGCAACATCAGCATCGCCGCTGAACGGACCTGGACCTGGAAGCTCAGGCGCACCGCCGCAAAAGAGCGCCTCTAATATGTACGTTGGTGATGATTTCATACCTCATGCTTCTTCTCCGCGCTCTCATTTCAGCTCGCGTGACTGGGTTCGACAATGGTACGGCTCTGCTTCAACATGCGGAGCCGAGAACAATAGCAAAAGCTCTGTGCCATCCTGGGCAGTACCATCGACCGTCACGCCCACCGCACATTATTCTGAAGGCGCTCTGGAAAAGCCTTCAGGGCTGCCAAAAACCGCGGATCTGCTTGAGCTTATATATAAAGACCCTCTGCTGTGTACTGCCAGTGTCACAGAGCAGCGAGGCTATTTCTACCTGCGTGACAACCTGCGCATAGCTTATGGTGCCCTACCCGAGAATCTGGATTTGGATGCGTTTCGCAAGCTCGCATCAACTGCGAAAGTCGGCATCTTGAGCAGTAATCCTGTCATTGACAGTGCAATGCGAGACATTCTTCCTTTACTCACCCCTGCAGATGCCCTCAAGATAGCGCAATATGCTGATGATCTCTCTTCGCGTGGCAGATTTTCCTTCCCCGTCGATCACGCCACCTTTCAACCGACGACCAACGGCAAGAGCCGAAGTGAGGAGAACATCAATACGAAGTTCTCGTCGGAAGGATGGGATGGGACGTTCTCGGGCACTGCAGACTACTTCGCAGCGCCTCGGGGGACAGGCTCGAGGAAGGGATCACCACTTAGCAGGAATGGTCAGAAGCCGAGCACGAGGGCTGCGACTGCACAGTACCCAAGTGCTCCGGGTGTCGCGACTAGCACCACGATGCCACCACCGCCACGACCTACTGTGTCTGCAGCGGACATTCCCAGGTCAGAGAACGATGGTTCTAAAGGTCAAGTGAAGTTTAGCGCAGAAGAGTGGCAGAAAACTTTCAGCGACTCATCGTGGAGCTGGCCGCCACCCCCGCCTAAGCCGCAGACGGGTGCACCTGACGGATCTTCGAAGTCCAAGCGGCCGAACAGAAAGTCAAGTCGAGGGAGCGCTAGAGGTGGGTTTGCCTCGAATGGCGAGAGTCAGCCAACAAGTGCAGGCGAAGCGAGTAACGGCAATGGTGCGACAGATCCGCCGACCTTCCACATGGAAGAGCCGGAGCCGATGGAAATCGACAATGACGGCTCGCCCGCCACTGCGGCACCTACATCAGCGTCACAGCCTCGCGAGCCACGCCTTGTGTCTGTTCCAGTTCCAGCGTGGCGTGAGAGGGCGCACCCTGCTCAGACCAACGGTCATCGCCGCAACGTCTCCTCCGGTACCCACAATCCAACTATCAAGACATCCCTCGACGACCTTGCACGCGTTGCACCCTTCAACAGTACAGCGTCATCTGCACCGCTCACAGACCTCAATCACCTTGCCGCCAGCCTTCCGTTCCCATCACAAGCTTCGACAACTCTGCCCACGAATCCGCAGAACCCACAGACACTGAAGACGCCTGTTGTCCCTATGCCACCCAAAGCCCCCACCCGCCTCAGCAAAGCAACGTGGCACCAATACTCCGCCAACTTCGCAGTCTACCTCCGCGCCTGGCACAGCTTCAACAACGCGATGCTCTCGCATTTCGCAGCCCGCGAGTTGCAGAATCAAGCCAGAATGAAAGGCGGAATGGCCTGGCTGGAGGCTAGTGGCGATGTCGTGGGAAGTGGGCAAGGAGCTGGTGGATGGGGCGAGTTCTCGAAGGGTGTCAGGGAGGATCGTGTCGTGAGGGAGGTGTGGAATGTGGGCGTCGAGAGATTCGGAGAGGCTGTGGGTGGGTTCGAGGAGTGTAGGGAGAAGGTCAGGAAGATTGGTGGGCTGGGGATGCTGGCCGAGAGGTGAATGCGTTGACGTGGAAGAGCACGAGACTTGGGCATGGGATGTATGAGCTTGGTGCTTGTACCGAAGACTCGTGCAAAGTGCCACGGAACATGAGATGGAAGTGGGATGTTGCGCACGCAGCAAGCTGTTCCACGCTCTGGTACTGGTCCCATGATACAGCGAGGCGTTGGCTTTGGAGTTCATGGCATAGATACCACTCAGCATACTGGCGCTTGGAAGCAGCCACGCAAGAATAGACTATTGCGTTTTCTTCGAGGCGTTCACCATCTGGTGGTTGCAAGGTGGTGATCGCGAGTCATGCTTGCAAGGCGGTATTCCACACAGACTGTCTTGTGGATCCAGTGCGCAGCATCTAGGGTCGTGCAGCAACCAGCGCAATCTCTCGAGCTATTCACGTCCAAGGCGAAGCGTGCGAGAGATTCATTCGCTGACACCGTGTCGCAGATACTGTCTAGGGCAAGGTATGAGACAGCCCTAGTTCTTGGCCATCGCTTGGCAGGCGCGTGCGGCTGGGCTGTGCAGGCTTGAATCTTCTACTTACGCTCTTCACCACGGGACGGACATGTCTGTGCTAGATGAACGGACATTCGAAGAGAGCATTTTTCAGTGTGTGGGGATGGTGGTGTTTCGTGGTACTCCATTACGGGTATGGAAGGACCGTGGTCGAGACAGGCGTGTTGATGCGGAGGCTGGGTCCGAGTTATGAAGAACTCCAGAGACAATGAGGGCAGGTATATGAACGGTAAGTATCTGCTCTCGACAAGGCGATTCGAGAGAAACACATTTCTTTGGCTTTGCAAGTTTGTTTCCTGCCTTCTCTACGCTCATTAGATACGGCTTGCTTTCCTTACTCGCTCCTTATATCAATACAGCTCGTAGAGAAGCATCGCTCGCCCGTCATGGTAGTCACGATATTACGGCCAGCGCCACCGCACTTCTACTCGTCACCGCTCTACAGCCAGTTCACGCCGCTATGCCCCAGGAGCTCCGCGACCGCAAGCTGCCTGATTGCGACGCTACTACCTACGAAGATTGGGATACCCTCGAAGACAAAGGCATCTTCTGGAGAGACCTCGGCGCTGAAACATTCGCCGATGACTATATCGACTCACGCCCAGATGGTGACTACACCGACTGGGCTGCCAACATGCTGGAGGAGCTCATCCCGAAGTACTCCCAAGCAGACTTTGACTGCACTGACCCCGACGGCCTGTGCATCGTGAAGGCCTCGTGCGAGGACTTCAACGCAGTCGGTAAAGGCGGGCTGTACTATATGTACGAGTCAATGCAAAACCTGCACGCCTTCAGCAAGGCTTACAAGACGAAGCTCAATGAAGCGGCGTTTGGGACTGCGCAGCAAGTGGGTAATATGGCGAAGGACCTCAAGTTGCCAGATGGCGAGGCAGACACTCCGCTCGATATTTTCGCCATCCTCAGCGGCGCAGCTAGTATCGGCAGTGCGTTGACGGCTGCAAATCCGCTCGTAGCAGGGGGTTTTGGCGTGATCAGCGGCGCTCTTGGAGCACTTGGACAATTCCAACTGAAGCCGTACGTATCGCGGTATCGATCTTCGAGCGTCATCGACTGACTCTATCGTGCAGACAAACACCTCCTGATGTCGGAGCCGAGGCACGGGCGACGATCGATGGCATGGTAGGCGATGGCATTAAAGCCCTGCAGGATAACATCGGGATCATAACATCATCTGTGTTTGGCAAGGTCGGCGCTAAGCAAGACGATATTCCCATGATCATGCGGACTGGTGGTGGCGCAAGGCACCCGGCTGTACAAGTCTTTGGGTGGGGTAACTCGGTCAAGGACCACGCCACAGAAGGTCTGACTGAGATCGTTGCGAAGCAGAAGGAGAAGACTGTAAGTCGTACCCTTTTGCTATGAAGAAGTCACATCTTTCTCGATCGACGCTGATAGTGACAACAGGACCAAGCTCTGCTCTGGCAAATGGCCCGCCTATTCAAAAAAGTCTATATCGTCATCCGCGACGATACCGCAGTCAAAAACTGCAACGGCAAAACCAAAGTCTGGGACGCCGACACCTCGCGCTGTCTAGACATGTTCTCCTGGAACGGCGTCAGCGGCTCCACATTGGGGGGTGCGAACGACATCATCGACATCTGGGGCGACTACGGCATGGATCCCCTCGCCACGATGCGGAATGCCGTTGACTGCTGGGAGGCCAGCGGCGGCAAAGTCGGCACCGTTCAGGTCAACGAAGTATGGAACACTGATATGGCGCCGCGGTGTTTCTTTGGGATGGAGGTTGTGAAAAGGAAGTGTACGGATGATGCTAAGGGGATGATGTGGATGGCTGGAGACTTCCCGGGGCAGGAGGGTATGAATGGGAAGAAGCTTTGGCCGGTGGAGAAGTGTTCAGCGAGGCAGGATAGGCAGGAGGGGGAGTGTGAGTATACTTGGAATGAGGGTGATGGGACGGAGAAGAGGGACGTGTATTCTTTCCGCTGAGATGATCTACCCAAGCTCCAAAAAGCAACATCTATCGTGGCTTTCGCAAGGGGTCGGTATGTGCAAATATACCCAAGTATTGGAGACGCTGAGTTCCAGGTCAACACATGGGGTACTATTCCTTGGAGGCGCAGCGGACGGCAGTAGTGGAGGGCAGGCATTGCCCTCGGAAGCCTCTTCCATACACACGCAGTGTCACTCTCCAAATCCCTCAAATCCGCCCTCTTCCTCCTCAGCCCTTTGCGTTCGTTCCCTGACGACACGGATCATCTCCTGCAACTCCATCTCCTCCACCCGCTCGCTCTCACTCATTTTCCCGCTCCTTTCTTTCCCTCGCCGGACTTCCTTCTTCTCTCGCCGACCGTCTCGCAGAGCCTTGGCGTCTTTCTTCGCGCTCCAAGCCCGCTCGCCTCTGCGCCTCAGATCTGCAGCGGCGCCACCGGACTTGCTTGCGCTGTTGTGCTCGCCGCTAGCATAAGACGCGTTGAGAGCAAGGCGTTTGGCTTCCTTAGCTGGATTCGCATACGCCAGCGCCTCGAGATCAAACGTCTCTGGCATCTCAAGCCCCAAAGTCCGATTCTTCACCGCCTCAGGTAGATTCCGCTTCAGCTCTGGCATCTTCGGCCATCTGAGCAAACCCCAAGCTTTGCCCACATCTGCCCAGTCGATCTTCTTGATGTTGAAAAAGTCTGCAGGCAATGTTTTGCTGTAAGCTTGCACCCAGCTTACGAAAGCTTTCTGTGCACGATCGTGGAGTTCGCGTTTCTGCATTACAGCTTCGCGGATTTGAGCAGTCATTGCTTCGGCTTCGGAATCCGATATTGAGATCAAGGGAGCGTAGGACTCGAGTTTCGCGCCTTGCACGTCGAGGTACTTCATGTAATCTTCCGCGTTGCTCTCGTCGAAAATCGTGACCGCCATGCCGCGCTTGCCTGCTCGTCCGGAGCGACCGCAGCGGTGGATGAAGTCTTTGGGCTGGCTGGGGAGATCGAGCTGCACTACGAGATCGACGTCTGAGATGTCTATACCGCGTGCTAGGACATCTGTAGTGAGTAGGACGGCGGGCTCTGAGGCGTCTCGGAAGCGTTGGAGGTTCTTTGCTCGGATGTCGGCTTTGTGGTCGCCGTGCATTGGGTAGACCGAGACATTTAGCAGGGAGGGGAGGATGCGGTCCCAGTAGTCTACACCTGCTCGTGTCGAGACGTAGACGATCGCTTTTTGTGCGCCTGATTGCTCGAGTATGCATTTTAGTGTCGGTAGCTTATGACTTGCTTTGCAAGTCACGTAGCACAGGCGAAGGCTCTCTGGTGTGCGTTTGTCAAGCGCGCCTGACTTGCTGCGCACCTTGGCGCTGATCTTGAATGGGTATCGCATGCCAACGCGCACGAGTTCATTGACCGCTTCTGACACAGATGCGCTGAAAAGTCCAGTGCGACGCTCCTTCGGCACCACGTCGAGGATCTGCTGAAGATCGGCCTGAAAGTTAGGATCCAGTAGTCGGTCTGCTTCATCCAGTACTAGTAAATCAAACCAGTGACGTTTCAATTGTACTCGACTCGACTGGAGCACCTCGACTAGTCGCTTAGGTGTGGCAATGAGCACATTCGGATTCAGGTCGGAGAAGGCTGCCAGATCCTCTTGTAGCTTCATACGACCGCCAATGAGTAGCTGAGGGATGATATACGGTCCTGACGGAAGCGGAGGAGGGGGCTCGGCATCCTCATCGTCGCTCATAAGGGCATCTGCGGAGTTGCCTTGCTTCGATCGCAGATAGGCTGCTGAAGGCTGATGGAAGTTCAGCAAAGCTTTCATGACATCGTAGATCTGTGACGCCAGTTCTTTGGTCGGTGCGACAACGATCGATCGAATGTAGCCTTTCTTGTTTGGTTCTTCGAGACGAAGTAGGCGTTCCACAATTGGGATAAGGAAGCTAAGAGTTTTGCCACTTCCAGTCACCGCCTATGCATGCGATTAGCATTGATAGGTCGAGGCGAAGACACGAACACTCACTTCTACTACGAGATCCTTGTTGCCCATCAGGAGTGGTATGGCCATCGCCTGCACAGGGGTTGTCCGCGCAAAGCCGCTGCTTTTTGCAAAGTCTAGGATCCACATTGACAATTCGGGCGTGAGCGCCTCGAACGACTTGGGCTGTTTCTTGACGGCATCATCAGTGGCCATGATGGTGTGTATGGCACGATGTAGGATGTGTTAGTTGCCACGGTCGATGCAGAGGTGGAGCACGAGGCCAACGCAAAAAGATCGAAGCTGGGCTTTACTTCAGATAAGGCACGTCCCGTTTCGGACCGTGCAGCCTCTTTAAAAGCTTGTCATATGCAAGACTCGGCATTGGGAAGGTCGCGAATCACGTCATCCGTTGAGAGGTATCACAATCAGCAACAGCGATGTAGTCCACATATTCGCTCTGCCGTCCTCATCACTGGCAGATAAACTCAAGGTCACTGTCGCTACCATGTCGCCCGACCGAGGATCGCCCCGCCGCAGTTCCACCACCTCCCACGTGTCCGAGTCGGACGAACCCTCACGTGCACCGTCTCACGAGATGCTGCACTCGGAACCATCCGAATGCTTCCTTGCCATCCGCTCGGAACAATCACAATTCACCCTCCGCGCCCTTGTCCTCGGCCTGGTCATAGGTGTGCTGATAGCCTTCAGTAATACCTACTTTGGTCTCCAAACAGGATGGATTTCCGGGATGGCCATGCCGAGTGCGTTGATTGGCTTCGCATACTTCAAGGGATTGCGTGCGCTCATGAGCGGGCTTGGTGAGGGGTTCGGGAGGCTAGGGTGGGGAGAGGGCTTCAGTGAGGTGGAAAATGTACTTGTGCAGACAGTAGCAGGGAGTGTGGGGACCATGCCCTTGGGATGTGGGTTTGTTGGGGTGATCCCAGCACTTGAGTACTTACTCAAGCCCGGGGAGACGCCGAGGGAGATGGTAGCAGATCCGGATGTGATCAACGCGTTGGCCGTGGGCGACAAGACGGGCGGCTTCCAATTGCCGCTAAGCAAGCTTGTGCTGTGGGCGTTGGGCATCTGCTTTTTTGGCGTGGTATTTGCAGTGCCGTTGAGGAAGGAGGTGATCGTAAGAGAGAAGCTGAAGTTTCCGTCTGGCACGGCGACTGCTCTGATGATCAGTGTGCTACATGGCGGGGAGAAGGGCGAAGAGAAGAAAGATGCCGATCGTGAGGAGGACGAGGAAGAGGGCAGAGCCCTCATCGACGAAAGTAATGGCGAAAGTGGCGGAACAAATGCTCACGAGCAGGCTATGAAGCAAGACTGGAAACGACAGATACGACTATTAACGACTTCCTTTGGCGTCAGCGGCGCATATACCCTAATTTCGTATTTCATTCCACAACTTCACGCATTGCCGATCTTCGGCACATATCTCTCCAATAAGTGGCTCTGGGAGCTCAATCCATCGCCGGCTTATGTTGGGCAAGGGATCATCATGGGTCCGGCCACAACGATACACATGCTGCTAGGAGCCATTCTAGGCTGGGGAGTCCTTTCACCCCTGGCGAAGCATCAAGGCTGGGCAAGCGGCGACGTGGGAGACTGGAACACGGGCTCGAAGGGTTGGATTGTCTGGATTAGTTTGGCCATCATGCTGGCAGACGCAATCGTGAGTCTGGGCTGGCTGGTCTTACGCCCATCTATCTGGTACAGTCGCTATTATGGACCTCAGATCTTCCGTGGCGTCCGCGAGCACGGCCTCAAGGATTACCTTCTCAACCTCAGCAATCCTAAAATGCGCCGCTACAGTCCCGTGAACTTCTCGGACGATCCACGAACGGCATCGAAACAAGCCAAGAGCGATAATTCGCCCGAGGAGGAAGAGCACGACGCCCCGCCCGAGCACCTTATCGGCGTCAAGACTACAGTAGTCGGCGCCATCCTCTCCCTCACGTTTTGCGTGGTCGCAGTCCGCATAGCCTTCAACGCCATCCTCTCGATACCCCTAACACTCTATGCTCTCGTCCTCGCTCTCCTGCTCTCGATCATGGGTGTCCGCGCCTTAGGCGAAACAGACCTCAATCCCGTCTCCGGCATCTCAAAGCTCACGCAACTCCTTTTTGCTTTCGTCACTCCGTCATCGAACCCAAATGCTGTGGTGATCAACCTTCTCGCCGGAGCAATCTCAGAAGCCGGCGCGTTGCAAGCTGGCGATCTCCTGCAGGATCTCAAGACCGGCCATCTCCTCGGTGCAAGCCCGAAAGCGCAGTTCTGGGGTCAGTTGATCGGGAGTGCGGTAGGTGCGGTGGTCAGCGCCTGTGTCTACAAACTCTACACAGCTGTGTACACAATTCCCTCGGGCATGTTCCAAGTGCCTACAGCATACGTATGGGTCTTCACCGCGCGGCTAGTGACAGGATCTGGGCTGCCGCCTCATGCGCCAACCTTTGCTGGTGGCGCTGCTGCTGTCTTTGCGGTGCTTACTATGGTGAGGATCTACGGCAATGCGAGAAAGGCATGGTGGGTCAGCTACGTGCCTGGTGGGATCGCCGTGGCGGTTGGGATGTACAACACTCCTAGCTTCACGCTCGCGAGGACTGCAGGCGGTGTGCTGGCTTGGTGGTGGACTACCTGGAAGGGTAGGGCGGAGACACCCGTGATTGTCCTGGCTAGCGGACTGATACTGGGAGAAGGGCTTTTCTCCATTGTGAATCTAGGGCTGGCTAGTGGGAGCGTGGGACATCTGTGATAGTCGAAGTTTCGAGTCTCATGAGCCACTTAATTGTGCAGGACTGTCTCATACAGAGTATTCCACTGCTGATTCCAAGAGCTCATACCTTCTATGACAAAGCCACACCACGTGCTGTGCTTGTACACAAGTCTGGACGCTTTTGAGCTACTACAAGCGCACTCGTAACACTTAATGGATCGGTCGACATCGGTGAGAGGGCCAGGACTTCTTAGCCTCTCTAAGTAAACGCGATTCTCTCGTAGACATAGCGTGATGAAACGCCACTGCCACGGACGAGTCGATAGGATCACAACCCGCGGTCCAAATTCTCGGAGCAGCAGAAATGATTGTCTTCGTTTGCAAGGTGCCACCAGATCTATCAGGAATTATGCGCTGGTCTACAGAGTTCAAAGCAAGCGTGCTCGGCACGCCGGCGACTTCATTCATCTTTGGTGTAGTCCGAACTCTGCCGCCAACCTTTGCCATACCAGAATACCAGCAAAGGGATAGGCGCTAGAAGTAGGCAGACAGCGGCCAAGACCATGAAGCCCCAGCCATACCCAATTGCCTCCGTGAGTGGTGTCGTCAACAAGGGCAGGAAGGTACCCATGAGGCAGCGAGTTATAAGCATCGCAGTCAAGGCGGATGCAGAGTATTCGCCAAATGCATCCACAACGAAAACCATCAGACCTGTGACACTCAGCACCAGGCAGAATCCCATCATTGCTACCGCCACAAGCAGGAGGGGTGCGGGCAGCACGAGCGCTGCTACCCAGCCATAAGTTGCCACGGCGATCGGGAGACAGAACGCTCCGACGATAGTCAAGGGCAGGCGATTCTCTGGACCGGAGCTATACGCTTCGGACTTCTGTAGGCGTACATAGATGCGGTCCACCAAGAGATTGCAGACCACGAGGCCACTGGCGGAGCCGACGCTGAAGCTCATGAACGATGTGCCAATGAGGGCTGGCGGAAACTTATACTGCCTTTGCAGTATATCCGGCAAAGTAGTCGACATTATATAGAAGAATGTAAACGCCACACTCCCGTACAAAGCTAGCGCTTTGAGGATGGAGGAGCTCCAGAAGACGCTGGCAGGTCGAGTCATCGATGTCCAGACTGCGACTTCGGTACGGCTCAGGGTGCGCACCAGTGAGAGGTCCTCGGCGTCTGACTTGCGCTGCCTAGATTGCTTTTGTAGGATCACAACCTTGTAGGTCTCGCGCAGCAATGTGATGATCAAGATCTCTGCGATGACGGCCAGGATCAAGCTCATGTACATAATCCAGCGCCAGCCGACGTTCTGGGCTAGCGTACCAGCGATAGCAGGCCCGACAGCACCTCCAAGCAGTGGCGCAAGCATTGTAGCCGACATGGCCGTGCCTCTGTGCTCCGGAGGAAACATGTCCCCAATAATCGCTGGGTTGAGGACATTCGTAGCGACAGCGCAGCCAGTGAGGAATCGTGAGAAGACCAGTACATTGACACTCTGACTGAGCGCACTGACAACGATGCCGATGATGAATAGGACGTTCGCTGCATTGAGGACAGGGTATCGGCCGTAGATCTCCGATAGAGGTGCGATGAGCAGAGGTCCTGCTGCTTCGCCTAGCTCCCAGATCGTTACAAGCAGTACGGACGCTGATCGACTCCCTTCTCCATGGTTTAGGTCTGCAATCATCTCACTAGCCACTGGTACAACTGAGATGCAGGTGAAGGTGCTATCGGACGTTAGCTCCTGCTGTGCGGCACAAATTGGCGAGCGACTCACACAGTGAACGCCATGAACGCCAAAAGCATCACCAATCCTCGCCTGTACGCCAGAGACCAATTCTCCGGCAATGCATCGTTCTTCTTGGGCTCAACTTCGTCAATTGACTCGTCAGACTCTGAGTCGACGCCATTGGCCTGCAGCAGGGGCTCCCGCTCATCATTGACCATCTCAGCCAACGCCGCTCCACGATATAAACGTCGCAACTAGATGCAAAGATTGCGAAAAGCCTGACATCTTGGCCAATACTGCTACAATGTACTGCGGAGGGCGGTCTCTGATATCGCGTAATCGGGTACCCACAAATATCGCGAGGGTCCATTCTATGAGCAGCCTTGGCAGCTCAGTATGGCAATCCGAACCGACACGATATCAGATATAATGTTTGCATACCAGAGTGAATTACAATACCGTCTGCCATACGATGAGAGCAAACTAGCTCTCGTTGATCGTGCCATTTTCCCTGAGTATCACTCAATGGCCTGTGTACGTAAGAAGATGAGTACCTGACGTCTACCTCGCACGATGCAGAAGCACTTCATCCTAGAGCAGTGCTGGAAGAGGATTGCGCTATAGCTACGCAAACATATGTTAAGCCAGAGCGCCCATCGGATCCCACAAGGGCAGGACCTTCGGCTTCTGCTTCAGTATATCCCTCACTTCCTTTGACACAGCGTCGGGATGCACGACTGCCTGATACACGAACTCGTCCATCCACTTATCGCTCATGACAAAGTAGCCATCGGTGCCGACGGTGTCTGACCAGCTGTTCTCCACTCGCCATCTCACTGGCTTGCCATCAGAGTCCAGATGCACAGCAGTAAGTACCATAGCATGTGTCATGGCACTCTCACCAGTCTGTAGGCGTTGTGCTTTTGTCAGTCCAAGCTTGATGTCGAAGCCGAGCTCGTAGTCAATCAGATCAGTGTCCATGATGCCGTAGCTAGAGTCTGATTGTTTGCCGACGTCGCTGCCGAAGAAAATTGGTTGACCAGCCTTCAGCATTGCCACGCACGCAGACTTTAGTATGTGTCTATCGACGTTGACGTAGGTAATTGGCTGACCTTGCCACACATTGCCCAGTAGATCGACTGTCAGAAGTTGACCATACTCGTTACGCGGATCGTTGATGAGCGAGAAGTACTTCTTCACCTCGATCGGTGCGGCGAATTCGAGTGGTGTCATTGTCACGGTCCTTTGTGTCTTCTTACTATCGTAGTACTCCCAGGTGAAGGGCTTGTCGGCAGGTGGAGGCGGACCAAGGGTGATTGTCAGAATGCGAACAATGTCTTGCATCATGCGTTGCTTTGCCTCTGCAATGTCGGACGCAGAGGCTCCTTTGTTCTTGAGAGCTCTCAAGATCAGCGCGTCTTGACGGAGCTTTGTGGTGATCAGCGAGTCCATCGGACGACTGGCTTTGGCATTGAAAGAGTCTGGGTAGAGTGTCTGTGGCACAAGGCCATATCTGTGGACCGTTAACGTTGACTCGCGTGGCATACAAAGGCAATTGTCTTACTTCGACACAAGGTTGACAATCATGTCCCATTGTCCACCATCGCCAACCGGCGAACTGGTCAACGTCGATACGAGACGCGAGTCGATGTCTTGGTCTGCTGTAAGCAGTGTTGTCTCGAGAAAGTAGTTAGCCTTCTCGACTTTGTCCCAGAAGAACAAGTAAGCTTGGCTCAACTCGAACTTTTGCAGCTTGTACTTCTTCGACAAAGCAATGCGGAAGACATTCGTAGCCGCAAAGATCCAACATCGACCACTTGCTCGTTGATTCGTGACAGGCGCGATCTCCTCAGGGATGGAGACATTGAAGACCTGGCGATCAGCTACGATCGTCGATGGCCGCTCAAGCACGGCGTTGATGTTGTTCTTGGACAAAGCAGCCAAGCTTAGCTGGTTCTTTGGGTCTTTCAAGATGTCTACAATGTACTCTTGTACTCGAGTCGCGGAAACAGAGCTCAGATCGCGAGACGATAGTACACCACGCGTGATCGACGATGGCTTGCCGTGGGAGATTCGGAGAGCGTCGAACTTCTCGTCGAGAGTAGTATATGGTGGTGGCTCGACCGCGACTCGACGAACAGGGCGCTCCACTGATTGCGCGGCGCCCATGGCTTCGTGTCTCTCAAGGTAATCCTTCGGGAGACTCTGCTGCTATATGCTCAGTTGAGGCAGTGATGCTTTGGTCGGTGGTGTCCGTGGAAGCCTGATCCAGCTCGAGCCAGCTCGTCAATGATACGGGAAACAAAAGTCCTATGTCAAGTCTTGCAGTGAGGCCTGAGAGATTGAAAATGTGATGTGGACGCGTTCATGTACATGCTATCGCGCGACACCCATTGAGGTGGTTGGCCCCGGATCGGGCAGGTCGATGAACATGAAGAGCTTGAGCACGGACATCATCGATGTGTGAGCGCCTACAATCCGCCATTCGAGGTACGCATGCTCAATCGGCCACGATATCGCATGGAACGACGCCAGTCGATACGAAGAACGGTGTTTGCGCAGACTAAGTTATAGTATAGCGATGAGGACTGGAGACGATATGTACAAGATGCAAGGCGACCTCATTCCCGAGCCGCGCGGAGCGTGGCTTGGCAGGCTTCATGACCTTTTCCCTTCCAACTCTGTGCTCCATGACACCTGTCGGGTCACCTCCAGTACAAGATAGCGCGCTACCTTGCAACCTCATGTTGCTATGAGCGAGATGAATGCTGATGAAATGTTTGTGCTGCACTCAAACAGCTCCTCCCAGACCCCTTCTGCTAGCTTCTGATCTGATGATCACGTACCCTGAAGAGTCTTCAGAAGTATGCAGTTTAAGCCGTGGCTCGATGGTCTGCAATGCATGCCTTGTCGCCACGTCTCAGGATCAACTTCAATCTCGTCTGTGGCGCGTCTTCAGTGGCACTTCTTCGCACAGGAGGCCTCACATTCAGCCTTAGCCGCTTTTTTGGATGCTCATCACCATCGACATCTGGGCTCGTCTCAAGCTTCCGCTTCGTCCCCTTCGGACTGGAGCTCATTTCGCTTCTCTCACTTGCTGCGAAAGGCGACATAGGCCGACCGAGTGTGTTCAAGCTCTTCGCTTCAGTTTGATTATCCGCAAGGCTTCGTATCGGACCAGCAATGGCAGGCAACGAACCACGCGAGTTGACTAGCTCGCCGAACTTAGCTTGGGCTTGAGTCGATTTGAAAGTGAGGACCACGATGCGCGACGAAATGTTCTCCTGAGCTGTCTCTTCCGGCGCATCGCAGTCTGACTTGGTACTCGACTCGTGGCTGTTGGTGACCGGAGGCGACGCTGAGCGAGTAAGTCGGGCCTTCTCAGTCGGACGAGACAGCCGCTTCGGACGGGCTGTGCAGTTGTCAGGGTGACCAGTCTTCGCAGCGGGCTCAGATGTCTGATCGTCGAGCAGAGAAGACGAATTTGTGAAGGATAGGGGTCTCGAGACGGCGTGCTTGACCGCAGTCACATGTCCAGACCGCACCTGCCTCGAGGCACCGGCGTCTCGGAGGCTCGGAGCGTCCACCATGTCAATCTGCAGGTCTCGCACATGACGAGCAATTGGTCGAGGCTCGGCAGTAAGCGACTTCGAATCTGTGCGCGCCATAGTCGGTACCTTCCCGACGCTGTTGTCGCACGTTGCCTGCGCGTCAGAAGAGTTTGAGTCCGTGCGCGCACGCACAAGTGCTGTCGCGCTGCGCTTTTCCGGGCTTCTCCTTTGCTTCCGGCCATTCTTCTGACCGAGTGTCGGATCATGAGGCGCGAGCGCGGCGGTCAAGCTGGCCTTGAGCACCCTCAGTCTGTGCTTATTGTGGACGATCGCCGCTGCAACCCGATTCTCAGTCCCCTGCGCTTCAAGGCTTGCGTCAACCATATCGTCATCTTCTCCATCGGACGATTCGTACTCGTACTCGCGCAGTAGCTTTTGAGCCTTGCGCCTGCGTGGCAGCGAGATCTGCTCACCCTTCGGGAGATATGGTTCAAGGTTCCATCTGTTGGCGTGATTGCCTGCCAGCTTGTGTGACATCAGCTGGTAGGCTTTGCGATACTGCTTGGAGCTGCGGTCCAGCAGGTCGTCCAGAGCCTTCATGTCCCCTGAGAACGTCGCACCTTCGTGGTTGAAGCTTGCGGGACCAATGACCGTGAATGCGCCAGTCTGGGTATGGGCAAACTCGAGGGACTCGTGCAGGTGGGTGAACTTGACTGCAGGACCGCGACATGGGGTCAGGATGTCTGGAGTATTGTTCTCTTTGTTTGCTTTCTCTTTTTCTGCCTTTCTCGGCGATGTCGTGAGCTGTCTTCCACTCGCCTTGTGGAGAGCCTCTATCTTCCTCGTACCCCTGCGCTCTCTTTGCGGTCTCTCCATCTCTTTGTACGTTGGACCTTGGTCTTGAATTTGTCGTGGCTGGGCTGGAAAATGCGGTATGTATGTATGGTGGTGGGCTAGAGCTTTCTGCGAGAAATTTGTGCGGTCGCGAAAGCAGGAGCTAGCTGGGTGTGGGTATAGCTGGACAGGTATGTCAAGAAGATCTGTTCAACGATGCAGTATGCGAAGAATTTGGCGTGGATTGCACAGTGCTACTACACCACCTCCCTCAAACTGCATACTATTGGGATGTTGATCTGAGGACGGTTCCACTGCAAGGCACGGGCCGCTTCAAGTGAATGAACGCGAAGCAATTTGCACACAGTCACTGCCAATGCAACGGCAAGCCCCGCTGCTCTCAATACATTGGAGTGCCCTCGATACGGCCAGAGAAATAGCTCAATGGGTGTGTTCCGGTGGTATATACGCGTAAGTGTGAGAGCGGTAGGGAGGCGCATCACGCATTCTGGCATAACCCTCAACTTGATGTACTCGTCAAGGCAGGCAGCGACAACAGCAGATCTGGAACGTCTCACACGTAATGTTCAAAAGCCCTTTGTGTTCACAAGCGCCATCTATTCGCCTTTGCAGGCAACTGCGACTGCGGACAGGACCCTGCTTTTGGTACCAGTATAGCAGCCACATTGCATGTTCTACCTGATCCTAATTGACTCGAATAGAGCATCTGTATTCGGCGCACGTCCAAGCAACGACTCCAGCAGCTCGCCCTCGTCCACCGAACTACCATTCTCCAGCACGGTGCGGCGATAACGCAGCCCTGCTTCCTTGCTCATTGGATCTTGCTTAAAGACGGTGGCGAACATATCGCTCGAGTAGACCTGTGAGCTGTAATAGAATACTGACGTTAACCGCAGAATTTCGACGATTGATAGGGTGATGGAATGGCAGCGACTTACGCAAGGTACACATATAGGCCATCGACAGTGAACCACATTGGCTGATTTGCCTGAGCAGGCACCAGCTTGCTGGGCATGTCGAAGCTGAACGTCTTGCACGCTGTCTCGTGCCATAGCAGCGTGGTATCGAGAGCTTCGACAGCTTCAGAGCTTGAAGCAGAGGTCAATGCCAGCTCGAAGAGGCTCACATTTGCCAGCCCGAGAGTCCGAACGATGCTCTTGGCTTGCTTGCTGCGGACGAGGGCATTGATAAGATCCTCTGGGAGAGTGTCTGGCTGGCCGGTAGTGGCCTTCGATCTGCCTGCGTCGACATCCGCCTGCCAGGTCTGCATGTATTCTGGCGACAGGTTCGAATAGTGCCGACTCAGCTTTCGCAGCGTCTCAGGGTACCAACACCACTCTTCGAGCATCTGACTTGGCGCTTCGTTGAAGTCGCCACAGGAGGCGCCGCTAAATCTGGCGTACTGTGTCTGCGAAACCAAGTCGTGCATGGCATGGCCAAGCTCGTGGAAGAGAAGCACGACTTCGCCGTGGTTCAGGAGGCATGGCTTCTGCTTCGTGGGCTTGTCGAAGTTACAGACAAGCGCTGTTGCAGCATACTTGCGGGTGCCGTCGATATTTGTGTACGCCTGCTTGCTATCAGCCTCAGGTCACCTCGATGTTGGCAGTAGACCTACCGGGCAGACTGGCTGGTCGGAGAACCCAGATCGCTTTCCCTCTCGGGGATGCATGTCCATGTACAGCCAGCCAAGGAAATTGCTGCCAGCGCTGCTCGAGCTGCTGGTGTCCCAAACCGCGAATACCTGCACCTCGTCCTGCCAGATGATAACATCACCGTTCCCATCACTGGCTAAATTGCCGCTATCGCTCTTCCGGAGTTCTTGGAAGGTGAGGCTCATCACATGCTCGAAGATACCGAGCATGCGGGTCACTGTCTCGTCCAGAGCAAAGTACTCGCTGACTGTCTTGCTATCAAGCGCGTACTTGTGCGACAAGAGCTTTTCTGAGTAGTATGGACGATCCCATGAGTAGAACTTGCCGTCGTCCTCCTCATGCCGACTCTCGAGGTCGTCATGTTTCATCTTACGACATGTGCTGACAAGAGTATCCTTAACGGGTGCGAGTCTGTCGACAATGTTCTCGAGGAAGCGTTGCATCTTCACAGGATCGCTATCCATGCGCCCGGCCATGCGTAAGCTGCCATAACTGTCGTGCCCAAGCAGTTTCGCCTTTTCGAGTCGCAAAGCCGCGACTTGCCGCAGGAGAGGCACGTTGGCGTGGCAAGTATTGGCAGCCGCCTCGTATACACGCCATCTAGTGTGGCTATTATGCACACGCTGCTGCATACTGTGGACTAGATTGCTGTCAAGTAGCATTCGTATTTTACCCTCGTGCGCACCTGCCCCGGCCCCCATTTCGTCAAGTAAGCTGGCATCAAGCCCGTCAAGCTCTTCACGGGTACACCATAGCTCCGCAGCATCATCGCAACGGTCTATGTACTCTAGCTCGAGCTTAGTGAGATCGGCGTTGATGCGTTTCAGGCTAGCGCGTCCATCGGCAGACAATGAAAGACCATTCCGCTCAAAGCTGGATATGGACTTCGTCAACCAGCGCTGAGACTCAGCGTCGAGAACCTCACCACTGTCACGCACGGCGATCAGCAAATCATAGACGTCTTGTCGGGCAGCAGTGTCGGTGTCAAAGTCGTCGAAAAGAGAGCTCGCCTTCTGCGAAGCTTCGCGAACAGCAGCATCTATGCTGACTGCTGCGTAGAATTCGATCTGCTGGCGCTCGTACAGTTGAGCATTCTCCTCGCGAATGAGAGGCAAAAGCGTGTTCGCGAGGGTAGCGGTCTTGTCTGTAACCGCTGCAACAACATCGTCCTGCACCTTGCGTGCCCGTTCCAGTAAGCGATGTGTATCAGCGAGTAGCGACTCGGCGGTGAGGTTGAACAGTGGAGGTAACGCGGGAGGTCTAGACATCGATTGTACGGTGACCTGGACCATGTATGCGAAGCGTGTGATGATTCATGTGCCGTCGGATCCTGAAATGCTGCCGTAAGGTCCGGAACCGCTACCTGCACATCTCCGATAGTTCACGTTAAGCCTCGAGCAGGAAGCGTTGTCACCTGCTTCGAATTATGGCTGGCATCCAGGTTGATAAGTGTATATATTCAAGTCAACAGATACTGAGGTACCGTTTCTTCACTGTGCCGTACGCTTGTTTAGCTTCATGCAAGAGCCAGGATCAGGCAGGTGCACTAATCCGTCCAATCAGACTCAGAGTGTGGGATGTGCTCGTTCGCGGCACAAGCTACTTCGAGATCTAGTGCATTCGCCGCATTCCCTTTGGAAATGTATAGGCATACAGCACGTCGATGGTGACATGCTCTAACTCGACGCCGATCCCTCGCTGCATGCCGAGTTCTCTTCAGCTATGATAATATGATCTGCGAGGGCCGTGTCAACGCTGCGGACAATCTGATCAAGCGTAGGCAGTCCTCGGGTGCTGACCTGCAACTCGTCAAGCTGTCGTTGGAGCCTTGCAAGCTGCTCCAGAACCGAGTCGATGTTCGACAACGAGTCCGAGGCAGTGCTTGGAGAGCTGTGCACGTGAGCGCGAGTGTCAAGCTCCGAGCTGGGCGCTGTCATCGACGCAGTCGCAAGATCAACGCCGGTCCACGCTTTAGGAAGACGATGCGCGCTCGCAGAAGTAGATCCATGGTCGTAGTGATCACCCGCTCTCACAGGTTCTGTAAAAGGACTCGGAGGGCGGCGATGAGGACCAGCAACGAAGCGTCTACCACTAGTGATGCCGAAGACAGGCCCAACACCAGATTGCACAGGAAAGTTGCGCCAATCGAACGGCTCAGGCGTCGGCTTTGGGATGATAGGCGCAGTGTACTGCGCAAGTACTCTGCCAAATTCCGTCTGCTGGGGTAGAAGTCCTCGGACTTTTCGACGGAAGCACGGTCGTGTGCCATGCTCATGGTATACACATGTATCACCCATGTACTTCGCTTCTCGGCTTCCGAATCCTGCCAGCCTGTGCCTTTCGTGCGTGTCATACTCCACAAGAAAGTCTGGATGGACGTCATTCTGGGCTACGTCGAGCCACGAAGCAGTGCCAGAGTGGCAGTAGACATCCAGCCAAAGACGACGCAGAGCTGAGCCTGGCGGTGTGCCATCGTGTATTGTCCTCGTGAGCTGCACGTCGAAAGTACACTCGGTGCGAAGCTTTTCTATGATGCAGTCTATGAGCGCGTCTTTGAAGTCTCCGTCCATCAATTTTTCTCCGAAGATGTACGCTCTGACGAGTAACTCGTACTCGCTGGTCTTATCATTAACCTCGATGCCACAAGACCGGAGCTCACCAAAGTAAAGCCATGCCTGATAGATTGCGAACACTTTCGGGTCATCAGTGGGAAGCCTAATGTCCTTCCCTTGCGACTCTTGCCAATTGCCCTCCAGCGCCTTTCGCACGAATTCAGACCTGATCTTGATGATATTCTTGTGTACGGTAAAGCGAAGAGCTTCATGGCCGACATGAAAAGCTACGACCTCGCTGCCTATGCTATGTTCTTGTCAGCTGTAGAGTCGAGTCAGCACTCACTCTGCTCTCCTGGACGATTGAATTCGCTTGTGCAGCTATAGAAGTAGCGGCCACAACTTTCTTACAGTCGCTACAACCTAGAGAAAGAGAGACAGGACGCTGCATCTACATCGTTGACCATGCAACGACATGAAGTGCATCGTGATCGTTCAAGAGGGAATTCCTCGTTGCAATGCTGTGTGATATATTCATGGCGCATATGTTGCGTGGTACATAGCTCTAGGGTGCAGAATAAGAACAGCCTGGCTTTCCAAACTCACCTCAGATCTAACGGCCTATGGGCGCGGATACTAGCGGCAGGCACTCTAGAGTGCCTCACGAAGGGTACTTTTGCGATCTGTAAGCCGCCGCGAGCGTCACTACCAGCTGCATGGAGCGTCGCGGGTACGCTGCCAAGTGCCTCGCGAATTCGAATCTCTTCGAACGAATCCGACGCATAGTCCGGATGAGCTGTCAAAGATGCGAAGGCGTCGCAGTGTAGGAACGTTGGTGCGTGTTCGATGCGATAAGGGCTGTCCGAAGGACATTCGCCATCCTGAGGGTCGATTTCGTGATTCGGATGAGCGCCCTCATGGGCTAGCTGTCGCTCGGACTGCCAAGGGTCCAGAGGATGGGCCATGGGACATGAGTCGTGAAAAGCTGTTTCCCTGCTCTTTGAGTGGAGTGGCTTGAAGCTGGCTAAGCTTCGATCAATATCATCTCAGGAATTCCAAGTCGTGTGTCGATCTGGACTGAGATGCTGAAGGCGCACAGACGCGAAATAGAAGGGCTTTGACTATGATATTTGGCTGATCGCGAGTACTACGCATTGAACCCTGGGCTGAGTGACGCGTAGGTGGGCCAATGTCCGGAACGAGTATGGTGGTGAGAGTTGATAGCCTCCCTGGCAGACGCAGCTTCTAAAGTGCTGAGGGAATCGCTTGAGGTACTTCGCGATGGGAGGATCGGTGGACGCGAACCGGACGCGTTTGCCAGGATCCAGGGGAAAGAGTTCGTGCAGTTAAGGTGTTATCTGCCTGCCGAGCTGCCCAGCACAGCTACGTGAGACCTCACAACCAATCATCTTCGGCTTGCCATGTTGCTTATCGTCAATTCGTCCTATATGCTCTGCTACGGACACCTTTGAAGTTGAAGCGCTGCGCGCGAAGTCGCGTCCTGGAGCTGCGGAATGGGTTCCGCTTCAACACAAGAGACCAACTCAAGCCTCGTTAGTGTTCGTCACTGAGTAGCGCGCACAGCTTAGCAGTCGGCGGCCACAGACCGGGAAGCAGATGATGGAGCCCCTCTACGAGATCCTCGCGCCATACTTCGAGCCAGATGCAACTGCCTCCGCCCGTCCCGTCCCCATCAACACCTCTTCTGCAAACTACCTCTCCAGGCTCGGTTCACTCTCGCTCTCGGATCTCACCACGACTGAGCCAGCTTCACTGCTCCATGCCGCACAGTCTCATGTTCGGAACCTCCAGGCGCTCTCCAAGCGCTCCCACAAGGCTGTGATCAGCTCTGCAGGGCATCTCGAGAACCTGCGGGACCTTCTCCCCGATTTTACTACAGGATCACATGGACTACAGGCCGATCTACCAACCCTCGAGACTGCAGCATCAAACTTCGCATTGAAGTACGACCGGAGTAGTGACAATGCGGTGCTGGACCGCCGAAAGCGTGCGATGCTTCTCGCTAGGAACGTGGATCGCGTAAGCGATGTGCTAGAGTTGCCCACGCTGCTCTCTTCGGCTGTGTCAGCTGTACAGAATGCCTCTACAACGACCTCAGCATCAACTTCAACTACTTCATACGCTTCTGCACTCGACGTACATGCACACATCAAGCGACTGCAGACGTTGTATCCGAAGTCCGAGCTGGTTGCGAATGTCTCAAATCAGGGTGAGGCGGAGATACAGAACCTGACAAGCATCCTCATCGGCACCTTGCAGAGCCCTGGCCTGAAGCTGGCGTCTGCGATGAGGACTATTGGCTGGCTTCGCAGAGTTGCGCCCGAGCTGGCGGAGACCGACGAGCACTCTTCAGTCGCTCCTCTCTCAACGAAGTCATTCGACATGTCGACGAAGCAGCAGGGTGACGACGGCGCGCTCGGTACATTGTTCCTACTTTGCCGTCTACGCACGCTGCATATCACCTTAGGCGCTTTGGATCCACTGCGCGAGCTGGCCGAGCAGGAAACGTCCACATCAGCAGGCGGTCAGAGTGAACGCTACCTGAAACGTTACATCGAGATCTTCCGCGAGCAGAGCTTCAATATCGTGAGCATGTACAAGAGCATCTTCCCGGGTGGTCTGCCAACGGCTGAAGTGAATGTCACAATTGCTGCTAGCAACATCGATTCAGCTTCACGACCTTCGCCAGTGGCTTCCTTCACTTTGCATCTTGCGGAGATGCTGGTGGCTACCTTGCGGCAATACATGCACAACATCACAGACAGATCTGCCAGGGAGTCGCTGCTCACACAAGTGCTCTACTGTGCCGGCAGTCTCGGGCGACTGGGTGCTGACTTCGGGATGATGCTGGCTGTGCTGGAGGCAGAGCTTGCCCTGGCAAGTGAAAGCACTGCGACTGACGGTGAACCCGAGTGGGCGGCGGTGATGAAGAAGCATCGCATTCAGGCTGGACGACTTGAAGTACTCGCGCGACGGGTTGGCACGAGTGCAAGGAAGAGTAGCCTGGACATGCGATCGCCGGGTGCTACAGCGTCTGCTAGTGGGTGATGGATGTCTGTGCTGGCCTACTGCAGGACCTACTGTAGCGGACACATCGAGCATGTTTACGGCAAAGAGCGCATCCCGTCACGATCGGAGCATGTCAACCAGCTTGCTAGCGTTCGTGCCAAAGCTGCCAAAGACCACTCGAGGTACTGTGAAGATTGAGGAGGGTGATATACTCTACGTTGCGATATCGCTAATTTTACAGCACTGCTTGTGAGAGACGTAGAACGACCATTCAATCAGTGCGTGTTGTGTGATTCTCACGCGCTGGAGCCGCGTAGCCGCATTCCATCCGACTGCCGTCCAGAGACCGTTTCGCTCTTACATAAGTCGCTGCTACAGTGTAGATCGCTTCGTGCTGACGCCCCTGGACGCAGGCGGAGACGCGTGCACGATTCTACAGCTACCGTGTGCGAACATACGCTAGTCTCGGTGATAAGCTTGGTAAGGTCTAGGCCAGCGAAGGACATCAGCCCTACAAGACCAGGAAATGTCTGCATGTCCAGAGAGTCGCATGACGGTCGATGTCACCGTCTTAGCTCTGATAGTGAAGACAAGGTTTTTACGGAGCATCTTTGTCTTTGGCTCGATGCATCGGCCTATCTCGCCGTGCACAGAAGCCCGGAAGTTTAGCTCTGGCAAATCGAGGTAGTTCAATAAGATGCATGTCTGGTGTCGCATATGGCTTCCCGTCTAACTCTCCCCACCTTTGCGCGAACGCGCCTCTGCTTGATGTCTTGTCAGTCAAGACTCGTGGTGTGACAGCGAGCCACATGCTGTAGTTTATACAGAGGGGATTTGTCCTCATGGTACACGCAAGACCTGGGGCTGCCCAAGTGAATAATCATCTGAATAGGCTGTGTCATTGTCAATTCGAGCGAGTCGGCAGCTTCAGCGGAGCCGGACTCCATCTTTTCACTCGTGAATGCGAATCCGACTTGCGATCGCCGTAGAACATGAATTGTTCAAGTGCGGTCTGATCAGCCGCACGGGAGGAAACTCAAAAGGTCGTACTTCGGCGCCTACCGCGTGCTGTCTTGGCACATGCACAGAGCGACTTATCGACAATGCAATCCAGCATCGACCAAACTTGACTATGGGAGCTTTTTGTGGTGCTGTGGCACAAGACACGGTGCTTCGGCAAGCATACTCATTTCATCGCCGGGCGTCTTTCAGTTCATGAAGGATCTGATCTTCGGCTCGTTGCAGCATCATTGACGTTGTCTCGGCAAGTACAAACCCGGAGACGATCCCCTGCACACCGTTACATCTGATCGGCTTCCCCGGACAGACCCCGTTGGAGTCGCGATGCAATGGAGAAGACAAGGTTCCTTGGCCACCATGACCAAACGATGTCACTTCGAGTCACTCTACTCTAGCCTTTGTAGAGCTACAGTATTCGCCTATGTACACGACAGACTGGTGACAGACCAATCTGCTCTGCTCGCGCAGCACACCGCACTCGTGCTCTGTTGTAGCTGCCGGAACATACACCGCGCATGGACACTGCTCACCTCATCATCACCCATCCAACGTCGTCCACCATCGGGCTTGGCAGCAATCTGAGGCCCCGCACCCTTGCCCTCCCGTGCGCCTTGCATGCCTGCGATAACGCCTCTGACGCAAGCCACGTAGCCGCGTGCCGAGTGCTTGCATAATCTGCGACAGCACTCCATATCGCTATCGCGCACTGTGGATCGACTCCAACTGTAATCGCGTCTCCGCAGGATGCATGGGGCCAAGCTATTCTCCGCACATGCTCGTGACCCCACATGGGTCCCAGGGTGCTTGGGGCACTTGGCGGTTGGAGGTGTGGAGTGCGGCGCGTGGAGTTGGGGTTCTTAAGAATGAGCTCATTCCCTCGGTGCCCAGAGGGCAAAGGCAAGCTTCTCTGTTCTTGTCGCAGATTTCTTATCACCATTCGTCGGTGCTTAATCGACGTCTTCGCGATCTGATTCTGATCTCTAAGGAAGTGGTCAATCATGTCGGACAAGGAGCTCAAGAATGGCTCGCCGCCATATTTGGCTCATAACGAAAAACATGGCTCGAACTCGCCGCCATTGAAGGAAGAATTTGGTCCAGATCCGACGCGCCGCGTGTCTGTGGCTATGAACATCGTCGAGAATCCGTTAACAGTGAGTCGCGAGTTCATGAGCGTTCTGTTGTATCAGCGCAGCATCTGACGTATGGCTTCTCCTCTAGCGCACTTCTCGCGAACAAACGGTGGTCGACGCCGAGGCGTTCTGCAATGCCAACGAAATGGGTGAACACGCCGCGTTGTTCGGCCGTGCGGCGCTGGTCGCACGTGACGGATACAAAAACGTTCCCGGTCTGAGTGAGGATGAGAGGACCGCCCTTGAATACGAGCATGGCCACAAGTGGCATGGTCCGAAGATGCTGTGGTACTCCATTGGACTCTGTGCTGTTGGCGCAGCCACCCAGGGCTGGGATCAGACGGGCAGCAACGGCGCCAACTTGTCCTTCCCGGAGGAGTTTGGCATTGCCGGCGGAGGGCGCGATGCCTGGATCGTTGGTCTTGTCAACTCTATCATCTTCTTGACTGCTGGTCTGATGTGAGTGGATTTGCGAGTGTTCACTTCTGGCGCGTTACTGACAGATAGCAGCGGCGCCTTCATCACCGATCCTCTTAACAAATACCTCGGTCGCAGAGGAGAGATCTTCCTCACGGCAGCTTGCTTGACTGCTACACCAATCGGCTCTGCGTTCGCTCAGTCGTGGCAACAGCTTTTCGCGGCGCGTTTCGTGATGGGCATTGGCATCGGTGCCAAGAAGTGAGCAACACTTGACCCTTGTGTAAGATATGACACTGACAATCCTACCCTCAGTGCTACCGTGCCGATCTACTCTGCTGAAATGGCGCCTGCTCGCGTGCGTGGAGCTCTCGTCATGTTCTGGCAATTGTGGGTCGTGGCAGGCATCTTCCTGGGCTTTGCTGCCAACGTGATCGTGAAAGACACAGGCGCGATCTCCTGGCGACTTCAGGCAAGTTAAACATGCCCTTGCATGAGTTGTTCGCTGACATTTTCATAGTTGGGAAGTGCCTTCATTCCCTCGTTCGTCCTCATGGTAAGTCCTGTGGCACCCTGTCCGAGTGAATTGACTGACACGACCACAGCTCGGTATTTGGTTCTGCCCCGAGTCGCCTCGTTGGCTCATGAAGAACCGGAAGAACGCTCAAGGATTCAAATCCATGAACACACTGCGCGCTCACCCCATCATCGGTGCTAGAGATTACTACTACTCGTACGTACTCTACCAGGAGGAGCTCGCCATTGCTCGCGGCGACTCCTACTTCAGCCGTATGCGGGACATTTTCACTGTTCCGAGGATCCGACGCGCGAACTACGGCGCCTCCACTGTCATGCTTGCCCAGCAGATGTGCGGCATCAACAGTACGTGCTACTCATGATCGGATGAGTGGCTCTTGACTGACACGGGCTTAGTCATCTCGTTCTATTCCTCCACAATTTTCAGAGACGTTGGCTACACCGCAACCCAAGCTCTTTACGCCTCCCTGGGCTACGGCGCCATCCAGGTAGTCTTTACGATTCCAACCTTGTTCCTCATAGATACCCAGGGACGCCGCAAGTTGTGCCTGATAGTGAGGATCATCACTGCCCGCTACAATTACACCCTCAAGCTGACCATTGCTGCAGACCTTCCCGCTCATGTGCATCTTCCTGCTTGCTGCAGGTCTCTCGCTTCTCAACAAATCAGGCAGCCAAGGCGCACAGATCGGACCGGTGGTGCTGTTCGTGTACTTGTTCACGATCATGTATTCGCTCGGCGAAGGACCCGTTGCCTTCCAGTATTCCGCGGAAGTGTTCCCGACCATTCAACGTGAGCAGGGCATGGCCTGGGTGGTCGCAATAAATAATACGTTCGCGGGTTCGTCGCTGTTTTCCTCGCATTCCTGACACTTTGCTGACTTATTTTGTGCTAGGCATCCTCGGCTTGACTTTCCCGTAAGTCAATTTCGTTCCCCCCGTATCCAAGCATTGACAGTCGCTCGCCCGGCTTGCGGCGTCGACTGAGCAGCAGCACCCTACGTAGCGCACGAATGACTGCGGTGTTGATCTGCGTGCCAACGCGAAGCAGCAGTCTCGGACGTCCAAAAGCTAACTCCTTCTGCGCAGACGCATGACCGAAGTTATGACTCCCACTGGTGCCTGTAAGTCCTCAATCAGCTGCTTACCTGCGCAAGTCTTCGTGGCTAACCTCTCGACAGTCGGCTTCTACGCTGGGCTGAACCTCATCGCCTGGGGCATGATCTTTTGCTTCGTCCGCGAGACCAAGCAAATTACTCTCGAGGAAATCGACCAGGTCTTCTCGATCCCCACGAAGGTCTTCCTCGCATACGAGACCAAGCAGTGGCTTCCTTGGTTCATCAAGCGCTACGTCTTCTTCAACAAGTCTGCCGAGAGGCCACCTCCATTGTTGGAGAAGGCGCAGGTCGACGGTATAATCTAGACGGGACACGCTGGCACATGAGTTTGGGAGGAATATGATACCCAAGTAGAAGGTGGAAGGAGATGACGAGGCAATAGATTCTTGTCTCATTTCGGGGAGCATCAATCTACGCGCCAGCGACAACAGCTAGTGTAACGAGCCATTGCCAACACCGCGGTACCCTGTCTTCAGTACTCGAGGCGTAGTAGTTCATGCGGGACGTAATCCTCAGATGTGTACGATGTCCCCTGTCATGACGCTTATGGGCATAACGTTGTTTGCATGAGCATACCTCCAGAACTTCGTCAAGCCAAACTGCAATATTTTGCCTCGGAGTGATCATAACCCGTCTTCGTCGCAGAGTGTTGGAAATAATAGGAGGTAGCATGCCTGAGACCTTAGCTGTCGGAGTTCGCCTGCCAACTCCCTCCGTTCTGTGCATTTTGGCTCTATTCTAAGCCGCCCCAAAGTAGAAGGTCCGGCAGACCATTTAATTGTGGACGGAGTTCGCGATACAACGATACAACGATGCGGAGTCAATACATCGTAGCTATATGAGTTGAAGTGCTCGACATTCTCGCTGTTATTCAGATATTCAATATCGCCGTCTGGAGAAGATGGTCTTCAAGAAGCTTGCGCAGCTCACTGCTGCTTCTCTGGCATGGTCCAGTCCAGAGCAGCAGCGTTTACAGCTCGAGAACACCAAGGCTGCGGACAACGGCTACTTTCACTGGGCTGCAGTAGGTAATAGGCCCTCCATTCAAAGCTCTGTCTAATCTCAAGGTCAGATCAAGCCTTCCACGTCCTTCAAATGGCACGACTGCTTCGGCGACTTCAAATGTGCTCGCCTCCAAGTACCGATGGACTGGCAAGGTCACAGCGATGAAGCAAACAAGACCGTCGAACTTGCTGTCATCAAGGTAGAGGCTACTGTGTCCGTGACAGATCCGACGTATGGCGGTGCGGTGATCCTCAATCCTGGTGGACCTGGTGGGTCAGGTATCGGGCAGGTGCTCAGAGCCGGTAAGAATGTCCGGACCTTACTCAGTGCTGGACCGGAGAGTAGTAATGGTGTAGGAAAGGTAAGTCTACACTCTCCATTCCGTACCGGTGTCTCTGCATCATAGCCTTGAGATAGCTCCGCTCTCCCAAAAGTCTGAGGACCTTTGTGCTGCTATCGTTCTCGCCGCGAGTGTCAACCCGGATATACCACGCCGGCGGAAGAGCACCTGCCTGTCAATGCGTGTTTCGAGAACCCGCTCTCGGTAGTGACTTGATAGACTACCCGTTGTCATGATGCAGACGATCAGCCCCTGGAGAAAAGTGCTCTACCGGTCGAAACTCTTCAGCTTTTGGATTGGCGGACATGGCCCAATCCACGAGCGTCGAGACGTTATGACGATCGTTGCAAGAGATCGCAAGGTCGACTAACGACGATATAGCACTTCGATGTCTACGGTTTCGATCCACGAGGTGTCAACAACACGACGCCAACGATCATCTGCCAGCCCGACTCAATCGCAGCAGGCAAATGGCAGATCGAGACCAACGCATATGGCTATATCGGCACTTCCGACACTTCTTTCGACAATGTCTGGGCTAGTCGACGAGCCTTAGCCGAAGGATGCAGCAAACGCTACGCTGAGCACGCGCGTGTCTACTTTGACCTTTGTTTGCATTGTGCACACTGACAACGGATCTAGGGCATAGCTAAACATGTCTCGACGGCTGCCGTGGCTCGAGATATCGTCGAGATCTTTGAGCGGCACGGTGAGTGGCGCGGACAAGAAGCCATTCGTCTACTTCGACAACCAAGCGCCTCGACATCAGCATCGGAACGACGAGCCACG